>JARHVA010000611.1:4127500-4750000 GCA_037957365.1 Torreya grandis | reverse complement strand
CCTACACACTCTTTTTCTCCACTAGACTCTTAAACATTATTTTTCCTCACTATATTTCCACTACTTTGTATATCAAAGCTATTTATTTCAAACACAATTGATTTTATTTCTTATTCAATAAACATGCACATGTTTTGGCTCTAAGCAAGTTTGATTTTGAGTCACCATCACCAATTATGCATCCTAAATCATCATCTACATTAACCTATGATATTGATCCATGCTCCTCCCATGGATATTTTTCACATAGTAAATCCTCCATGTGTTGGTCTCTAATCTCACATGATCATCTTTTCCCCTAACATGAGCTAATAAAATGCCCTCTTTGTTCCTAACAGGTCCTAACAACATCTCCCTAATAATTCCATCCCTTCTTCCTAGGATATTTATAAGATATCAACTTATCTTTGATTTCATTATACCTCCACATTCTTTCTTCCTTATCACTAAGAGACTCCATTTCACTATGAATTTCTTCTTCTCACACAATCTTCTATAGACTCACTCAACTCTTTGAAATTTGCCTAGACCTTATACAAATTAATTCAAAAACTCATCCTCATCTTTTTATTCCCAAATATACCATGAGAATCTTGATAAAAAATGGAAGTTGAAGAATAATTGATCCCTAATCTCTTGTAAAACATAAAATTTTACTTCCTTTATACATACATACATCAAAACTAAGAACTCTGATAGATAGTTTCGATTGCACCTATTAACCAAACATCCACATCTCTCATCCAATCTTCATCCAAATTATTTAACTAACTTAATTTATCCTCTTCCAAACATACTTATTTCCAAATTTTTAACTTCAACCTATCACATAGGTCATTAACCATGCATGAATCTGTTATGATAATTCAACAAATAAAATCTCATGAAGATCACTTTGAATATTATCATATAACCACTTCTTTATTTTTAAACTTACTTCCAACTATATATTTCACAAATTCTAAATATTTAGCCTCAAACAAAGCATCCACTCACTCTACATAAATGTGCCTCACCATATATAAAAATGATCTCCATACTTTTTTTAATTAGGTTCCCAATAATGAAACTAAGATGTTATGTTATTTATCAATATTTATCAAGGCCCTCAATATGATAGATCATGTCTAATAAATAGAATAATACTTAAGGGAATAGGCATAGCTTATAGATTACCCTAGTCATTTGGATAAGTAAGGACCATCCATGTGGAATGGTATCACTCACTTGTGGTTTATTAGATAGACGTACACAGTTAAAACTTGAAGAACATTTAGACAAGTAAGGACCATCCACATGTTGTCATCTTGCTCATCTATAACTGATAACTTCTTACATAGGCCCCAAATCCTACAAACAAGTGAATAAATGAGATATAGCCATGTGTTACTATCTCACTTACCCATAGCCGATAATCCTAAGGTGCAAAGTGCAAAGATTAATCCTAATGGGTTGATGAGATAGGCCGCATGTCACATTCTAGTTAAACTGATATAGATAGAGTAAAATGAGCTTTAATTACATGATAAGTCAACATGTGGTATAATAAATGATTCATCAAATGACTAAGTAACCATAATTAATGACATATAGTCACATGTATCCCTCTAAATAAAGTAATTCCAAGACACAAAAGTGGGCCTAAAAAGTGCTACAAAGAGATATATGTCATTTTTTAAGATGACTGAGCAACTAAAAAATATGATAATGTGCCACATGGAAAATAACCCATGAATGAATGAAATGTTCTAATAGATAATCTATAAGACAAATTAATACCACAAAGCTATGTCATGTTGACATAAAACTAATAACTCAAGCAAAGATGCTTGTCTAAGAGACACCTATAAACTTTTTAAATATCAATAAAGAGGACAACCTCATTATTTAATCATTGGTAGCTCAGCAGGGCCTCCCAAAATAGTTAGGAAGTGGTCTACCTTAGACATCTTCTTAATTTTCCCTTAGTGGGACTTGGGATTATTTATGTTTGAACAAGGAATAGTCTAACATTATATTGAACCATGATGTCCATAATGGCCAAGAGTAGGATTTCATGCTACTTGGATATGGGTCCCATCGCTTTTCTTACTTTTCCTATAATTATTGTTACATAATATGCTATAAAGCTCAACTCCATTGTAAATGAGCTCTTTTAAATGAATGAAAATTTAGTTTTCTATTTAAATGTGTCTCATTTTCATGGATCTATTCCACTTAATCTCTTATTTAAATAGATTAACACTAATACTAGAGGACCATAATTTTTGCTTTTTTATAGAGTTTGTGTATTAATTAGGATGATCTCTTACTATTTTAGTTAGGTTCTTTGATTCTTTTCATTTTATGTGAAGTATGTGACGAACTGTGTGTAGTTAATTAATGTCCTATTTGCATTTTATTCATTAAATGAATCTTGGAATCAATCATTAACCCTTTCTCCCTATGCTCTCTATTGGACCCCAAATTTTTGACTAAGTATTTTAGATTTTTGGCATAGAATTAGCATGGTGTAAGAGGAGCATAGCACAGGAATACCATGGCATAGAACTAGCATGGAAAAAATATACCATGTCATGTAACCAACATGATGTGAGAGGATAATGGTGTAGAAGATAACAACATGAGAAGACCCAATCAAAGATGAAACATAACTATATAAAACCCAAGATCATAAGACTCAGTACAATATCAAAAGACTTGGGGAGCATGAGGGAAGTAGGGAATGGTTGAGGAGTGATTCTCAAGGAAAAACTAGACTTTAATCATCACATGAATTTTACACTATCCTACACAAAGGACATTTGATTGCAAAGATCTAGCATCAAATAAGAATATAGGGGGTATGAAGGCTTGGGTCCTTAGGAGAAAATAAGTAAATGACTGCCATGACTCTTATTATACTAAATATCATTGGCCACTCACCTAATTTTCATTAATAGTGCAACTACTTGGTAAAATAAAAACAAGTATAAATACCCCTTTGTAGATATGTGTAAGGTGACTAATTATTAGTATTATATAATGAATCTTTATGGTAATATATAAATACGTAAGTTACAATCAATTCTAGTGTTATGATTTAGTTAATTGATAGTTAAAATGTTAATAATGAGTTTGCATTGAGTAATATGTGGTTTATAATTTATTGTGAGATTTATAGAATATGCATTGTACAAGTTTGCATAACCAACACTTTGAAATTCATGGTATTTATCTTTATGTTCTTAGTTAGTGTGATTGATGAGATAAGGTCTATAGTTGTATATTTCTTTTTATTTGTAATCTCTAATTAGATATTTGAGTAAACTCAAGTTTATGACAAGTTTTACTACATAACATAACCCATGGGAACCAATTTATTTCTTTGTGATTTAAGTGAGCATGCAAGAGGTTAGTATTATGTGAAAATATAGTGTATAATATTTTTGTTACTAGACACTTTGGTGCCTTAAGTAAAATCTTATATAAAATTAAACAACATTTTGGTTTCATTTCCAAGACTCGTATCGCTTGTTGCACAGTAATGGAAAATGCTTAAATATTTATCCCTTGAAAGTATTGAATAATGGATTATCAAGGTCAAAGATAATTTTATGATTCCCTATCTTAAACCATGAGTTTATACACATTCATGGGTGTAAAAACATATCTAAAACTCATTATATTAAACCTTATTTATCGAATTCCATGTCTATTTTCAAGTTTGGCTCTCTGTCTATGCTCAAGATCAGTCACAAAATTTTATGAGGAAAGCTTAGATGATAGAGTTTCAAAGGGATTTGGAATATTTGGGAACATCATGGACATAGGCTATTAATATCTGGTGGAGAGGAGTGTTTAATATCTATATCTTGGAATATGATGTAACCACTTACTCTTGTCTTGAAGAAACCAAGTTCTAGTTTCTCTGAGAACCATGTGGTCGGTATATTAGACACTTTCCACTAGAAGTAAAGAAGTTTTTTATTGATTCTAGACTTGAAACTTTACCTATGGAGGGATAAATCCATCCTTCCATGATTTTTATAGTTATAAGGGGAATGCATAGGTGTTAGTAAAGAATTTTTGGTTTAGAATGCTAGCCAATTGTGATCTAGGAATCTGACTCAAGAGAGGATGGTTAGGATGGTGTTAGTTCTAAAATGAAAAAAGAAATAAACACACTAATACCATAACATCTCTAAGCCTAGACACTAGGGAGAGCTTAGTTAAAAAACATAAATAAAACACACAACTAGAATGCAAACAAAACCCTCTTTTACCTTCCTTAGATGCTCCAAAATGCTTGTTGTAGTGGCTTGCTTAGCTTGTGCTCATGAAGTCCTTGGAAATGGTAGCTTAGCTACCTCTATCTCTCCTTCATACCTTTGGCTTGTGGCTTGGCTAGGCTTGGAATCAATTTGGCATGGTAAAACTAGTTACTTAAAGCTTTTGGAACCATTTGTGCATTATAACTTTGCATAATCAAGACTTAGAAATGATGTGGTAAGGCCTCCTATTTATATATTTTTGAGATTGATCAAAATAAACCTAAACCATCCATCTCATGATTGAGATGTGTGGCTTTGGATTAATATAATTATGCAATTAAAATTTATAAATAGGCTCATCAATATTTGGGATAGAGGATTAATTAAGAGGCATGGAGGGCTTTGATGAGGCATGGAAGGCATGAATCTTGATATTTGTGGCATTTATAGCTTAGGGATGTGTTCTCATGAAATAATGTCACTTGATGACGTAGATATTCATTATCAAATTATAAAAATAAGTATTCAACAAGTTTCCATGGAATTCTTGATTAGGCCTTGATTTGGGTTAATTAGCTCTTAAGCATGTTTAAGCACTTTGTGCATAAATTATTCAAATTGATCAAAATGCCTTGTTATTGGTCCAAAATTTGATTGGATTGGAATTGGAAGGAGATGTCAAATGTGTTGGATCAATTATCCCATTTAGGATGTTACCAATAGAAAATAATAAAGGTACATGTCTTATGCAAGAGATTTGATAAGAAAGAGCAATCCAAAGCACCTAGGTGCAAAATTAGCATTTTGACTTGAAATGATCTGATCAAAGTTAGTTGGCCCATAAATTACATTGCCCCATTTATGGATACCCTAGCTAAAATTATCAATTTAATGTGTTAGTTTCACATCATTTAGCATGTTTTAGTGTTTTTAGGCCAAATTGTGTATTTTGGGTGGAAATTGGTCAAAAGCTTAGTTGGAGGTTATTGATGGCCAATTTTAGATGTATATAATTTTCCCCTATTTGGGAAGATGTTGTAAACCATAGGCAAAGCAATGTTTTATCAAATAATGAAAAGGTCATGTATGCCTATAACCATAATGATGATAAACTAATTGTATGATGCCCCTTGAGGGAACAGTTGGCATAAGGAGGTTGACAAATGGTCCCTCAAAAAGAAAGAAGTAAAACAAGGGGACCAAAAAAAGGAAATATGATGGGGTGAAAACATAATGATACGGAAAAAGTAGTCAAAATCATTGATAATTCAAGTGGGATGGTGTAAAATGGTTTACCCAAAGGCAGTTATAAGCATTATACCCTGATAGTGGCAATGTAGAATGATAACACAATGGTGTACCCAAAGGTAGTTATAATCATTGAGAAGATAGAGCTACCCAAGTTAGGATAGGTAAACAAGAGAATAACATGCCCCTATATGGATAGAAAAATTAAAGTGGTGACAACACAATGATTTTCCCAAAGGTGGTTATAATCATTGAGAAATGCAGGTGGGATTGTATATAATGATTTTCCCATAGGAAATTATAATCATTGGACCTCGATTATTGCAGACATGATACACTTGGCCAAAGATGATGATAACTTAACATAGAGGGTAATGATGAATTAGAACAACTTACTAGTAGGGAGATGCTTGTCTGAACTAATAAAGGTTGAAATTCCTTCATGGTTAATTACTCTATTTGGGATATGATGGGGATGGAATCAGGATGTTGGTGTTGAAGAGATACCACCATTGCTAAATAAACTTCTTAAATCTAAGGTTTGTTTTAGCACATGTCAGTAGGCATCATGGTATAACATCATGAGGACTTGGCCAAAATATGCATAAGGACTGACTCCCAAAATACAATAGTCAATAGAAAATAATGTACCAATGATAGAAACCATGATGACAATGTAAACATATGAATATGGATTAATTCAAGTGTAAGCGTGGGTAAGGAATCACCTAATGAACACACATAAACTAAATCAAGGCAACATTGTTGAAAGCAAACAAATAAGTAGGTAAACAAATAAATAATGTAATAGAAACCATATGAACATTGCCCCTAGAAAATAGGAAACAACTTAACAAATGAGCAAAATGGAGGAATAGAAGAAAAAGAAGTGGGTGGCTGAGCTATCTCCATATGCACTAGGTAAGTGGACACTACATACATAGTTTCATGGATGTAATATCCAATAAAAAAGCTTCAAGCCAAATGTAGTTCTCCTAGGGAATAGGAAGAATGTGATAACTGAGGAAAACAAATAGAATGGATGTGATAGAAGAAGAAAAATGGTCTTTCAAAATGGCAAGTGCATGAGAGAAAAAGGTCAAAAAGGATGGGGAAACGAAGTGACAAGTTATTTTCTTGTAACTTAGTAAGGGTTCCCAGAATCCTTAAGGCAAAGAAGTGGTCAATGTTTTTGTTCTTTTCTAATGATTTTTCAAATGTTTTTGGAATTTTTTGAAGTATCTCAACTCAATCAAGAATGATGAGACACTAAATGGTTCAAGATCATAAAATGGAGAGAGTGTGGCTTAGGTTGCTCATAAAATAATGAGAGTGTTCAAACTTAATATGCTCATAAAATGGTGAGAGCATGGCTTAGGTTGCTCAAAAAATGGCAAGAGCATCTGGAAAAGGGTGAATGAGTAGACCTCAACAAGTGTCAAGTGTTACCTATATAGTTATAGATTAGGACCTCAAGTCACTATAGTTCCACCCTTACAGTGAAGGAATTTGATGAGTGAAGTAGTTAATTCAAAAAAAATAGGCACAGTTGGTAAAAAGGCATAGTATGACATGAGAAGTGGGAAGTTGGTACATCAAGGCTTAATATTGCCCCTAGTTTGCCCATAGATAGTTATAACCAAGATACAATGACATAGATCGATGGTACTAATTTTCCCAAAGGTAGTTATAATTATTAGCAAGATTAGAGGTAAGAAAGGAATAACAAATGAAGGATGCAACTAACAAAACTTCTATCACACTATTCCAAAATATGATCTCTAACTAAAGTACTTGAACTAACTAATGAATTGATCAGATAACTCAATGCTGAAAATGCATAATGAATGGAAAAAACCAAGGTCAAATGGGTTAGGCTTTAGAACACACTAAGTTGATAGAACAAAAATAGAAAGTTGATATGATGAAGATGATGGATAGGGATGGTATTTGTATAAAGAAGAATAGTGATAAAATGGCATAATTGAAATGGTCCTTATAGATAATATGCCTTAGTGCTCAAGCATAGTACCACTTGAGATGAATAATATTCATCGGCTCAAGAAGTTCATCTCCATCTAGTGTGGCAAGCATGTATGCTCCTAATCCATAATTTGTAGTGATGATGAGAGGCCCTATCCATTTTGGTTTGGATTTCTCTTTCGCTTCTTCTTAGCCATGGTATTCTTTTGGTTTTCTTTAAGAACAAGATCATCAATTTCAAATGTTTATACTTAACACACTGATTATAGTAGCCTTTGAGTTGATTTTGATATGATTAAAGATTATTGAGTGTATCTATGCATTCTTATCAAGTAGGCCTAGCTCTTGCAAGTGAGCTACTCGATATTCATGATCATCTAGGACATGCTTGAATGAAATGCATAGTGAAGTAAATTTGACCTCAATGGAAAGGATGGCTTTAATACCATAAACAAGTGATTACTGAGTGTCCCCTGTGGGGGTACGATGATTGGTATGGTATGCCCAAATGGTAGGGAATATCTAGAGGTGTCAATCATGACTAACATCATTGATAATCTTTTTGAGAATATTGATAATGATTTTGTTAGATTCCTTAGCTTAGCCATTACCTTGAGGGTAATATGCTATAGAAAATTGTTATGTGATGTTATATTTGATACATAGCTAGTCTACATCCTTGTTCTTGAATGATATTTCATTATCAAAAATAATGTCAGAAGGTATATCATAGTGGCAGATGAGATGGTTGAAAATGAATTTGGAAATTTGCTTTATAATTACAT
Organism: Torreya grandis; assembly: GCA_037957365.1. NCBI lineage: Eukaryota > Viridiplantae > Streptophyta > Pinopsida > Cupressales > Taxaceae > Torreya > Torreya grandis. The sequence continues at coordinate 4,741,731 of JARHVA010000611.1, read as the reverse complement.
AAATGATGGGTATAGCTTCAACCAACTTAGAGAAATATTTAGTGGTGGTAAAGATATGTTTATGTCCATCAGATGAAGTGGGGTTGATCTTCCCAATGAGGTCAAGTCCCCATGTATAAAATGGTGATGGTGTCAACATTGGTTTTAGAGTTTTTGCTAGGGCATGAATTAGATTAGTATGTCATTGACATTTATCACATTTTTTTACATATATAGTGGCATCTATGTCTATTGTGGGTAAATAATAACTAGTATGCAAGAGCTTTTTGGATAGGACTACCCCATTAGAATGAGCTTCACATACTCCTTCATGAACTTCTCTTAATGCTAGCATAAACTCTGTCAAAGTTAAATAATGAAGCAAAGTTCCATCAAAACTATGGTGATAAAGGGTGGATCCTATTAAAGTATAATGAGTGGAATGATGAATAAAGTATTTGGTTTGTTTTCAAGATAAGTTAGGTGGAAAGACTTGGTCATGAAGGTAATTGTAAAGGTCTAAGTACTAGATATAATTAGGACCAATAATATCACAAATCATGGCAACATTTGAAGGTTCATGAGCTGGTGCTAACAAATTTTTGATGAAGAACTGATTCTCTCTAGATTTATCTATTTATCAAATTAGAGAGATAATAGTAGCCATGGCATCTATATTTATGTTACTATCCCTTGGTATGTGCTCAAACTAAATATTGGTAATTTGTTGTTTAAGAGTGTCGGCCATGGCTTTATATGGAACTAGCTTATCATCTTTGGTCTGAAAATGATTTGTAACCTGATTGATGATTAACTAAGAATCACCATAAACTTGGAGATGAGATATATTCTAATGTACTACTTGTCAAATTTCTACAACAAGTTCTTCATACTTGACCATGTTGTTTGTACAAGGAAAGCTAATTTTGAATGATTTAGGGATTAGATCCCCCTATGGTGTAATAAACAATAAGCCTATCCCTAATCCATGTGCAGTAAATGAACCATAAAAATATAGTTTCTAGGGTTGATCCTCAAGGGGTGTGTCAATGATGTTCATGATGGATTTATCAAGAAATTGAAATGTGATTGGTTGTGTGTCTATGAGAGGTGCTTCAACATGTTAATCTATAAGAACTTGTCCCTTGATTACCTTCTAATTGACATACTCTATGTCAAACTCACTGAGAAGCATGATCCAATTAGCCATTCTACCTTGTAAATATATTTTAGATAGTAGATAGTTGAGTGGATATACTTTTTAAATGACCATGCTCTTATTATTCAACATGTAATGGTGCAGTTTTTGAGCTGTGAAGACTATGGCTAGAAAAACTTTTTCAATAGGTGCATAGTTATGTTCATATGTAACCAAGGTATAGCTTAGGTAATATCTAGCATGTTATTTTCCATTATCATCATGTTGAGTCAAGAGTGCCCCCAAAGCATGGTCGATAGTTGATAGGTATAACAATAATGGCTTTCCTAGCATAAGAGGTAATAAAATAGGCAGATTAACAAGATAGTCTTTGAGTTGATGAAAAGTTATTTGGATCTTACCCTATAAACAATAGAGTTGATTTAAATTGGTTGGTGGTGGCATCTTGGTTATAGCATGGACTTTAGTTGGATTGACTTCAATACCTCTACGAGACATGATGAAGCCAAGAAATTTGTCTGAAATTACACCAAACAATTTTTTTTATTGAGTCTAACTTTTTACTCTCATAATCTTTCAAATATCTTACGTAGCACTACTGGATGGTTAGCCCTAGTTTTGGATTTTCATAATATGTCATCAACATAGTCTTCAATAATACCATGCATCATATCATGGAATATGATAGTCATGGCCCTTTGATATGTAGCTCTATCATTTTTAAGGCCAAATGGCATTACCTAATAACAAAATGTTCCCCATGGAGTGGTGAAAACTATTTTATATTTAGAATTCTAGTGTTATTTTGATCTGGTTGTATCTTAAAAATCCATCCATAAGTGAAAGTATTTCATAACCTACCATGGAGTTGATGATCATGTTAATATTAGGTAAGGTAAAATCATCTTTAGGACAAGATTTGTTGATGTCTCAAAAATTAGTACAAATTATGATCCCTTCAAGATTTTTACTAATAGGTACCACATTAGAGATCCATTTTGAGTAGTCAATGGATTAGATACATCCTAATTCTAAGAGTTTTTCCAACTCTTTCTTTACCAATACATCAATGTGAGGATGCATCTTACGTAGCTTTTGTTTTATTGATTTAGCATCAATATTAACCACAAGGTGGTGCAAAACCAAGGTGGGGTCTAAACCTGGCATGTCAGAAAAGGCCCATGTAAAAACATCTACAAATTCTCTAAATAGGGTTGTAAATATGGCATGTTCCTCCTCAGTGAGGGATGCACCTAATTTTATCCATTTTAGGTCTAATGGAGTTCTAATATTTACCTTTATTGTAGCTTCAACTAGAAGTGTCAAACCATCTTCTAGGATAGTAAGTAATGATTTGAACTATTGGATTATGTCAGGGTCTTCCATCAGGACTTGCTCTTCAACTTCTCCTAAGCATGATGAATTTGAGTCCCCTAATGGGAGATTTGGCTATGTAACAAAAACAATCAAAATTTCTTGGAGAATTTGATCAAATACTTGTTTTTCAAAGCTAAACTTGGATCCATAGGCAAGTTCATCATTGGTGGTCTCCTGTTCTAAATTTGAAGAATAATGAACACCCCCATCTAATAGTGCTTGAAATAGGTTTTTAGCACTAGACTAGCCTTTATCTTTACTTTTTCCCTAGGTAGAAAGTGCCTTAAAGAGGTTTTCACTTTGGGACCTTAATGTTTTACTTATTTTTTTTGGCTAAGGGTGTTTACTCACTCTCCAAAATAGGTTGTAGGATCCAATATGATTGATAATCTTGATTTGTGATCTCCCAATGGAATGTTGTATCTAAGGCCTAAAAAGTCACAGAATGCCTCATCATTATAGAACTCATTAATTGATAGACTAGATTCTTGTTGGTCCCAATATGTTAGTTGGGGATAATATAATGGCAAAGGGTTGTGATGAATGGCTAGGGTAAGGGTATAAATGGCACTATTATCAAACAAGTTGGTCTTAACTAGGTTATCAAATGTGAGGTTATGATTGGACTCTACTTCACTATTGACATCATCATTACTAGTTGTTAGTGATGGAATTTGAATAAGATATATGGGATCACCTCCAAGTGGTTTAAATCCAAGTCCATAATGTCTTTTATACTTAGTCATGGAAATTGGCTTGATGGTTCCTTGTTGATTTGGTCTAAGGCCTCTTCCTTCATAATTGTGATGCTCCATGATCCTAATGGGAATATGATACTTTGAATTTTTATAGAAATCAACTTGGTTTTCATTATATAACCATGATTCATCCCCTTCAAGAGGGTCAAGTCCTAGGCCATATGTTGGTACAAATGTGGCAGGTCCCTTATCTTTGTTATTTTATTTCTGATGCCTATGTGGGATGATTTTAGGTCACCCAAAGGTTTTCAAATTCTAATGAATATTGGCAATATTAAATGTATTATGGGTTATATACACTCTTGGTCTATTATCTAAAATGGTGAAATGATTAGAAGCTTTAGGAGGTGGCATGTGGGAAAATGAATATAATGTATTAGGATCTATGCAATTATATGGTGAAGGATCAAGCATAACCTTTCCTTTATCCTACTTGTAACTTGGATTCATACCATACTGGTAATTGTAGCTTTTAAATTCAGCCTCAAGATGCTTATAGTGTTCATATGGGTGTAAATCTCTTGGAATATTCACTTCCATCCCTGAGTAGTAAAACTTGATACATTGGTGCAGCATTGATGGGACTACATGAATATCATGTAACCAAGGCATGCTTAGAAGCATATTGTATGATAACTCAAGATCAACTACATGGAAAAGTGTATCATGGGTCAAAGGCTCAATGATAACTGGCAAACTAATGGTGCCTTGTGATTCTCTTTCCTGATTATCATAGGCTTTGATGGTTATTATTTTTGGCTTGAGATTTGTTATTATGTACCCAAGAAGTTTGATGAGCTTTAGAGACACTATATTGAGGCTAGATCCATAGTCTATAAGGACACGTTTCACTTTATACCTTCTTATATAAACTTCTATGTATAATGGATTATTATGGAGTGGGTCAATGGAATACATATCGCTTTGGTTGAATGTGACTTGTTGGGATGGAGCTAGGTGTTTAACCAAAGCTTGAAAGTTATGAGGGGATATGTCACTATCAATAGTGGATTGTGTCAAAAACTCATTCAAGATGTTCTTGTGGATTATTGGCATTCATAGAAAATCTAAAATAGAAATTTGTGCTAGTGTCTTCTACAATAGTTCCACAATATCAAATTTCTTATCTTGGTCAGTAGTGAATGATTTATTCTAAGGCTGAATGATTGGTTGAATGACAAGCAAAGTGGTAGATGGTTGTGGGCCTAGGATAGTAATCTTTGACCTCTAAGTTGTGATTTCATAATCAAGATTAAATACTAGAACATCATTGCTAAGCAATGTTAGAATGGTGTGGGACTAGACAAGACAAGTCTCAGTTACTGGTGCACTCGGATGTGGTCACATGGCAAGGATGAGCTGTTGATATAAGGTATAAAAGGGGAAGTCCTAGTTTGCTAGTTTTCTTATATGCATTCCCAATTCAAATAAGGATTATACATGTAATTTGGTTGAATGTTATTGTTTATAAATGGTCTAGGATAATTAGTGCTTGATCTAAGATTAATAAAGATGGTATTAATGCTACCCCTTGCAATATGACTTACAACCCTATTGTAGTCATGTGCAACTGCATGGTAGTTTTTTTGTTTGTTACCATTTTAACCTTGGTTTTGTCCATTATTTTATTGTTGTGGGTTTTTCTACTAATTTTATGATTTTGCTAGTTTGGCCTTTGATTTTGATACTATTGATTTTGCTACTACACTAGCCATTATTGTTGTTGATTATTTTATTGTTGTTGATTTTTATGTCAGAGAAAGGAGTTTTGATAAATCCCAAGAGTTTTATTGGAAGTGGAAGCACCATTATCCAATGTTATCTTCCCACTGTCCAACATATTCTCAATTAAATTCTTGATTTGGACACATCTTCATAGATTATACCCATTGACCCGATGATAGTCACAGAATTTGTTTTCATGGTACCAATTAGGATAAGGAATGCCTTGCAGATAATGCTTTGGTATAGGCTAAATAATCATATTAGTATTATTAATCTTGTAAAATATAGACTCAATAGGTCATCCTAGGTCACTAAAGACATGATGTGCAGGCATAGTTCTCCTAACATGAAGGGTTTGTAATGGTAACAACTATTGTATTTATTATGTAGGTCTTGGTTGTTACGCTTGAAATATTGGTTGGAGATGTTGATGGGTAGGATTAAGCTAAAAAGGTGGCTTAAATGATGTTTCCACCATTTGGACATGATGGGATTCAGTTACTCCATTTTGCACAACATTCCTATTATGATTGAATTTCTTTGGTCTTTCTTGGTTATTGGCCTATGCCAGTTGCAATGTTGGCACTTGAATAGGATGTTGGTCATTTCCCTACTTGGTACCTTGATTTTGATTAGTTTAATTAAGCTTGATGACTCCTTTATTTATGATTTCCTTCTCAATCAACAAACCTTTATCAATGATCTCTTTGAACATATGTGCACATTGTAGTTCTAAATGATAAGTTATCTCATTGTGCAAATTTTTGGTACACATAGCAGCTAATTATTTATCTAGTAAACTATGGATGAAATATATTGAAATGGCTCCCCATCATTATAAATAACTTACAAAACTCTCACCAACTTTTTTTTTTGCTTATGTTAAGTCCACTAATGAAATTTTATGCTCAAGATTATAGGAAAAGTGCTACACAAACTTATCAAAAAGATCATCAAAATCCATTCCTAAATTTTTTGATAACTTCAAAAACCACTCCAAGGCTTGTCTAGATAATATCCTTGGAAATAATATTAAAAGGTATATGTCACTGTATGCCACTGGTTGACATGCAATAAAGAATTTGGTTAAATGAGCCTTAGGGTCATCGTTCCCTTTGTATTTATCGAATTTCAGTGGTTTGTATCTTAGAATAAATGGTATTTACAAATACTCCATGTTGAATGGGTAGGAACACACATCATATAATTTCAAATTTTTAGTTTGTTTACCATCTTGAATGGTAGCAATTGCATCCTTCATCTATTACAATTCTTGGGATAGGAAACTAGAATAGATGTTGGTTTGAGGGAGAATTTGGGTAGATGGTTGGGAGGTCACAAGTGGGACACTTTGACCAGGGTGGGAGGGATATATCTATTGGGGTACATTGGTTTGGTTGGGGGATGGACCAAGAATACACATACATGGATTAGGATGTACTTGAAATTGCATAATTGGTTGTATGATATTCTAGTTTGGGTTGGTAATAAAGGTTTAACTTGGAGGATTTTGTGGTTGGGATGGAGGGATATAACTATAATATGTCTTTTGTGGTTGAAAAGGGACATGTTGATGATTAATTGAACCTTGATATTGAGTGGGAACTTATGGACCAAGACCTTGTCCCTAGATTTGTGGTACATTTTAAACCAACGGTTGTCTAGTAGGTACTTTAGAAACATGGAAGCCTCCTTATTACATGAATCCTTATGAGGAAGTGAAAGAAAGTTATATATTTAGCATCTATCACTAACCAATATTTGTAATTTTCTGATGAGTCATTACTTAGTTTTGGATTGGCATATTAGTCTGTGACTAAAGAGGTATGTTCATCATTACCTAGTGAGGTAGAACATTAGTTACCCCTGATTGAGGTGGTAATGTATTTGTCCTCTATTACATTGATACACTAGATTGTGCCTATATTTATGGAATAATGCTCATTACTTGTTGATGAGGAGAAGGATTCATCACATTCTTTCATTGAGGCATGACATTGGCCATTTTTTCATTACCTAATCTCATAGGTTGTACACTTGAGGAAGTAGTCAATTGAGGTTAGGGTGTAGAAAATTTTACTCCCTATTATGATGACCTATTCATAGAATTAACTATAGGCATATGTTTCTGGATAATTATTTGTGTACTAGTACCACTTTGATCGAGACTGGATATTATTTGCACATTATCTACTATGTTTGGCTCACTATTTTGTGTATAGGATAAAGACACTTCTTCAATAATAGGCATATGCATCAAGCTATCTATCGAAGTAGTTTATATAAATGGCTTAGAATTTGGATTCTCTTGTATAATTAACTATATAAACACTCTTATTGAAGGAACTAGGTCAATAAGAGGCTTACTTATCATGTTCATCTGATTGCAATCACGTGTTAGATTTAGGTAGGTTAGATATGTTGTTTGCATTTGGTTAAAGTGATTTTCCATGATGTTTCCACCTTGATCAAATATATTAGGATCTTGGTATGTTGTTTGGACTAGAGACATAGGATTACTAGAAGAAGCTTGTTAATCATAAATGCTATTATGGGGCACTCTTCCTAGACTTAGTAAATTTTCATGGGGGAAGTTTGCTAGAAACTTGGCCCCTACCTCTATGGCTCTAACCAAAATCTCATCTTTGTTCTCTACCAAATGTTGATAAAAAATGGATCATACTTGGAAGCCATATTAGTATAATATGACCATTGAAGTACTAGATCATCCACTATAGGTATTTTAGATAGGTATTTCATGGTTTATTCCTAGTCTTGTTCTGAATAAGGTGGTGTGTTAACTAGATAGTTAGCCAATGGATCTTGGATTTATGAACCTAATTGAGTATTATAAGAGGGATAAAAATATGTCTCATCAGTAATATTATCTACATAGGGTCTTGCACCATTTTTTCTTGTGCAACTACATTACTAATCCCTAGATTATACATGAGTCCACTACGAGTGTAGGAATACATGTTGGGATCCATAGTCAATGTTTTGTGATAAAAGGTTAAAGAGTTATACAAACTCTAAAAAGTAAAATGTCTAAAATAGATGATGTTTCAACTTGGTTTAGATTTTTCAAAAGGATCAAAAGGTTTTATGCAAAGGTTTGTGAGGAAAAAGCTAGTGTGTAGTATCTAACGTTTCACTTTTCACATAAAGATAAGCAAGTAAATGGATCAAAAATCAAAATGCCAAACTCTAAGGTCAAAGTGTTTCAAATTAGTATAATCTAGGAATTATAAAGTTGCTAGGTCTTTTGGCCAAATGTGGCATCAAAATCTAGGCTCAAACAAGGCATGCACTAGGACTCTTGGCCAAATAATGTCAAAAGCTAGACTTTGAAATTTTTAATCTAACGGATTTGAAATAATTCTAACAAACACTAGGCATTTTATTCTTGGTCATGAACTTCATCAATTAGGTATAAGGTATGAAATAAAATGGACTTTAGAAATAGTTTATTTTCTCATAAATAATGGTATAAAACTTGGTTATTTTGATAAATAGGCTAGACAAAAGTGAACAGTGTAACTATTTTAGACAACGAATCATAAAAGTACACTTGGATTGATTTGAAAATGTAGGAACAAATTTGGAACTCTATGCAAGAGGGTCTATGAAACAATATTTGAAATTTTTTGGGTAGTGTAATGATGCTATACTACCCAAAAGGTGTGACAAAAAGGTTTATTTCAAAAACTCTCTAAGGCAAAGATGTTTTCCTACAATTTTGATAGCATAACAATACTTTTCTTGATTCAAAATGTTGTGGTGTATAGACTCAAAGTGAAAAATTTTAACACAATATGGTTTAAGTCTATCAAGTGATGACAATGATTATGAGTCTTAAATGGCCTTCAACCCAAATTGAAAATTAAACCTAAATTCCCTCAAGTTTAGTGCAAATGGTGAACCCACTTAACACATCAACCCTATGAACTTGTGAAAGTGCAATTCTGAATTTAGATTATAAGTGAAGGACTTAGCAACTTTGGTAAAGGTCTAGACTCAATTGGGCAGAATAACAATGCCAAAGTGGATGATATGACTCTCAAGCTTTTGATGAACTTTGAACAAGGCAAATTGATGATCTCATGCAGGTAGCATAATGCCTCTTTTTTCAAAGGAAAATTTGGACTATATGTTTGTTTTGGATTATTTGTTTACACCAAGTTTTGACTCCAAACAAGACTTTAGTCTAAGACAAGACCAGCTAATTAATCACTCTTAGATCCTAAACTGATAAGGTTACTTGGTATTATTGGAATCCATCAATATACATTATTTGAGAGGATTTTATGTGTTCATCCAAAATTAAATGTGCATTATATAGTATCATTTTTACACCCCCCCTTCTCTTAAATTATAGTATTATGACATGGACCTTGAGGCACATCTTGCACTAACAATACTTCCATGGAAAGTGGGGATTTATCTAAGATTTAACAAGTTTTTGAATGATCTAGGGGAATCAATTACATAATGACTTTCATTATAAATAATGTAAAATAAAATCATATATTTTGGGTTTGTATCACTTGTCTTGTTGCAAAAAGGTCTAGTCCTTTTTTCAACCACTACATCCTAATATTTGCTCAATGTAGGGCGATGTCCAAAGTATCATTACATCCTATGTGCAACCCCAAAGGATCCAAATGAATTCAATGCTGGGAGGTGAATCCCCAGGTAAAGCTTCCCTAAAGAACTCATAGGATGTGATGAAGTCCCCCTCACAAGCCAAGTTTGCATAAAAATAAAGAAAGCATGAAAGTATAAATACTTTAGGGTCATTTTCAAGGTCACCCAAACCTTGATGATTTTTTAGGGAGTGATTTAGATGACTTTATTTCTAATCATTGGACTAGGCTACTTGCAATAGGAATGGTGCTTTTAATTCTAAGGGTTCCCTAAATGGGACAAATAGAAGAGCATACATGAAACATCCTTCTTTTTGCCAAACAAAATTTAATCTAAACAACTAAGTTAATACAAAAAACTTTGAAAAGGTGAGTTCATTTTTAATCCCAAAGGGAAAGTGAGGCGGTGTTCATTTGACCCCTTGGTCTTAGTTGTAACTTTGAAAAACATTCACCATAAACATCTAAATTCTTTTGTTAAACACCAAAACAAGGTTCCTAATTGATTTTTAATCATGCCAAAGGTGATCTAAAACATGTTTTTAGAAAATATCAAGCTTGATCCTATAGAAAAAATGTTAGCATGTCCTTTAGCTTTGAATCTTTTTTTAGTTTGAAATAATAAACTTTAGAAAAATAGCACTGAGGTCTATGTTTTAAGAAAAACATAGTGATCGATGTCAATTTATATAACCGACAATAGTGACATTTTCTAACCGATGTTAGTTATCTAACCGACATTGGTTATGCCAATGTAACCAATGGTAGGTATACAATAAATGTTATTTTTGATAACCAATGTCAGTTAAGATATGAAATTGATGTCGGTCTTACTTGCCGATGTCGGTTACTATATAAAATTGTGGCAAACAAAAATGGTAAAATAAAGTTAGAAAGTCAATTTGCAAGAGTTTTAAAGGTCCAAATGAATATTTTAAAGTTGAAAAATGATCTTCTTCAGGTGTGAGATGTGTCTAGTCCCATCGGTCATGCCATAATGTGATTTAGTAATTTGACTCAAGAGAGGATGGTTAGTATGGTGTTAATTCTAAAATGAAAACAAAATGAAATAAGCACACTAATAGAATAACATCTCTAGGCCTAGACACTAGGGAGAGATTAGTTAACAAACATGAATAAAATACACAAGTAGAATATAAAATAAACCCTTTTTTACCTTCCTTGGATGCTCCAAAATGCTTGTTGTAGTGGCTTGCTTGGCTTGTGCTCATGAAGTCCTTGGCAATGGAAGCTTGGCTACCTCCATCTCTCCTTGGCACCTTTGGCTTGTGGCTTGGCTAGGCTTGGAATCAATTTGGCATGGTAACACTAGTTGATTGAATCTTTTGAAACCATTTGTGAATTATAACTTTGCAAAATCAAGACTTAGAAATGATGTGGTAAGGCCTCTTATTTATATATTTTTGAGATCGATCAGAATCAACATGAACCATCCATCTCAAGATTGAGATGTGTGGCTAAGGATTAATCCAATTATGTAATTAAAATTTATAAATATGCTCATCAATATTTAGGATAGAGGATCAATTGAGAGGAATTGAGGGCTTTGATGAGGTATGGGAGGCATGAATCCTGATATTTGTTGCATTTATAGCCTATGTATGTCTTCCTAAGAAATGAGGTCACTAGATGATGTAGATATTCAATATCCAATTCCAAAAATAAGTATCCAAAAATTTTACATGAAATTATTGATTAGGCCTTGATTTGGGTTAATTATCTCTTAAGCATGTTTAAGCACTTTGTGCATAAATTATTCAAATTGATCAAAATGCCTTGTTATTGGTATAAAATTTGATTGGATTAGAATTAGAAGGTGATGTCAGATGCATTGGATCTATTATCCCATTTAGGATGTTACCAATATAAAATAACAAAGGCATGTGTCTTGTGTAATAGATTTTATAGGAAAGAACAATCTAGAGCACCTAAGTGCAAAATTGGCATTTTGACTTGAAATGATCTAATAAAATTTAGTTGGCCTATAAATTACATTGCCCCATTAGGAATACCCTAGCCAAAATTAACACTTGAATATGTCAGTTTCACGTCATTTAGTGTGTTTTAGTGTTCTTAGGCCAAATGGTGTATTTTGGGTGGAAATTAGTCAAAATCCTAGTTGGAGGTTATTGGTGGCCAGCTTTAGGTCTCTACAATAGTCAATGGGTATTATGAAAGTGTAAATATGATGAATCTCGATAGAGTATTATAAGAGGAGGTGGAGTAGGAAGGGAATGAGAGGACTCAAGAAATTTTGTTAGGATCCATAGCGAAGTGGAAAGGCAAAATCAAGAATCAATCACTTTCAAACCATGACTAATGCCAGTTTTATCATATGAGGGAGAAACTAGCTAGATATAAGAGATTAAAGAACCACATTTGAACCAACCAAATTCCCAAACCATAGTGCATGCTCATGCTTTTAAACTAGATGATTTAATTTTTACATAACTAGGATATAGATAGTGTAGATTCAAAAATTAATCCTATAAGATAAATTATAGTTCAACCAATTTTAACTCATAGTGAATTAACACTTTATTTTCCTCTTCAATGGAATTTCATGGCCCAACTTGATATGCCTAGTGGACCTATCATTCATATTGGGTAGAGTACTATTCCAAGTAATATTAATTAAACTACTACCATGCCTAATGTCATGGGTGTTGCTACTAGAGGCACTAGAGGTGGACTAGGAGTCAACATGGGAGGAAGTATCGGATTTCCACCACTAGAAATAGAACTTGGGGATTCTCAATAGCCACTGTCATAAATACCTCAACTACTAATAGTGTATTATGAAATGATGCTTCATCTACCTTAATATCAAGGTGTGGAGAATGTTACAAATCATGTTCATAAGTGTGAACTCATTTGTAGGGCACATGGTATAACTTATTCTAACTGAAAGGCTACATAATTTACAACCACACTTCTAAAAAGAGCACACAAGTGGTAGAGTAAGTTTTTGTATGCAATTGAAAAACCATCATGTTTATAAATCAATCTTAGATTGGATGGGATAGAGCATGCCTACACTTCCAATTGGGGTCATACAATTGTTAAGCAAGAGCATGACCAATGTGAGGATATATTAAATCTAATTAGGGTATCACTTATCACAACACACCATGTGAGATAGAGTTCCAAAGCCTATAGTCTAACACAATTTCATAACAACCCTAAAATAGTCCTATGTTTTAATATTTCACTAATCTAATAACAATAAAATTAAATCTAATCTAGTGTACACCAAATCTTGTGGCCCAAAGTGGGGGTTAGAAATAAAACAAATAAACAACTTAACTAAAACATGTATAGAAGACATTGACTCATGTCAATGTATACAGAATCCTAATACATGAAAGAGAAGAATACAAATGCTCTATCTATCTACTCTTACAAAGGATGAATAAAGTTAGTAATACTTACCTTTGAAGATGAACCTATCAAGCCTCAATTTCCCCCTTGGCCAAGGTGCTTCACAAGAGATTGTCATGGTATGTAAGGATAACTAAGATAAGTCAGCTCTAGTCTACACAACCTATCCAAGTATCTAAAAGACTTATCCACAAGATGAGATCAGACCTCCAAAGAAATTATTTAACCCTAAAGCTTTATTCCCCAGGTAGAATAGTTAATAGGTAGATGTTCATTCATACTTTGCTTAATTATTTGCTTTTATTGAAATGGTAAGGAATTACCTTATATATATAGTAGTATCTTACCTATACATCATTCAAACACATCACCTATGTTAGGTCAAACTGGTCAACCTAGCATATTTTCAGGGCTAACTCTCCAGGTCTATACTAGGTTAGCTAAGAGGCCAACAAACCAAAAGAGATTAAAAGTCCATAAACTATGATAGGTTGACCTAGTCGACCTAGCACAACCAACAAGTCAAAAGGGTGATAAAGCAAAAAAATGAAGGATAAAACATATCAAACGATATAAATAAGTATAGCTAATAATAATAATCTTGGGTTTAATGGTTTTAGGAGGCTAGAGTGTGGATGGCAAGTGACAAAAGGAATAATAATCTTATGAAGCATCGATGGTCTTCCCACCCCTTTTTCAATATACCCCTTAAAGCATGCACTCAAAGAGATTGAGACTTGATAAGTTCCTACAAGATATAAAGTGATAGTAATAAATAAAAGTTAAAAACATAATGTGTATACATATGCCCTAACTTAAGCTCATCACGTGTCATGTAAGTGTAACATGGGATGGTACTTTGGAATAGAACATGATAACACATAATGTTGATGCTAAGTAAATGTAGTAAGCAAAAAATAAGATAAATTAAATAAATATATTTAAAAACACATACCTTTAACTTACCTTAGTGTCGTACATAAATAAGTAGACTACAAAAAATGAAGGTGTCCATATAGAGTACACTGGGTGAACTTGTAGAAGTTAGTGCAAAAAGATAGCCAAAAAGTGAAAGTTTTGGAAAATAGGCATATGATAGTGGTTAGTAGAAATATATATTTTAGGAAAATTTGAAAATTAGGATTGGTAAGACAAGGATTGAATATTAAAGGTAAATAAATTACAAAAGGATGGAAAATGAAGGACAAATTATTGGCAAATGAATGACAAATGATGGCAAATAAATGACAAATGATAGGAAATAAATGACAAGAGATAGGAAATTATGTTGTAAAGGATGTAATATAGAAATTACAAATGAAATATATATGTAAGACAATTTTAAAAAGTTAATCAAGAAGGTGAAAAGTAATCTCATGTAAGATAAACATGAAAGAATCAAACATAAGGAAAAGTAAGAAGGAATGCTAAATGAAATGTAAATCAAGATGTAAGATAAATATGAAGAAGGCATACATAAAAATAAACATGTAATAATGGAAAAAAGGGTGAAAACTCAACTTTCCACAATGGAAGTCTAGTATAATAATGACAAATTAAATAAAAGAGTGATCTAAGTTAGTCAATAATGTTGTTTTGTGTCTAAAGATAGATAAAACTATAACAAAGTAGTGATAGCATGTTTTTAAGAGATGAATAAAAGGGAATTAAATAAGAGGGAAAATATATTTGGAATCAAAATTTGAATTTCAAAGGGGGAAATGAAATTGGTAGAGGGGAGAATGAAGGAAAAACCAAGGTATAGGAACTCTTTATCGATGTCAAGACACTCAAATTTGGTTTGTCAAAACAAGAGAACTTTTGATCTTAAAGACTATGAAGAACTTCTATTAGAAACACAAGTCTTTTGTCAATAAATGGAGTATATAGATCATCCCATGAAGGCTAAATTCATGAAAAGTAAAATGGACCTACCTCTCCACAATGTGTTCCCCACTCTTCAAGACCCCTTACAAAGCCATCAATTTATTTCAAAGATTGGGTACTTATGTGAGAAATTAGGTAGCACCATAGAGTTTGTTTAAATCCCCTATTCCAATATAATAGCCTACCACACCATAAATGACTTTGACTCTATGTGAAGCTGACTATAGAGTTTGAAATTTAATTGGAGATAGGAGATGTGCTTGTAATCACATCTTTTGGTGTGAAATTGACTTTTAAGATTTGTATGTTGCATTTTAGGTATCATTGCCTTTTATTTAAAATTATTTGTATTTTAAATTTCTTGATGTATTTTTAAGTTTCCTCCTTCATATGGATTTGGAAGACCAAAAATGGGTGCTAAAGATGACTTTTATTTGAAAACTTGGGACAAGGTTTCTAAGAGAGAGAACTTCAAAGAGCATGGGGTCTAAGAGTCTCATAAATCTAGGTAAAATAAAAGTTTTGTCTTGACTTTGACCTTGTTTTATCCAATATTGAGATGAAATGAGGGGAAATCAAGAGGAATGACACATAGAACAATTTAAATTTCTTCAAATTGTAAAAAAAACTATGACAAAGGGAAAAAAGAGAGATACAATGATAGCGAAGGTGTGATTCTTTATCATAAGAATGAGGGAAATGGAGGAAAACATGATAACATAGATTATTTTGCAAATTCCATCTACCAAAAGAAGCAAAAGCTACAGTCTAAGAATAAGGATCACAAAGAACATGAAAAGATGGCGGTTTTATGAGGAGGGATGGGTCCTATCCATGGTCTTACAAAGTAACTCATAAAAGAGAAAATCACGAAGGTGTCAATAATCAAGATAAAAGGAAAGTGAGGGAGCCTTTTTTTAATCACCTCATAAAGAAAAACCCAAAGGATTCCAAAATAGCATTGGAAATCAATATAAAGAGAAGGATAAGTAAAATATGGTAATTTTGTGAGGGGTGTTAGGACTTATCCATGGTCTTATGAAGTAACTCACAAAAGAGAAACCCACGAGGGTACCAAAATAAAAATGTCAAAAATAGAAAGAAGACTATGGTACATCAAGAGGTAAATGATAAATAAAGGGGAAAAGTTGTCATAAAGCTACTAAGGAAAATAAAAACATAAAAATGACAAATAAGAGAAATATATGAGGATGAAAATGAAAGCAAATGCCAAATGTGATGTGTAAGAAAACCAAAGAACATAAAGGAAAACAATGATGCCAGTAAAGTGAAAGTAAAAGAAATTAAAAAAAAATGCACAAAAACAAAGGAACATGAGACATAAAGAACAAGTAATATATATGCTAATGTTTGTATCAAAATATGAGCATGTGAAATTCAAGTCTATAAGTCTCAGAATGTTTCTTGAAGATGGATTTATTTGTTATTATGCATTGTAGAATAAGAGTGGTCATCACAAGATGCCCCAAAGGGTAAGTGGATAAAGGGATGGGCATCACAATATGCCCCAAATTTTGAAGGGACATGTGGATGGGAATTGAAAGATGCCCCAACATGTGAGTTGGAGTGAGGTAACATTGAACTATTAGAATGATTTTCATTAGTTTGGTAGGTTAATTTGGAGATAGGCAAATGTGTTAGTTTTTTTGAATTTAGGGATATTTAATGTGGCATATGATGTGTAAGAGAGGTATGAAGAGATAAAGGAGGTGAAGGAGGACCATGTATGATACACCTTGGAACAAGTATTTGAACTAGGTACTCTTTCGGTTCATGTGACTTAATAGGTTTAGGTTCAATGGATGTAACAATATGTTTAAAGTTTTTCATATTAGCTATCATTTCCTTATTTTAGGAAGAAGGATCAACTATGGTTTAAACAAAATTAGTGGATGAGGTTTGTTTATTATTTAGTTGATGTTGATGTGATTGTGGACTTTTGAGATTGAAGTTGAGAATCTTGAAGATAGTATTGATAACGTTATTTAGTGAGAGTATCAAGATTAAAATGTGGACCAATCAAGGAAGAAATAAAAAATCGATGAAGATCATGACAAGACTCATGAAAATGACTTGTAGTTATATGCCACCAATAAAATTTATCCACATTGTACCATTTTAGAGGAGGTCTGGAAGTATCAAAGATCATGGGTTTAGATGGTGTCAATTTATCTTTAAGTTGTTCTAAACTCATGGGAGGGTGGGTTCGGTTAAAACTGGTTGAATTGGATGCTTCATGTTGAGGTTGGAGAGACTTGTATGAATCGATGGTATGAGAAGAAGATTGGAAAGATGTTTTATTAGTTGTTTGAGGTGTTTCAAATTGAGTCATAATAAAGTCTTGTCTTTTTTATTGGTCTAAGGCTTCTTCAAAAGTTTTAGGTGAAAAGATTCAAATTTCATATTGAAGAGGAGCCTTAAGAGCGGTGACAGATAGTTTTAAAAGAGTGTCATCTTTAATGTTATGGTCCACTTTATGAGAGAGGGACTTCCATCATTTGATGAAATTATGAGCTGATTCATTAGGATGTTTCTTGGCATTGATGAAATAGCTAAGGTAATTTTTAGGAAGATCATCATGTTGGAATTCCTTCACTAGATCATTGACTAAATCCTCTAGTTATGAGATGGAATATCTAGGAATTTTGTTGTACCATTCAATTTCATCACCAACAAAGGTTTTGTCTAAGATATTAGTGGTATAAAAGGTGTTAGTTTGATCCCATTCCTTATAAATATTACCAAAAGACTTAAGAAAGATATTAAGGTCCTTAGTCCCATTATATGTGATAGTTGGAGAAATGTTTCCAATATCTAAGGATGCAATGAATGGGGCTAAAGGTTAATTTTGAAGATGTTGAAGCATTTTGTTATTCATTAGAGGTTGATGGATGATATTCCCATTAGAATCTCTAATAGGAGGGATAAAATTTTGATTTGGTTTAAACATGACGACTTGAGGTAGTTAGATAATCATGTTGCAAAATGTTGTTGCATGTTCATCATTTGAGATTGATTGGAAGTCTACATGATGTTCATTTATTGTATTACTTGTGCAATAACTTGAGAGGTGGATTGGTGCTTGTAGGATGGGTATTGGTGTTGATAGTAAGAGGATTTTTAGTGTTGGTGGGAGGAATATTCTTTCTAGGTGGAGGATTCCTAACATTGGTATTAATTATCTTAAGTGTGGTAGAAAAAGAAGCAAGCTTGAAAAATCCACCATTCTTGTGAGGAGTGTAGATAGTATTACCGTCAAAAAATTTGAATTTTTTGGAAACATCTAGATTATCAATTTGATTGGTATGATTTGGTGAAGGATTCCTAACATTGGTATTGGGAAGAGGATTATGACTAAGGATCTCAACTACATTGTGGTTTAGGCTTATGACAAGGGGAAGGAAGAAATTAGATAGTTTCATTAGAAGTAATGAAATAAGTGAGGTTACTATCCAAGTCCTTGATAATGCAATTTTATTGACTAAGGTAAGGCTAAAAAGATGTCATAATGATGAAACAAGACTAGATAACCACACAAAGATAATAAAAAGTGACAAAAATTAGTACAAGGTTCACTAGGTTGACTTAGTACAAAAATAGGGACATAAAAACTATACAAGGTCAACTAGGTCAATCTAGTACAATGCACAAAGATTGGATAAAATATAAAAGGTTTACAGATAATACAAGGTTGACTAGGTTGACCTAGTACATGGCAGAGGCTAAAAATGATAAGGTTAAACAGGTTCCTTGTTTTGCCTATATCTTTGGTTTTACTCATCCATTTTGTAAACCATAAAATGAATTGGATTCATGATGATGTAGGGAAGATGAAAATTTTAATATCAAGTTATGAATTGAAATAAGATAATTTTCAAGAAATTAAAAGAAATAATACTAAAGGGAAAGAAACAATCAACTAGATTGACATTGACCAATCCAATTAATGCACATAAACTAAAATCTTGCACTAACGCTAGCTAATGAAATATTTTGCACACACAATTGATAAAAGAGAAATAAAATGACTTGAAAGTAAAGCTAGATACTTGGTAAACCTAAAATGTTGATTATATTATTAATAATTATTTGAAATGTAAAGGGAGATTGGTTATAAAAAAGGTACTAGATAAAAATATATGGATAGTTTCAGGTAAGTTTAAGATGAAAGGGACTATAGTGTCAATGATATAGGCTTGGTATTTGGGCCTACCCCTCACTTCACACATCACAGTAATAAGGGTAATGGTTGCTTAGCCAAAATATACAATCAACCATGCTTTATACTTGACTAGAGCATCAAGTTATCTTCCCCCTTGGTTATGAAATCCAAGTAGGTTGGCCTAGGTAGTCAAATGTTTAAATGCTTATTGATGTTTATCTGATTTGGTCTTGTGTGAAAAATAATAGAAATAGTACAACTAAATGATTGATTGAAAATCCCCTAACTAAACTATGTGAACTATTCTAAGCATGAAAGCAACTTAAAATAAATATATGATTAACATATATGGTTAATTCCAAATTTAAAACAAGGTAAAGTTGAGAAACTATATGGATAATCATATATAATAGGGTCAATAGGGTCAAACCTATAATATGGAAGCAAAACCTGAAAGTGAATTATGTCAGTCAGGTCAACCTAGTTATTTTTAAAAACATAGAACATAGAACTAGGTCCATAGGGTTGACCTAGTTGACTGTGTAGGGGTAATTTTAAAGACTACAAATTATGAAAGGAAAGTATAGAAATAGAAAGATATAGAGAAATAGAAACTAAAATGAATGGTTTAGAGATGAAAAAGAGAAGATTTATGATCAAGAACCTTAGAGAAAACTATCAAAAACTTATAAATTGGGTTGATTTGGTTGATCTATTTGTTTGAATAGAATTATTCAAGCTATAAAACCTATATTGGGTGAAGTTGGTCAAGCTATTTCTTGTTTTTACAAACTTATGCATAGAGATAAATAATTGGGTTGATAAGGTTGATCCATCATAATAAAGATATGATAAAAATAATGATGAATAGAAATGAAATAAGTGAAAGAAATCTTGCAAGGGTTTGATTCACATTGGGTTTAATAGAATATATGCAATCAAAAATGCATCATGTTCATAAATAAATCCTAGATTGGATGGGATAGATCACACAATTGTTAAGCGAGAGCGTGGCTAATGTGAGGATCCGCTAGACCTAATTATGGGATCACTTATGACAACACACCATGTAAGATAGGGTTATAAAACCTATAGTCTAACACAATCACATAACAACGCTAAAAGAGTCCTGTGATTTAATATTTCACTAATCTAATAACAAGAAAAGTAAATCTAATCTAGTGTGCACCAAATCTTATGCCATAAAGTGGGGGTTAGAAACAAAAAAATAAACAACTAAAATAAAACATGTATAAATGACATATACTCACATCAATGTATATGTAATCCTAATACATGGAAGGGAAGAATAAAAATGCTCTATGTTTCTACTCTTTACAAAGGAAGAATAAATTTCGGAATACTTACCTTTGAATATGAACCTGCTGAGCCTTAATTTCCACCTTGGCCAAGGTGTTTCACAAGAGATTATCATGGTATGTAAGGATAACTAATATAAATCAGCTCTAGTCTACACAACCTATCTAAGCATCCAAAATACTTATTCATAAGATGAGTTCAAAGCTCCAAAGAAAGTATTGAACCCTAAATCTTTATTCTCCAAGTAGAATTGTTAATAAATAGATGTTCATTTGCACTTATTTACTTAATTATTCACTCTTATTTAAATGGTAAGGAATGACCTTGTATATATAGTATTATCTTACCCAAAAATAATTTAGACACGTCAACTATACTAGGTTGACCTAGTCAACCTAGCACATTTTTGTGGCTAACTCTATATGTCTATGTCATTTTAGCCAAGAGGCCAACAAGCCAAGAGATAAAAAGTCCCTAAATTGTGTTAGGTCATCCTAGTTGACCTAGCACAATCAATAGGTCAAAAGGGTGTTAATGTAATAAACGAAGGATAAAACATAGAAAATGATAAAAATAGGTAGAACTAATAAGAATAAGCTTGGGTACAATGGTTTTAAGAGGCTAGAGTGTGTATGGAAAGTGGAAAAAGGAATTATAATCTTACAAAGCACTGATGGTCTACCCACCCCTTTCTAGGTACACCCCTTAAGGCATGCACTTAGAGGGATTGAGACTCAATAGGTTCTTGCAAGATACAAAGTGTCAGTAATCAATAAAATTTAAAAATATTATGTGTATATAGTTTGACCCTCAATAATTGGTATTGACTATGATCAACTCAAGATGGCATTTCTTCAAGAATTTGATATTCCTGAATTTGAACAACAAAGTATTGATGTGCTAAAAGATATAAAATAAAAATTCAGAGAAAGTGTATGAGAGTATGATACATAGTTTACAACACTCTTGTCAAAGCTTTCATTTGAGATTAATGTTTCTTAACATGACCAATGGTTTATTGGAGGCTTATTACTTCCATTTAGATAAACACTATCATAAAGGACCTTTACTAACCTACACAAAAACCTAGAAGCTTCCATCCATACTAAAGTTGTTGGTAGCATTGACACTGGAATCGATCCTTTTATGGAAGCTCAAATAGTTTCAATGGCATCACAATTAGATAAGCTAACTATAAATAATTCATATGGCACTGGTAAAGGTCTTTTATGTACTGATTGTGAGTTTGAAGGTCATAATAGAAGCAACTGCCCTCATAAAAACATCTACACTATACTAAAGTAGTCATGTGAAATTTTTCATGAAGAGCATGATGTACACCCTTGTCCTCTCTTATAGTGGTCTACACATTCTAAAGTGTTTTAATACTAAAATATATGTGATGCCTATACCCATTATAAAAATGATTTTTGACAAATTAGTGATATACATAAGGCATGCACACATGGTACATGTCAAGCCTCTATCTCCAACAATCAAGATAATGGTGGATATCATGGATGATGCTAAGGATGAGGATGAGGAAGTGGTTTTTATCCACCAAGTGCTTGTTATAAGTTTGGATCTTTGGATCACTATCAGTGAGATTGTCTAGTCTATCCAACATGTGTTTTTTGTTAAAAAAAGCATCAATTGGAATAATATCTCGAATTGAACATAGCCATCACTAAAGAAATAAATGAAAAATTTACTAGTATGATTCACATTAAGAAACCACACTGGTGACCATGCTCTAGTACCTTGGCATCCTAATAGGTTAATATCACTACACATAACAGACAGTCTCCATCTACATATATTCCACCTATTAAGAAGATATAGTATGAAGATCCTCATGCAATGAAGTATCATGATGCCCATCAAAAAACATATATGATCCAAGAGACTATGACATTGATATAGTAACTATAAGGGGAAATTCAGATTCTTAAAGACCAAGAAGCCACCCATCATGTTGATTTATAAAAATCCATGAAACCTCAAAATGTGGTGCATGATGATTTTCAATAACTTTAAAAACATATATTAGATAAAGACATTATCCCACACTCAAATAATTATATTAAAACTCAAGTACCAACACCAACTAAAACTCAACATCAATTTCTTAAGCCAATGTAAGATTGTTTATTTAATATGTTCGATGACAAGATACTCTTATTCCTCTTAGCCCTCAAGAGGACAAATAAATATTAGTGAATGTTACCATCGATGATTGGGTGATTTGAGATATTTTGGTTGACACTAGCATTGAGGTTAATGTCCTCACAAAGGATTCATAGCAAAAAATAGATAGTCTATCATTACAACCATCACCCCACATATTATTTATGGCTAATAAAACCCATGCTGTACTAATTGGCATTATTAAGAATGCAACTATCAATATCCTTGGGGTGCCTTTCAAATCTGATTTTGAAGTTCTTGAGTTGGCTAAAGCTAATGAATTTTTATATTTATTGGGTTAACCTTGGTTCTATTCAAATAATGTGGACTTAAGTTTCAAAAATTACTACATCAATTTTAAAATTATCTATCAATGCATTGTTATCCTATTGGATCAAACACATGGGCCCCCATACATAGAACCTATTAACATGGATGAATATATTAACCACATATATAATGTCATAGATAGATATGGTGAGCATTATGATCCTACTCCTAATGTCATCCTTAGATGGATGGATACTCAATCCTTTTTTTATACTACAAATAGTTCTTGTAATTATTGGGCCCATGATGACTATGACTTCACTAGTAGAGTGTATGATGCCATTAGTAGTTATGAGAACCCTTCATGTCAGTACCACAAATGCCATAGATTTATTTTCCTTATTATCAGATAAATCATGAGAGGACTAATTATGGATTAACAATTATAGAGACTTGATGAAGCTCCTTAGTTTCATAGGTAAATGAATGTCCATGACTTCATCTAGCAATTTGAAGCCTTCTATGACTCTAATGTTGATCATATTGTTAATTACTTCACCTTTTTTATGGCATGGCCACGAGGTGGTGGTGAACCCATAATGAGCAAATTCTTCATTGGGATGAAGTACATTTTGCTTTACATCACTAGTTTCATCATGATAATTGCATTTAGAGTATAATCAACTATAGTAGAGTATGAGCACCAAATCTACACATAAAAGCTTGTGAATCTATGTGGAGGGCTGAAAAAACCTTCTTGCTATAGTACCTATGGGTACATGGTTTTTATGACACCTTACATAATTGGGACAAAGTATAGTATTTTCATGAATAATGACATTTGGGAACCTATTTTTGTTATCTATTTAAAGATAACATGAACTTAGTATTGTCTTACTCATTAATGAGAATGGATTTGTGCCTCACTCTCCAAGCCATGCATGAAGTAGTTCTTGGTGAATCAAGCCCCATTCAAGATCAGAAATAACATATAAATGATGTCCAAGAAGAAGGTTTAGTTGTCTTTAATGATCTATATGAGTAGTTTATCCTTATGTCAAAACCTATCCTTAACGAAGAACACCATGGAGAGATTCACTAAGGAAAGCAAAAACTAGGTTTTAATGTTGATGAAGGTGAAGGTTGTGACCCACCTAACCCATTAAAAAATAATTTGGATACCCCTATATACTATGATTATTTAATTATTCATGATATTGGTCTTGATGCAGACCACCCATACTCAATACCTCTTCAAACTTTTTAGCACAACATCAACATAGAGGAAGAATCTAAGATAGCGATTATGGGTAATTAATGGTCTGATATAGAGGTTTAAAAAATATTCATTGGTTGTTAAGATAATATGAATATGTCTTTCTAATGAGTTATAGTGAGATGAAATTTGTTCATATATCATTAGGCAAAATGCATATCAAATTAGTTGATGGTGATCGACCAGTTAGTAAATGACCATATAGGATGAATCAAAATTTACATACATGAGTGAAGGAGGAAATTGATAGTATGTTACATGTATTAATGACCCCAATTGATAAGTTTGATTAGGTCAACCCCATGTTCATAAGTATAAATAAAGATGGGTGCATGAGGATTTGCATGACTATCATATACTTAATACATCTTATATTGCTGATCCTTTCCTAATGCCACTCACAAAATAAATCATTGAAGTAATTTTTAGGTGTAAAATTTACACTTTTACAAATGGATTCTCTGGGTACTATCAGGTCTAGATCATCGACGAGGATCGACCTAAAACTACATTTGCTACTGAATGGAGATCTTTTGTATATACCATCATGCCATTTGGGTTGAAAAATGCACCTATTGTATTCTCTTCTATAGTTTTTAAGGCCTTTAAAGACTTCATCCATAAATTTATTCAATTTAATTTGGATGACTAAACAGTCTATGGCTTGGTAAAGGACCATTGTTCTAATTTTTGACTCATTCTTGAGCATTGTTGCATGCTTCAAATATCACTAAATCTAAAGAAGGGTCTTTTTGCTACACCATTTATTGTTCTTATTAGTCATATCATTTGTAAATATTGAATTTTAGTAGAACCTACTAAGGTAGTTATCATTATCTATCTACCATCACTGACATCTCAGCATGTAGCTCATGCCTTTCTAGGACATACTAGGTATTATCAAAAATTATCTGAGGTTATGTAAAGATTATCATGACCTTGGAGGAACTCTTGAAACATAATGAATACTTTATTTGGACCTAATTTTTCTAAGAAGCCTTTGAGGCCTTAAAATACAAACTTATCACTACCCTAATTCTCTAATTCCTTGATTGGACAAAACCATTCCATGTCCATATTAATGCTTTTGGAATGGCCATTGGTGCAATCCTTGCACAACTTGGTAAAGGTCACCTTGATCACCCCATATATTTTTATAGTATAAAACTTACTCTAGATGAAAGGAATTACACCACCATAGATCATGAAACACTTTTCATGGTTTGTGCTTTATGAAAGTTTCAATAATACCTATTGGAAACTCCTTTTCTATTCTATATAGACCATGAATCTTTAAAATATATGGTTAATAAACTTATGTTACATGGTCACATCTATCATTGGATTTTATTATTTCAAGAATTTCAAATATCTATCATGGTTAAACTAGGAAATACTAATTAGGGTCTTAACCATCTCTCCCTAATTGATTCTGGAGAACTAGTACATGTCATCGAGGATGACTTACCTGATGTATAGTTATTTTGTGTTTCATATGTTCCTAAGGAATTATAATATATTACATCTTTCTTAAATATGATCATAGCACTAGATTATATATGTCCATAGGCTAAGAAGTAATTAGTCATATGTGTTGCACCATTCCAACTTATTAGAGGGGAGCTCTACAAGATTGGACATGATGAAATCCTTTTGCACTATGTCATACAACATGAGTACCTAGAAGTACTCTTTAAAGTTAATAAAGGCATTAATAGAAGACAATATGCTGGTGAGGCTAGTACATACATATTACTATTAGTAATACTATGGTGGCCTACCCTTTTTCAAGATGCCAAACTACATGTTAAGCAGTGTGATATTTATCAGTGCATGGGGAAAATAAATTAGCAAGATGTCATGCCTTTACATCTTATTTCATCATAAGAACCATTTGATAAATGGGCCATTGATTTTTTCAGCCACATCAACCTAGTAAGATGATGTACATGTTCCCGCTATATCATCACATTAACTAATTGTCTCATGCACTGGTTTGAGGCCATGACAATAAGGGATTGTACTAATACAACTACTATGCACTTAATATAAGAACATATCATAACCCATTTTGTCTACCTATTAATTTTTACTATTGATCATGGTACACATTTCCTCAATGAAACCATCCATGTCTTACTCACTAAGTTCATGATTTCCCACCCAAAAATAACACCATATCATCCCCAAGCCAATGGCATTACTGAGGCATTCAATGAAATTTTAGGCACAACACTTAAAAACATTTGTAATATTGGTCATATTGAATATGATGATCAAGTGTCTATATTAAGTTGGCCTTATCAAATAACCTATAAGCACCTTAACAAGAGTACACTTTTAAATCTAGTGTTCAAAATAGAAGCAGTTCTTATGGTTGAATTTTTAGTACCATCTCTTCACATTATATGTGTTAGAAAATTAGATGAGGAGTCATCATTGAAGGCATATTTGGATGATTTATTATAGTTAGATGAGGCTCATTTTCTTTCTCATTAGATTCAAGATGTTGAGAAACACAGACAAAGGGCATGGCATGATCTCTACATTAAGCACAAGACATTTATCCTTGGAATGAAATTCTTTCTCATCAACTCCAAGTTCATATACCATTCTAGGAAACTCCATGTTCATTGAGACAGTCTTTTTTTGTTCATAGCATTCACCCTAACAATGTTTATCATTTACAAATATTGGATGGCTAGTTTCTTCATGGATAGTACAATGGTAACTAGCTAAGGCCATACTAATCTTTTAAAAGATTAGTTCCATTTTTAATAATAAGGCATATGCCACTTGTTTAGGATTTCTTGTTTTCAATAAAAACATTACCTTAGTTGCATGTAACTATTTTTTTTCTTGTATGCTCTTTTTATCATTTTATCCTTGTCATTTCATAGAGGTCCATGATGCACATTTAGTGTGGGGTAAGAGGAGTTCCATGTATTAAGAAAAGTTTAATATGCTGGGTAATATAAGGATGCATGTGCAAGTCAAAAAGACTAAGGATAAGGATTCCTACCAATGGTATGAATATTTAAAGGGTTGAATAGTTATCATGCACTCTAAAAAAAGCATGAAACAATATGTGTCATTAATATAAAAGGAGAAATTGTTTTGATACATGTCCAACATCATGTCATGATAATACCATTAAATGCATTTATGATGAGAAGTGATAGTCAAAGAAAAGAGGCCATTAAAATGCATTAATTATTATAAGTGATGGTCTAAGAGGGGGGTAGTAAATGCAATTTACCCCCTCAAGCCTATAAAAAGGATTTGAGGGCTCATTTTAAACTTTACCTTTACTTTTATTTGAATTTTTTTAGATCTAAAGAGTGAATTGAGTCCAAAAAAAATTAGAATAAGTATAAAGCATAAAATTCCTATTTTTTGGCTATTGTAAAGGATATTAACTAAGAAATCATGAAGAAATTAGATATCTGTGAAGCATGAAGAAGAAAACTGGTAGTTACAGGTTACAGAGGCAGGCATCTACCATTAACAAGAATCAAAGTAGGAAAATCAAAGTCACTTTTATCACAAACACGTATTCATTTAGGAAAATTAGATGGTCATGCCTTAACATTCAAGATTCACAAAGGGTGATATGGCCTAAGAATAAGGCCCTAAGAATTTATCCATTACCAACCATTCTAAAATAGGAAGTACTACATGTTGGGGGGAAGTAGTATTGATCAAAGAAGAAACACCTAAGGAATAGAGGTATCATGTAAAGGGTGAATAATCCATAATGGTACACCAGAAAAAGAAGGTACAAATACCTCTACCCTTGTCATTGATGATAGATGAAATGTAGTACCCAAAAACAATGCTACATGCATAAAATTGGGTATTGAAAGTACCTTCTTATACCATCTTTGATTATAACTACCATTAACCAAGAAATGAGGTTGAACTATAGAATGACTACTAGGTTGAGTGCCAAAATACCAAGAATTAATTGGTGTATGAATTAAAAAAATTCAATGCCTTGGAATCTATAAGACTTTTTCAATTATTTAACCTTTCATATTTTTGAAAAGCAGTGGAATTAATTAAAAAAATATATTTCACACGTCCATGAGGACTATATCTATTTTGCTAGGCACCACAAGAAGATTATGCTTGAGAGAATAAGTAAGGTGTCAGAATTATAATGCTTCAGCATGGATGTAAAATTTGATTTGGAGGAATCAAAGGAGATAGAGAAGATAGAAATGACTCTTGAGTACCAAAAATAGGGCCATGCCATGTGTTGGCCCACCAATTGCCATTACACTAAAAGATTGACCTATAAGTGCTTGATATAATGGCCAGAATTATTGGATCCATAGGAGGTAGTTAAACTATGTCATGAATCCCAAGCACCTTGGTCACCTAAAGACTAAGGGCAACACCTTGCAATAAGCTCCCCCTTAGTAAAAATAAGGATTCATACCCAATACCTTTGTATTTGATACTAATTTTTGGCCCACTGATTACTATTTCACCAAAAGATCAACCTATTAGTGCCTGATATAATGGCCAAAGTTAAGAAATCCATGGGAAGTGGTTAAATCATGTCATAAATCTTGATCATTACACTGACCTAAAGATTAAGTGTAACACCTTGTAATACCATGCATATTAAAAACTTACAAGGCCCTACCCTTAGAATAGTAGTGCACATTATCATGACCAAGATCAGTGGCACTAATCATTATAAAGAGGTGAACATGGCTCACCTCCATATCTCCATCCAAGTAATTGAGGGGATAAAATAAAATTGGGTAATGTATTTTTCTAACAAAATCATATTAGATGCTAAGAGTACCCATCAAATACTGAGCCATAGGTCCCCATGAGGAGTATTTCTTTTATTAATGGTTTTTGATGAAATAAATGTACCAAATTACACCTCTAGTGAGATGAAGTGGGCATACCCACTAGAACACAAGCCCCACATAAAGTACTATGAGGCATTCACATGCCCTAGTCATATCACCCCAATGTTTAAAATCAAGATGAAGTCATGGTATGATGGCATGAAGGAGGCCTTTATAAATGAATGGCACATTCCTAAGGACTTACCCATCTAGTCTATTGAGCAATCCCAATTTATAGTGAAATATCATTTCTTTCTAGCCTATATCAAAATGCCCCCTCTAGAGAACTTTTAACTTGGTTGAAGTTACCATATGCCTTCATAGTGTGGTACTTCATCAATTTGATGAATCAAATTTTTTATGTACATCCCCTCACCTTGAAAGTAGATTAAATTTATTTGGAGATTCACACTCTATAAGATGTATGGTTATCCTGGTAAGAAGCCATAAAGGGAAAAGCATGAAATTGAAAAAACCAACATCAAGGTTAAGTAGAACATGGTTAGAGAAACTATTCACAATTTATTTTATATGATACAACCCAGAAGGAAATATTTAGGAGACACAGAGCATGCAAAAAAAAGCTTCCACCTGTAGCACCTCTTGATAAGAATTAGGTCAGGCATGATGTCTGCATAAGTTCATTTTCAAAACCACCAAAATGAGAAAGGACTACCTAGGAACCACCACCAAGGGTTTAACCATTAAGGGCCTCCCCAACAAGGGTTTATCTACTAATGGATTCCCCATCGAGGGAATCTCCACTAAGGGCATCACCACTGAGGGTTTCTCAACAAAATACACCAAAGAGACAACCAAAGGGTTCAGGACCATTACTCCTAACTAAACCATTAAAGGAAGAGCATGTAGATCATAGGAAGACTAGAGGAGTCTACCTCAAAAAACCACCCTCCCTACTATAGGAGGAGGATACCACCCTTAATTAGGCATAAATAAACATTGAATATCCACTTCGTGAAGAGGGGGATAGTTTTGATATATAATAAATGAATGGCATGGACATTGACATCACTTCTTTGACCTCAAATGTGGATATCAAAATCCTTGAGTGGGATCTCCTCAAGGGGAAGGAGCTTACTAACTCCAAACATCAACCACCTTTGGTTAATCCATCCACCAACTTATGCACTCAATATCAAATAGGTGTTCTGAATAAGATTCTCTATTAATGGTCCCATTTCCATCCTCAGGATGTAACTATCAATACCAGGTGTTAGGTGTCCTTTCTCTTGGACATGTATAATGAAGAATGTCATTTTTTAATTCCTATAGATAGCCTAATTTTATATTCTCATGCATCAACCTTGTCCACTCCATTTTGGGTTGATTTTTAGAATATCTCTCCCCTATAATATAGCACCATATTTTTGAAAATGGCCTTTGAAATTATAAGGTATAATATACTTTTAAATTATGATGTGTGTGAAGCTAAGAAGAAACATGAATAGGTGGTGGCATTGTACAATAATGAATTTGACACTTGCAAGGCACTTGAATAGGAAGTGGCCATGATGAAGTAACAAATATAAAAAGCCATAGTGACTAAATTAAAAAAATTAAATTTATGTTAAACTTTTTTGGGCCAAGAATTGATATTAGAAAATGAGGTCCCTTTGCAAGGAGAATCCATTAATAAGTTATAAACCCTGGTAAATATTTTATTAAAGTAGCGAAAATAATAGCATGTGCCTAGGAACAAAGCATTATGGATGGATGAGCAGTTTATAAAAGCAGTAGAAGTTTATAGATGCTCCCTCAAAAGAGTTGTGGAAGTTATCCCAATCTTGTTTGGGATTTTTAAAAAACTAGTGTAGCTTAAAAAAATTATAAAGGCTCAACTTAAATTTGAGGTGTATCAATGACAACAATTGGTGGATGTTTCCCTTTTAATAAAAGACTTCACCTAGTGTACTAAATCATTTAAGGATGTTGAGACTATGAAGGAAATAATAAATGTGCATTGGTAACAACTAAATTCTAGTTTTGCGGCTTTTTGAGGATAGGTTGTAATGGAAGTCACTATTCTTGAAGAGGTCCAAAAGGATGCTAATTTATCCCTCAACCAATTGGTTAATAAGGCAAGCATCTCAATCAACCCAAGGAGATTAAAATTTTTAAAGCGGTGATCGAGGAAATAGCATCAAATCTAATTGACACCTTATCACATTAGGATGGTGTCTAAAATTAAATTAAACAAACTAGGCCTAATTTTTTGGCTAATTCTGAGACTAAGACTTAGTTCATGATAGACTAAGGGTGTGGTGTGGGGTGATTTTAGACCCCAAATGTTTGACTAGGTATTTTAGCTTTTTGGTATGAAACTAGCATAGTGTGAGAGGAGCATGGTGAAAGAAGACCATGGCATGGAACTAGCATGGCATAGGAAGACCATGACATGGAACCATCATAGTGTGAGAGGATAATGGCATGAAAGATAATAGCATGAGAAGAGTCATTCAAAAAAATAACATAACTATGAATGACCCAAGAGTATAGGACTTAGTATAACATCAAAAGACTTGGGGAATAAAAGGGAAGTGGAGAACGGTTGAGGAATGATTCTCAAGGACAAACTAGATTTTAATCATCACATGATTTTTGCACCAGCCCACACAAATAAGGACATTTGGTAGCAAGGATATAGCATCCAATAAGAATGTAAGGTGTGAAGGCCCAAGTCCTTAGGAAAAAACAAGTAAATGATTGCCATAACTCTTAGTCTACTATAGATCATTGGTTAGTCATCTAATTGTCATTAATAGTGTAACTATTTGGTTAAGGAAAAATAAGTAAAAATACCCCTTTGTAGAGATGTGTAAGGTGACTAATTATTGGTATTATGTAATGATTCTTTATGGTAATACAAAATTATGGAAGTTAAAATTGGTTTTGGTGTTATGCTTCAGTTAATTGATAGTTAAAATGTTAACAATGGGTTTGCATTGAGTAATATGAGGCTTATAACTATGAGACTTAAAAATATGTATTGTGCAAGTTTGTGTAACCAACACTTTGAAATTAATGGCATTTATCTTTGTGTTCTTTGTTATTGAGATTGATAAGACAAGGTCTCTAGTCATATATTTCCTTTTTTGTGTAATATCTAATTATATATATATATATATATATATATATATATCAATAAACTCAAGTTTATAATAAGTGTTACTACACAACATAACCCATAGGAATCAGTTTCTTTCTTCATGCTTTAGGTGAGCATGCAAGAGCTTAGTCTTCCATGAAAATCCATTGAATAAGCTTTTTGGGACTAAACACTTTAGAACCTTAAGTAAAATGTGATAGAAAACTAACCAACACTCTCTCATTATGTAACTAAAGCTCACGACATTGATAAACTTAGCATATGGTGTTATAACTGTAGTCAATCATGTTTTGGTCCCTTGAAGCATTTATGTTTCCATTCATTTATAAAGTTTGCTTTTTTACCTTACCCTCTCTCCCTTTAATGTTTAAATGTTCCTAAGTGGTCTTCCCCACTTTTATTTATAAATTGTGAAGTGAATCAAAGTTGAGCTCAAAATAAAATATGTTGAAACTAGCCTTAGTTAGTGTACAATTTTGGTATTTAGTGAAAAAAAGAGAATTGAGCCTCTAGTGCTAGATTTGCATCTCTTGGAGATATATTCTAAAAAATTTAGTTAATGAATCCCAATACTTACAACTTATTCCCTTGATTGTCTCAAAAATAATCCTAAAATGAGAGGACATAAATTCTTTAATTATTCCCTATGCTCACTCAGTGCATCTAACCCAATAGATGCATTTAGTAGAATGAGATCTTGAACCAGAAAATAACTAGTGTTAGGAGGGTTTGAGAGGAATATTTTAGACTTATTTTTAGTTTTAAACTAATTTACCATCCTTTAATCTTTCCCAACCTATTAAGTGCCTAAAACTCATGATAAAAGCTAACTCTAAAAGGAGGGGACCCTTTTCACTGACTAACAAAGTGTAGAGCTACTATCTAACCCAAGAGCAACCTAGAGCCCACTATGTGGATCACTAGATATTAAGTAGGTCCTCAATGATTGATAATATCCTTCCTAAAAATCCATAAGAGAACCACAACTATTAGAGGGAGACCAAGATATTTGGTTACCTTAACTAGCCCATCCTTTTAGTCTACACCTAATAGGTCCTTACCTATGGATATACCTATAAAATGATTAGTTAGGTTTATGATTAATGTTATCGATGTTGTTCATGACTTACCCAAGAAAATAGAGAGATACCTTCCATAGTTTATACCAAATGTAGTGTGTACCATTGAGGAACATGTGACCTTGTACAAAATTTCTCTCAGTCTTCTAAATGTAAAACATGAAGATGTTGCCTATAGACTTTTTATTTTCACATTGATGGATGTGACCTATGATTGGTTCCTAAACTTACATGAAATATCTAGCATGAGTTGGGACCAATTTATTAATACATTCCTAGCATAGTTTGGCTAAGTCATTGACCCAAGTGTGTTATACTAATAATTCATATGCATTAAGAGAGAACCAATTGATCCCATCAAAAAATTCAATGTCAAGTTTTAGAATATGTATAAACAAGTCATTTTGTTATACCAACCAGATGCCCAAATAGCCCTTAAATATACAAAAATATGTTAGACCCTTGGACAACTATGTTCCTTTGTAGAGACTTGTTAATGGTATATTTACCCCTAGACTATATTAAGGCCATCAAATTGGATAGATAATTAAACCCTCAAGACCTGATGGCACCTGCCATCTTGAACATATTGCTAAAACTTCATGTATTGAATCCTCTCTTTAACAGTAACTGTTGGCTATCCTAGCCACCTTTGGTCCCTCACATACTTGGAAAGGGGTATTTTTTTCAAAAAAATTTGGGTACACTCCTTGCAAGTATCTCCATGATTATTAAGGGGTTCGAGGTTAGGTATGCATAAGTTATCAAAGTTATCTACACTATTGCTTCATTGAATGAGGCTTAAAATCATTGTCAAAGGCATTATTTGTGTTAGGATTATTAGAGGACTCCTCAAATGCAAAAATTGTGTCTTAAATCCTCATTTAAGTCATAATTAACCATGATATACATCATTCCATGACTAGAAACATTCAAATTGAGGATATTAAAATATATTTTTAAGGGTCTAATGTGTCATATCAAGATTATAAACATAGAAAAGGGATCCTAAAACATGATTTATAATGGATAAAGAGATCAAAAGGAGTCTAATAAGGCATAATGAAATCATAAAAATATCAAAAACACCCCAAGAAGTGTATTTAAGGATATAAAAGGTCTGAATGTTATATAGGAGGTCATTAAAGTCATTTTTTAAGAAATTAGGCCTTCTTAATGCCTCATAAAGATCATTCTAATATATAAAAACCTATCCCTGACCCTATCTAAATCGTACAACTATTCAAAATGGTGTTAAAGTTAGTTATTTCCCTCCACTTTTCCTTTTGGTTGCTTTCAATTCCCCCAACATTGAGAAGTACACTTAACCATATTTGAACCATTATCATCTCAAGTAGGATCATGGAGGTTTCATTTATCCAAGCATGTTTTTTAGGTTTGATGAAGGAGTCTTCAAATTCAAGAAAATATATTTAGGGTTCCACCATGGTTACAAATCCTAGATCTTCAAGGAGGCAATTTCCATCATGTTTACAAGTTTATTCAAAGCCCCAAAGAGGAGAACACCATGATTTTTGGATTTATTAGTCTCAAGAGCCTTATGCAGGTCCCTCCATGAAGGAAAGATTCATCCATGGATAGAAATGATAAAGGTACAAGCTTTCATCAAAGTTATAGCTCTATGAAGTTGTAGGTTTTAGTCTTCAATGCACAAGTGGAAAGGATTTATGAGGTTTCATGAAAGGAACTAGGAATTTAGGCCTCCCTCAAGAATCTAATATGTATCTTAGGTCTTATTTGATGACTCTACATGTAGAACAAGACATGAAAATCCTCAAATGAAAAGAATAGCAAAGAATTGTAGTGTTTTATGAGGCATTTTCAAGAATTGTAGATCCTATTAGAAGGTTTAAAAGAATAAAAAAGGATTTAATAGGTCATTTACATCATTCAAAATCTCTCATAGGTATTCAATTAATAAGTACATGCTCCCAAGCTTCAAAATAAAGTAAAACCACCTCAAACCTCCTATGCAAGCACCTACAAGCAAATTTTTAGGATGTGTTACTTTTGATGACAAGTTGAATGGACTAGTACAGTCATTTTAGAGAAGTATGGGGTATTTAATAACACTTTACAGTTATTTATAATCAAAAATAAATGGAAATTTTTATGAACCATTGTTAAGAATATAAAACAAGCATGTAGCCAGCTTGATGGGAACATAGTTTGAGGTTTAAACTCATTTATCCTAATGCATGAAAAAGTATGAATATTTAAGGAGGTCAAGGGGTCTATATGGAACCATATTGATGAATAAAACTTTATTAACTTTTATGCATGTAGATCAATAAAAAATAAGGTAGGTAGTCTTGAAACCCTCTTAAACCCTACAAGCTCGTGAATCCATTTTTAGTATTTTAGAATGTGATTAAGTGAATTAGATGGATTTTTGAGAGGTTTTGAGGTAATTTTAAGCTCCTTTTATAACCCTCCCATAGGTTTCAAACCTCATTCTCAAACCTTCAAGAGGTGTTTGAAGATTAGAAACACCTATAGGTCTGCAAATAAAATGAAGGGTTCTTGACATGTTTTGTGTTGTTTCTCACTTTTGTATATGTCCTAAATCAACCCCAATAACTCTCCTATTGAATATATATCATTTAAATATATATTCAATCACATGGATCCATTCTCAATGGTTTTAATGAAATCCTAGACTTGGAGGAAAACCTAAGTTATAGGCCTACAAAAAAGAATGGAGGTTTTCAATGACTTTGAGATGTTTCTCTTAAATATGGAACCTAAAACAAGATAAAAATATTTCCACCTTGCACATAATATCATATAAATATATTTTTAGGCTTATTGGATCAATTTTCAAAGTCTCAATGAGGTTTTGAGGTTGAAGGAAGACACATAGGCCTGCATGCACAAGAATAGGTCTCTAAGGTATTCCAGGGTGTTTACCTCTCAATTGAGGGACCATAAACAAGTATAAGAGTCATTCTATTAAATACTAGGAGATTAAAGAAAGATGTATTCCATGAAGACCCTTATCAAGGTTCTAATGGTGTTTCAAGCTTGAGAAAAGACATACAATCCTACATACTAAGAATGTGAAGTTTTCAATGTATTAGTGGGATGTTCTCCATAAATATGGGCTTAAATTAATCCAAATAAATCCTCCCTACATTAAATACCATTAGCACATATATATAGACCTATAATATTTCAATTTATAAGGTTTGGAATAGGTTTAAAGTGAAGGAAGACACATAAGCCTATAAGCATGAGAGGGTAGGGTTTCAATCTCTTTTGAGGTGTTGTTAACTTGGTGGGAAGTTCAAAAACAAGCATGAGGAGTAAATATTGATAGGTTTTCATTAATATTAAAAAAACCCTAACAGGGTTACCAACATGGAATGTACAAACCAAGTGGCTAGATTTAAGTTCTCAACATTGATAGAATGGCTACTCATACCTAAGTTGTGTTCATAGAAGATAGTATAGCTTGAATCAACAGTAGTGAACATGCAATGAATTTTTAAACCTTAATATCTTCCAAGCATAGGTTTTAGGTAGACCTTGCATGCTTATCAATATGGCCAGATGTCTACAAATAAGTTTTAGATTTTAATTTCAAACTTTTATGTCTACAAGATATGCTAAAAAGGTTTAAAATCCTTTGATTCAAGAGATTTTAGAACATGAAGTTACAATTAGAGGTTATGAAGTCTCCAATTTGCAATCCTACACTTCAACTCCAAGTAAGAGACTTCTCAAAAGATTTCAAGTCTAGGAGCATCATCCACAAGGTTCAATCATATGTTTCTAACTTATTTTTACAAGCCTATAGTTAACTTTTAAGATTTTAAGATTGGCAAAGAATAAAATAGAGGTTTCATGATGTCAAAATCAATGTTGCAAATTTGTAAGGAGCCTCCAAAACTAGGATCATGCCTCTTAATCTCTGCATGAACATACATAAGTCTCTATGACCTTGTATGTACAAGAAAGGTTTCGAAACATGGTTTAAAGTTGAAAATGGTGAAAGTTATATGTGAGAATATTGGAATTACAAGGTTGAAAACTTAAAAAGATTTGCCATCAAGGTTTCAAGATCTATATACTCCTTGGAGGATTTCCAAGACATATTCTATATTTGAGACCAAGTTCATAAGTTGAACATGATCAAGAGACCCTCTAATAGGTTAGTGGGAATGATTTTCTTAGTTTATTATGATGTGAGGTTTTTTAAGCAAGTTTTGCAGTCATGGACGTGGAAGACATCTGGTCTTAAGAGAGAAGATCAAGGTTACTATAAATGTGTAGATATATAAACCTATTAATTGACTCCATGTCCAAACCAAACAAATGAAAAATATAGTCTTAAAATATACTAAGAATCCTAAACTCAAGATTTTATTTATGATTCAATAGAAGCAACACCTTTGAGTATGATCTATCTATGTGCCATAAGCAAGAATAAGAAAGTTGCAGGAAGGGAAGTTAAAACTAGAAGAAAGTTTTTGATTACAATAGAAAGTTTTCATAGTCTTGATCTTATATCACCTCAAGTGGATTGCCATGATACCTTACACAATCTTATGTAAGAAAGGATAGGGGTAGGAATATTTCAAGTCAAAGTAACATTCATCCAAGCTTCCATATTTTTCCAAATAATTTATCAATATCATAGAGCTCATAGAGAGTCCCAAAGCATGATCTAAACATATATTACATTTGATTTTATCTCCAAGATATACCTAATGGATCTCATGCCTAATAGAAGGAGTTTGAGTAATTTTCAGTCAATATTTTGTAGGTCTATAGGTAATTTTCACAAGGTTTTTATGTTTTAAATACTTCATTTAAACAAATGGATAGAATATCCAAGTTTTCATTGAATTTCAT
Organism: Torreya grandis; assembly: GCA_037957365.1. Taxonomy (NCBI): domain Eukaryota; kingdom Viridiplantae; phylum Streptophyta; class Pinopsida; order Cupressales; family Taxaceae; genus Torreya; species Torreya grandis. The sequence continues at coordinate 4,703,607 of JARHVA010000611.1, read as the reverse complement.
TTGATGTATGGGTTGTGATAATTAAGATAAAGTTTATGAATCATCAAAACCTAAGCTATGGTCTTCTAGTAAAGCATGGAAAACTTCTATCAAGGCAACTTATAAGGAGATGAGGGAAGTTATAGGCTATGAGGAAACTTTGTTGTTGATCAATATTGAAGATAAATTTCCAAAAGCTTCTTAATGAAATTACAAGATCAATCTTAATGTTTAGAAGGGGTGAAACCTACCTATATAAATTCCTTAAGGTTTATAAAAGAAGATTCAAGAGGAATTCAAGAAAAGTTATAGGTTTGAGATCATTTATAGGCTTAAAAAGCCATGGAGAAGGTTTCATGTAGATTTATGATGTTTTAGGTATGTAAGTTAAAAATCAAGATGTTATAAGGGTCTATTACATGACCTAAGATTCATACTAGTATATGGTGACTTTATCAAAAAAATTGATGATTATAGTGCTAAGAAAGAAGGTTTTTAAGTCTCAAAACCTAACATATAGGTTATAGGCCTACACAATGTCCTAGGCATTATAATGAATCCATATTGAGACTATAAATATGGATTACACATCAATAATCCTACCTCAAAAAATTCTTGGCTAAACAAGGGATGAATTCATAAGTAATGGTGAAAGTTGCAGGTCAAGAGGATAATCAAGGATCTTCTTAACATGTCTATAAGTTCAAGTATACCTTCTAACATTTGTCTATAGGCCCTCATGGAAGTCAAGATTACAAATCAAGTTGAGAAGAAAGCTACAATAATTTTAGATAGTTCTTAAAATGATGATTCAAACTAGCAAAGAAGGTCTTAAGCTTAGAAATGACATCAACTCCAAATTTTATTGTAAAATAGGTCTTGTAAAGTCTCTTAATGTGGGGAAGAATCTTGTTTCAGGTTTGTATATGGGATAAGAGGAAAAATGGGATTATAAATCATGAAGATACAAATTTATTAAGTCTTTCAGGAAGTCCTCATGAGAAACTAGGACACTACATCAACTTTTCCACCTCTCTTGAGGACTACTACATGATTTACAAGGTGATTTTCAATTTGATTATGCTTTGGGGTTTGTCAAACATGACCATGGTCAAGGTTTAGGGTCACTATAACCATGATGGAGACCTAAATTTTTGTGGAAATTGTCTTATAAACATGTGAATCCTCCATGAAGTGCTCATCAGAATAATTCAACCCTCAAGATTAAAAGTGGCGTAGGAGGTCTCCTTTTAAGTCAACCATGTAGCAAACTTTAACATATAGGATTTAAGAGAGAGGTGAGTTGGAATAATGAAAGTAAGATTTTTTCAAGTGGACCATCCTTGTTGTAGCATATTCACCATGATCAATCATTCCAAGGGACTAAAATAATATCAAATCCTTTTTCTCTATTCCTACACCCAACTTTCATTAAGACCATAAATGTGGTAGGCTAATGCATTAAACAAGGACTAATTACCTCATTTCACTTGTTATCTATCTTGAATAGGCTAAACCATGTTATAACATTTGCATTTCTGTAGCCTAATAGTGTTTTATCATCTTTATTACATCTCAATTCTTATAAATATGGCTAGAAATTCCTGATTTGTTATCTCTCCTCTTGGGTATGATAATACCCTACTCATTTGAGGACTTGTAATGTTGTTTTAAGACTTAAACTATCAATAAAGTACTAAATGAGCACTTCCTTGATATCTCATTATTTACTTTAGAATTTCAAATGTATTTTATGGCCTTATCTCTTTTGCTTAGTTTGAGGTCAATTTTAGATGTTCATTAGTCTCTTTTACCTTATTTATAAGGAAATTGTAGATAGTACAACCCTCATACAAGTTGTTTCTTTCATTATACCTTTGTTATAATAGGTATATTAGAGTGTGAATCTAAAATATGTTCTTTAGAGGTTAATTTTGTGCTATTAGAGCAAGTGGAGAAGATATTCAAACTTGGTGCATCACCTTATTTTTTAGTTTTTAGTTTCTTTCTTCTCCCTTTTCATGACAAAATCATAGTTGTATATTAGATTAGGCTTTTTTAGTGTAGGTTATAGGGTTATAACCTAATATTAAATCAAGTGCACTATAGTTTGAGAATTATTTTGCCTTATTTAGAGACTCACTCCTACTATATGTCATCCACAACTTAGGAACATTTTTATTGTGTCACTTGAAGCAGGTCTTAGGAATTGATAGGGTGCACTTCCAGCTAACAACACTAACCATAATGTTCCTATGTTGTAGCATGTACCTATGACAAACCAACTTCCCTTGAGACATGTTGCTCCTAACCAACACTTAGGATTCCTTAGCCATATTAATAATGAATTAGTGCCTCAATCTCATAGTCAATCACTAGTACCTATCATGAACATGGTCCAAAGTGTGGCATAGGAATCTACCAAGAATTTTTTGAATGTTATACAACACATAGTAAGAAATCTTAGCAATGAATTATTGGGACTCCAAATACAAATTAGAAATATTGGTGGTGAGAACTCAAATAGGAACTTCACCAACTAAAGGTATAATCATCTCCAAAACTATTATAATAACCAAATTGAACCTTCACCTAATAAGTTACTTGAGACTAACATCTATGAGTTATCCTTGCCAAACTACGACCATGTACATAACATAGCCCAACATGGGGAACTTAACTATATCAATTTATTTTTACCATTGACATCTTGCAAAGAAAAATGGAAGAATATGAGATGGTCCCAAACCACCCCAATGCTACTAATCAAGCTAAGGCCTCTAACAATTCAAGGTCTCCAAGTATTGTTATGGTGTTAGAAACTTTGGATTTCTATATTAAATATGATAATAAACAAAAGGAGGCCACCATTTAGGTCCATTTTTTATACTAGTTCTATAAGAGAAAATATATTATTGGGAATCATACATAATAGTAACCCCTTACTATGTTTACTCCTCTTATAAATGGTGTAACTCCTCATGATCCCAATGTAAAAAATTATCCTCCACCTCTAAAATTTAATAACCTCAATCCCCCTAAAGAGTTCTAACCCACTTCTATCAAAATTGGGTATAAAATAGTATAGGGCATGAAGAAGATCAAGGTAAAAATAAATTTACATGAGCTTGCCCAAATCATTGAGCAAAGAGATCTCCTCCTAAATTCCCTAATAGATAAACCTATCTAACCCAAGTCAAAACCTACACACATTAATATGCTCATATATTCTAATAAGGTTGGTGTCCCCCATTTCTTCTTTATTATTAATTTTTTTGGTAATAACTTTCATAATTATGTAGTTGACTTGAGAGCCTCTACAAATGTCATGTATGTCAAGATTTGATAAAAATTAGGGTTAACACCTATTAAGTTAGAAAATATAATGGTTAATTGGATAAATATGAGGTTAAAGTAATAATAAATATATTAAATGTGCATATACAATGGAATATGAAATTAGGGTCCAATAATTTATAGGCATCCAAGTGGTAGACATCTCAAAAGTTAACAAATGTTACTTATTAAGGACTAATCTAAAAACCTTAATGGGTACATGGCTATAGACTTTTATCATATGTGGTTACCTTGGAGAGGTGTAGAAAATCAAATCCATGTTGACAGAGAAACTAGATTTAATTACATGATCACATAATATAATTTAGTCAATAAAAAGGTAAACTTGGTATCCTCTGACATAGGCATCTACACTCTGTCCATAAGAAGAGCCCTAAATTACTAGGTTCATGATCCTTATACTTTGATGGGGCCTATTCTAAGCAAGGTTTTAGAGTAGGAATCCTACTCATTGACCCATGAGGGAAGTGACATTTAAATTCATATAAGCTTTAGTTCCCTTGCATTAATAACTTGGTAAAATATGAGGCCTTGATCTTAGGGCTAAAATTTACTTTAAAACATAACGTTAAAGAACTAAAGGTGTTTAGAGACTCTAACATTGTAATAAACCAAGTTAGGATTAAGTTCCAATGTAAATTATATTATTTAAGGAAGTATGAACAAAGGGCATTGGATTTGATAGAGATGTTCAATGCTTTCAATTTCACCCTCATCCCTAGGAAAGAAAACTAGGTGGTTGATTCATTAGCAACTGCTATTGAAAATTTAACACCATTCAAGGTTTAAAAAAATTTAATTATAGTTCATCCCTTGTTCCTTAGTCCTAAAAAAGGTGAAGAACTTATAGGTCTTTGAGTACAACCACAACATTTTAAAATTCCTTAATAACTCGAGAGTATTTAATACCTAAGTTATAGATGAGGAGAGAGAGATGATCCCAAAGAGGGGGACTATGACAAAGATAACATCATGAAATTAAAATAGAATCAATTATTAAAGGTAATGATCTCCTTCAAAAGGATATTCAACCTGATAGGTCTAAACACAAACATGAGAGATGTATATATATAAATCAGAGATCTAGGATGATTAATTTTGGGTCACCAGACTAATCTTGAGATGTCAATATTGACTTGGATTGCACCCCTACTAAGATCAAACACCTCAAAAATTTATTTCTATGGTAAATATATTTTATTTATGAATCCTCTAGAGACCTTAAAGTCTCTGACATGAGTGTGATCACACATACTATCCCACTCAATCAAAACTATAAACCTTTTAGATAGATGAAGTGACTTGTGAACCCAATCCTAGAGCTACTTATCTATAAGGAGGTTCATAAGCTCCTCTTAACTAGGATTATATTCCTATTCTATCAATTTATGTGGGTATCCAAATTGGTTTCTATTCACAAAAATAATGGGAAAAATAGATTATGCATGGATTTCAAAAATATAAACTAAGTTTTTGAAAAAGATAGTTACCCATTGCCCTCCCTTGATGAGGTAACTTAGATTTTGAGTGGATCTCATATGATGTCCTTCTTGGATATATTCACAAGATATAATTAGGTTCTAATAAATCTAGAAGACCAAACCAAAATTACATTCACAACCATGTGGAGCACATTTACTTACAAGAGGATGTCATTTGACCTCATGAATACGGGAGTTACCTTTTAGAGAGCCATGGACATCACTTTCAAAGGTTTCATTAGTAAATGCATAATTATTTACATGTATGACTTGACTATTTTTTTTAAATGCAGGTTTGATTAGATCCACCATCTCTATAAAATATTTGAAAGGTGTATAAGGTATGGTATATTTCTCAACCAATATAAGATCATGTTCAGAGTCATGAAAGGTAAACTCCTCAGTCATATCATCACCAAGAAAGTTATTTATATTTATCCTTAGTGTGTTGATACAATTTTTAACCTTCCCCTTACTAACAATAAGAAATAATTTAAGTCATTCTTTGTTAAAATCAAATTTGTATGCAAACTCATATCTAACTTCACTGATATTTTTGAGGCTTTGAATGAAATGTTGAAATAGGAAGAAAAGGTGGAATGGATCCCTATAACTATGAAATAATTCCAAGAAATCAAGGAGGATATCATGAAAATACCAATCCTAATCAATATAGACTACATAAATTACTTTTACATTTACTCTTTTGCGTTAGAGCATACCATAGTTGTGGTACTCACCCAAAATCTAGATGAGGATAAGCACCTGATATCCTTTATGAGCATGAATGTGAAGGATGTCAAACTTAAGTACTCCACTTTAGACAAGCATGCCTATTCCCTAGTCAAATTTTTTAATAAATTTAGGCACAACATTATTAGAAACAAAGTGCACACTAATTTTTTAGATGCAAATATAAAACTAATGCTTGGTAAAAATTAATTAGGAGAGTACAGATGTTGATGGATAGCCAAGCTGCAAGAATATGACATAGAAATAAAACATGTTAAATTATTCCATGGTCAAGGTCTCACCTAGTTAATAAATTAAATTAAGCCAAGGATCATTATGGTGCAATTGAACCAATTATAAATGGTTTGTCAAGACTGGTATGATCTAATTGTATATTAGCTCCTTTATGGGAATCCTCTTCCAAGACTAAACCAAGCATAGAAAATATCTCTTGGAATAAAATCAGCCCACTACATGCTAAAGAAATGAGTTATTTACTTAAATAACTATGAATTCATCTAGCTCATATGTCTTTTAGAAGAAGAAGCAAAATAAGTCATGACTAGTTTCCTTGAGAAAATAGGCAGTGGCCACCCTTTAGGGACTACAACTACTCACAAAATTTTTTGAGTTGGGTATTATTGGCCCATTATCTTCAAGGATACTCATGATAAAGTTTACACATCCCAAAAATTCTAGGATTTTACCAATAAGGAATTTCATGTAGTGATTCCCCTTTAATTTGTGATAGAAGAGCATCCTTTCACTCATTGGGACTTGACTTCATTGGATTCATCAACCCAAACTCATTAGCTGGCCATAAGTTCATAATTATAGCCACTAATTATTGAACAAGGTGGATATAAGTAGTGGAAATCAAGAATAAAAAAACTAAGAAAGTCATCAAATTCCTTAACGAAAACATAACCATATAGTTTGGCACTCTAACTTCCTTAGTCTACAATAATAGACCTATAATCCAGTCAATAAAGCTTATTGAATGGGATTATGATAGTGGAATTACCTTAAGGTTATCATTAAAATACTAACCAAAATGGAATGGTTTCATTGATTCAACTAACAAAAAAATTATTGATACAATAAATAAATCCATAGAAAAGAGGCCTAAGGACTATCATTCACTATTGAAATATGCTCTTTAGGCTAACTGCACCAAAAATAAGCAAGCTCTTAAGATTTCACCTTTTCTACTAGTGTATGTTTTGGTCCCATCTTCCCAAATGACCCTCAATATACCCACATACAATTTAATGCAATAATACATGAATTATAGTGGAAAAATAAAATCAAGGCTATTATACATTATCTAATTAGAGGATACATGAGAAGAGGCTCTATAAAACTTTAGTAGGCATCAAATAATTTTTAAGATATGGTTTAATAAGAGATAAAATGTCAAATCCTTATGGATATGAGACCTAGTATTATTATGGGATAAAGCACATGAGAATAAATGGAAACATTCTAAACTTGACCAATTTTGGATTGGCCCATACCAAATCTCTAAATTGTTAGGGAATAACACTTTTTAATAGAAAAACCTTGAAATGAATGATCTCCTATTGCCTGTGAATGAATAATTCTTCAAGCACTATTTCTTGACTATCCCTTCCAATGTTATTTCATAATAGTTCTCTGGGTAAATTTGATGATGTAAATATTAGATTAGAGTTATTTAGTTTTCTATAATTATGTGTTTAATTTTGATTATGATTTTTTTTTTGTTTTTCCTACTTTTTATTTATTTTTCTAGTGTTTATTTTCTTTGGGGGATTTATCTCATTTACCCCATGTTTTCCCTTGCTAATATTGAATTAGTTTATCCTTATTCTGATGATATAGACTAATAATCAACTAGTCATAAAAAAAATTCAAATCCAAGAATTGGCCCTCATATAGTTGAACCTAACCACTTCAAAGTTAACAAGGCACTGGAAACATGGTCTTATAATTGGAAGGTAAAATGTGAGATCATATTATTTAACAAGGTGATAAGAAAAATAATCCCGCTTGAGAAACCAAAAGGATTAGGAATCACTCATTCATAATTAATTAAATTAAGAAAATATTTATTTTTAAAAATGTCATCATAACACTTAAAAAGGGCATGTTGATCAAGGTAGAATCACTAAGAAAGTAAAGGATATTCTTGTTTCAAAGAGTTCATTGAACCATTCTTCAACCTTGGATACATTGGTCACCAACCCTCCTAGATTGAATAAAAGAAACATCAAAATAAAATGAAGTTTGAATCCCATGAAAAATGCAAGTTTATTCCTAAGAGTGATTTGGGAAATCTCCATTATAGGCTTTCCAGCATGAATAGGAATGGAACAAGGCTTAGAGTGGAACCAAAGCCATATTTGCCAGGGCTATAGATGTTTGATTGGTAGTAAAGTAAATCCCAATATTTATTTTCCTTAGCTAAATTCTAAAAAAAATTACCTTTTAAGGAGCTCCAAGTCCTTAATGTGTGCCTAAGTTTTCCGAGGGAACTCAAAGTAAAATAAAAAGAATGAATCACTCTTAACACAAAATGACCCTTTGAAGAAATCAAAGCCTAATATGTTGTTTGTTGAAGCAAAATTGAGCATTTTATTTTACTCTAAGTTTATCTAATGGATTTTTAGTTTTTCATCTCAAAGTTTAATAATGGAAGCTTTTAATCTAAATTATAAATGTTGAGGCAATGTTTTCCCCACATATTCACCATTTTTTATGACCAACATGCCCCATTTTTAAATTTTCAAATGAGGACTTGCTTTGTCCTCACAATTCAATGTTCATGTCTTGTTGTGAAATGAATCAATCCAAGTCCAATTCAAGGTTGTTATTATCTTAGTTATAAGTAGGAATCAAGTTTTTTACTATATGGTTCTCATTATTCCTTGATTTCTAAATCTAATCTTTTTTAAATTTAAATGACATCTTGATTTGATTTTAGACTAACTAAGTTGACTGAATGTTTCTATAGTTTTTTATATCAATTTTATTGTTATCATCATCTAAAAGTGTAAATGCATAGGTTTATTGAAGGTATTTTATGAACCTATGTGGATTTTAATTCTAGACATGTATCAAATTTAGGATTTTAGTTGTTTTATGGAATAACCTAGTTAACTAAATTTTGTCTAAGTTTGTCTTTGTCTTTTTCAAGTTATATTGATTTCACATGGAAAATTTGTTAAAGCTTAATTAATATTGCTTTTAATGATTTTTCATAGTTAGTCATTTATTTAAAAATCTTTCTTTACCACACATATCTTTTATACTTAAACATACATCAAATTAAAGGGTGGTTATGTAGTTTAATTTCCAATGGCTAAGTATTTTTTCTTTTGACAAGCATCTGTGTCTATGAGATTTAGATCCCTATCTTCATCTCACTCTTATATAGCTTAATTCAAAGTTAAATGTGTACCTTTTCATCTGATCACTCAAGCGAGTGAGGACCATCCATGTGTATTCATATCATTCATCCATTCCCCATAAATAAAAATGACTAAGGTAAATATTCTTCAAGTATATGGATCAATATGATCATGCCACATGTCTTCATCTCATTCAATCAATTTTATCAACTCAAATGGCTAATTATCAGAGTCCTTCAAGCATCTGGATGAGTGAGGACTATCCACATGTCACAATCCCACTCATTTGTGACTCTTACATAGTGACACCTATTCAGAGTGTGCCCATGGGATTCTTTATACGTAATGTTTTCATAAATCTTAGTTAAGTTTATCAAAAACCAAGAAAATGACAAATACTTGAGCCTAGGACCTCCTAAGCATATGAAGACTAAAACAAAAATGATAAGATTAAACTAATGAAATTTAAACCTTCATTGGATCTCTTTTTGTGTATGATGTGGATTAGATGTAGTGTTAATATATCTTTGTCAATTCCAATCTATGTTAAAACATCTCCTTTGAAGCTATGGACTAATTGAATTTGATCAAGAATCAAAAAGGTGGTACATAAGGGGACTTGAGATTTTGTCAACTCTTCATTTTATAAATTGAGCATGTAAATTAAAATTCAAAGAGGTTTATTTTAAAAAATTAGGATAAATGAGGACCCTTCATCTTGAAATCAAGATGAGTGGTTACAAATGAGTCTTCAATAGTGCATATGGATCAGCACATGGATCACTAACGTGATCCCTTCATCTTACTCAAGATGAAAGGTGGAGTATGGTCCTTGAAAATATCAAAGTAAGATTAATATAATCCCTTCATATTTTTTTTAAGATGAAGGGTGGAGAATTTTCCTTATAATGTCTTTGTGAGAGTCCATTTAGACCCTTCATCTTATTTCTAATATGAAGGGTGGAGAATCATTCCCAAAAAGGCACATGGATCACCAATATGGGCCATTAATATTTTTTCCACTATGAAGGGTTGAGAATACTCCTAAAATATCCCATAATATTCATTAATTCCCCTTAATCTTGTCTCTAATATGAAGGGTGGAGAATAATCTTGTATATTCACTTATCAAATTGATTAGCTCACAAAAGAATATTCTAAAGGATTTCAAGATTTTTTATTGAATGAAGATTCCTCTTGGAGGGAAAATAAGAATTAAGTAATTGAAAATAAATTATAATTATATTTTCAATATAAATATGATTATAATAATGATTTAGAGAAGAGGAAATTAATAGCATTAATTTATCAACAAAAGGAAATTTAGTGAATTGACCAGAATAGAATAATTGACTAGAGAAATTGCCTAGAATGATAATTGAATAGATATAATATGGTGAATTATCCCACTTAAATATGCTCCAAGGTAAATTCAAACATGTAAATTAGATGAATAGATGACTTTGGACCAGTTTGTGTGTAATTGATTAGAATCATTCCATTTTATAATTTTGACATGAAAGTGATAAAAATGGAGTTTCTACATTTGCACATGTTTGAAAAGGTTCTAAAATATGTATATGAAATAATGGTTTTTAAAATAATTAAAAATTTGTTAAAATTATCATTTAATAAATGTTATTTTCAACAAATTTCCTAATTATACTAGCAAACATGTTCAAAAATGTCCCAAACCAATGCTTGATAAGCCCCAAATGCCCCTTCAAGGAGAGATTCAAGAAAAAATGAATGAATGAACCCTTGAAATGAAGAAATAATAGTATATAAATGACAAAAAAGGAGTAAATATGAAATAGAGGTGAAAATAGGAAGAAAAATAAAAATAGAGGCTAAAAATTAGCCTGCAGAGAAGAAGAACATCACATGGGGGGATTTTTTGAAATAAAAAGCTATAGATTCAGCCTAGGGTTAAAATTTTGGTTCATTTTCACACTATCATTTCAAAATTTACTTTTGATATTTTTTACAAAAGTGACTTGGATAAAATGGCTTGTAGATCACATCTGATGGAGCTTCCAAATAATGTTTGAGAGCATAGACGGCCATAGGGAGCTAGACCATTGGTAAGTATACTTTTTTGTTTATGTATTTATCATTTAAGTTCATTTATTACTTGTATAAGTAGGAAAAATAATGATTTTATTATTTTCCAACTAGTAAATTTTCCTACATAATTGGTGAATTCATCTATGAAAATGGTGAATTGGTTAAGAGAATAACAAATTTGACTATGAAAATGGTGATTAGCACTCAAAAATAGTGAATTTGCAAAACATCAAAATGGAAAAGAGTGATTTCATATAAATTTGAATATATCCATCTAAATGGTAAAATAGTGCATCAAAATGACAAATTGGTCTTTCAAAATAGTGAAAATGTTAAAAGCCCTTTGATTTCATTCAAATGTTGACATTTAAAATTGAAATCATGAATTGGCTGAGAAAATGGTGCAATGGTCTATCAAAATAATGAAATTGATCAGTAGAAAGTTGAATTTTCCAATCAAAGAAAATGACATTAAGAATAGTGAAATGGTTGATAAAATGATGAAATAGTTAGAGTAAACATTGAAAACATCTTGACCCTATTTAGTAGATAATTCATCATTAAAAATGGTGAAATAGTCCTGTTAAAAGGTAAATTCACCTAAAAATGGTGAAATTTTCCTAATTACATAGATGAATAGAAATTGAATAAAGAAAAAGATAAAGTAACTACCAAAATTAAATAAGACTTAGATAAGATAGTTGTGTCAAAGAAATTGATTTGATTAGTAGGTATAAATGTGATCGAATTAGTGAAAAATGACTAATTGTAGTGATTTTGATTAACTTATAGGATCAAGTTGACATTTTGATAGCTCCTAAGAGACAATCATACATTCTATGATAACTAATGGTATGGACAAGTGACATGCCTTGGTTCTTTGAGATGATTGGCCTCCTACATGTGTCTAGAATACCAATGATCAAAGTAGATCTAATGTTGATCAATACCTTAGTAAAATGATGGATATTAGACACATCTACCTTTTGGTTACCTATAGTAGAGGTTATTATCACTTTATAATATGTTTGGTATATTCTACAGGTATCAATCAGATGATGTCCCTTATATTACCTTGCCCCAAGTCATAGATAAGCTACATTGGAGGATTTGATAGGGCCCATGGATATTGAGATGGTTTGAGGTGGGTATGTGGATATCAATGAGATTGATCCTATCATGGATATACTACGAGAATGGGCCATAGAGGATGATGTACTAGTACCATTTATTTTCAATATGGTAGTTTAGTCCTCATTGATATTATCAATGATATTTTATTGCCTAATAAGAGTGGTCAATTTTTTCATATGAGATTAGGAGGAGTTATGATAGACATGTTAGAGGATACTATGGTTTTTTCATGGGTATTAGTTATTTTGGCATAATTATATCATGATCTTCATTGCATTGTATATCAGGGAGGATGTAGTATTGGTCCAGCTACACTGCTCTAGGTCTAAGCATGGGAGCATATATCAATTAAGAGACTTATGGGGAGAAAAAAATAGAGGGGACTAGAGGAACCAATTTCCTACAGATGGTATGAGGTGGGTCTTAGGCATAATAGGCACAAAAGAGAGATTTTATACTAGAGTTGAGTGATATATGACATGATAGATGTATATTTGACATGGATTCCATATTTAGATCTATAATTTTAGTGGGTGGAATATGGAGAGTACATGCTTTATATGACCACTATGTGTTATATTATTGGTCAATTGGAATACATTATAGAGAATTATAGGTTTGATAGGGTATAGTGATATATTTGGTTATAGTAAGATGTAACTATATGACCTCACCAGTTTACACATGCAATTAAAAAGACATGATAGTGGGGACTGGCACCTAATTAGGTTGAGGTAAGATCTACCTTTGGATTGGTAACACAAGTGGCTTGGGTTTATGTAGGAGGGATAGTATATATAGGTGTTACTAGGGCATATATAGCATGGTGGGCTTAGCATCAGCTAGTGAGACTCACTAATTCACTATGTGGAGATTAGGGACAAGTTCAAGGAGCTTACCAAGCATAAATTCCACTACGTGCTCAATAACCTTATCTTATAGTATTGGAAGTATATTCTAGAATATATTAAGAGGTTGGATATGAGGAGGGAAAGGATGATGTTGAGATATAATACATATAGGAGGAGGTGTAAATAGGCTCAAATGAGGAGATGGTAAAGGTAGATGTTGTAGGTATAGATTATGGTATGTAGATGATAGGGGATATGGGGAAATCTGATCCATCTAGATCAACAATATATTTTGAGGCTCAGCTTATGATTCATAGATTTAGGTAGGGGATTAGTGTCAAAGATACTAATATCATAAGGTTATATTCATGATTGGATTGTCAATCATAATAGGTATCCATGGCTCATAGTCAGATTAGTGTAGATCATATAGAGATATTTAGACTAAAAACATAGGTGAGTCAAATGTATTAGATATAGGCATAAATTACTTTTGAGATGTATTTACTCAAGTTAAATTATATTTACTATAGGTCCATGTTTAGGTTATTTCTCATAGAGACTCTATTATAGCAGAATGGGGTTTGGCTCAATTAGAGAGATAAATGTGGGTATGGTTGGCTAAAGTATATATAGATCATGATGAAGCCTATGATATTTTGATAGAGAGATTCTTTCTACATATTTTTGAGAAGATAATTCAAGTTAAGTATGAGGCTAGCTATTATAAGAGCCTATATGAGGTAATAATACTAGTTATATCTAGGAGACCTACTTTTTAGAGTATAATGCATAATGATCAATATCCAAATTAAGTCAATCTCATAGGAGTTTTACATTAGTCAAATTAGTATCCTAGCTACCTCTTCGATCATCAATCATGGATCATCTAGCATAGTCGACCCCACCATGGATTAGGATAGGTGATAATTCTCATCATGAGGATCCATAGGATAGATCCACTAGAGATGGGCATATCTAGAGTTGACTATTTGAGATAGAGATTCACATTTTTTATCTATGAGATGTACTAATTTATATTATGTACTTGGATGATCTGATATATACATGTATTTTATTTTGATGTATATGACCCATTTTGATGTATATATGGACATTTTGACACTTTGATATATGAGTTTTATGATATTAATTATTGTCTCATGTGGTTCTTATTTCATTTATGTATGTCTCTATTGTGTATATTTTACATGATTGATATGAATCTAATTTATAGATATTCCTTATATTAGTATTGATGAGATGATCATGATGTTTTTTAGTTTGATGATTAGATCAAAAAGATAGATAGATATGTTTTTGATTTATGGAATTGGCATGTGAGTAAACCTTTTTGAGACTTGATTTCTAATATCTCACATGATAATATGTATCCTAATCTAGGAATGACTGTGATAACATTCATTTGTCAAAATTCATAAAAAATTAATTCAAAATGAAAATGTATACAACTTAAAATAAGATATGGAAAATCAAAATTTAAATGTACAACATAATGCACTTAAATCAATTCTAATTCAGATACAACTCATTCAAAAAGTAAAAACATGATATGAAAAATCAAGACTTAAGTAAGAAAATGAATATACTAAATTAAGGCAATCGAGTAAAAAAACAACATACCAATAAGCAAACAAATAATTAACATATAAACACACAAGTGAAATTAAAAAGTATTAAATTTAGAAAGAAGTGTCTATGATAATAAGGCATTACTCTTTGAGACCAAGGTATGACAAAACAATCATGACCAAGGAAGGGGGAGTAGAAGAATAAAGGTGTGGTCTTGTTGACTCCAAATACCTTATGCAAGTGGATTCTACCTACATAGTCCTATGGACTTAATGCCAAATGTAGTTCTCCCAAGTATTTGGGAAAGAATAAAATTGTTGGCATGTTAAGAAGATAAATTATGGATGAAAAATAGGAAAGGAATCACAAAAAAATGAGAGCATATAAGGAATAAGGTTGCCAAAATGGTAATATATATGCTCTCAAAATGTTAAGAGCATGGGATATGAGATGGCTAAACTGACCACAAAACACTAAGCATTGTCTACATAGTCCAATTAGACCTCAAGCCATTCTAGTTTAACCTATAATTAGGCACCAAAAATGATAAGTATGATCAGGAACAAGATAGAAATGTTTTGAGACTAGATGGTTAAACTCATAAAATTGTGAGAGCATAAGATTTAACTCAAAAAATGATGAGAGAATAAGATTTTGGTCCCACTTTTTGAGATGTCATACTCATGGGGAAATAAAAATCACCTGTGAGGTAATTTAGCATGTGCTACCTAACTACATGAAATTATAAATCCAAGTCAAGTAACATGATCAAAACTAATCAATTACATGACATTAGAGATGGGCATACATGAGAAACTATGTGGGATATTGAATCATGCAACTTTTTAGGGTTTTTTACATAAGGGAATATTTTGAGATTTGAATATTTTTATAATATTTGAAATTGTTTAGAGATTTTTTGGAATAGGATATAAACAAGAGTATTTTGACCAAATAATATACAAGAAATGGGAATAGACAACTCTGGAAACACTTATCAAAGGAAAAGAGAATCGTGGGTGTGAGAACTCAATAATGAATAGTGAACATGAAAGGGTTTTCCATACATGATTAATGCAAGCAATATCATTCAACATCAAATTGTAGTAAGATACAAAAAAAAATTCAATAATAGATCATAATGTGAAGGGGGTGAATGAGGTAATGTGTATAGGAATTATTAGGAAATCAAAGGAACAATAAAATCATACAAGCTAGAAAGTCATGACATTCCATATTTTGATATTTATTTTACAAAAGAGAGTCTAACACAAACCATTATATAATTTTATTCTGCTCTTTCTAATTTTTATTCTAATTTACTTTTTTTACGTAGGTACTCATAATCAAATTAGGGTGGTAAGAGGAGAGGAAATAAAGACTGGTAAAAGGGATGCCCCTAAGCAAGGGTTAACAGGAATATGGAAAACAAAATGTAATAGAGATGCACCTAAAAGGGAACATTTATAGACAAAAGTGAAATAACTTAAGCATGAAATAATTTAAGATGCATAATATTAATTATCTCATCTAATCCACCACCTTATGGAATAGCCAATCTATATGCATTAGACCCATAGTTAGCTATAACAATGAAGGGGCCTAACCAATTAGGTTCAAACTTACCTTTATTTTCCCATTCATCATTTTTATTCTTTTGATTTTTTTTGAGCACCAAGATAAAACTCTCAGGAGATAATTTGCTTGTTATAGCCTCGACATAGCTAATTCTGATAGGACTTGAGGTGATTTACGGTAGATAGCCTTTTTCTCATATAGAAGCTCCAACTCTACTAATTTGGCCACTCGATAGTCCTCTTCTTCACAGATATCTTGCAATGAAATATACAAGGAGGGTAGCTCAATATCAATAGTAATAATTACCTAAAATCCATAAACTAAGTAATGAGTTATACTAGTAGGAGTGCAGACATTGGTATGGGACACCCACAAGACTAGGAATATTGTCAAATGCCAATTGTGGCCAAATTCATTTATAGTATTTTTGAAGATTTTGATAAGGGTTTTATTATATGCTTCAACTTGGAAATTACCTTGAGGGTAATAAGGATAAGAAAACTTGTGCTTGATATGAAACTCATAATAGAGGGTGGTAATGTCCTTATTTTTAAAGGACGTGCCATTATCTAAGATGATAATGGAAGGTATGTCATAATTTCAAATTATGTGATTCAAGATGAACATAGAAATATGCTTACTAGTTATGTAATTGAGACAAGTTACCTCTATCCATTTAGTAAAATATTTCATAGTAGTAAGGATATGCTTGTGACCATCTAAAGAAGTAGAAGTAATCTTTCTTATGAGATCAAGACCCCATGTTGAAAATGGCCAAGGTGTTGTGACTGGTTGAATCACCTACACTAAATCATGAATAAGATCACCATATTTTTGACATGGCAAACATTTATTGACATAAACACATGCATTTTCTTCCATGATAGGGAAATAATAACCAATACAAAGGATCATTTTATCTAGGACCATACCACTATTGTGGGCCCTATAAATACCTTTATGAACTTCCTTTAGCATTAAGTCAAATTATATCAAATTTAAATAATGAATCAAAGTTCCATCATAGCCTCTACAATAAATCATGTTACCAATTATAGTTTAATGAGAAGTGTTTTAGATAAAGTATTTTTTTTGGTTATGGGATAGATTAGGTGGAAGAATTTGATCATTAAGATAGGAATAGATGTCGATGTATGAAGGGGAATTGGGACTCGTAATGACATATATTGTCTCAGAATATGAATATTCATACATTAAAACAAGAATGTTTTTAATTATAAACTAACACTCTTTAACATATGGATAAATTGTAATCATTTAACTAATCGTAGCCATAGCATCAACTAATTTGTTGGCTCTAGGAATCTGTTCAAAATAAATGGATTCAAATTTGAGTTTGAGAGCATCCACCAAACCTTGGTAAGGCATAATATTTTCATCCTTTATTTGATACTAATTATTTTCTTGATTGATAATGAGCTACAAATAACCATATACTTGTAAATATTGAATATTCCATTGTACTAGAAGATAAAATCTAGCAAGCAAAGCCTCATATTCATAAATGTTATTCATGCATGAAAATATAATGCAAAAAGCCTTATGAATAAAATTACCCTATGGAATGATGGATAATATTCCTTCTCTTCAACCATGGTATTTGAAATAATCATCAAAATATAACTTTCATTCTTTATCATCATCTAGAGTCATAATAGACTCGTCAGAAAAGTGCATTTTAATAAGAGTAAAATCATGGAGAGGTGTTTTATCTAGTTGATTAGCTAATACTTATCATTTTATATCCTTATGATGTGTATAATGAATATAAAACTCCCTAAGAAACATGACCCATTTAGGTATTTGACTAGTTATATATGTTTTTGCTAATAGATATTTCAAAGGATCCGCTTTGGCAATCAACATAGTCTTATTATTCATCATATAATGTCTAAGATTTTGGGAAGCAAAAACTAATGCAAGATAAGCTTTTTACATTTGAGTATAGTTTTTCTTGTAAGACACAAATGTATGTCTCAAATAATAAACAACTCTTTATTTTGCTTTATTGTCATGATGAGTAAGGAGTGCCCTTAAGGCACTATCAGTGGCATAAATATATAATAATAAAGACTTTAATGA
Source organism: Torreya grandis (assembly GCA_037957365.1). Taxonomy (NCBI): domain Eukaryota; kingdom Viridiplantae; phylum Streptophyta; class Pinopsida; order Cupressales; family Taxaceae; genus Torreya; species Torreya grandis. Next base: position 4,685,340 of record JARHVA010000611.1, on the reverse strand, counting down.
CATTGGTAAAACAAGTACTAGAGGATTTGCTAAGTATTTCTTAAGTTTATCAAAAGATTCTTGGCATTCAACATTCCATTAAAATGTAATGCTCTTTTTCAAAATATGTGTAAATGGATGATAATGATTAGTAAGTTGGGAGATGAAACATCTAATAACCTGATTCTACCCTGTAGGCTGCAAAGTTTTTCCAAATTAGGAAGCAATATCTTATTAATAGATTGAACTTTGGTTGGATCAACTTTGATACCCCTGTGATAGATAATGAAGCCTAATAATTTTCTAGTTCTAACCTCAAAAACATACTTTTAGGATTCATACATACTTTATATTCATGAAGCCTTACAAATATTCTTCAAAACACTTTTAGGTGCTCTGCATGAGTTTTAGATTTACCCAAAATGTCATCAACATAGTCTTCAATAATGTTATTCATGATATCATGAAAGATAATAATCATTGCTCATTGATATGTGTCTTTTGCCTTTTTCAAGCCAAATGACATGACTTGATAACAAAATGTGCCCCAAGGGATTGTGATTGTTATTTTTTCTTGATCTTGATCTGATTATAGCTAGAGAAGCCATCCATAAGAGATAACATCTCATAACTTGTTTTGGAATCCATAATCATAACTATATTAGGTAATGTAACATCATCTTTGGGATAATATTTGTTAATCTCTCAAAAATTTATGTAGATTTGGATGTTGACTAATTTTTTAGTGACTAGAATAAAGTTAGAAACACAATTTGCATAAGGAATAGGTTTTATAAACCTATTACAAGTGACTTTTCTATCTCTATTTTGACTAGGAGAGTAATTCTTGGATGCATATTTTTTAGCTTCTGCTTAATAATCTTGGCATTTAGGTGTATAAGTAAATGATGAACTACTAATGAAGGATCTAAAATAAACATATTATAATAGGCCCAAGTAAATATATCAATGAACTCTATGAGAAGAGAAATAATTAATTCGTGTTGCTCTGGAGTGAGGGACACACCAAAATTTATTATCTTAATATCATCATGTGTGCTAATATCTTATGTCATGTCTTCCACAAGAAGAGTGGAACCATTGTTTAGAATAGTAGATAAATAAGGCAATTGATCATTAAACCTTGAATGTGGACTCTTTGACTATCCCATGTATAAAGATTCAAAATCATTCCCCTTAGCCAATGTCCAATGAGCTACTATAGACACCCATTTTGGTATATGTACACATAATTATAGTCTCCTTATATGTATATACATTTTCACTAAGAAATAGACTTCTAGTGATGCAATCTCTAATGGACCTCTTTGGTTCCATCTTATTTCACCTGATTTACCTACCCCTTAGACTTATAAGATTAATGTAAATTTGGAACCATTCATATATGTATCCTTGACTGGACACCTACATCAAAAGTGGACACTAGTATTGATGTTACTATCCCTAATCAACATAATTATTTGTTAGATAAAAATAGTTAGAATATAAAATGAATAGGGTTAAGATCTTTAATATGGCTATGTGATGATTCCTAATCACTACCATATTCCATAACATGACATCAAACAAGACAATCTCTATTTTATTATTTAGCTACTTGGTACTTATTATATTTATTTCACATGTTTAAATGAGTTAAATTGTCAAATTACTATATTATATTACTAAAATCTAAACATTACAATATTGCATTAAAACATCTTTATTTATTTTATGTTTCTCTTTTGAATCCAAAAATTATAAAACATTTGGTGAACTCATCCTATGTTTGTTGAATCAAAACCCTAGTTTGAATATTAGTGTTTTTGTCTTCTTTAAAAGTTCATTTTATATTTTATATTTTATTTTCAAATCTGATTTCTCTCTTAATTAATGCTTAGTTAAATTATTTATTTAGCCCTAGTGGTTGTGAGATTCACATTTGTCTTAAACATTATAACCCTTATGGCATCACTAAAAAAATGCCATGCATGGAAGCTCCATTATGATCATTACTTTAATCCACCTAATGATCAATGTATTACATATGAAGACTTAGAAGAATACCAAAAATAGGATAAAACCTCTTTTGCTTAAAATTACAATAATGAAAAAACCAATGATGCAAATACAAATGTAAATGACCGAGGTAGTGATTATGATCTTTATACTTTTGGGTATGACTATGATGGCATCCCTCTTGGCTATGACATTATTCTTATTCCTTTGTTTTACAATGATGAAGAGTTAACAAATACATAAACTGGTAGCATTCCAAATGTTGAAAATCAAAATATTACATGCATACCTTTTTAATTACTTCAACAAATGAGTGTGATTCCTCCCCTTCCAATAATATAAACATTGAAAAAGTTGAATGTTCCTCCCTTATCTCTCATAATGAAAACATTGATGCAATCAAGTGTATTCCTTCTTCTCCAAGAAATATTAAAGTTTAAAAATATTTTCCCTATTTGGATTATTCAAATTCAAATATCCAAATTTGTTCTTTCCCTCTAGTTTTTTATGATAAAAATTCATGTACCATATCTCCCATTGTCTTTCTTGAGGAAAAAAGTGAGTGCATATAACTATCATAAGTAAATAATTATAAGACATGCATTGTTTGAGGACATAAATAAGCTCCCAAGTATATTTCATGTATCATGTACAAATATCAAGTCATGTAAGACAAAGAGAATAAAAACTAGCCTTGCATCTTCTCTCCCTCCTTTATAAATTAAAATTGAAAGTGAACATTGAATTCTTCCCTCTCATGATGTTACAAATGAATTAGAAAATATTTCTTCCCTTCCCTCCTTTTAACTTTCCAATACAAAAGAGCCAATGATTACAAGTAAAAAATTTCCCCCACTCCTACTCAATATTAAGGGATTTTTAACACTAATAGTACCAACCTTCATGCAATTCAACATGATATACTCACATATTTAACCATGGATACCCCTTTGTAACATGTGATCATCCACCCCTTGATAGTGAAAAAGATTCAATTATTCTTATGTTCCATGTGCATGGTAATTTAAAACCACTAAAAAACCTTCAACCTCTTCTTATGATATGTTATCTATCATGACTACCATGGGATATTTGCAACAACAAGTCAAAACTCTTAAACTACAAATTTCTTCTCACGAGGCTATTCTTGAGGAGAATATATTAATAGATCAACCTACTGTTAGGAGTGTATTTAAGCATCCTTATCCTTCAAACTTTATTATGCCTAAGTTTTCCTCCTTAAATGGTCAAGGGGAACATGTTATTCATTTATAATAATATATGTATTCCTTTGAACATTGGGCCCAAAATGAAAGATTATTATTAAAGTATTTTCATCATAGCTTAACCCAAAAGGCTCTTAGATAGTTTTATAGTCTTCCAAATGGTTCCTAATCAACATTAAACACACTTGAAGATGTGTTTCTATTGAATTTTCATAATTATTCCTTACCTAAATTACCATTGGAACATTTATAAACATTTACACCAATATAAAATGAATCTATACAGGACTATGTTATTCGATTTAAGTATGTTTTATATTCTTTAACTTATACACCCTCAGATTTGGAAATATAATTTGTATTTATTAGAGGTATTCTTTATCCACTTAGAAAAATATCATTTCATAATCTATTTTCTTCATTTAAGACCTTATATTGGGATGTGCATAAATATTCATGTACTCTAATGAATACTCAAACCAAGTTGTCAATCTCTTCACCAAAAACAACACATAATAAGAGTCATGTTTTCAAAATAAATAAACAAGTCACACAAGATCATAAAATAATTAAAACACCTTTTTTATAACCAATAACATATTTAAAAATCCAAATAATAAAGTCCTTAAACAAAGGGAAGGAACATGCTTATAGAGTATCTCCCACAATTAGACCATATACCTCTACCAAATAATAACCCCTTCAGTTTGATTTATACCGAGATAGACCACATGAAATATTGTGAACTTTATTGAATAAATGAATGATAAAACCCCTCCTAATTCACATTATCCACCACACTAATTTGATAAGGCAAAAGGGCTAGTTTTTCACTTACCATGGTATTAATGGACATCGAGATAACAAGTGTTTTGATCTTCAGAAAAATGGTATATTATTAGATGATCGAGGAATCATTACATATCAAAAAATACATATATAGAACCATTCCACATACTTATCCTAGAGTTTCATCTAAGAGGTTGAGCCATCCCATCCTACTACTTTTGAGGAACACATGGTCCATTGACCTTCACAAAAGATGACCACTAGTAAAATTCCTTCTCCTAGTATACTCTCTCCCAAGATTGATCTCTCCCACATTGATCCTAATAAGGAACCATTGATTGATTAGGTCCTTCACAAAGATACATGGGGAGAAGGAAAATATACATAGTATATATGGGTACCTAAATAGATACATACATATTCATAGGACATTTCTACAGATAATTTAGAGGTAATTATAGAGGAAAAATTAGTATTCCCTTTACCACATGATCATTACAATCACATTTTATTATTTCTATTCAAATTTACTTACATATAATGATTTATTTATTGATAATATAATAAAAACATCTCAAAAATAAACATATTTGTTACCCAATTTACCAAATCCTAACATACACCATGGAAATAAATGCATTAAAAATATATAATGAGAAACAAAGAATTAAATAGTACACATCCATTCAAAACCAAATGAAACCATGTGAATAATGTCATATATATATACACACACACACACACACACACACACACACACACACACACACACACACACACACACACACACACACACACACACACACACACACACACACACACACACACATATATATATATATATACATATATATATATATACATATATATATATATACATATATATATATATACATATATATATATATACATATATATATATACATATATATATATATACACATATATATATATAATGATACAATGTTTATATAAATAAACACATCAATCATATGTTTGGGGCATATCACTAGGTTTGTACTCCTCTTCACTATCAATATCCATGAACCTAGTACCTCTCGATGTTAATACACTAGGATCCAACTGGGGCCCATGTGCACGAGATAATTATTGACCATTTTGACCATAAGTCAAAAAGTTTCAACCCCATATAGTCCAAAACATGATATAGGTGTATATTATAATGTCATAAGGTGTGTCATAGTTTATTAGGAGTATATTTTAATGTCATATTAGTCTTGGTCATGGTCTAATTAAGTCTTTATGTCATTTTGTGTCATTTAGGGATCATATTTGGGTCATAAAAGAAGTGGTATGGTTTCCAAGGTGTCTATGTGTTCCAAACTTCCTCTAACATCCAATATGTTATATTCCTTGTCAATAATGTCAGGACTAACTAAAATTTGTAGGTTCCTAATTGAAAATCAAGAAAACAAATGAAAAAAGAGTTTCAAAGGTCGCATGACCTATGGGAGAGAGTGGCACATGGGAGATTATTTTTTAGTATATATTAAAATTATTTGGAATAATTTCCATATTTTACATGCTTTTTAAGTTCTAAAAATGGGCCAAAACCATTATATCTCTCCATCGCTCCATTATGCAAGAAAAATTGGTCAATAGGTCTTTAGATAGTATGATTAGTAGGATGACTTCTAGGTCAAGAGATATTTGTGGTGGATATTACACTTGGTCAGATTCATTTTAATTTTTTGAGTTTGAAGAATTGAAGCCTATAATTTATGAACCATCCTTAACAAGTTGACTATCTGGTTTTGCATGCTAATCCTCACAGCCTACAAGTTTTACCTTTATTTGAGCATGTCCATATATATATAGATGATGAAATTACTTCCATAGGATTTTATATTCATTATCACATGTTTCCCATGTTTATTTTCATGATTTGAAGTAATTTGATGAGCCAAATAGTTCAATTTTGTAGGTTGAGGTTACCAGTAGACTTATCATCAATTTTTAACAGCTATAGAAGGTTCCTTTCTCTGCATTAGTTTTAAAGAAAAATATGGTGTTTTATTTCACGTCTCTAATGTCTCCTTAAACCCTCTCCTTCCAAAAATAATCTCATAATATATCATAATGGAGTTACAGTCATAGTTCAAAACTCATAGCCAATTTCTTGCATGGTTCCATATATAGTCAACTAAGTCATGGTTTGTGGAGTTCTAAGGACATTTATGGAGGTGTTCATGTTACAGGTAAAAACCACTAAGAGGGGGGCTGAATTAGTGGTGGAAAAAATTCCAATTTAATTTCTAAACCCTTTAAACACTTAAGTATTCAATACAACCATTCATGAAGCATTCAAGATGTTTATAGAAATAAATAAATAGATAATGCTAGATCACACATACAACACAAGATCTATGTGGGAAACCCTATTGGGAAAAAAACATTCTCAAGCCTAAAAACACATGGAATAATTATCTTATAAGGTATTATAAACATGAGACTTTATTGGAACACTCATTCTACAAGGAACACCTACCCCTAAGATGGTCAAGTCCTTCTAACCTAGATTTAGTGAAACACCTATTCCATAAAGAGCACCTACCCATAGGATGGTCAAGTCCTTCTAACTAGAATTTATTGAAACACATATTCCAAAAGGAGAAACTACCCCTAGGATGTTTAATTCCTTCTGACCTAGATGTTGAGTACCCTCCCCATACCTATGATATGAACATCTCCTAAACATTGATTTCCTATCAATCTAATGGAGATACAATGTATATCACCCCTTCACTTATTCACTAGCCAAAACCACCTTTTGGATCACTCTACACTTCTTAGTTATAAATTTTTCATAACCTAAATAACATTACAAAATGGTCATACTATAGTCCTTACTTTTATCTACCTCTCAAATCAGCCATTAAGCTTACATAGACATCATCTATCCATCGCTCACACTCAAGGCATCCAAAACATCCTTTTGGATCACTCTATACCTATTTGTTCATCATTAATATTCAAAACTTAAAATATCACTATTTTGATATCAAAAATATGACCTATAGGTCATACGCATAATCATCAACCTACTCTACTCTACAACCCATCCATTGGGCATCCACCTTTTCTTCTTTCCTTCACTCTATAACTCTCACATGCACCTCTTCTCTCAAGTCTAGAAATCACCACCTTTGATTTCACCATTTATATATTATTCATTAATATTATGTTCACAACCTTCATTTTTTACCAAAATACATGACTTCACTCTTAATACATCTACATGGGTCACCTTTAAGCAGTACCCTCTTTCAAATAGGCCTAAGTGTCTTTTTAGGTCCTATGGAGACCCATTCACCTATTTGACACTTATTAGAGAAAACTAAGAACATAGTAACACTTTAAAAATACATATACCCATGTCACATGATCTATAGGTCCACCTTAAGTGATAACATCCATCACATCACCCTTTTGATATAGCACAATTATCCCAAACATCATTTTATACATACAATCACCAATAATGAACATAGTCAAATTCTAAGCCTTTGATCATAAAGAATCTAGATTGGTCAAACCTCCATAATCCACACATATTGTCCTCATGAAGTATACAACATGAACCAACACTTAGTTCATCTTAAAACATCAAAATACCATCAAGAACAACATAATTACCCTTCTCAAGTTACTTGTAGAGCATGAACACATACATAGTCAACTTTGTAGCTCCATATATTTTACTATGTAAATAATTAGACCTTATAACTAGGGTCTATAGATCATAATTAAGTCCTCTATAAATTTTCATTTTACACCATGATCAAATCATTCATATATCAAAATTTATAGCACCAAAACTATAGCCTAGTCTTCCCTCACAAATTTGAATATTTGAATTCTAACGGTCACTGAGCAACAGTTAAACTTCAAACACTTTACCATCATATCATGTCCTCTCATGGCTTGAATTAATATTCATCATCAATATCCCTCAAAATTATCTTGGTATTTACCTATTCTTAGTGTTAAACATTGATAAGTTTTCATCATCTCATTGCTTCCTGATAATTTGGAACAAACGTGCTCTGTCTATCTCCTTGGATTAACCAAGCCTTTATCTTACAACACTCACAACTAGATCTTGATCATAACTCCCACAATTATGACACTTGGCACCCTTTCATTCCTTATAAAAATTTAACTATCATTCCATGTGCTTTTTCCACTTGGTATTCTCACATACTTTATTGACTCTTCAACTTGTCATGCACCATTGATATTCAGATTGCATGATCATCTGTGAAATCTTGATCTTATATCCAAGCTACATGAATGTGACACTTGTCACTAGCGAATTAATTAATTGAAATATTTAATTTTATGTATACCATTGGATCAAGATATATTATTTAAATTTCATTATTAGATCTACTGACTAGTTGACCTCAAACTTTAATGTACTTAAATTGATGGTCTCTAGCTCATCATAGTCTACTAAAGCAAATTTGAAGATTTATATCTCAAGCTATAAAATACTTCAGGACTGAAAATATTTAGGGTACCTTCTTGTCACTATAGAAAATATCACCAAGAAAAAAATTTACCAAAATGACTTTTAAAGTGCTTGAAATAAATGCATAAAATTGTTGTCTCATACATATCTACATGACGTACAGTGACGGTCTGGCTAAGTATGGGAACATAGTAAATTTTATCTAAGAAGCCAAATTTGCATAGTTATATATTTTGATCTAATAAATTGCATGACCTAAAACTTGGACCATATCAACTTGGGACTAATTTTATCACACCTATATGACCAACTCCCCCTAACTCATCCATATATGGCAATGGTGATGTTAGTAAACTACCTACTCAAATTTTTCTACCATAGAACCAACTATGCCTAGATGAACATAATGAAGAATTAAATTAACACCATTCATTCCCACAAGATCTAAAAACATAATTAACCTCTAATAAGACCCCTCACACACTCTCAATACTTCATACCCATCCCTAATCATGCCAAAACTAAAGATCATCCAAGCCTACGTCAAGTATACTAAGACAAGAACACTACACACTTTGTCATTGATACTTATACTATCAAGGAAATTCATCCACTCACTTGGAAACCTCCACGACATCACTAAAAACTCTCCAATAATCTCCCCCTTTGTCATTGATGTTAACACCCATCATATAGCTCACCTTTCTTTTCTCTTTTCAAGCATTCTCACAATAAGAAACTTCTCCCCCTTTGACACAATGACAAAGTGGGAAAAAACTAATCTTAAAGACCTAAAAATACCACTAATAAGAGAGTACCACCTTAAAAATATGATACAAACTCCCCCTTACCTTGATCCTACCTCTTCTTGCCTTGACAACTTCTTCCTACATGACAATACTCTCTTCAACCAGGCACTAAAACCAATGAAGAAAGAACACACAAAAGTATTGAAATCTGATGGAACTCACCAAAAAACATCTAAGAGGGACTACCCCTTAGATATCTGAGCCATTTTACTTCTTGAGCATCTTCAGATCGCCATACACCATGAAGAACCACCATACATGCTTACTAGCCTTCTCTCTCAAACCACCTCAAAGACCACCAGCAAAACTTCATACCACTCACCAAATAGGAAATATGCTCTAAACTAAGCTAAAAAGTTAAATTAAAACACTTATACCATGCTCTTTTGGATAAATTGATCAAAATTCACTCTTATTCACATTAGGCCTGTCTAGTCTCCTTGTAGCCCTACTTGATACTTACAGAGACCAAAAAAATTATTAGACACACCTTCAAGACCTAAAAAATCATATATATAGAAATCTCATAATACCCATTAGTCACAAAAAAATTCATCACCTATCTCATCCTCTATAACATGCTTCCTTCACAAACCTACTAGCCAATTAGGCCTTCATTTTGATAAAATGATGAATAATTTAAAAACAAAAAACCTTAAGATCTATATGAAGCTTGATTTGACAACCCATTTGGCCCATTCAAACTATTAAGAAACCTCATACCTCAACTCATAAGGCAAACCACTTTTCTACCATAGCCCAAAACTCTAGAATCGCAAAACAAATAGGGTCAACAAACCTCCTTCTGGTCAATGCTTGCCTTTGAAACTTTGTACACACCTAGAGACAACCATAACACACTTATAATCCAATATTTGAGCCTCCATAATTTTGGTAACCCATAGGTTCCATAACTCATTTTAGGCATGCTTGCCCTTAAGCTAAAACTAAGAAAATCAAGAGCACTCAAAAATCTCTAATTTGACTTCAACATACCTTTAGACCACAAAACCACTTGGATCATGCTAGAATAAGGTTAATATACCTCTTTATGAAAAATATCAAATCTTCCTTTGCCACCAATAAACCTTCAATTTGACCCTATAGACTACTCCAACTTTAAGACCAAAGTCCCTAAATATACCTTGAGCACACATACTTGCTTCTCCACAAGAAAGATGTCTCTTAAGAAGCATGGGCAGAGATACCCTACTTCACATGGCTCTTTAGAATAATGTGAAACCAGGATTTGTCCATAATTATTCATATTCCTTCTCCTCTTTAGTCTTATGATACTAATATTTCTTCTTCTTCTTCTTATACTTAAGAGAAATAACTTACTCATCAATAGTAGGATGTTCACTTGAATCCATACACACCTTAGATTTAGCCTCAACTATCACCTTGGTCTTCTCTTTGAGTTTGGTCTCTTCATTCACAATATGAGTAGACAATGATATCCCTTGGCACTCTTATAATTCTATATCATTATCCACCATGAAAAATAGATTACTTGGACCTACAGACTCATCATGACTCACACTTACCACATTTGGTTTCCATGTGTTAACTTTACTTCTTTATTGTACTCTAGGAGCCTGATTAAACCTATTCTATCTTGTAGAAATTTTATTATATAATATATCAATGTGACCTCTTTATTAAAAATTTAAGCACACTATACCTTTTTCAAGAAGCTTATCCTACCTTTCCTAATCAAAATAAAATCTTGTAATATGTCCTTTCTTTTGATAATTGAAACAAACTACTCCTTTTGAAGAAGACCCACCTTGCCTTACCTTATTTGTAAAATGCTTATCAAAATTTCCCTCATCAAAATAGTTTAATCACTTAAATTTTTTCACACCTTTTGGCTAATTACCCCCATCATAGTTCTATTCAAACTTATTTCTAATAGGTATCTTTCATTCTCTAGTTATATGGCTAAACTGATTACATTTATAACAATTGTTTCTATACAAAATTGCTTTCTACATTCAAAGAAGAAATAAGAAACTAAAAGAAATGGTCAAGGCTAGAAGTACCTGATAAAGTTATGCGCACTGAAATCAAACGTTGGAAGATTCTCCTCTTTGGCTGTGGAGGAATGACACCTGCAAAGAAGAAAAGGCTGAAACACGAAAAAACGTTAGTCAAAGGATATGGTGGGTTGTCAGGCAAACGCCCGATCCCAGAAGTATGAAGACTTCCTAGAAGGATATCAACCCACTGATAAAAAAGTAGAATATTGGACTGAAGTAGATATAAAAGATAAAATGACAGAAAATTAAAGTGCGTACCTGATATGCAGCACTGTTCTGCACAGTCGCTGACGTCGGTCTCTGTGGTGCCGGCATCGGTCAGGGAAGGTGCCGGCATCGGTCAAACTACCGGCGTCGGTCGGGGTAGTGATCGGCATCAGTCGGGACAGGTTCTGGATAGAGTCTGGATGAGTTGCAGAAGGTCTAACAGAGTTGGGATAGGGTCTTGACAGGATCGGGACAGGGTCTGAACAGGCTCTGGGGATTTTCAGAAGGTCGAGTCTAGACAGAATATAGAGTATGGAAATAACAAACAAGCAATAACCAAAAATAAAAATAAATAGATGAGGATACTTACCTGTCACAGTGCGAAGACATGATTGACGTTGTTGAAGTTATCTGTGCAGTGCCGGATTGAAGCGAATGCAGATTGGTTGATGCCGGCATTGGTTGATCGTGAGAGTGTTGATTGCAAGAGTCTGTGAATGTCAGAGTTTGGGCTCGATGGATTGATTGATTAGTTGATTGATTCGGCCTCGGGATTGATCGGTGGACGCTGATGAAGGTGAGGGATGGTTCGAGAGACGGTTCGATAACCGTTTGAAAAACCGATTGGGAACCGAATGATAACTGATAACGGATAACAGAAAGGTGACCGACGTCGGCAGGATTGCCGACGTCGACTGATAAGTGACCGACGTCGGCGACATCAGCCAGGTAACGACCGTCATCGGCAGATGCACAATGGGGATAGAGTCTAGCTTTAGCTCTACGCTCGTTGTTACATGCTGCCAAGGTCAAGGCTGGTGGAAAAAGTGATCGACAAGAGTTAAATAGGCAAAGAAGAATAAGACGGGGGATGACCAGGGGAGTTGACATGATTTCGGTGTCTATATTTGCCCCTTTTTGTCTTGTTGGTTGTTCTGGATGAACTGCAAGACAAAAATAGGAGTGATTGCCCCAATTATGGATGAGGTATTCCCCCTCAAAGCAGGAGTCGAGGGAAGGGCACCGAGAATCGGGTGCTAATTTGATAAAGAGTGGATGAAAAAGGGGTGAGGGTGAATGCTGCAAAAGGTATGATTGCGTGCATACCACTGCATGAGATGGTTGGGTCAAAGTGTCACATGTCAAGGGTCGAGGAGTGCCAAAATTGAAGTAACCGGGCCTCGGCATTTAGTCATCTGCTGATCGGGTCACTCAATCTAAGCTGAAGCTCCAAATGGGTCGTCGCGTTCTAGGTATCTCGGGCTTAGGAAGTGCTCCTAGAAACATGAAAAAGTCACAAGTAGTGTGGATCAACCAGCTTGCGATCTGATACTTGTGAGGGTCCAAAAAAAAGGTCTACGCACAATTCTGCTAACCAGTCATGAGATAGCATACATGCAAAAACAACCAAGGCAACAATGTCTTGGAAGTGGTCGAGGTCAAAGGAGATAGGCATGATCTCCAATGGTTGGTGGGTGAGGGGAGGAATGGATGAAAGGATGTGGCCGAGCTAACCTCAGAAAATGTCATGTGATCTGAGTGCTGCCTACATAGCCCTTGTGTGAAGGGCCTCAGGCCAATGTAGTTCTCCCTAAAAGGGAAGAATGGTCAAAGAAAATGATTGGTCTTGATCAAAGTTACAGAAGAGAAGGTTTGTCCATCAAGGAGACGAACAAATGGGGGTGGTCGAGCTAACCTCAGAGGATGTGTTATCTAAGTGCTGCCTACATAGCCCTGGTCATAGGGCCTCAGACAAATGTAGTTCAGACAAATTGAGAAGATTGGTCGATGATTGGATGTGGTCAAGTGTCAAAATGATGAGGGGAAGATGAGGATAAGATGATGCTACAGATGGTGTATTCTGTAGAATTGGTTGAAAGGCTTTCATCCCTAGCAAGTTTCCATAGTTGTGATGGATGTATGCTAAAAATGAATGAAGGTTTATTTATGCTTCAGCAAGTATTGGTTTATGCTTAACATAAATTGAGTTTGGTCAATAGTTTCCATGTGTACTGGTGTCCATAGAAACTATGTGAAAAGGACAAGGATGATGATAATGTCATGTTGTTGAGTTGTTGGTCTGAGAATGTTTAGGTTGAAAAAGGTTTGGTTAAATGTGACCAAAGTGAAAGATACATGAAAGGCATATTGCTCTTTCATTGACAAGGACCAAAAAGATAGCATAGATAGGGGTTATGAGAACCAAGAGCCCCATTCATGCGTGACGTCGTTGACCATAGTTATGTTAGAGTGGTAATCGAATCACTTTGACATTAAAGTGAGCTCGAAGTCCCTTGAGCAGGTGATAGGAGGAGGAAAAAGGGTAACTCCTTTTAAGAGCAGAGATAACTATGCCCCTTTTTATAGGAGACCCTGAGACAACTATAAGTCAAGTCCATGAGACTTTTTTTTTCTTTTTTTTTTTTTGAGGTGCAGACTGATCGATGCGGGAAGCCTGCATAGAGATGTCATTTGCTTGGTGGTCAGTTGTGAAGCTGATCAATGCGAGAATCTTCTAAAATAGTGTTGTTTATTGCCAGATTAGTCATAGCCATCCTTCAAGGGAGTGGTCTAGATTTTTGTTTAATATAAGGGCTTTTGAATAGCTTTCCTTCAAGGGAGCAGTCTATTAATTACAGTAATGATAGTACAATTGTCCTTCGAGGGAACAGTCTACTTTTTGATTTTGATATTGATATAGTGACCATGGATATTGTGACATCTTGATTTGTTTTGATAAAAATGTGAGTCATGGACAAGATTATAGAAGGTCAAGGGCTCCCTTTTATGAGGATAAAAGCATCCATACAGCATAAAAGGGTTGTAAGAATTGTTAAGAGGAATAGGGTTAAAAGAAAGTAGGATTAAGAGGACGGGGATTGCTCAAGGGATGAGCTCAAGTTAAGTGTCAAGTGGACAAATACTCGACTAGCAGTAGAACGGTCGTAGATGCAATGCATTAAGAGGCTCAGGTTCTGATAAGTCCCTGGTCCATGCTTGTGCGTGTATGATAAGGTCCAAGTCAATTAGGAGCGGACTTGCCCCATTTGGCTCTTTCCAGATTGGTCAGATGTTGATTGATGAGTGGATGTGAAGTTGACTGATATGGTCATTAATTGATCGAGACTGGTTGAATGTGTGGATAAAAAGGTTGGTCAATGTTTGGTTGAGATTTGATCATTTGATAGTTGGTCAATGGTTGGTCGAGGGTTGATTGGTTGGTATTTGGTCTTTGGTTGGGTTGAATGTTTGGTTGAGGTCAGGTTAAATGTTTGGTTGCTAGTCTGGTTGAGTCTAAGTTGAAAGAGTGATTGATATGTGGTCGAGACTGTGTTGAAAAATTGGTCGAGGTTTGGATGAAGGTTGAATTCCCCCAGCGGCTAGGGAGAATGTTTGATGGATTGGTTAAGGTCGGTTGAGGTTTAATGGTCAGATGGACTGTGTTGATGTTGAATAAGGGGGTTAAAGGTGACAAAGGAACCAGAACCTGGTGTGGAGATCCCGATTTAGGTGATGAGGTTGGAGAGGCATGAGTTGGTGTTGATGATTTGGTAAAGAGGTGGTCAAGAGGAGAGGTGTCATTCCCCAGACATTGGCGAATGGCGACCTTGAGGGCACAACAATGTTCTATGTCGTGTCCAGGCGTGCGATGATATGCACAAATATGAGTGTCATCGAACCAAGGTGGTTTAGGTCTGAGAGATTGATATGGTTTGAGAGGCGGAAGGTTGAGGCGAGATGACTGCAACAAGTGCCGTAACAGCAAGGTATAAGAACCTGCTAACGGGTCTGGATATTTTATTGCAGTGAGGGTTGATGACTTTGGTTTGAGAGGTGTAAGAGACATTGGTCGATGATTTAGAGAAGATATATGTTTGACAGGTTGATAGAGTAATGGAGGCGACGTGCCTCTATGAAGGATGGGAGTAGGAAGCACTCCAATTAAAGTGGATGGATGTGGGCCTAGGATTGAAGGTAATGACGAAGGTGGGGGAGGAGTCCTCTGGTGTGGTCTAGTGGTCTTCGTGGGTTTGAGTCGAGGGCCACTATTGTGCGAGGTGAGGTTAGATACGGGTTTGGGTTTAGATGTGGACGGAGGTGAGTGAGATGTAACAATCTCAGGCAAAGGGCAAGAGGAAACCGTGATTGGGTCTTCCTCAATCGAAATGGGTGAAGAGATAGGGTCTTCTCTTGGTGGAGAAGAAATAGGAGAGTGTGGCTCCTCAAGTAGGTAGATGGCAGGGATAATCATGCCTTCTACGTGTGCTTGAGGAGTAGGCGAGGTAAGGTCTTTGGATGAAGGTAGGGCTAATGGCGTAGGTGTGGTCAAGGCATCCTCCAGTATGAGAGAGGTCGATGGAGGACTAATAGGAGAAGAGAGTCTTTCATCCTGTGAAGAAGGTTGGTTAGGGACAAGAGGTAAGATAGTGTTGACGGTGTGTATATCATGGTCTTGAGGGTCATTGATCATGGTTTGGATGTTGTCTTGAGTAGGCGGGTTATTAAGAAAAGGTTGTTTGAAGATGTCGAGGTTTTGGTTGGGCGGTGCATTTGGGTTATCTAAGATAAGATCGCCCTTGTCTAGCATGTCTTGGACGAGGTTTTTAAAAGTTTGACAGTGATCCATATCATGGCCTTTGACACGGTGATAGTTACAAAAGTGGTTCTCCCTATACCATGCAGGGATAGGTGTTGAGGGGTTGAATTGATGTGGTCGGATTGAAGGGAGATTGAGGACCCCCTGCTTGATGAGTTTATCCAAGACAGAGGCATATGACTCTCCAATTGGAGTGAAATGACGCTGTATGGATTGACGTTGAAAATGTTTATTGATGTAGTCTAATGTTGAAGATGCTGGTCGGTTAGTTATTGTTGAAGATGATGGTCTAAAGATGACAGTGTTTACTGACCCCTTAGATTGAGAGTGGGCAGAAGAAGGTCTGGAAGAAGAATGGTCATTGGTTCTTGTGTTAGTGTTACACAATTTGACCTTATCTTCTTCAATAGCGCAGAGTTCAAGCTTTCGGGCCATGGTGAAGACCTCGTCGAAAGTGTGGAATGTTTGAACCCGCAAGGTGGATGAGATGTGACTGACACATGCTCGGGAAAAGAGCTCAATGAGCTCGGGTTGAGGCAAGGAGAAGCAGAGCTGGTTAATCAAGTCTCTCCAATGGGTGACAAAATCAACTACTGATTCATCGTCAAATTGCCTAATGGAGTAAAGGTCTGTGATCGAGACTTGTTTAGTGATATTGATTAAGAAATGGTCAATGAATAATTGAGCGAGTTGAATGAATGAAAAGATAGAATGTCTGGTAAGAGAGCTATACCAGTCAAGGGCAGGGCCAGAAAGTGACATAGGAAACGTGCGTAAAAGTAACGCATCGTCATGGGCAAAAAGATAGCAGGCATGTCTGAATGCCCGTAGATGTTGTTGTGGGTCTTCCTTACTCTAAAAGCGAGTAAATTTAGGAAGCTCCCAATGGTTAGGGTATGGTCGGATAGGGACAAAAGGATGAATGGGCTCGTTATAAATCTGGTCATATGAAGAGACATTATTTGAACCGGAGATAGAAGCTTCGAGACTGGACATTTTATCCATCAGCATCTTGATGACGTCTGCTGATGGATTGGTGGATGGAGCGCCCCCTAGGTTGTAAGGTGCTTGAAAGAGGCTAGAGGAGGTATACGACATAGTTGGTTGTACCAATAAGGATGCAACGTACGGATGACTAGTCGTAGGGGCAGAAGTAGAGGTTAAGGGTGGTTGCGTCATGAAGGTCGAAGGTATAAGTTGACTAGGCACCGCCAAAGGTGGTTGAATAGCGGGACTAGTAGAAGGATAGGTTGGCACTCTTACATTTGTGGGTGCAAGAGTGTAAGGGGTCGAGACAATCAAGTTCTGATACGATGTAGAACTTGGTTGAATTACAGGTGATTGAGGGGGTAACGAAACCCTAATGGAGGTCGGTCTAAAAATAGACGAAGAGGCCAAACTTTCTGTATTGGCCATGGTTGAGTTAACAGTTGAGGCGAAAGGCTGAGTCATAAAGGGCTGGGTGGCGAATGGTGTCGATGTCGTCGCCATGTCACCCAAAAGGTCTCGCATTGGATTTTTCGTGAGATAGTTATGGAGGGCTGCGGTATTGAGGTCCAAGAATTTTTTGAAATCCTGGTCCCCTTTAGGGATGATGGGAATTTGAGTCAGGGTCAAGGTCGGTCTTGTAGGAGTTCTTTCAATCTCCGAGTGGAACTCCATGATAGGACGGGTTAGAGATGGGGTAGACAAAAGCAGTTGACGGCTAGAGTGGTCAAAAAAAGGGCCTTGGTTTGACTGTGTGTCAAAACCATAAAAGGCAAGAGAGAACGTCCTCACACGCTCAAACAAGCAGATAAGAACTAAAAAGATGAAGACACAAGCAGATCCTAAAACCCTAGAAGTCAATTTTTTTAGGATTATAGTGGCTTATGCCTTAAAATGTGTGTAGAGGAAGATTGGCTTTGAGTCGGGTCCTAGAAGAAGTCTATGGATGGTTTTGGGTTTTGTTATGGTGCTCAAGAAGTCTGTGTTAGGTTCGGTACGTGGCCTGGTGCTAAGGAGCAAGCTCCCCTCACTTCACGATTCCAGTAGTTAGCTGGTTTTGCTTAGCCAAAATATACCTCGCCTAGAGATTATCCTTCGCCAGAGAACGGAGTGGGCTTTCCCCTTGGTGATGAAATCCAAGTGAGATTGCCAGGATGGGTAAGGTATCCGCTAGGGGATGAAATCCCAGTCAGGCCTTGTCTCAGGTAAGTTAAAATGTTTGTTTTGTGCAGGTGGTTTGGTCGTGTAACATGAAGTGATCTAGATTAATTCAATATGCGATTTAATTACTATGTGTGGTCTAAGAGATGCAGGCAAACAGAAATGAATGCAAAGTGTTTTAATGTCCAAGTCGAAATGTTTGTTCGTATGAAGATGAATGGAGAAAGAGTCAAAGAATATGAGTTTTAGCTAGTCTAAAAGTGCAAGAAAGAAAGAAATGTTCGTTTTAGTCCTGCTTATGATGTCATTAAGAAGAGACGAGAGGAGGCGAAAAGGAAGGAACCTAATGCACCTAAATGAATGAAATAAAGAAAGAAAGAAAGAACCCAAGGAGGACCTAGGGTCCCACCGGGCATGCCAGAATGTTTCTATACAAAATTGCTTTCTACATTCAAAGAAGAAATAAGAAACTAAAAGAAATGGTCAAGGCTAGAAGTACCTGATAAAGTTATGCGCACCAAAATCAGACGTTGGAAGATTCTCCTCTTTGGTTGTGGAGGAATGACACCTGCAAAGAAGAAAAGGCTGAAACACGAAAAAACGTTAGTCAAAGGATATGGTGGGTTGTCAGGCGAACGCCCAATCCTGAAAGTATGAAGACTTCCTAGAAGGATATCAACCCACTGATAAAAAAGCATAATATTGGACTGAAGTAGATATAAAAGATAAAATGATAGAAATAAATGACAGAAAATTAAAGTGCGTACCTGATATGCAGCACTGTTCTGCACAGTCATCGGCGTCGGTCTCTATGGTGCCGGCGTCGGTCAGGGAAGGTGCCGGCGTCGGTCAAACTGCCGGCGTCATTCGAGGTAGTGACCAGCGTCGGTCAGGGCAGGTTTTGGATAAAGTCTGGACGAGTTGCAGAAGGTCTGACAGAGTTGGGATAGGGTCTTGACAGGATCGGGATAGGGTCTGAACAGGCTCTGGGGATTTGCAGAAGGTCGAGTCTGGACAGAATATAGAGTATGGAAATAACAAACAAGCAATAACCAAAAATAAAAATAAACAGATGAGGATACTTACCTGTCACAATGTGAAGACATGATTGACGTTGTTGAAGTTGTTTGTGCAGTGCCGGATTGAAGCGAATGCAGATTGGTTGATGCCGGAGTTGGTTGATCGTGAGAGTTTTGATTGCAAGAGTTTGTGAATGTCAGAGGTTGGGCTCGATGGATTGATTGATTAGTTGATTGATTCAGCCTCAGAATTGATTGGTGGATGCTGATGAAGGCGAGGGACGATTCGAGAGACGGTTCGATAACCATTCGAAAAACTGATTGGGAACCGAATGATAACTGATAATGGATAATGGAAAGGTGACCGACGTCGGTAGGATTGCCGACGTCGGCCGATAAGTAACTGACGTTGGTGACATCGGCCAGGTAACGACCGTCGTCGGCAGATGCACAATGGGGATAGAGTCTAGCTTTAGCTCTGCGCTTATTGTTACATGCTGCCAACATCAAGGCTGGTGGAAAAAGTGATCGACAAGAGTTAAATAGGTGAAGAAGAATAAGACGGGGGATGACCAGGGGAGTTGACACGATTTCGGTGTCTACAACAATAACCATTGAAATTTTCATACCTCATGGTATTCAGTTGCCTAATATGATTTGTCTTCACTCTACAATAATCTTCATTCCTTGAATGATTATTGACCTTCAAGGTATGATTTATATTAGTCTTCATCTTGTCTTGAATTGCATTTTTGGGTTCTTCTTTGTGTCCAAGACTAGCTCTATCATTTACATGCTTTTGACCACTTAGAATATTGTTTAGATCACTTGAGATCTTTTCAAATCTCACAAATGAATTCATTTTACTATATTTATTCTCTAGTTTATCTTTTAATGACTCATTTTCAATTACATACCTTGAACATTTATCTTTTTTAGCTTTTAGGCTTGTAGAGAAGCTTTCTAATTGACAACACTTGACTATATCTTCATACTCGTTAGTGTCTTCATTCATTATTGCTTCAAACACTTTGAATTTATCCTCATAGTCCTTTATTTTCCATTTCATCTTATTTTTAATCTTCTTCTCAATCTTCATTTATTCAAGAGCATTCATCAATTTAATCTCATAGTCCACCTCATCTTTATCATTATCTGAATCACTCCAAGTAGACTCCTTTTAATATGAGAAACTTCCTTCCTCAACCATGAAGTGGTATTCATCTTCAATAAGACCATCATCTTCATGATCAAACTCTAATTCATTGTCTTTACTCTAATCTGATGAGCTACAATCTTCTTTGGTGTAGAGACTCTTATTGTCCTTGAAGTACTTCTTGTTATCAAATCTTTTGAATCCCTTCTTGCTTTTATTAGACCTAAGTGGTCTCTTTCCATCATCATGACCTTGACCATACTCTTCATCATCATTATCATTATGCTTATGAGGGCACTTTTTATCAAAATGTCCTACTTCTCCATAATTGAAGCATTTGAAGGGTAGTTTACCCTTATACTTTCCTGAACCTATTTTCAATTTCCTTATAAATAAAGTAATTATTTTATCTTCATCAATATTAGTTGTGTCATCCCCTTTGATTTTTTTACCTTAGAACTTCTTCTTTGGATTCATTTCTATCTTTAATTATTCTTCCTTCTTTTTTGGTATATCATCATTTATTCTCATCTCATAGGCAGTAAGGATGCCAATATAGAAGATACTTTAGAATAAAAATTGAGAGAGAGACATTAATACCTTTTTAACTATAGTAGCATCTTCAATATTCTCTCCAAGATCTCTGATGATGTTCACAATCTCATCAACTCTCTATAGAAAAGATGCCACATAATCTTCTTCCTTCATCTTAAGACTCTCAAATTATCTTTGGTGAATCTACAACTTTTCCAACTTAACCTTTGAATCTCCTTCATGAATAGTCTTAAATTTATCCCACATTTCATTGGTAGATATGTAATGGATTACCTTGTTTTATTCTATATTTGAAAGACAATAAGTGATAGCATTCATTGCATTATAATTGTTCACAAATAACTTCTTATCTATAGCACTAGATGGAGGAGTAGTAGGTGCAGAATAACCATCAACAACAGATTTCCAAGTGTCAAACCCTAGGGACATGATGTATGTCCTCATCCTCACACTCTAAAAAGAATAATTAGATCCATTTAACATTGGTTATTTCTTAGTGTTAAAGCATCCTTGCATTTGATGGCTACCCATATTATACCTTGAACCTTGTTCAAGTTGTTAACCCTTTACCAAAGTACCTTGATCTGATAACAATTGTTAGAGGTATAAACCACTGAGAGGGGGGATTAATCAGTGGTGGGAAATAATCCAATTCAATTTCAAAACAGTTCAAACACTTAAGCATTCATTACAACTATTCATGAATAATTCAAGATGTTTATAGTAATGAACAAATAGATAATGCAAGATTACACACACAACACAATATCTATGTGGGAAACCCTCTTTGGGAATAAAACCCACTCTCAAGCCTATAAACACATATAATTATTTTCCTATAAGGTATTATAAACATAAAAATTTAGTGGAACACCCATTCCATAAGGAGAAACTACCCCTAGGATGGTCAAGTCCTTCTGGCCTAGATTTAGTGAAACACCTATTCCATAATGAGCACTTACCCCTAGGATGGTCAAGTCCTTCTAACCATACTTTAGTTAAACACTTGTTCCATAAGGATAACCCTCCCTCAGGATGGTTAATTCCTTCTAAGTTAGATGTTGAGCACCCTCCCAACACCTATTATATGAACATCTCCTAAACACTAATTGTTTGCTAATCTGATGGAGATATAATGTATATCAGCCCACTTCACTTCTTCACATAGTCATAAACATCCAAAACCACCTTTTGGATCACTCTACACTTCTCAATAACAAATATATCATAACCTCAATAACATGATAAAATGGTCATACACATAGTCCATACTTTGATCTACCTCTCAAATCAACCACCAAGCTCACACACACATCATTTATCCTTCACTCACAGTCAAGGCATCCAAAACATCCTTTTGGATCACTCTAGACCTCTTCATTCATCCTCAATATTCAAACCTACAATATCATTGTTATAACATCAAAAATATGACCTATAGGTCATACACATAGCCATCAACCTACTCTGATCTACAACCCATCCACTGGGCATCCACCCTTCCTTCTTTCCTTCACTCTATAAATCTTGCACACACCTCTTCTCTCAAGTATATAAATCAACACCTTTTATTTCATATTTTATATATTATTCATGAATATTATGTTCAAAACCTTCCTTTTTGGCCACAACAAAGGCCTTCACTCTTAAGTCATCTACATGGGTCACCTTTAAGCACTACCCTCTTTCAAATAGGCCTAAGTGTCCTTTTAGGTCCTATGGAGACCCATTCACCTCTTTGACACTTATATGATTAAACTTAGAACACTTTAACAATACATAGACCCATGCCACATGATTTATAGGTCCACCTTAAGTGAAAACATCTATCACATCACCCTTCTGTTATAACATAATTAGCCCAAACATCATTTTGTATATATTATCACTAAGAATGAACACATAGTCAAATTCTAAGCCTTTGATCATATAGAATCTAAATAGGTCAAACCTCAATAATCCACACATATGGTCCTCATGAAGTATACAACATACTCCAATACTTATTTCATCTTAAAACATAAAAATACCATTAATAAAAACTCAATTACCCTTTGTGGGTTACTTCTAGAGCATAAACACATACACATTCAACTTTGGAGCTCCATATCTTTGACTATAAAAATAATTATACCTTATTACTAGGTTTTATGGATGTGCCATGAATTCCTTCACAAATTTTCCTTTTATACCATGATCAAATTTTGGATATATCAAAAGTTATAACACAAAAAATCTAGACTGGTATTCCCTTATAAATTCAAATATTTGAATTCCAATGGTCACTGAGCAATAGTTAAACTTCAAACACTTTTCCATCATCTCTTTCCCTCTTATAGCTTGAATGAATACACATCATTGATCTCCATTAAGAGTAGCCTACTCTTTACCTTTGATTATTTTTAAACATTGAGCACTTGTCATCATCTCACTGCTTCCTAATAATTTGGAACAAATGTGCTCTATTGATCTCCTCTAATCAACCAGGCCTTTATCTTACAATGCTCACCATTATATCTTGATTATAACTCCCATTATTATGACAATTTCCACCCTCACATTCCTTTTCAACACTTTGTTATTAGTTCATGCACTTATGCCACTTGGAAATCCTATATACTTTATTGACTCTTTGACTTGTCCTGCACCATTGATCTTCTGACTACATGATCATCTATGAACCGTTGATCTTCTATCCAAGCTCCGTGAATGTGACACTTGTTACTAGAGAATTCATTTTTTTACATATTAACTCTTATGTGTATTATTGGATCAAGATCTATGATTTAATGTGCATCATTATATATACTAACTAGTTGACCTTAGAATTCAATGTAGTTAAACTTGTTTGTCTCTAGCCCATCACAATCTGCTAGAGCAACTTTGAAGATTTATATCCCGATCTAGAAAACACTTCAGGACTCCAAATCTTTAGGGTGCCTTATTGGCACTTTATAAAACATCACCAATAAAACATTTGACTAAAAATTACTCTATAAGTTCCTAAAATAAATGGACAAACTTTTTGGCTCATACATATCTACATGATGTGTAGTGGCAGTTTGGCTAAGTATGGGAACATAGTAAATTGTATGAAAATCCAAATTTTCATAGTTATATCTTTTTATTTGTTCAATTTCATGACCTAAAACTTGTAATATAGTAACTTGGGACTGATTTTATCACACCCATATAACCAAATCCCCCTAACTCATTCATACATGGCAATGGTGACATCAGTAAACTACCTACTCATATTTTTCTACCATAGAACCAACTATGCCTAGATGAACATAATAAAGAACCAGATGAACACCATACATTTCCACAAGCTCTCCAAACATCATTGACCTCTAATAGGATCCCTAAAACATTCTCAATAATTTATACCCATCCCTAATCATGACAAAACTAAAGATCAACCAAACCTACTTCAATCATACTAAGACAAGCACACTACACACTTTGTCATTGATACTTATAATATCAAGACACTTCATCCACTCACTTGGACACCTCCATGACATCACTAAAAACTTTCCAATAGTTTTAAGAGTCAAAAATGTGTTGGATATATTCTTGTAACATGATCAATCAAATTGAGCCTCTTCAAGTGATAGATGACAAACTGTGAAGACCAATATCTCTACACACACAATCATACTCCATTAGCATGCACCTATAGGTGCTCTTAGGAAAATGTCACATTGAAGAGGGGTATGTAAATTTTTTTCAAATATTATAATGTTTTGAACTCCCATTTTAATAGTTTGAGAGAGTGTTAAGATAGATTACAAGGCCACATTCCATGCATATAATTCATGACCATATTCACTATCTGTATACTGTAAATGACCACCTACAAGTGGCATATACATAAATTTAATAATTATTAATGGAGGATATTGGACATGTTTGAAACTATCTTGAGGTCATAAGATGCTAAAAAAAACCATAATTGTCATGTTTGAGGCATTGAATAGGCAAGCAAGCTCAAGAACCATATTCAAATATGAAGGATCTAAGTTCAAGGATAAAATCATTAAAAACATCAAAATAGAGCCCTCAATGCTTTTTAACCTAATATATAACAATGTTTCATATATTTTTATCAAGTTTTGATGCATCTACCTTGTATCCCTATCCTAGGGGAAGATCCATGAAAAAAATAATGGGTGTGTGACTAGTGGAAAGTAGTGTTTAGAGATTTCAAAATCATGAATTTGTTCACTATAGTTTTTCAGTGTAATCTAAAAGATTTGAAATTCAAATAACCTTCACATCCAAAATTTTTAGATGAGGCATATCTTCATTATTAGGTAGTCTTACTGATTTTAGAAGGGTATTTGTGTTTCAAATATCATCAATGAAGGATGGATCACTAATATTTTATCCTATAGTTACACTTACAGGTGTGCTTTTGCTCAAAATGGATACTTATTAGTGTAAGATATATAAAAAGGATCTAAAAAGGATAATATACCATGTAGCACAAGTTAAAATATGGATACTCACGTACATGACCTCGATTTAGCTCAAAAACAATCAATTATAGTTGATTATAGGAAACATTGAGCAAGAGTATGGTGATATAGGGGTTGGCATAGTATAAAAATGACTTATATAGATATAAATGGATGTAAAATGGTAAAAAAAACTCCAAAAAGGTATTTTAACATTGTATTCAAGATCCTACCATGAAAATCTATACCTACAGGTGTTACTCCCTAGGCAAGACAATACAATCATAATTAATTGTAACTGAAGATGATAAGGAAAGGTGAAGGCACCTCAAGTTGGAAATGGAACATGAGTATTAGGCATGCTTAAATCACCTCCATAGTGATATTTACTATTCCATGACACTATAATAACATGGAAATAAAGCATAATAGGGCTCTAACAAAGTAACACACAGTCCACATCAAGACCTTGCACATAGTAAGCTTCCTAATGAGTTTATCTTGGGTTTTTAAGAATATGGAAGTGATATGGGTACCAAAAAACCATAAAAAAATTTATAGATTATATCCATGGCTTGGAAAAGCTCATAAAATAATCACTTTTGATGACATAATAGGGGAATTACCCTCTATTTTATCTTAGATATATGGGACTTCCCTAGGATGCAACCCTATAAACTTCGAAGAAATATGATAAGAAGGAAGGTTGATGATTGATATAAAATTATAAGAAGATATATAAGGTTTATATAGACATGGAAAAACATAGGTAAACCCTAAAATATTTTGGAAACATGCCATAATGGCCTAGACTCATAAGTATTTAGGCAAACCTACTTGGTCTAGATTAGGCATAAAGCCCTAGAGGGATAAGATTTCACTTCCAACATTATGTGAGAATTATAATTAATTTAAACATGTTAATTAATTATAAGGTGTTTTTATCTTTTATTATGCATAAGAATCAATACAAAATCGATTTTTGGCTTGAAACCAACTCAATCATATGCAGAATGAGGAAAAAAGTTTGAGAGGTTAATTTGAAATGCTCACATCTACTTTGAGGTTGTGCATGAGAGTCTAAGGAGTTTATAAATGATGAAGGATGCCTTGAACAAATATTTACTTAAATTTTTTGAAGGATTTAACATTAGATCTTTATGAACAATCCTTAGATGGAAAAATGGCCTAAAACCCTCCAAAACCCTTGGTAATGAACTAATTGGGAAAATGATGGAAAAGGGATCTCAAAATGGCATTTAATGGACTGAAAAATAGTTTGGGGACGTAGAGGAATCTACAAGGCTCCTCCCCATCAACTTTAGTATTGTCTTACTTATATAGACAGGTAAGAAAATGGCTTTCTTTGACTATTTTTGGTGTTGTGTAGGTAAATAAAAAATAAAAAAAAAGATGTAATCCACTTTGGGAGAGATATTTGGACTTAACCTAACTTTATATATTAATTTTTTTCCTCAATTAAGTTTCAAAGTGATTATGTAAGTGCCTTCATCTCAGCCAGTCAAAACTAGCATAGTGAACAAGCTAATGAGAGAGTGAAAACTTCAAGTGGGAGGATTTTTAAGGACTACCTAAGGAATATAAGGCCATGAGGGGTCCTAAAATTTGTCATACACTTATTTTTATGGATCAAATTGTAAAATTGAATAAAATTTTGGTGCCAAGTGTGAAAGTTGGATGAAAGAGGAGTCATTTAGACTACAAGTAGTGATATCTCATGTCCAAAAGAATCTTGATGATTAGGGATGAAACCAATGTATGTTGGAGAATGTATAAAACCCATACCTCTTAGTTCAATCATCACATCTATCCCTAGTCAATTGTGGGAAGTTTTAAGAAGGTTAAATGATGAAGGCAATTTTTTGAGCAAGTGTAGTCATATAAAATGCAAAAATTGGTAACTTGAGCATGGCTAAAGACACCTAATCCTTAGGTCTCTCTTTCTTGCTCTCATAACCATTTTAGGATTATTTTCATTGATTCTTAATCATCCATGGCCTTCTAAACTTGACCCTAGTTGAGCCAGGACCCTCTCTTCATGACTAATCCATCCCCTAAGGTCTCGTCTACTAAGGACAATAGTGCTAAAGTTGGAATATAGTGTTGGACCTTAGCGTGTCCCCTTTTTAATTCTATTTTCCAATCATAATTTGAGCCCAAATTACCATTTTTTGCTGATTCTTCTTGTTCATTATGTAACCTAGTCCTATTTCATCTAACCCATGACCAATATATCCCTATAAAAGCCTATTCAAAGATCATTTGGAAAGGGTTGGAAAATATCATTCAAGAAAACAAGAATAGAAGCAAGAACACTCAAGAAATCTTCCCTGTTCTCTAAAAATAGCTAGCTTATACACTTTCAAGCCAATTCAAGACCTTACACTAGTCCCTAGTCATCTCAAGCTTACCTAGTTTTAGCATTTCTTCCATTTAAATTCACTATTGCACAAAGTGATCTTAAAGGGAGAACTACATATGGATTGATCCCTCCTTAAGAGTATTGGTATGTAGGTAGCATGCCCACACATAGAATGTGAAGCACATCCAGTGTATCTTACACACACTAACCCCTTTCCCATTTGCCAAAGTTTCTCTCAATTGTATAAAAGATACAAGTACATAAATAATTGACTCTACAAGGAGCTCTGTTGATAGTGAAGACCTAAAAATTGGTATATAAGATCAAACTAAGTAGGCAAACAAAACCTAGAAAGCTTAAATCCTTAGGATAATAGTGTTGGAGAAGAAATATAGCACCAGAGCCCAAGGTGTCCAGTTTTGATGCTCCTATCAAATTAGAAAACAAAGTCCAAGATCCTATTTGTGATAGTGTCCCAATCTCGTAAACAAATTTTCAGACCTTATCTCAGTCAAACTAGTCCAAAATAAGCTAAGTTTGATTTTTTCTCTCTCACTATTATTTTTTAAAAAGGTCTAATTGTAATTTAATTTCACAAATCAGTAGCTTTAATTAGGAGAATTATTTATTTATTTTTCCTACTTAGACCTATTTATTTAAATGCAATAAAACTCAATTATTCCCAAAAATAACAAATCATTTGGTGAACCTGACTTAATTTAAATTTTGCATTAAAACCCTAGAAACCCTAGGGTAAATTCCTAGCTGATTTTTCCCATTAATTTTTGAATTTTTTCTTGAATATTAAAATCATAAATTCTCTTAAATTTTAAAATTTTGTATTAAATTTTAAAATAAATTTATTTCAAGCCGTAGTTGCATCAACTAGCTCCTAGTAATTTTCTAGTAATTTTCCAGTCATTTTCTAAATTTTTAGTTGCATATTAAAATTAGAAAATCACTTCAAATTTCAAAAATTCATAGTAATTTTCAAAAAAATACTTTTCTCAAAATCCTAGTTGTATCTACTAGGTCCCATTAAATCAAGCACTTTCCCATAAATTTTTGAATTTTTCCTTGAATACTTAACTCATAAATTCAATTTCAATTTCAAAAATTCGTAGTATAGTGAAAAAATATTTTTGAAAACTCCCTAGTTGCATGTACTAGCTCTTATTTTACTTCTTGAGGTGTCACCTTATATGTTTGGCAGCTCGGTATCTTTTTTACACAAACTCTAATTTACTATTTTTAGGACCTTGCATTTCTTATATATAGTGCTTTCCCTTTCTAGCACATTACCTATTAAAACTTATTGTAAAACATTCAAACATAGTTTAAATTGTTTTCCTACTTCAACAATGGCTCAGTATACTAGTTTTGATGAAACTGATAAAAGATAACTTCAAAATCTCTTAACCAAACATCTATATATGCAAGATGACATGCTTATAATTCTAAAAGAGGAAAAAAAAAGCGAACAATGGTTTATCTTATCAAACCATAAAGCCACCAGTTTCAAATGATATTATGGGGGCAACTATGTCTCAATAATCCCCTATAGTAGCCCAACCTACCTCTATGCCACCAATTATAGCTAGTACATCCTTATCTCCTGATGTGTAAGCCCTTGTATAAGAGATATGATATTTTCAATCCAAGGTGAAACATCTTGATCAAGGTGCCTCTAGACCTACATAGGCTTTGGGTTCTTTTTCTTTACTACATACACCATTGGCATGTCTCATTGCTTCTACACCCTTACCACAAGGTTTTATTCAACTTAAGCTTACTCTTTATGATGGCAAGGGTGATCCAGAGACACATTTGAGAGATTTTCACATAACATGCTTGGATTATGTCCCAAATGATTGGCTACTTACCAATCTATTTTTTATGGAGCCTAAAAGGTTATGCTTTACAATGGTTCTATAGTCTACCGAATCAGTCAATCAATGAATTCAATCCTTTAACTAACATGTTCCTAGCACACTATGAGATCAACATTGGTGATAAGGTTTCATATACTTAAATTTCTCAATATAAACAATGACCAAATGAGTATCTCATATACTATGCTCTTTGGTTTAAGACCATCTTGGCTAAGATGACTAGCCCCATGGTAGATCAGGAGTTGCAGGACATTTTTAGACAAAGTCTTCTAAAAACACTTCATGAATCAATCATGTTTAAAAAAAATTCTTCCTTCACTAAATTGTGTCACACATTAAAGGAAAGAGAAGTCAAACTAATTTCAATGGGAAAACTAAAGTACACATACATCAAACACAACTAATAAGAGTAACAAAAAAATCTCATATAAGGTCAAGTTTAATTATACTAAAGGGTAGAATCAACCTATAGTCAATGTATCTTCCTCCTTAATGAATAGTTTTACCAGCACCCCCTAGGTATACTTTTTCACATCTTCTAATTCCTCTAGCTAGGGTTTTATAGTAACTTTTGGATTATAATATCATATCTTTCCCTCCTATTTGGAAATTTTATCCAATAAAGCCTCTTTCAAAGGGATATGATCAGCAGGCATTTTATGACTACCATAGGGCACCAGGATATATAATAAATTTATGCATCAATTTAAAGCATAAAATATAAGACCTAATAGATTCAAACACTATTGATCTTGGCACTTTAGTTGAGCCTCCACTAGCAAAGCAAACACAAGATAAAGCATTTAAAATATTCTCATATCCATTTCCACAACATTCAAAATAGAATACATGGGACACATCAAGAGCTCATCATGCATATCATGCACATCCACTACTAGATACATGCAACCTTCAGTGAAGTTTCATCCTTTAAGAAACATGATTGGTGTATACAATTCTATAATTCTAGCTAAACCTTTTATCTCCTTCTCAGAGCAGGAGATTATTGAGGATGATTCATATTATCATGCACTCTTTATCTAAGCTCACATTCATAATCTACCTATTTGTAGTGTGATTATTAACAATGGTTCTAGACTTAACATGTGCACCTTGACACTACTATAGCATTTAGGTTATTTAGAGTAGGATATCACTTTGATAGACATAGTTATTAGTGGTTTTAGTAGGCATATACAAATTTCATTAGGTGAGATAGTACTACCACTACAAGTTGGTCCTACACATGTGGCCACAACATTCACTATAGTTCCTAGTGTAGGATTTTTTGATATGTTAGTTAGTCAATAATATATTCAAAAACTTAGAGTAGTACCTTCTATATTTCATAGATTCATGAAATCCATTCATGCTAATCAGGTTTTTATAATTGATGGAGTTCCATATGAGTTATCATTCCCTACTTTAGATCCATCTACTAGTTTACAGTTACTAGTTTTAGTTTCACTAATCAAGTTATTACAATTGGTGGAGTTCTATATGAGTTACCACTCCCTGTTTTAGAGCCATCTACCAGTTTAGAATCACTAATTTTAGTTTCACCACTAGTTTTAGTTTCACCACCAGTTTTAGTTCTACCACTAGTTTTAGCTTCTCCTCTAGTTTCAATTCCTCTTCCACTTCAGATTTAAACAAAGTTGAGGCATCCATCTCCAGTATATATGGTTCATACACCTCCATATCTTTGAGATTCTAGATAACTTCTATCTACAATATTCACACCTAGAGTAGTTTCATTGAGATATCATGCGTCTACACATAGAACACATGTTTAGAGACCTCTTACTTCTAGATGGGTCCCTAAGAGCCTTACAGTTACATCCACTTCTCAGAGGTATAGAGGAACCCCATAGTTGGTTTTTACTTCAGATATTTTAGAACATTTACAACATATATAGCTTTTAGAGCCATAGTCTCAGCATTTCTATTGTGCTTCATGATCATGTATAATTCCACTCCTTGATATAAGACACCATGATAGGGATTCTCAAATGAGACCCATCAGTTATTATAATCTCTTTCTAGATTTTCTTATACATAATATTTTCTACTTGATTGTACATAGTTCAAATATTCTAAAATACAAAAAACATA
Source organism: Torreya grandis (assembly GCA_037957365.1). Taxonomy (NCBI): domain Eukaryota; kingdom Viridiplantae; phylum Streptophyta; class Pinopsida; order Cupressales; family Taxaceae; genus Torreya; species Torreya grandis. Next base: position 4,653,446 of record JARHVA010000611.1, on the reverse strand, counting down.
TATATTTTTTTAAATCTAAAAACATTCAAATATGTCAAAATAATAAAAGCATTTTACTTGTATGCATCATCCATGTTTTACATTGATAATATCATGTTAAGACTTACATTTGTTGTTTCATGCTATTGTATGTCAATTTATCTACATTACCATGTTTTACTTGATCTTCTTTGAGTGTGTGCAGTGACATCCAACTACTTGATTATTTCACTCTACCCATTAAGGGGACATCTTACTTCTACATTTGAGACACACTTAGATATACATACCCAATCAGGGCATCTTCTACATGACTACACCATCCATGTTATGTCATTATTACACTACACACTCTAAGTTATTAAGCTAATGTATATTACTTACTAGATTACATAGATTACCATATCAACATTTCACTAGTATCTAGCACTTGTGTATCTCCTAGCATATACTTAGTCTTGTACTAAACATGTCTTGCATACTTTCACTTTTTCTTGGATTAGTTAGATGTGATTCTATCTTTCCAATTATTACATGCTTTGTCTTCATACTTAGTGTATCTTTTTGGATTATATTTACACATCCTGATTATCTCTTATATGTACCTTAGGACATTTGCCAATGTCCTTTGCTTATATTCATGTGTGTGCCTTAGGACATTTACCAATGTCCTTTACTTGTACCCTTCTATGAGCTTATGGCCCTTGTGCCAACATTACTTATTTCACTTGTATGTATATGTGGCATTTGAGCATGCCTTATATGATTACTTTATAGTTTGAGTGACATGTGCCCATGTCCCTTGTTTGCATGGACCCTTGGCCACCTTTTTATGCTTCTTGCTTCTTTCTTTGTGTGCTTGTTTCTTGATTGCTTTTTTATTATTACAATGCCATGATCCATATCATGCATTTTCCTATTCTATTGGATTCCATAATGGACATCATGCTCTATCCTTCCAACTAAAAAAGTAACAACTAACATTTCTAGTTTTAATTCAATTCAAGAACATTATACATGCTATTACATTATTACATCTATCTAGGCATACCCTTATTGATCTAACAATCTCTCAAATCAAACCATGTTATATCTTGAGATATCTTGTTGATTATCATTGCTATATCATGTATATTTCTAACTTAACACACTTGTAGGGCTTCTTAATTTGAGGGTAGTCATTGTAGGGTACCTATTCCTACCCTCAAAAGAGGGGGCAATAAACAAGGGTTTCATTATAGATATCAAAGCTCCTATCAGTCAAAAAATATAATTTTAAAACAACTAAAACAATAACCAATCATCAAACCATTCAAAATAGACCAGCCAGACAGTCAAGATTCTAGAATAGTGATCAATTTTATCCTAGGACAATAGTGCCAAGGTTGGACTATAGTGCCAGATACTAGGGTGTCTATTTTTGGTACTCCTATCCAAATAGTAGAAAAACTAGGTTTTCTAGAAGTAGGTAGAAGGTAGGTTTAGCTATAGTTTTACATAATCAAACCAGTTCAAATTAGTATTTTTTTAGTATAGTTTTCTTAGAGAATATAAACATAGAGGGCATCATACATGGAATGATTATTTCTCACTTCCAATTTTAGATATGGTAGTTGATATAACTTCTAAATCAAAATCCATGTTTTAAACACCAGTGATTGGGAGTAGATTTCATAGCACTTTTGCTTCTTTTCTTTTAGTTTTTAGCATTACCCAAGCATTCTCAGTAGTTACATGCCTTATTCCATCTCCAATTAGTTGGCATAATTTTAGAATGGATTTCATACTAACCTCCACATCCTTAAGTACCTGAGTTCTCGAGTGGTTTCCTCATAAGCCAAATTTTTAGTTTTAGAGTGGCTTTCATAAAAACCTAATCTCCATATTTTTTGAGTTGGCCAACATTGGCCTAGTTTCCAACACATATTCAGATATACACACCACATTTTTAGATTTATAGAGCATTCAAGGGCTTAGAATCCATCTTATATGACATACACATTCATACATACTCATATCAATTTATAGCTTCACTTCATAGGGCAATGATGGAGCCAAAGGGCCAGCCTTTGTATTCTTGAGCCACCTATTCAAATGGATTGGACACATAATCTAAACATCTATTACCACATGCATGATCATCTAGCTTCACTTAGTAGATGATGATGGAGCCAAAGGGCTAGCCTTTACATTTTTGAGCCACTTTTTTAGGGATTAAGCACTCAACTCCATTCATGATATAAATTTTGGCACAACATCATCCAACACATCCATCATTACTCAACCTTACTCAGCATCACAATAGGTTTTGCATTGGTTCACTTACCCAATGAGGTATATTCATTCCTTTATCTTCCTCTCTATTACCCAAATTTATACGTTCTTATTTTATATTGCATATAATAAGAACTAATTTACTCTTTATTTTCCTTTCATAGATTCACACTTACACAACATGCTCTCTGTGCACTATCTAGCATTACTTAGCATCACAAGCTTCATGGGCTTCCCTTTTTTAGGTAAGTTTAAGTATGCATTCTATTTTCCTTTATCCTAATATTTCACTTTGTTGCATCATTAGAATGGGGGGGGGGGGGGGGGGGGGGGCAGTGGAATGTAGTCATATAAAATGCAAAAATTGGTAACTTGAGCATGGCTAAAGACACCTAATCCTTAGGTCCCTCTTGATTGCTCTCATGACCCTCTTAGGCTTATTTTCACTAATTCCTAGTCATCAATGGCCTTCTAGGCTTGACCCCAACTGAGCCAAGACCCTCTCTTCATGAATAATCCACCCTTTAGGTCTCATTTTCTCAGGACAATATCACCAAAGTTGGACTATAACATTGGACCCTAGGGTGTCCCCTTTTCAATGCTCTTGTCCGATTACAATTCAAGCCTAGATTACCATTTTCCCTTGATTCCTCTTATTCATTATGTCAGCCTAGTCCAATTTCATGTAACTTATGATCAATATATCCCTATAAAATCCCATTCAAAGATCATTTGGAAAGGGTTGGCAAATATCATTAAAGTAAATAAGAATACAAGCAAGACCACTCAAGCAATATTCCCTATTCTCTACATACAGCCAGCCTGTACACTTTCAATCCAATTCAAGACCTTACACTAGTCCCTAGTCATCGTAAGCTTATCCAATTTTAGCATTTCTTGCATTTTAATTCACTATTGCATAAAACATTCTTAAAGGGAGAATTACATATGGCTTGATCCCTCCTCGAGGTATTGATATGTAGGTAGCATGCCCATACATAAGGTGTGAAGCATGTCCATTGTATCTTACACACACTAACCCATTTTCTCCATTTTCCAAAGTTTATTTTAATTGCATAAAAGATACAAGTACATGAATAATCATCTCTATAAATAGATCTATTAATAATGAAGACCTAAAAATTGGTACACAAGCTCACACTAAGCAAGTGAACAAAACCTAGAAATCTTATATCCTCAGGACAATAGCATTAAAGAAGGAATACAATGTTAGAGCCCAAGGTGTCCAGTTTTAGTGCTTTTGTCCAATCAAAAAATGAAGTCCAAGAGTGTCCCAGTCCTGCACACAAATTTTTAGACCCTATCTCAATCAGAACCGTCCAAAATAAACTAAGTTTAATTTTCTCTCTGTCATTACTATTTTTAGAAAATATCTAATTGTAATTTAATTTTATAAATTAGTAGCCTTAACTAGGAATATTATTTATTGATTTATCCTACTCAAACCTATTTATTTAATAGGAATAAAATTTCATTATTCCCAAAAATAACAAATTAGAAAGCAATGAGGAATCCTATTCCACATTTCAAGAGTTTCATGATTTGAGGGACATTTATCCACATAGACCTTGCATGGTCTATTTCATATTCCTCTCTTACATGTGTAACTCCTTTTCTAAAAATGACACATGTCTTAGTGATTCTTTAACTTCATTCTCTTCTCCTTTTTCTCTAATTCTATAAGTAGTGGCCATTTTTGTCTCTTGAAAACTAATACCACATTTGGTATAATGAAGCCCTATTGGTTTGATGTCATATGTTGACTTTGAATAATATAATCAATCTAGTTTTGAGTACAATAACATCTTGTTTGAGTGTGTAAAGTGATGAGTGTTTAATTTTAGTGATCCTATCCTTGATTTTTCTTATCTTTTCATGTCTTATGCAAGAGTCTCTCATTCTAATAGGTCATATATTGTGTATCTAGTGTTTTAGGCTTCTTTCAAGTGTGAAATTTTTCTTAGATTTAGCTATCTAATCCTTGGCCTACTTACCTTGAGTGGTCTTATGCATGTCACCTTTATATTGAAACACTTATGTTAAAACATTTTGGGGCTCTGAGATAGTTTATAGATCTTTTTCTTAGTGATAGAAAGTATGATAGAATAGTGGATGTTTTCATGGTGTATCACCCACATGGATTATCTTTATTTTATGCATACTTATATCTATTTTCCCTCAAGCAATTAGAAGTATAGGTGATAAGCATTTCAAGATATATTCAAGGAATTAGCCCATAAAACTAGAGGTATACTTCTACCTATAGGTAAACCCACATAACTAGAAGTATTCCCATGTTTCCCAAATCTAGAAGAGGCTTGAACACCCTCTTTTAGGGTGCAAGATTTGGTGACAAAAATAATAGGCATACTCTTTCCTCAAAAACTCCTAACTACCACACTATATCCTTGTGTTCCTTCTACAAAGTGTTATATTGGTTAATCAAAGTTTGCATGATATTTATGGCACTCTATTATGGGATGTCATACCTATAAAAATTAGCATGAAAATATTCATGTTCAGTGGCCACTGAATGGTATGGTGCCACAACCCTCATTATAGTATAAAATAAAGGTGCATGGGCACCTATAATGTTAATGACCCTCTTTAAAAATCCATTTTCATCTATATCTATGGGCATGCCACATGTGAAGGAATGTATCACATGGTCCACCATCATTACCCACTCTTGATTTCCTACAAATAGTAGTGATACAATACCATTTAGTTATATCTATGAAATAAAATAATTTATCTACTATTATAACCAAATCAAAATCAAAACTTAAAAACTATTGTACTCACATGTGTCCCTAATGACTACCTCATCCACTGGTGTTGTTCCTAGAAGATCATCATTTATTTCCTCCCCAACTATCTCTCCTCCTTCACCCCCTTGTGGCATAGGAATGACACTTAAGAGGCAACTACAATTGGAAACAATAGTGGCCACCAGGATATATCCCACCATTATAGATAGTCATCTATGCATCCCACATCATCTCCTACATCTAGAATAACCACATAATCTCACTCATTAGTTATATGTGGGGATAAATCTATAGTTATAGATGTCAATTTATCATGGGGCCTATGCCAACTCCATGTTGTCTGATGCTAGGGGTAGGGTACTGAGGGCACTCTTTACTCTATGAAAAATTATCGTAAAACATGATCATACTAAAAAAATCAAACACTGATAAACTTATCAACCAACCACATGTTCATATGAACCCTCTATAAGTAATGTCAATCCTTGAGTGATCTAGCAAAATTCCTATATAGATGACATAAAATCTGATCTGGGTAAACCTATCCAAAGTAACATGGTACTTTATTATGATATATAGCCTACCACATAGAAATACCCACTATTCTGCAAACATCTATGGATGAGCCCATATATTTAAGGGACCACCAATTAGTCATACCACTATAATGTGCACATAGGACTAAATATGTAATAAAGGCATAGCTTTAATCCCTCCACCATGAATCTCCATTATAAAACTATAAAGATCCCTATATAAGTTGGCTAGTATAGTGCAACCCCATGAATATTTGGTCTTATCAAGCTCAATATGTTTCACTATATGATATATATGATATTAAATACTAACTATACCACCTTTCATAGCCACAAATGACACCATAAAATGTAAATAAACTTCTACAATCACAGAACATCACCTCTAATAATACTATCAAAATGAATCATATGTCTTAGCTCTATATATGGATCCTTATAATAAGTGAAACATACATGATAATGTTTAATATAACCTAGGATACCATATCTAACAACATGAACCCTCTCATCTCTAATCAAAAGTTGAAAAATCTGATACACATCCTCTAAAGTGATTACCATCTCACCTATGGGGAGCCATAAAGTGCATGTATCTAGGTTCCACCTCTCATTTAGAGATATGTGGAGGTATATATCATAGTTGATTTATCCCAAATGGACCACATGACCCAACCCTACCTGATCTATAATGGCCCAATTGGTCACATGCTAAAGTAGAATAATGTAGACCATGCCAAAACTCTTGAATATGTATATCCTTCTAAAATAAAGAACACAATAATAAAAAATCATTAAAAATTATATTTTAGTGAAAAAATATATAAACTATGGTTAAATGTCCATAAAACTAACAAGACAATAGTGTTGGATGCTAGTGTCCACACAAGATAGAAGCATCAGATGCTAGCTTCCATGCAAGATGGAAATGCCAGACACTTACATCAAACCTTGGACACTAGCATCATGTTACCAATGTAAGGATATATTACATTAATACACATGTACACCATCCCACTAAAAATCCAAAAATTACACACAAAATGATTTTTTGTTCAAAAAATTAAAATTACTAGTAAATTGGCAATCAAAACTACTTACCAACTTAATTAAATCCTAGTTGTCTAGGGCACTATAGAATACATCAAATCACATTGGTTGATGGGATTTTCCATGTGGCATGGTTATTCTCTAACTCAAATCTAATATTTTAGAAAAGTTAAAAATGCAAATGACTTCAAATTTCTATTCAAATCACATAATATACAACTTCTACATAAACTTCAAACATGCATATCTTTAGCATCAATTGTCCAATTTAAAAATCACAAGTTACATTATAATCTAGACAATGATCTTTTTTATATTATATAAAATTTTAAAATTTTCAAACTTTACAAAAAAAAATCAAAAATTTTTGCTACTCAAATATTCTACTAAATTTCAAATACTACCAAAAACAATGTTGCAAATTGATGTCCACAATATTTTTAAAATGATATTAAGTAAATTATATGAAGTACATTATCATTTTTCCTTTTGAGAGGATATTAATAGAAGACATTGTATCACCTCCTTATAAAATAAGGGGCATATTAGTAGGTACATGTTTATAAACATGTCCTACATAATGGACTATAGTTTGCACATTCTCTAAATTCAGTGGGGGGATACTTTGGAAGTATGGCCTCCACACTTGTGCACTATTCAACACCTCCATATTATAATAGAGGCATGTTTTGGAAACATGTTTTCCACATTAGTACTTATTTTAGTTTTTATATGTATCCATATATATTGGGGGCATGCTTTGGGAGCATGTTTTCCATACTTGTATAGTTTCCAAAATGGTAAAAATACACAGTATATGATCTAGATTCATAGTTGTGGAAAAAAATATATACATTGGTACCATTTATTATACATCATTTTAGCATAAGACATATCCAAGTTGCATATGATATGTAATGTGTGGCTAATATTGAAAAACTAAAATCAGTTTCAAATTCTAAAATTATTTTATCGATTATTACCACATCACAAACTTTTACGTACTAATACCCTAATCAATTTTTTATGAAATGTATTGAGCCTTACCAATCTATACAGGTTGGATCTTATTTTTGGTATGATTGAAGGAATTAAATAATCTAGTCTCACCAATTTTCTAGGTGAACTTTATTACATCACTCACCTTATAATTAGCTATACATATACATATCTTTTACACTTGAGTTATTTTGGTTAGGATTCAGTACTCTCGATGATCGAAGCACCATTCTACCTATTCCCATTTGGGGGCATGATCACCTCCCAAATATCCTTAATCTATTTACAATATAACCATGGTGTAACCTACTTGACTACTTCTAGGCTCACTCATATTCCTAGACAAAGATGGATGATATTGTAAGCCCCTTATCTACTTCTCTAGTTTCTAGCACTCCAAAACCATCACTACATGACAATAACACATGTGTATCCTATCCATTATCTTTATTTATGATAATTTTTATTATTTATTACATGTATATTATGTTAGGATTATGGAGCTAAAAGCTTCACTGATGCAGACACAGAGGAGGTTGCAGGAGAGTTGCTGAGTGTCAGAGACACCGACGTCGGTCAGGCCAACCGACGTTGGTAGGATAGGGCAGGAAGGCAACCGACGTCGGTCAGAGATCAGTGACCCCCAGGCGGACAGGGACCAACGTCGGTCACCTGTGTGGTTTGACTGCGAGTTAATTATGGGTAGTGGGTTGATGAACCAAGTGTTTGCATGATGAGTGCTAATTTTAGACTCATAGCTGTGGATCTAATTATTGTAATTAGATGTCTAATTATTGTTTGGATGAGATCTATATAATAGACTCATGGTTGTATTGGAAAAGTGTGCTAGGGAGTAAGAGAGCATAATTATAAGCTCCTTCTGTGTGTGAGGTAGAGCAATGGTGCATTCCTCCTAGTGCCTCAGTACCAAGTGTGTTGATGCTGGATTGGAGAGCTAGCTGGGTTCTTCAGGAGTGTAGGATCTTGGTCACAGTTGCATGGCCTATATAGGAGATCTACATGGTAAGTAAGATCGTTGATCTGCAGGTGTATGTGTGTGCAAGGTCGAGGTTCATAGGTGAGCAGAACCGTTGTTTGATTTGCAGGTGTGCAAGGTCATATAGACAGCAACACAATAGGGAGCAGTATCAGGCAGGATCTACTTGGAGTACAGGTGTGTACTCGGATAGAGCAAGAGGAAGGTAAGGGAGTTCCTTCCATAAGTATGGTCTATTGAAGTGCAGGTTATTACAGGTTCATGGGAGATCTACTTGAAGTACCTTGAGTACTTGTGGAGCACGTGGAGTGCTTGTGGAGTGCGTGGAGCACTTGTGTTGTGCGTGGAGCACGGGAGGTGAACACCAACTCTGTATTTGAGTTGGGTGTTGGGACCTGTGAGAGGGAGAGCTTTGGGGAGAAGATTTACTGTTCACTTGAGGTGTGGGAAACCTCTGTAAGGTGGTGGAGAAGATGTGGCATATTCTCTATTGTATTCTTTTCTGTATAAAGTGTTATTACAAGTTGTGTATTGTCTCTCATATGCTGTGTTATTCTGAATTCTAGTTACTTGGTGAATTTGGTTATTTCCGCATATTATAGTTGCTTGGTATTTAGTAATCAACTGTATGCTTCCAGTGTTTTGCATCCTGACAAGTGGTATCAGAGCATGTTTGTTGTTCTAGATTCCTGACATATTATATATGTTTATTACTTTCTGTAATATTCTTGGTCGAAGATAATTTTCAAATGAAAGGTTCAAGAAAAGTTCAAGCAAAGATAAGGTGTGTTGTCCACACCATAATATGTATTTTATTTTCCTTTAAACTAATAATTTAAGTTTTTATTGCATTATAAAATGGAAGGCGAGGGGGGTAATATAGAAACATATTTTGGTACAAGTACATATATTTATAGTCTCTTTGTATATATATACCTTTTCAATGAGAATTGAACATCTATGACATGGTCTCTTATGGACCTCTTTTGTTCCATCTTATTTCACTTGATTTACCTACCCCTTGGGCCTATATGTTATTTTTATTACTATTTATCTAATGTATGTGAAGGATCCCTAGCTAATTTTTCCTAAAATTTGTGCATTCTATCCCCTAGACACTACATCCACTAAGGACATTAGCATTGACACTAGTGTCCAACTATAACATAATTGTCCAAGCTTATATTTTTATTCTTTTCTATATCTTTTGCTTTATGACTATTTTATTATCCCTCTTTTCCCATCCTATGGTTGGATTTTTGTGTCACTAAATCCTAATTCAAAATTAAAAGGTTCCTACATATATAAAGGCTATAGTCTAATTAACACACGTAATAATTTGATTTGACACCTATGTAATTGGAAAGTACTATTTATTTCAAGCTATCAAATTGTGCTATAGCAATGAATTAAATATTTGAAGCATTTAAAAGGTTAAATATATTGTTGACTCACTTATACCAAGGGTTACTATGCAAAAGAGAATATAGTCACACTATTATAATTTTACACACATTCCTAAAAGGGATAACTACATGCAACTCTAAGGCCCTTTTTAGAGTATTGGCTATGTAGGTAGTGCTTAATAATAAATGGGGTTATAAGGGCTAGCTCACACATGTACTAATCCCTCTTTACTAGGTTATAAGAGGTATAATGTAAAGGAACTAGGTTTTGATTATTGTTTGAATCAAACACACAAGAATACACATCTAGTGATGTGAAATAGTTACACATGTGATAACGTAAGCTTGATGTAAATTTGGATACATTCCTATACATATCTTTACTTGAACACTTACATTGGAAGTGAACACTAGCATCTATGTTATTATCCTTGATCGACATAATTATTTAGTATATAAAAATAGTTATAATACAAAATGAATAGGGTTAAGATATTTAAGGAAAATCTATGATGATTCCTAATCACTACAATATTCCAAACTAGAACATCAAAAAAGATAAGCTCTCTTTTATCCCTTAGCTACTTGGTACTTACTATATTATTGCACATATTTAAATGAATTATATTTTCAAAGTACAGTATTATATTACTAAAATTTGAACATTACAATATTACATTCAAACAGCTTTACTACTTGTATGTTTCTCTTGTGAATATAAAAAGCATAAAATAACTACTAAATTTGGATTCTCCAAAACAATATGCTCGAATTCTTCATGATTTTTAGGATTAATTTCAACACTATATGACTAGTGGACTTGTGGACTCTTGGCTTCCTATGAAGGAAAGATAAATTCTTAATCTAGTGGTGCCTGAAATAGGTTTTCACTAAAAGATGTATTTTTCTTTACTTTTTCCCTAATTTGAAAGTGCCTCTGAAAGATTTTCACTTAAGGATATCAATATTTTATTTTTTATTTTGAACAAATAAATTCGCTCACTCCCCAAAGTAGGCTTAAGGGTCTGAAGTGTATACAAATCCTTGCTTGTGGTCACCTATTGGTAAATTTTCTCATACTCCCATGAATTCTAAAATAACTTCTTCATTTGAAAACACATCAAGAATGATATCATTGTCATGTTGGTCCCAATCAATAAGTTAGGTATAATGATGGGTAAGGGGAAGAGTTGGAACCATGAAAATAGTGAGAATATAAAATGAATTTAATAGATTGGTGTTGGTAAGCTCATCATATATACTATAATAGAAATTTATGTCACTATTAGGAAAATCAACATTTAATTCAAAGGTTAAACCACTTATAGGTTATATGAGGATAACCCTGGGTAATTTGCATCTAAGACCTTGTTTATTTGAATGCTTAGCAGAAAAGAATAGGGTCTAGTCTACCTTGATCTTTTTCCCCCAAACCTTTTTATTTATAAACATGATGGGCCATAATTCTATTAGGGATAGGGTAATTTCTATTCTAAAAATAAGGAGTTAAATCCTCATTATACATCTATAACTCATCTTCTTGATTCAAATCTTATTGAATGAATATTTTTCCTAGAAATAATAGAAGAGATTTCTTAGGAGAAGATACCCTTTTCTTCTTGTGTCATTCTATATTGGGCCTGCCATGGGATTTAGGTGATCTAGGCAATTTGGAAACATGAAAGGCATATGTAATATTATATGTTCCAAGACCTTTGTCATGAATACTAAAATGGGAGGAATTTTATGAAGAGAAGGGTGCTTCAAAATAAGAATCAAGGGTATTTAAATCTAAATAATTAGATTAAAGTGACTCAAACATTACTTACATGTCCTTTTTTATGGTATTGGTAGCACTAGGATAATAAGTATATTGGTGACCCTCTACTTCTATATGCTTACAGTATTGATATGGTTTCAAATCCCCAAGAAAGTAGCCTCCATTATAGAATGAGGAAATTTGAAAATTAGAGTGTAGAGGGAACTAAACGCATCTCATGAATCCATGAACGACCAAGAAAGAGATTATACGAAAAATCAAGAGCATCTGCATGGCATAGAAGACTATGGATGATAGGGATAACCTATATGGGCAAGGAAATTATAATTATTTCTTGTTGCTCAGTATTGTCATACCCCTTAATAGTTATGGTATCATTCTTGAGATCTATCATAATATATCCCAAACATTGGATTAACTTCAATAGAACAATATTAAAGCCAAAACCATTGTCTAAGAGTACTCACTTGATTTTATGGAAAGTAACTACGACTTCAATATATAAGGATTTGGTGTGGGAAGATCCAAGAGATGAGATATCACTTTGATCAAATATCAATTATTGGCCAGGAGATAAGTGTCCTAATAATGCTTGAAATTTATCTAGTGTGATATTGTTAGGCACTTGAGACTAGATCAAGATTTCCTACAAAACATCTTTATGAAGCTAAAAAGTACATGAAATATCCAAGATGAAAAATTTTGCTAACATCTTATTCAAATGATCTAAAAGATCATATTGCTTCTTGACAGGTGATACTTGAGTTTATATTTATCTAGAATAGGATTAGAACAAGAAGGTCGATTAAGATTAACAAAAGAAGCTATGAGCCCTTGAAGGGTGATTTTAAGACATTGAGTTGTAATGGTATAATATCAAGTGAGAATAAACACTAAAATTTCAAATAAGAATAAATAGGTCCTAGGATTATAACTTGAGGATGAGGATTATGGGAAGGAGGAATTTTTAATATAGATGGACCAAATCCTAAAATAAAGGGTTTTTCTTGTTGGGTGTTATTGGAATAGGAACAAGGATTGATCATGATCATGGTTATGTGATTTTCCATGAGACATCCCACTACATTGTAATCATAAGTGTTATCATGGTAATCAACATTATTAGCCTAAAAACCCTAATTTTGATTATGACTATTTTTTTTTTATGATATGACTACTCATACTAATTGGTATTATGATGAAGAAAGGGATTTTTATGTATCCCCATATTTCAAACATAATTAGAATTTGATGCATTATTTAACTCAATTCCCCTCTTTATAGCATGTCTTGGATGATATTTCAAATTTTCACACATATATGAATTGCATGACCTTTGACCTGATGATATTCAAAATATTAATTATCCCTATACCACTTTCGTTTAGGTTAAATTTCATCAAAGGATATGGTATTTGGCCAGCCAATCATATTTTCATCAAGTACCTCGTGAAATACATTCTCAATGGGATCTCACAAATTATCAAATTGTATTATATTGAATTAATCCCATAGAGAAGGTTCCCTTTGCAAAGTAAGTGGTTGTAGTTGAGGATCCTTATGTACTGGTGGAAATTGTATTATTTGAACATGTCTGACTTTTGTAACTCCATTACCAATGATATTTATATTATGGTTAAATGGATTGGGATTATCTATCATATTTTTTGGATTTAGAGTTAAATTTTGGGTTTGATCTAATTCTAATTTTGAGATTTATTTTGAGAATAGATTTTAATCAGTCTTTTATCAATGAGAGCTTTCTCTATTTAGACACCCTTAGTAATAACTTCATCAAAATTATCTAGACATTATAATATAATATTAAGCTCTAGTTATGAGTTCAAATTCATCATGAATATGTTTTCTAACTCAATATAAAGAAGTGCATGTGGAAATATACTAGAAAATTTTTCCATATTTGAAGATAAAAAACAAGACTCTCACCTCCTCTTTATTTAATAGCACATAGGTCAATCATGGTTAAATTATGTTTAATGTTATAGGAAAAGTGATTAATAAAATTATCTGATAAGTCATTAAAATTTGTGATATAACCTTTTGGGAGGTGCATAAACCATTCTAAATTAGGTCCATCCAAACTTTGTAAGAATAAGTAAAGTATGAAATTAGTATCATAGCTTACTTCTTGGCAAATGATAAAAAATAGGCTTAAGTTGCCTCTTGGGTCACCTTTTAATTTATATTTTTATAATTTAAGAATCTAAAAATGAGATATAAAATGTGCCTATAAAATGATTGAATCAAATGTATATGAACATATGTGATCTGACTTGTAATTTTTATTTTGACTCTCGACTTGTAATCTTGATATTGCATCCTTGACAACCTATAATTCCTAGGAAAAGAAGCTATTTTGGGAAGTAGATGGTAGATTATGTGACTAGGAATGAAATTATGTGTTTATTATATTTGTGGAAAATCTTTACCCTAACCAATTAGAATTATTATTTATATTTCCAAGATTTGACTAGTTAGGTAAAACTTTGTAATGGTTGCGATTGGAAGATGGAATGGAAACACATTACTACATAGGAATAAATTGTTGTTGATTACAATTAGAAGATGGATTGGACATGTGTTATTTCATAGGAGGAAGTTATTGCTTTTAACTAAGGAATTAATATTAAGTGGTCAGAATCTATCATTGAGTAAAAGCAACTTGTTGGATAGAAGGAACTCATTGTTGTCTATTAGACCAAATCTAATGAGTATTAGAGGGAATGTTAGAAGAATGGTATTGAGGAATTTGGGAATTAGAAGGTATATTTTATGTCTTAATGGGAATATATTAGGAATGAATTAAACTTTATAACTATTGAGGGTAAATATTCTCAGATGGAATTTTACATGTGGGATTGCTATAAACTTGATGAGGATTAGTGAATGTTTGTTAGATATTTTATACAATTGGTTGTAATAAATATTTAGTTGTATGTTGCTTAGGAGCAATATATGTCTCAATATTATGAAAAGGATCTACCAAGTAATATTTTTCTTGATGTTCAAGTGGATATTCATAAATTGGAGTAAGTAACAAAGTGGAAAGGTTACTAAACTATTTACCATCTTGTTATAATTGGTCTAAAATACTAAGTGAAACTTGGGGGGGAACTACAAGTAACTCTTTCCCTTTCCTAGATGTTTTTGTAATTACTGACATTTAAACAACTGAAGGACCATGAATAGAGTAGGGTATATCATCATTCCACTTGGTAATTTTGACGGTATTTTGTGGTTGTCATTTCTCGATGTAACATAAATTTTCTATGGGAAAATTCAGAGGGACCTTAACACCCATCTCTAATAAGAACAAAAATACTTCATCTCTATTATCAAACAAGTCTTGCTCAAATTAATTTTGAGTTGCATCATAGGTAGGTGGCACTTAATAATCCTCTTAATCATGGGGATAATTGGGTTGATATACAAATGGGTTTGTTTGACCTTGAGTCCAATCATCATCATAAACAACATTATAAGCCATACCACTTTTTGTGTAATGAGGCATATTAGACTTCAACTTGGAATAGACCTAGATGGGAATGCAAAAATATGATGTTTGGAAATGATAAGAAAAATCTTTGAACTTGAACATATTTGATTTGAACACACGAAAATGGTATCAAGACTAGAAATGTTAACTAAATTTGATTTGAAGTAACGTTAGAACTAGAAACTTAGGATAATGACTAGAATATGTTCGAACTCCCATGGAAAATATAATAATATGGATTTAGATAAGAAATGTGTACTTTTAAATAATTTTGGACACAAGATGTAGAAAGGAATAATTTTGACCTAGAATGTGGATAGAGTAACACCATTTTATGTAGGTATGGTATGATAATGTCATGAAATTTGGTCTTGAATTATTTTAATGGGAATGATTTTTTAATACAAATGAGGTTTTGACATGACAATCAAGCACCAACACACAATCATCACAATTTTATTTAATAGATGATGTAGGTGTACATCATATTAATTGCACCTTCGATATACTCTCCTTAAGGGAGGATTAAAAATTTTAAATTCATTAAAGAAATTAGTGTGTTTATTGGTGGTATTTTAATCCCACCTTTCAGTTTTGTACAAGCAAAGATATCTTTACAAGGCTATTAACTTTTACAACCCTACATCAATAAATGATTCACATTAAAATTGGTATCTAAGAATCAATCCAAGATTGGGCTATACATAATAGGTTATTGTCCCTTTGCAACCACTTCAATTGTAAGGGCTTCAACAAAGAGCTACCAAATTTGGGGTTTGTTTACAATTTTACTTAGATTATTAGATGGTCCCTATATGTAATCATAAATTCATCATGTCGATAAATTAATCCTAGATCAGATGGGATAGAGCATACCTATACTTCTGATTAGGGAGCATATAATTATTAAATGGGAGCATGACTAATGTGAGGAATTTTTAGACCCGATTAGGGGATCACTTGTCACAACACACCATGTGAGGTAGGGTTCCAAAGCCTACAGTCTAACATAATCACATAATAACCATAAAAGAGTCCTATGATTCAATATTTCACTAATCTAATAAAATGAAAAGTAAATCTAATCTAGTATGCACCAAAGCATGTGGCACAAAGTGGGGGTTATAAATAAAACAAATAAACAACTAAACTAAACATGTGTATAAGACATATACTCATGTTAATATATAGATAATCTTAATATATGAAAGAGAATAATACAAATGCACTATCTATCTATCTACTCTTATAAAGGAAGAATAAAGTTAGGAATACTTACCTTTGAAGATGAACCCACCAAGCCCTAATCTACCCCATGGACAAGGTGATTTGCAAGGTATTATCATGGTATTCAAGGATAACTAAGATAAATTAGATCTAGGATACATAACCTATCCAAGCATCTAAAATACTTATCCACAAGATGATATTAGAGCTCCAAAAAAAGTATTAAACCCTAAATCTTTATTCCCTAAGTAGAATGGTCAATAGGTAGATGTTTGTTCACACTTTTTCACTTAATTTTTGTCTCTTATGAAATGGTGGTAAATGACCTTGTATATATAGTATTATCTTACCCTAAAATCATTCAAAAAATTTAGTTGTGCTAGGTCGATAGGGTTGACCTAGCACATTTTTGGGTTTAACTCACTAGATTTGTGTTAGGTTGATTGAGAGGCCAACAAACCAAGAAAGAGAAAAAGTCCTTAAATTGTGCTAGGTTGACCTGGTCAACCTTACACAACCAACAAGTCAAAAGGGTGATAAGGTAATAAATGAAGGATAAAACATGGTAAGTGATAGGAATAGGTAGAACTAAGAAGAATAAGCTTGGGTTCAATGGTTTCAAGAGGCTAGTGTGTAAATGACAAGTGGACAAAGGAATAACAATCTTACGAAGCATCGATGGTCTACCCACCCTTTTCTTGGTGTACCCATTAAGGCATGCACTAAATGAGATTGAGACTTGATAAGTTCCTACAAGATATAAAGTGTTAGTAATCAATTAAAAGTATAAATTATTATGTATACATATGCCCTAGCTGAAGTTCATCATATATCACATAAGTATAACAAGGGATGGTGATTCAAAATAAAACATGATAACACAAAATTTTGATGATAATTATGGTGTATTAAGAATAAAATAATATAAATTAAAGGATAAAATTGAGAAACACATACCCTTAACTTACCTTACTGGTGTAGATAAAGAAGTAGATTGTAAGAAATGAAGGTGTCCAATGTGGAATACACTAGGTGAACCTGTAGAAGTTAGTGTAAAAAATAGCAAAATATAAAAAAAATGGAAATATACATATTATAGTGTAAAATAATCTCTACATAATCATGATTATAATGTATTTTATGGTTTGTAAAATGGACGAGTAGAAATAAAGATAGAGGCAAAACAAGGAATCTGCCTGAAATTAAATGAAAGAATTCAGTTGCTAAAAAGTGTTGTTAAATGGGGAAAAAGAGAATTCATTTGGATTTTTGAATTGTGAAAAAAAAAAGATATGAGACCAAACAAGCTAGGATGGCAAGGGAATGACATTCTAGATGAGGAGGACACCTAGAGGTGGTAACAGGTGTATTATAGGGATGTAACTAAAGATCTCAAACTAGTTTTTGAAATTTGTATTAAATTAAGTGATTTTTTGATAAAATTTGATTTTAAGCATTTATATATGTCAAATTTGAGAAAACTTAGATTCTAAGGGTAGAAAACATGAATACAATAAATGAGTTTAAAGGGCTTAGGAAGAAAGTGAGTGAAATGTACATTTTGGTGAAAATGTATTAGCTTAACACACATAATGCACTAGGTTGACTAGGTCAACCTAGTAGGATGAAATAGGGTAGAATCCATATGGTTGACCCAGTAAGCATGGGTTGACCTATGTATTGGTAGGTTGAAAAGATATAATGGAGTGAATAACTAGTCTGTAAGGGCTAGAATGAAAACTTAGAACCAAGGAGGGAAAGATAAGAGGGTTGACATGGAATTTAAATTCAACTAAGACAAAAATAGGGAAATTTTGGTCAAACTAAGTTGATCAGGGAACCATAATAAGCACAAAAAATCATGAAAAATTTTGAAAGAGGGCTAAAATGGCCCAAAATGACCAAAGGAGGGCAAAAAGAACTAAGAAAGCTAGAAATAGGATAAAATGAATAAGGTAATAGGAATTAGGCTTGTTTTTTATTAAATTTGTAAAAATGATGTGTAAAGAATGTATTATGATTATACATGACACTGAGGAAATAATACATCCTTTATTGTTTCTTAGTTTTTAGAGACAACTAAGATTCTAGTGGTTGATAGACATGTCTTGGTTAATATACTTGTTAGATAGATTGATAGATGGAGATTAAGCTAGATTGGTAGCCATAAGTCTAAGAGGTATATTTGATATGTGTAGGATCCCCTGAGTATTGAATTATTAGTCATGTTCTTGGGATGTTGGGAATGATTGGCTAACACCTTTAGATGGGAGGTGGATGGGGATGTGATAGAGGTGGGTATCACACTCGAGGATGTCCATGTCATCCTTAGGTTACCCATATTAGTAGCATTGATGACCATAGGAATATCAAATATCTTAGAGAGGAGAGCCTTATCCATGTAGGATAAAATCTTAGAGGTGATATTAAGAGGATGGAGAGTTAATATGGATGATGTGTATATATCATAGATTTTGGACCTCCAAAAGGTGGCGATAGGCCTTGTGACACAGTAAGTGCTTTGTCACAAGTTAGATAGCAAGGTATCATTATTCATGGTATCTTTGAGCAAGATGATGTTGGAAGAGGGAGTACTATATGTTCTAGGTTATATTATTTAGGTCCATCTTGTACATGATCTATTCAAGATGTTGGTCAGAGGGCAAAAGACTATGGGACTAATCATATTATTGACAACATGGATATATGAGATATTTCCCATATATCAACTAGTTGGGTTTCCCCATGCGATTGATGATAGGTTACCTTGAGTACATAAATAGAGGAAGGACCAGATAGCATGGGCCATGCCCTACATGGTAGTGCTATAATTGATGAGATGTATAAACATCATGTAGAAACTGTATGGGTACATAGTAGCTACATGGGTAAGATAGCACATAATTGTACTAACACTAGAGAAGAAAAAGGTGATTAGACACTATACATGGTAGAGAGAGCCACATTTGGTGGCATGGGTGCTAGGGCAAATGGGCCTACCTCATTTGGTGACAATGATACTGATGCTCAACCAATGGGCTTAACATATGAGGGATCCATGAGGGTAGAGAGGACTTAGACCACCGATAGTGAGGCTAACACTTAGGCCATGTTAGGAGTGACCATGGACTGGTTGGGCATGATGAGTGGAAAAAAAGGAGGTAGAGATACTAGATGTACCACTACCAGCCTCATAGTGAGATGAGTACCAACCACCAAGGACATGGTGATGTTGGAGACAGGAGAGAGTGGAGACTATAGACATTCTAGATGATCCCATATATGAGTTAAAGGAGATGATGGAGAGACTACTCAGATGGAGGTTGAGATGGGCATGAGCCATGAAAACTAGGTTCAAGCTAAGGAGGAAACCTACCAAGGAGGTGGGAAGAGGCCATGTATAGACTTTGCTAGGCAATCATGTAGATGATGATATCATGGGAGCTGAGACATAGATAGGTATGAATATGGTTGAATTATTTCTTAAGTTTTTATTTGGTATTAGAGAGATATAGATAGATATTATGAGATATGATAGTGATTTAATATCCATCTAGTGTGTTTTTAAAAGCATACCTGAGGATGAGGAAGAGAGATGGGGGTCCCTATTGAGGGAATCACTCCATGACATCTTAGATGAGACTATAGATCCATAAAACCCCATAATACTAAATGATTTGAGTGTACCATCTGCCCCAGCTTAGGTGAGTTAGTTCAGATTAGTTGGTGAGGTAGTGAGGTAGATATAATTACAAAGAGAGAGGATGTAACCACCAATAGAGATGGGTGTAGGCAAGAGATAGGCCTATTAGGCCTTGGTAGATGAGAGAGATCTACATCTAGAGATAGTGACATAGATGACATAGGCACATACAAAGATACAAACTTAGCTGACATAGGCACATATAGTGACCCAAGTTAAGTTGGTATAGGCATAGGTGTAGATAACATGCCTATAGGGATATGTAAAGGGATTAAGATCTTAGATTTCCTTGTTATAGTTTACCATTCTGAGGAGTCAAATTGAGGCCTTAATAAGTAGTGTGTCTAGGCCATAAGTTAAATAGGATGGAGCCCAGCCCTAGTGTTGGGGCTTTGTATATGGTTATATATGTTGTATAAAACTCAGGGTGTGTGTGTGTGTGTGTGTGTGTGTGTGTGTGTGTGTGTGTGTGTGTGTGTGATGTATCATTTTGGATTATTGGTGTTGGTTGTGTATATTGTCTTTATGATGGTTATGTTTGTGGATGTTTTTAGATATATTTCTATCTATCACATGTATTTAGCATTATTTTATATGCTATAGGAAATATATGTGGTGTGATTTTTTCTATAATTATGGAGTACACATGCATGGTTAAAAATAAATAGGCAAAAAAGGACTTGGAAAAACATAATCAATCAAGTAAATGCACTACACACTAGTTCAAGTTGGGAAATGTGTAATAACAAAAAATGACTAAGTATAAAATTCCAAGAAAATGGTAAATAAGATGGAAAAAGGGGATTTGTTTTTTAACCAATGTAAAATATTTTTACACCAAATTAAAATAAGTAAAATCATACTAAATATCATGTTGGGAAGTATGACAAACAATGTAATAAAATGGAAGGTATGAAAAAGGGCATAAATGGTAATAAAAACAAATCAAAATTAACTCAATCAATTATACTATATCATGATGGGAAGTATAAAAAAAAAATCAAAATTTGGTCTTAAATTTATCATACTAGTTCAAGCTGAGAAGTATGAGAAATTCAATAAATGGTTGTAATCTTACATGCACTCAAAAAATAAGAAGATAAAAGGTGAAATAAAAATGAAGTAATCATAAAACATACTAATTTAAGCTGGGAAATATGTCAATGACATGTAACCTCATAATCAATTGAATCTTATCTCATATTTGACACATGTAATTTTGGATGGTGACTTGGTTATTGGAAAATTTTGTGAGGAGGATTGGGTCCTATCCACGGTCTTGCACTACAACTCACAAAATAAAAACCCAAGGGGTACCAAATCAATATTGGTAAGTAGAACGATAAGTAATGGTAAATCAAAGATGTGGGTAATAGGATGGAAAAGATGGTAATTTATGATGGATGTCAGGTCTTATCTATGGTCTTATAAAGCAACTCACAAATGATATCCCATACGAAGTGATCAGTAAGCAAAACAATATTTCCCAAGAGGAGATATGAAGGAAAATGAATGAAAAAGGGAATATAAGAAGCAAGACTTAGGCATCTTATGAGAAGACTTTAGGAGGCAAGAGGCATACTAAGGACAAGAAAAATATACTAAGTAACTAGTAGTCATTTATGTACAAAGGAAACCCACTTGCTATAGACACAAAGATTTATAGGAAAATAGGTGTGTTACTAAGATCAACTCATGATGGTAGATTGGTATAAGGAAAATTAAAATGGACCTACCTTCCCACAATATGTTCCCCACTCCTCAGGACCCCTTATAGAGTTATCAATCTACTATGAAGATTAGGTACTTGCATGAGAAAGTAGGTAACACTAACATATTTTTGTATTCTCCTCTTTTAATCTACTAGCCTACCGCACCCCAAAGGACCTTGACTCTACCATGAGGCCAACTATGGATTTTGAGCTTTGACTAGAAGAAGGAGATGTGATTTGAATCACATCTTTTAGTGTGATTATATTTTTAATAATATTCAATATTTTTGCCTTTTGATATCATTGCCTTCTATTTAAATGATTTGTATTTTAAATTTATTTTGAAGGCTTTTTAAGATTCCTCCATAATATGGATTTGAAATGACCAATCATGAAAGAGATAGTGATACACACAAATGAGTTATAAGCTAAGTCTAAAGGAAGCTAAGTGACCCAAGATAAAATACTAACTATAACACTTAGGCTTAATAATGAACTAAGCATGTGATCTTAAGTCTCAACTGTGTATATGCTTAGTTTGTAGAAAAGGGAAGAAGGGAAAAAGGAGATCCAAAGGAGGACGGGTGAAAAGAAATAGTAATGAGAAAGATTACTTACTAATTGATCACATGGTAATAGGAGATATTAACCAAAGGGAAGAGGGTAAATATAACCAAGTCATCATGACAACTATCTATGAAAAATAAAGATATGAAAGCAAACAATCATGAAGCTACAAGGGAAGAGTTTTTAGAAAAACTCTAAAGGAGAAGAAACCAATGATAAAGAAAAGACAATCTTATGCAAAATATAAAATGATAACATAAGCTAACTATAGTCTGAAAAGAAGGAGAAACATGATATACTATAAGAAAAAAATTGACATAGTGTCAAATGATATAATCAAAATAGAAATAAGATTGGAGCACATGTCCAATCCAAGAATAAATGAGAAATCACCATGCATGTGATCATAAATACTGGTAAATTTATCCACATACATTATCTAATACATCGAATAAGTTTTTATAAATATGAATGCATACTAAAACTAAGGTCTCACCAATATTCAATGAATACTAGGAAAATACTTCTTTTCTAATCTCCTCAACTAAAAAAGTAGGAATTCTCAAAGGATCGTGCTAAGGAAGAAAATTAGGCAAAGTTTGGTTAGGAGATTGCATGGAAACAAGATCTACAAGAAAATAAGGAATCATAGGTGGAGAGGGATCCATAGGTGAGGAAAGGTCCACAAGTGAAGGAATCATAGGTGGAGGTATAGAAGGTGATGAAGGGACCATAAGAGGTGATGGAACCACTAGAGGTGGAGCCATAAGAGGAGGAGCCTTCTTGTGAGAATGACCTATAGGATGAATGGTAGAAGGTCTAGGGATGGATATAATATTATATTTAAGATGTTGTTGAAGCTTGTGGTAACGATCGGTGTGATTTGTGCCACATAGGTGCTATAGACAATATACCTCACCATAATTAGGTAAATATTTAGTAAGTACCTTAAAATGAGGTATGGCTTTGTCTGATGATGGGGAAGAAGGATGCAAGGTATCAAGAGATTTTCTCAAGTTGATACAATATGTGGAAGAATGATTATCTATCCCATGGAAGCAAAAAATATGCTTGTGAGTGGTTTTAGGAGTACTCATAGAAGGAGGTAAAATAGGAGAGAAAGAAGCTAAAGAAGACTTATCATCCCATTTGGTGGGAAAAGGATCCATCTTAGGTAGTGAAAGTAAGCCATCATCAAGGGAGGGTGATGATGAGGAAGGAGTGGAACTAGGATCCATAGGAGGATCACTAAGATGAGAAGTTAGGAAACAGGCTCAACTAGTATGGAAAAGAAATAGGCTTAATTATAGCTAGCCCTACTAAAAGAGGGGTAGGATTTATTGAAGGTCTAAGGAGGACTACCCTAGGTGTGGCAAAGTGATAATTTCTAGTCATATCATGATCCAAGAGCATGGTCCTAAGTGGTTCTTTAGAAACTAGATGTATCGGCACCATATTTACCCTATAATAAAGAGGAAAATGTAAGAATCAGGAACTATAAATGAAAGAGAACAATGAGATGCATGAAAAGACTCAAGTAAAGAAGAAAGGTAATGAATAATATTAGCATCATGGGATTATACAAGAAAACCTAAAATAAGATCATCTAAATAATATCCATCATCATAATCTTAAGTATGAATATCAATAACACAGGCTGGGATGACCTTATCATCAGAGGAAGATTAGTGGATAGAGTGCCTAGTCTTGGTTAAGACTATAGAAATGTCATCACAAGGAGGCTTGTGATAATGAAGCTACAAAGAAGAAGCAAGCTATGAGATTAGATGAGGTGAGAGATCAAAAATTTTAATCTTTAAGTTAATCTCATTAGGCTTATCATCATCAAAGTCTAAAAGGATGGGAGGAATGTTACTAATGAGTTTAAGATGCCCATTATAACCTATAGTTGAGTTGACAAGAAAGTTAAGATGTTGCAACTCATAAAATGGAATACTAGGCAAAGTTTCAAGAGGAGGAATTTTAAATACACCATGATCTTGGAATTTTTTGAAATTATAAGGGTTAGTGACTCCTTGAATCCTATAAATAGCTCTATTATGAGGAAATTTTATGCATTGGCAAGTGGAAGATGTGACAACTTACATACCATGAATCCACATCCTACCAAGAAAGATGTTATACAAAAGGGGAAAGTTAAATATCATCACCTTTACATGAATGGTAACAAGTGGGATTGTAATGGGAAGCCACACACCCTAAGGGATGCATTTTCCTTCTATTATATCCTTGGCATGTGTTACATGTAGACTTTAGATTACATTTAGAATACCCAAGAGTATTAATTAAATCAAGGGAATCTGATCCACATCCCTTCTCAGGGATACATCTCCCCATTGAGATCATCATCGTACACCATGTGTCCAACCAGGAATCACCTTGGGTGCCTCGTGACTAGCCATATAGGGATCTAGAAGAGGACCCAGATCACTCCAGAGCTTTTGGTGTGATGGCCAGTCCTCTATTGGTATCAGAGCTAGGTCTCAAGGTTGAGACCCATAGAAGCTGGTAGGCATGATCCACATCCCTTCTTAGGGATACATCTCCCCACTGAGGTGATCATCACACACCATGTGTCCAACTAGGAATCACCTTAGGTGCTTCGTGACTAGCCATATAGGGATCTGGAAGAGGACCTAGATCACTCAAGAGCTTTTGGTGTGATGGCCAGTCTTCTATTGGCTCTAATACCAATAGAGGACTAGTTGTCACACCAAAATCTTTGGGATATGGGTCCTCTTCTAGATCCCTATATGGCCAGTGATAAAGCACCTAAGGTGATTCTTGATTAGACACGTGACGTGTGATGATCACCTCAGTGGGGAGATGTATCCCTAAGAAGGGATGTGGATCAGAATCAATATAGGTGTTATAAACCTCATTAATTAAAGCTCACTTAACTTGTATATCATCAATTTAGATGTTTATAAATAATGAAGGATCATCTACATGAAGTAGATACTCATCTAGAATCATAGATGCAATAGGAAATTGTAAAGAAAGAAAAGTGTCTATAGTTTCATGAATGTTAATGGGCATCTCTTCATATTATTATAAGATACTATTCTCATATTTAGATAAAGTAGCCTCCCATCCTACTAGAGGGTGAGTGATATTCATCATGAATAAGAGTGACATGAGGCAATTTTTATAACATGGATATGTCCTTGTGAGTTCAAGGAAAGGTATTTGAGATGGAAGATTAGTAAATTCCATAATGGGATCCCACTCATCATAACCCATAAGGAGATTGTTAAATATAAGTGTGTAATGATTAAGAAGATATTCAGAAGGTGGATATGAAGAGCATTGAAATTTATGTTGATAAGAATGAGAAGGTTGAGAAGGAGGTTGTAAATCATTTGGTGATGAAGAAGTAGTTTGTTTAAATCGATCTTGAAGTTCATAAGAAGTGTTAGTATAAATTGGATTATTATTAGTATAAGAAGATGATGGGAGTGAAGTATAAATAGTATGAGATGTGTCATCCAAGGGAGAATCACAAATTAGATATTTAAAATAAATAATATCTTCATACCCCAACTCATTTAAATGAGTTGGAGAATAATCCTAGATAACATGATATGTCTTATGGGAAGGAGTGTAGATAGGTTGTGAATAAATGAAAGCCATCACTCTTCACATATTGGTCATGATAACCACATTCTCTTTAAAATTTGGTTCAACAAGACTTTCTACATTATTGGTGGAAGAAGTGGGCTTATCTTGGCCTTCTTAGATTGGTTGATGATTAGGCAAGAGGTCTTTATAGATAGCTAAATAAGCATTTGCTTGATTGAAGTATTGAGTTTTATCATGTGATTTATCATCTTTGAAATCAATTTCATAGGCTTGTTGACACTTAAAAATAATAGAATCATGATTGAAATTTGGGACAAGAATAAAGTCCATGGCTAAGTTGTGAAGGTATCTACAAGTTTCATGATTAGGCAAGAGGTCTTTATAGATAGCTAAATAAAGATTTGCTTGATTTAAGTATTGAGTTTTATCATGTGATTTATCATCTTTGAAATCAATTTCATAGGCTTTTTGACACTTAAAAATAATAGAATCATGATTGAAATTTGGGACAAGAAGAAAGTCCATTTCTAAGTTGTGAAGGTATCTACAAGTTTCATGAGAGTGACCCCAACTAGCATGAAACCAAAAAAACATATTAGGATCATACCATGATTTCATAGGTTGAGTAGGGTTAAGCTCTTATGGAATAGGTTGGGGTAGATGTTTAATTAATTTAGCTAAATATAAAGGTTTATGGACATTAATGTTGTTTGTTTAAAAATGAGGATTAGTGAATTATTGAGGAGTTGGTTCCAAAGAAGGGGTAAGAATGACAACTTAAACATTATGAATGGTGTCATATGAATCGGTGACACCATCATTGGTAATACTTAGGTTTGTTTTCTTTACTAATAGGTGAGGGCCCATGGAAGGTTGGGGTAGCTCAAATTGATGCATGAGTAAATTTTGTCTTTTGGCTTGATCGATAGCTTCATCCAAGGTACGTGGCGAAATGGTATAGACTCGATATTATAATTGAAGAAATAAAGCATTTGTAAAGATATGAAAGAGATTATCATCCACCATGTTATGTTCACATTTATTTGATAAAGTCTTCCATATCTTAACAAAGGCTTGGGTAGTTTCATTTTCATTTTTTTTGTAATTGATGAAATGGTCCAAAGATTTCTTAGGAAGATCACTAGTTTAAAATTATTGTACTAAATCATTTACTAAGTCTTACAAACTAGTCATATAGTGTGTTCTAAGTTGATTATACCAATCCAAGGCATCACCTGTAAGGGTTTTAGCTAATATTTTGGTAGTGACAAAGGTATTTAACTTGGCCTAATCCTTGTAAATATTTCCAAATATCTTGAGGTGAAAGGTAAGATCGGTAGATCCATTATAAGAAATTGTAGGTGTTATACCTCCAATGTTAATGTTATAAATTTGGGTGGTAAGAGGTTCATTTTGTAAATGTTTAATGAATTTGTTGACTAATAGAGGTTAAGGAATGAGATTGCCTTGATAATATTGACTAGGAGGAGGAAGAGGAACACTTTGGTTATGTGTGACCCAAGCCATTGGTTGAGGATTGGATTAAATATTAAGAAGGTGGTTTTGTATTCTCATCATTTGATTCATATTATGAGCTTGGAATGTTTTCATTTGATTGAGAGTTTGAAACAATAGTTAATGAGTTTGATTAGTGTTATTAGAATAAGTAGTATTGGTGTTTATGTTGGTGTTAGTGGCTTGGGTATCATTATTAGTGTTGACATGAGCTTGAGAAGAGCTATGAGAATTTGAGGCATAAATGGAAAAATTTGCTTGTGAAGCAAAATATGGACTAGTAAATGGTTGAGAGGAAGAATTAATAGAAGCATGAGTTCCTTGGGTATCAAATGATGAACTAGTGGAAGGATTAAGGATAATGTATCTTATGAGAGGCCCACTAGATATAGAACTACCATGTTAGTTGAGATATTAAAAATGGAGGTAGAAAAGGCTAAAGAAGAAGATGTCATGGCATAAGAAGGATTCAATATTGAATAAAGAGGTTGAGAAGCAAATAAATTGGTACCCCCCAATCCAGTTGATAAAGTGGGAGTAAGAAAATGAGGTTCTTCAACTTGAAGGCTAATCATGAGGTTACAGTTGGTAGAAGGATCCTTCCCTCTACGTTGAGGGAATTTTGTGATAAAGAAGAACATTTCAAGAGTATACTCTAACTCAAGATAATGCTCTAAAATAAGAGGATGGTTTTGCTGTAAAGGGGTATGAGGAGGGGTCCCATAGTTCATCATGTCGGTTGCAATATGAACATTACTAGCATTTATAAAAGGAGCCCTACTTTGTCTATGGGAGATCCTATTAGGATTGGTGAATTCCATCATGTCTGCTCACTAAAATTTAGTGTTTTCACAAAATATAAAATCCATGATGAAAGTAAAAGAGACAAGATGAGAAAGCAAAGAATCAAAAAGTGACTCGATCGACCTGGTTGATCTAGTGTGAAATAGGGACTATAAAAATGTACAGTGTCTATAGGGTTGACCTAGTTTAGTGAATAGTGACTAGAAGAAAGAGGTAAAGATGTTGTAAATAGTATTGGGTTGACCTATCATAGTGTACAGGGGATGAAAAAGATACAAGGTCAATAGGGTTGACCAAGTACAGTAGATAGGGAATAAAAGAAAGTTGATAACAAATTATGACTTGAAGAAAGATAATTGCAAGTAATGTAATAAAGTAGTACATACTTAAAGGGAAACAAATATTCAATTTAATTAACACTCACCAATTTAATTGATGCACATAAAGCAAAATCTTGCACTAACACTAACTAATGCAAGCTTTTACACGCACAGTTGATCAAAGAGAAAGCAAACAACTTGAAATTAAAGCTAGCTACTTGGTCATCCTATAATGTTGATTTATTAAGAATGATTTTAAGTGTAAAGGGAGATTGGCTATAATAAAAGTACTATATAGTAATCTATGGATAGTTTCAGGTAAGTTTAGGATGAAAAGAACTATAGTGGAAATGATACAAGCTTGGTATTTGGGCCCACCCCCTCACTTCACACATCACAATAATAAGGGTAATGGGTGCTCAGCCAAAATATACCATTAACCATGCTTTATACTTA
This sequence comes from Torreya grandis, assembly GCA_037957365.1. Taxonomy (NCBI): domain Eukaryota; kingdom Viridiplantae; phylum Streptophyta; class Pinopsida; order Cupressales; family Taxaceae; genus Torreya; species Torreya grandis. The sequence continues at coordinate 4,624,209 of JARHVA010000611.1, read as the reverse complement.
ACTAGATCATCAAGTTAACTTCCCCCTTAGTGATGAAATCCAAGTAGGTAGACCTGGGTAGCCAAATGTTTAAATGCTTATTGATGTTTGTGTGGTTTGGTCACATGTGCAAAAGAATATAAATAGTGCAACTAAGTGACTAATTGAAAATCCCCTAATTAGACTATGTGAACTATTCTAAGCATGTAAACAACTTAAAACAAAGATGTGATTATATATATATGGTTAATTCTAACTTTAAAATAAGGTATAATTGATAAACTATATGGAAAATCATACATAATAAGTTTGATAGGGTTGAACCTATACTATGGAATCAAAGTCTAAAAGTGAATTAGGTTAGTCAAGTTGACCTAGTTATTTCAAAAAACATAGAACACAAAACTGGGTACATAGAGTCGACCTAGTTGACTATGTATGGGTAGTTTTAAAGACCATAAATTATGAAAGGAAAGTATATAAAAAAAAAGATAAAAAGAAATAAAAATTGACCTAAATGGTTTAGAGATGAAAAGGAGAAGATTTTTGATCTAAGACCTTGGATAAAACTAGTAAAAACCTAAAAATTGGGTTGAGTTGGTTGATCAAGCTATATAAGAACTTGTTAAAAAAGTGTTAAAAATGCACTAGGTTGACTTGGTCGACCTATTAGGTTAAACAAGAAGTATAAAAACCTAAAAAACTTGTATCTAGTTGAGATGGTTGATCCAGTTATCTGAATTGGAGTTATAAGTTTTGAAACCTATACTAGGTCAAGTTAGTTGAGCCAATTACCTATTCCTACATACTTATGCACAAAGATAAATAACTAGGTTGGTAGGGTTGATCTAGCACAGTAAAGATATGATAAAAATAATGATAAATAAAAGTGAAATAAGTGAAAAAAATATTTCAAGGGTTTGTTTCACATCATTTCACTAGAATGTATGCAATCATAAATGTATCATGTCCATTAATCAATCTTGGATCAGATGGGATAGAGCACACCTACACTTTCAACTAGGGAGCATACAATTGTTAATCAGGAGCATGACCAATATGAGTATCTTCTAGACCAAATTATGGGATCATTTATCATAACACACCATGTGAGGTAGGGTTATAAATATTATAGTCTAACACAATCGCACAACAACCCTAAAAGAGTCCTATGATTTAATATTTCAATAATCTAATAATGAGAAAAGTAAATATAATCTAGTGTGCACCAAATCTTGTGGCACAAATTAGGGGTTAGAAACAAAACAAATAAACAACTAAACTAAACATGTATAAAAGACATATACTCACATCAATGTATATGGAATCCTAATACATGGAAGAGAAGAATACAAATGCACTATCTATCTACTCTTACAAAGGAAGAATAAAGTTAGGAATACTTACCTTTGAAGATGAACCCATTGAGCCTCAATCCCCCCCTTGGCCAAGGTGCTTTGTAAAATATTGGTGTAGTATATAAGGATAACTAAGATAAATCAGCTTTAGGTTACACAACCTATCCAAGCATTCAAAAGACTTATCTACAAGACAAGATCGGAGCTCCAAAGAAAGTATTGAAGCCTAAAGCTTTATTCCCCATGTAGAATGGTCAATAAATAGATGTTCATTTGCACTTCACTTAATTCTTATCTCTTATGAAATGGTGGTAAATTAACTTGTATATATATTATTATCTTACCCTAAAATCATTTAGGAATGTTGACTATGTTAGTTTAACTCGATCGACCTAGCACATTTTCAGGTCTAACTCACTAGGTTCGTGTTAGGTCAGTCGAGAGGCCAACAAACCAAAAGAGATAAAAGGTCCCTAAACTATGTTAGGTCATCTTAGCATAATTGATAGGTCAAAAGGGTGTTAAGGCAAGAAATGAAGGATAAAACATGCTAAGTGATAGTAATAGGTAAAACTAAGAAGAATAAGCTTGGGTTCCAAGGTTTTAGGAAGCTAGTGTGTAGATTGTAAGTGGTAAAAGGAACAATAATCTTAAGAAGCACCAATGGTCTACCCACACCTTTCTTGATGTACCTCTTAAGGTATGTACTCAAAGAGATTGAGATTCAACAGGTTCCTACAAGATACAAAGTATTAGTAATCAATTTAAAGTTAAAAATATTACATGTATACAGTCCCTATATACAAACCATAATAGGTGGTACACGGGCATAATTTCTTCAATGAAGAAGTTTAATCTTGTCACAAATATTGATCCTTTTTAGGGTACCACACCTTGGCCTTGAGTATTGGAAATAACTCTCCAGGTTCAATACTCATGTGACAATGTGTAAGCACAAAGTTAGGCCTACACGATGGCAATGTTCCTCAATTTTTATACCCTACTGGATAAATGGGGTTTGATACAAATGTTGGGTAATGATGTCCCAGTCACTACACCCTAAAGACTTGTGAGAAGGTGATGAAATCCAACCCAAAAATCTAAAAGAAAAAAGTTTTTATGTTTTGATTTGTTTAATTCCCACTAAGAGAGAGTGAAGAACATAGTAGGCAAATCTTCAATACTAAAACAAATAGGAACCTTGCATCTATGACTCACCCAAAAGGGGAGAATATAAGTGCAAAATATCCTCAAAAAACACTCAAGTAACAAGAAGAAACAAGAAAACTTATACTAAATGAAAAATCCTAGAATATAAGCAAGTTTTCTTATAACCTAAATGAAGTGTTAATTATTTTAAAGACACAAAAGGAAATGTCAGTAAGTAATGCATTTGTTTGAATAAATCAGCACAACCTTTTTGGAACCTACAAACAAACTACCTAAGTAATTTTTCTTGGTGGGTCTTTGATAAATGAAGTTTATTTTCTATGTTTTTATAAATCTCAGATTTTAACAAACACAAAATAATTCATCATTTAGCAAGACCAATTTACTAATTTTAGAAACCTATAAAGAACAGAGAATAAAATGCAAAAAACTATAGATAGAGGTGATTTCACTAATTAGTAGGGATAATTTTGTCAGTAATAAAAAAATTTCATTGATAATGAAATAATTTATCCAATAAGCAGTAAACTAGACTATGATATACCTGAGAACAATTTCATAGATTTTTAAACAATTTCATTAATTCCCTTAATGATTTCATCGATATTTTGATGATTTTGTTGAATATAAAAAATCTTCATAGGCAAAATAGAGAAGAGAAAGAATGAACAAAAATGTTTTTTTCTAATTATAAAGTTAATTTCACCTATTAGCGTGTTAATTTCATTGACAAATAAGTCGATTTCACTGAAAGATAAGTTGATTTCACCATAATATAAGTTAATTTCACCAAATAGTGACCAATTTTTTTTATTAGTAGGAAAATAAAAATGTAAGTGATTTCATTATTTGTCAATTGATTTCATTGATTACTTTGTTCATTTCATCAATTTGTTGATGATTTCATCAATTATGAAACCTATGCAAAAAACATTGAAGAGAGAATAGAGATAATTTCACTGATTCTTGGAGAATTTCATTGATTAATAGAAAAACATAAATGTTTTCACCACTTTTGTGAATCGAATTAGCCAATACATAGAAATAGAATATAGTGGAAAAGATGAACATAAATTAGCCAAAAATATTAGATTTTTTTAAATGGAAGATTGCTAAAAAGGATCAAAATAAAGGTGTGGATTTCAAGTCCCATTGGATGTACCATATGTGTCCATAGGATTTTTCACAGGTAATATTTTCAAAAATATTATCTAATCTTATAAAAAACCAAGTAAATGAAAAATACTTGAGCTTAGGACCTCATGAGTATACACAAACTAAAACAACAATGCTAAGATTAAACTAATGTAATGCAAACCTTCATAGGAGCTCATCTTTGTGTTTGATTTGCTTTATATGTAACATAAATAGGTCTTTATCAATGTCAATTTGTGTTGAAACATCTCTTTTAAATCTATGGACTAGTTGAATTTGATCAAGAATCAAAAAGGTGATGCAAAAGGGGACTTGAGAATTTGTCATCAATTCATTATATAGCTTAAGCATGTAAATTACAAAGTAAATAGGCCTATTTAAACAATTGAGGACCCTTCATCTTGAAATCAAGATGAATGGTTTCAAATGAGTCCTTAATAGTGCATATAGATCAACACATGGATCACTAATGTGAGCCCTTTATCTTACTCAAAATGAAGGGTGGAGAATGGTCCTTGAATATATCAAAGGAGGATTAATATAAGCCTTTTATCTTGTTTCAATGGATAATTCTCCTTATAACATCTTTGTGAGAGTTAATTTAGACCCTTCATCTTGTTTCCAAGATTAAAGGTGGAGAATCATTCCCAATAAAGCACATGGATCACCAATGTCGGTCCTTGATCTTGTTTCCAAGATGAAGGGTTGAGAATAATTTTAAAATAGCCTACAGAATTCATTAAGGGCCCTTCATCTTGTCTCCAAGATGAAGGGTGGAGAATAATCTTGTTTATTATTTCACTTATCAAATTGATTGGCTCATAAAATAATATTCTAAAGGATCTCAAGATCTTTTCTTGAATGAATATGCCTCTTGGAGGGAAAGAAGAACTAATTAATTGAAAGGAAATTATAATTATATATGCAATAGATATATAATTAGAAGAATGATTTAGAGAATATGGAAATATTTGCATTAATTAATTAGTGAAGGGGAACTTAGTGAATTGACCAGAGAAATTGACTAGAATGATAATTGAACAAATCTAATATGGTGAATTATCCCACCTAAAGATGCCCTAAGGTGAATTTAAACATGTACATTAAATGAATAGATGACTTTAGACCAGTTTGTGTGTAATTTTTTGGAATTGTTTCATTTTATAATTTTGATACAAAAGTGATAAAAATGGAGTGTCTACATTTACCCCTATTTGAGAAGGTATTTTGAAATTAGATGAAGTAATGACTTTTCAAAGAATGAAAAATTCATTAAAATGATCGTAGAAGAAAATTAATAGATGTTAGTTTTGACTAATTTACTAAATGTACTAGTAAATGGGTTCAAAAAATGTCCCAAAACAACACTTGGTAAGCACTTGCGAACTAGTGATCATCTATATAAGTGATATTATGTCATGTGGCATAATATCACTCATTTGTGACTAATAAGAGTAGGCATAACTTATAGACTCCGATGATCATCTGGCTAAGTGAGGATTGTCTACATGGCATAACATCACTCACCTAGGGCATATTAGATAGAGGTACATAGTCAAAATCTTAAGAACATGCCAATAAGCAAGGATCATCCACATGTCATTATCTCACTCATTTATGATTGATAACTTCTTGTATAGGCCCTTGAGCTCATAACCAAACAAATAAATGAGATATGGCCATGTGTCAACATCTTAATTACCCATATCCCACAACCTTATTGGGCCTCTTTTTTACTAAGTATGAATCCATGTCAACTTAGAAAACACCTCAGAGTGAGAGAATCACTTATCATGATTTTTATTTTGGCATCTTTTGTGCCAACTAGAGGAATCATCAATGACTTAGCACCAGCTGGCAGAGAGTTATCCGGCACTTGGTTTTTAAGGGCATCTTCTTATGAAAATAGCACATAGTGTCTACAACATGAAGGGAATAAAGTGATGGATCCAGTGGAATGATCAACCAAGGATCCATCTCATAACCCATCATGTACCCTCCACCTTGGAACAAAGATGATTCTAAGTTCTATAATACCAAGCTCAAACCAATATGTAGGGGATGTAAAGAAAAGTAGTGAAGCTCTACAAAATTGGCTCTGGATATCATGTCAAGAACACCATTAGAATAAGCTTTAACCTAGATACCTTTGAGGATCTAATTGTATCACCCAAGCTTGCCTATGAGTTGTTTGGTTGTTAGTAGTTTAGATAATATTTTACTCTATTTTTGTAATATGAACTATACTCTATATTTGGAGCATTAACTATATGAATGCTGGTTGAAGTAATACATTATGTTCTCAGGTTTAATACCTTAGCTTTGATTATTTAAATGCATAATTAATGCTATTATTTTGGTGTTATGAATTCAATCTAAATGTTAATAATGTTGGTTATGAGATTTAATTTAGGGCATTCATAGTGTCTCTATAATTTATGATGACATCAACTTGTTATATAGAAATACTCCAAGTGTAGGAAATACCCCATGTCAAGTGATAATACATGTGCCTAAAGTGCAAGCATAAGTATGACCCTTAAATCTAAAGTATTCCATTGAACCCTCTAAGCACTTGAATGACACTAAACTAAGGGAATTAGAGGCTTGTAGCCATGAATCTATAGAACCAACCCCATATAGGCTTTACACCTAGACACCATCAGACTCTACCTAGAATGGATTACACTAGTGAACTTGTCAATGTCATTATTGTAAATGACAAATATCTATGAAGAATGAGTTATGACATGACACAATTAGACCAATGTGAGCCCTGGTTCTTTCTTTGTTGCACTTTGGGTAATCATATAAGACTTCTACCTTATGTGAATTGATGTCAATGTAGTTGAGTGACAAATTTTGAGTGATACATGATTATTCTATGTTTGTGCCTAGTTGTAACAAGCCTAGAACTAACGTGGATAACTAGGTAACTGCCTGATAACTTAAATGAATTGATAACCAACTTTTCTATAAAATTTTGGTTTTATTGTCAAGACCCATGTTAAATTTTATTGCTATAATGGTATAATAGAATAATGCTCTGACTCTCCCTCAATAACATCAAGTGTTGGTTGTAATAGGTGGAATATAGCTTTGTGCTAAAGCATCCATCCTGTAAATAATAGAAGATAAAGAAGTGGGTCTAGAATAACCTGTATGATGCTCTATATGATTTGTTCTTTTGTAAACTACCTGAGCATGTGTACCAATGGTTGGTTGCTTATACAACCCATAGAAGATGAATATATAGATATCACCTTGAGTAGATGAAGGAGAACTTAGAAAATCTTGAGAACCTTGTTGCCACTTGAACCAGATTTGTAGAAAAATGGTGGCAAGGAGGGTTGAATAGTTACATGCTTGAGTTCATAGTATTGACATATTCTTACCTTGAATAAGTAGAGTATCAATTATTACATGAGCCTAGAGGCACATTTTCAAAATAATTCATTGTTAAGCTTAAGAAACTGATGGTAGATTACAGCTTTGAGACCATAAGAATGGAAGGCTAAAGTCCTTTTGCATATGAGTAGCACAATGAGGAATAAGGGGATATGTAGGTGAAGTGAAATGGAAGGGGATGATTATATTAACACCTAAGACCTTAGGTGATATACTTATAACAAAATAAGGTGTAGGATGATGGAATATCTAAAACTTGGAAGTGTTGAGAGAACCCATAGCAAGTGGGAAGGGTATGGGGAAGGATCTCTTGAATTAAAGTAGTACAAAGAGAGGAACAATAAAGCCATAGATCAAGCCAAACTATTGATAGTGAAGAATGCACTAGGTCCCTATATAATTTATTATTGAAGATGTACTAGAAGTGACTACCCCCTTTAAGCCTACAGTGTTAGTTCATGTGTTAGATCTCTCATGAGAAGAAAGAAGAGTGATAACTGACCCTATTATCCACATTAACTTTGACCATTTTGCAAACTTGGACTATAATTTTATGATTGAAAAATTTGTTCCTTATGAATAATTGAGTGAGGATACCTATAGGCATTTGGGTTCTAGCTTGACAATATAGAATATATGCACAAGCATTCCAATTTAGATAATGTCTATTGCATACACTGGGTAATAGCCCATAAGAAGTGGCCTAGTGTGACAAGTTAGTAGTATATCACCTTCATCATCATTGGCACTGTTAATAACAATAGGACCAATGCCTAACCCAATGGTTGGAGGAATTAGAGTACCATCACCATGATAAGTACCATAGGAAAGTGCCTCAAATGACAGTGCCCCCCACAACAAATTTACTATGAGATGGCCATGTATTTTATAGAGTATTGTGGCATAGATAATTTCATAGAATAAGTGCTAAAATTTTAAATACAATAGCATGCTCAAGGTATTACCTAAACTAACTACAAGGTAATCCAGTTCATGACAACTCTACTTGATCACACCCATACTTGGTATAGTAAATTTGATCCTAACTAGGCTATGGTTGATTATACCACTTTGTAGGAAGTATTTTTTAAATAATTTGATATACCTAATTTTGAATAGTAGAGCATCACCATGCTCAAATAAATTAACCAAGGACTATCATAGATCATGTGCCTATATGATACTAGAATTAAAACTCTTCTTTCCAAGATTTTGTATGATATTCACCCCTCCCATCATGCATAATAGTTTTTTGGGGGATTGTTAGTACCATTTAGAAAAGCATTTTCCATGAAAACATTCATAGACCCACATGAAACACTTGAAGTTGTGCTCAAATTTGAGGTAATTAGAAGCATTGGCATTAGAATTAACCCATTTATGGAGGTGTAGATTGCATCTATGTCTAACCAACTCCAAAAACTTACTGCTAATTCATCGTCAGATGCTTGAAGTGTGTTATGGTACATCAATTATGAAATAGAAGTCAATAATAATAACAACTACCTTTGAAGGAATGTACACACATTAATTCAAAGTTATGAGGTTTGTCCTAAGGTGCATGATGTTTACAACTGCCCTTTGTTACAACACACCAATAAAGTTAACACAATCATTTATTATTGATTGTGTAATGTTTACACTCATACTATAGCTGACTATCAAGTGATTGATGAGATGCATAAAAACATGGAAAGAGGTGCACGATAGGCTACTAAAGAAATCAGGGGGTAAGCTAATCAAATAAATGAAGGATATGGCTAATAGAATGTAGGATATGGAAAGCAAAGAGGTACTAGAGGGTGAGGTAGAGGATGCAGTGGAGGAATATTTCCATCATGATCATGTTACAAGTGAGGTTTGATCGAGCACTATCAGCATAATTGCCCTATACATCCATCATGTGGGTATTTTTGAGGAACACATAAGGTCAAGGAATGCCCTGACTTATATAAGAAACTAACCTAAGGTAGGCCTCACTTAGACAAGGGTGCAAGAATGATCAAGCATGAGCCTAAAGTAGAGAAATGGACTCTAAAGGCATAAGCAACCTACATGGATCCAATCAAAGTGTAGGCAATTACTCATAATGGATTCATCACTCAGCCATCAGTTGCACCTGGAATATAGGGAACCAATTTGCATTAAGTACATAACATGATTTGAACCCAAAGTTACACCTTACCCAAACCTTGTATGCCAGAAAGATGTATTATTATAGGCTATGAGTGTGATTCAAAACCTACAAGGAGATTTCTAATTGGCATAAGACCTAGAGGCATAAGTTATCACCTCTCATAGGAAGTAAGATGGTCAAGAAGCTAGGGTATAAGAGCTAATGGAGATATTTCACCTCTTACAAATAAAAGGGATGTTACCCCTATTGAAAATCTTTTTTCATATCGTGTAGGGTAGAATCTAGTTGAAGTTACTACGCCACATATGGAAAGGGCATGAGAAGTCAGGCATACATAAAATATGGAGTATGATCAAGAACTCCTGGTGAATGCCACCATTGATGGATGGTCTATGTATGAGGTCCTTATTGACATAGGTACCAAGATCAATATATTGACAAAGAATTCATGGGAGAATATGGGTAGGCCATCTTTGAGTCCTTCCCCTCATGTACTTTTCATGGCCAACAAATCCAAGATGTGACCAATTAGGATTTTAAAAAGTGCCATTGTAGATATCATGGGCACTAAGTTCTATGCTAACTTTGAGGTAATCAAGTTGGTTGAATAAGATAATTATCTAGTGCTATTATGAAGGCTATGGTGTTACATAAATAATGCTAATTTGTACTTCAAGAAATTATATATAACCTTTGAAAATAGCAAGGAAAGGGTAGTGATTCCCCTCTCAAGTGACCAAGGACCCCCTATGTAGAAAGTGTTAATCTAGAGGATGAGATAAACCATTTCTACATCACCACATCACAAGGCATCGAGACTCTCAACCCCAATGACCAAGGAATGATTTCTTGGGACGATGGATAGTTAGCCTCAGGCACCATTGACATTACTTATGGCTGATGGGTCAAAGAATCTTATGAGATAACTAGTTAAAGATGTTGCTTAGTAAGTGTGGAGGTGCCAAAACTTATGAAGACTAGAAGGGTCTAGATTGATTGCACTTTAAAGAGATGGGTATATTATAATAAAAATAAGGGGAAGAGAGAGTTTTTCTTGAGCAAAGGTAAAGTTACCATGTTATTGAGATATGAGAGGAGCAATCTTATGGAAGAATACATCCATGACCTTGAGTCATACATCCCCAAGGAGGTAGACAGGATGGGCACACTAGTGTATACATTGAGAGTCACTACCACTCATTGGTGGGTAGTGTAGAGACCTAGCTTGCCAACTTGTCAAGATGTAAAAGTAGCCATCTACACTATATTTAGAAAAATCAATGAGGACCTAGACATTTCTCCATACTCTAGCAATTTAGACCCAATAGTGAAAATACACTTGTGTGAAGAAACATGGATTGATGGTGGTGTAAACACCCCAAGGAACCTATGGGTGCATGCCTTCTACATAACCTTAAAGATGTTGGTGTGATATTTGTATGTGGTCAACAAAACATGCCACAAGATAGCTATTTGGTATGTCCTGGAGGAGAAGTTTGTACACACCTTTTCCTTTTCCTCCCATAACTAAGAATTGATCAAGACAATACAAGTAATTCAAACGGTAGTGTTTGAGGACACTAAAATATTAGAAGAATGCCTAAAATATATGTTTGAGGAGAAAGGATTAGCATTCTTAACTTTATTTGAGGAATGAGCACTCAATAATGACTCAAGTGATGAAGATATAGATATCTATAAACTACATAATTAGACATCTTTAATATGAAAGAGGAAGCTCGTGCACCAAGTGGATAATAGCACCCTTGAAAAGGAAGGCCATAATCATCTCTACATTGAAACAACTAAAGTGAGTAGGCAAGTCAAGGACACACATTAAGAGAGAAATGAGCCTTACTATGTACCACTCAAAACCACCCAAGTAGACATCAAATTGGAGGGAGAACCAAAGGTGGCCACTCTAGGTGCATATTAGTCTAACACAGAGTTGGCATGAATTATAGATCTCCTAAAGGAGTTTCATGATTTGTTCCAAAAGAATTATCGATACATGAAGGGTAACCAGCCATCCCTTGGAAGGATGAGCATAAACCTGGTGGATGTCATGCAACCTATCAAAAAATTCCCCTATAAAATGAACCCCAATCTCCACACCAAGGCCAAAATAGAGATTGATGGTATGATAGCCATAGGAGTGATCTACTCAGTGTAAGAGTTAGAATGGGTGATCCCCATGGTTATTAACATTAAGAGTAATGAGAACATCTACATTTATGTTGATTATCAACTGTTAAACATCACTTACATCATTGACCCCTTCCCAACTCCATTCATTGACAAAGTTTTGGATGGCATTACAAGCTAAAAAATCTATACTTTCACTGATGGTTTCTTAGGATACCATCAAGTCTAAATTGAAGAGGATGTGCCTAAAAAAACCTTTATGATATAATAGGGTTATTTCACCTATAACATGATACCCTTTGGTCTCAAGAATGCACCAGCCATATTCTCTAGAGTGTTCATCATCATATTTAAATATATTATTCATAAGTTCCTCTAGGTATACATTGATGATTAGACTATGTATGGGCTCATGAAAGACCATTACGACAACTTGTGCATCATGTTTGAGAGGTGTCAGTAGTTATAAATATACTTAAAACTTAAGAAGTGTATCTTTGCAACACATTTTGGCACCTTGCTTAGGCACATCACTACAAATATGGTCTGCTTGTAGATCTCATGAAGATTATAATAATCATTCAAATCTAGACTCCTTCCACATAGAGAGACATTCATGCCTTTCTTGACCATTTTGGATATTATATAAAGTTCATAAGGAGATATGCAAAGATTTTGGTGTCTTTAGAGGATATCTTGCACACGGATGGCCCATTATATTGGGGTGCAACACAAGAAGATGCTATATTCTGAAACTCTAAAGCTCAAGTTAGCTAGCATGCCTATTCTACAACTTCTCGACTAGATGACCCCGTTCCATATCCATGTCAATGCATCTAGATCTATAATTGGTAGAATTTTGGTGTAACCCAACAAAGGCAAAGTGGACCACCCCATATCCTTTTCAATTAGAAATTTGACCTAAGTAGAGCAAAGTTATACAACAACTGAGTATGAAGTACTATCCATGGTCTACACCTTACAAAAATTTAGGCAATACTTATTGGTGACACCATTCATATTCTTCATGAAACACAAAGTAATTAAGTACCTCATGAATAATCCCATTCTCCATGGGCACATTTTTAAATGGATAGTTTTTTTAGGAATTCCAGTTCTCAATTATTGTAAAACCTAGAAAATAGAACTTGAGCCTAGATCATTTATCTTGCATCAACTTTGATGATGTAGCAATGCCTATTAAGGATGACATGTTAGATGTATAACTCTATAGATTCTAGCACACCCCTAATGACTTGGAAGAGATATCCAATTTCCTAACATCTAAATTTATGCCACAGATAATGGTAACCAAAGAGAAGAAATAGCTCATAGTTCACACTACCCTTTTTTAGCTTATCAATGAGGAACTATAAAAGCTAGGCTGAGATGAAGTCCTGCATCATTGTGTCTTAGAACATGAAAGGGACTCCATTTTACATGACGCACATGAGGGCATAGTAGGAGGCCATTGTGTTGGAGATGTAATGGCATGTAAGGCATTACAATCAAGGTTATGGTGGCTAAGCCTATTTTAAGATGAAAAAGATTGTGCCAAGGCATGTGAGATATGTCAGTGCATAGGGAAACCTAACCAATAGGATGAGATGCCCCTTGTCCCCATTTTTTCCTATGTTCCATTTGAAAATGGGCCATTGATTTTGTTGGGCCAATTACTCCTATAATAAGGCACACAGGCACAAGATATATTCTAGTGGCCTTCAACTATTTCAACAAGTGGGCCAAAGCAGTACCAACCATAAAATGCATAGTCACCATAGCCATAAGGTTCTTATTAGATAACATTATAATTTACTATGGGCGCCCACTTAGTTTGACTAATGACAAAGGCACACACTTCATCAATGAAACTATGCAGATCCTTTTAATAAAATACATGGTGGTGTACCATAAGACCACCCCTTATCATCCATAAATGAATGGCATCATTGAAGCATTCATTAATATACTAGGAATGTGTCTCAAGAAGATATGCAATATTGGTTGCAAAGATTAGGATGATTGAGTATTAGTAGTATTATGGACATATTGCACAACCTATAAGCACTTGAATAAGGTTACACCATTTCAATTAGTGTTTGTCATAGAGGTATTTCAACTCATGGAATTTATGGTGCCATCATTATGTATTACATGTATTGGTCATTTTGATGAAAAGGGATCATTAAGTGTGAGGCTGGAGGACTTAGAGCTCTTGGATGAAGTATGCACCTAATTAAGGTGGAGCTAATAGGTAGAGAAGGTATGCCATAAGTTATGGCATGATAAGCATATTAAGTGTAAGATACTAACTGAAGGAGCATTGGTCATGCTCTATGACTCCAAGTACCTCAAGCACCTAAGAAATCTATAAATTACGTAGATGGGTTCATATCTTATCCACATCATGTTGGAAAATGGTGCATGTAAGCTACACACATTATCTAGTGAAATGCTCCCTAGGCTTTTAAATGGTAACAAATTGAAGCCATATAGGAAATAATATAACACTTGCACCATCAGACATTGACTTCTTAGTCACAAGTTGCTTATGTTGTGCTGACTCAAATTAGATATTCATTCTTATATGATGCTAAGCAATTCGATCTAGAAAAATTAGAGGCACATAGATTCTTGATTGAATCAAATATATCATTATATGGGGGATGAAAAAATAAATTATAATATCTATTTATTGGTCAATCTCTATCATAATGGTTAAAATATTGTATGAAGAAATGATCCCTTCCAACCCATGATGTTTGGTACAAGCTAAACATTTCCTTGTATTTTGTGATTGTTGTTCTTGTAGAGTGAATAAGCAACACTTTTAGGCCCACAAAATAAATATTTTGGTGCTTCTACGCATAACTCCAATCAGGTGAGCTGAGTGTGAATGCTTTCTAAAGCACCTAAGGCTAGACACCTAAGTTTTTGGGTGCATGGAACTCACCAAACATTGAAAATATGAGTACCAATTAACAAAGAAAGATACACAGGATGCAAATGTGTAAGAGGTAGAAGGAAGATGCACACTATGATTATGTGAAAGAGATCAAAATCATAGAGTGAAGCACTAGAGGGCCAACACAAGGGATTTATTTGTATGGGGTAGGATAGGGAAAGGCAAATAGATAAATATGCACAAAAATTGACCAAGACAAGAAATCATGCTTGAAATAAAAGTATAGTAAAAAAAGAAGATGGAACCATGGAGGTTGAATAATGTGCATGTGAGGTGTTGCACCCAAGTTGACATAAGGAAGGTGAAGGTCATACCAAGTGAACAAATCATGAGAGAAAGATCATCAAGACAAGCTGGCATCCACCCAAAGTGAGGTGGGAAGTGGTCATTTGAACTACACATCACTTAACCAAAAATATTATTAGGAGAATGTATTGAGGTGATGGTGGAGGCATAAAGATCCATATTGAATGCATACATGGTAGATTATTTTTATAGATTTCATGGGTTTTAGAAAATTCTAAGAAATTTAGGTGCATCCATGCCATTACTCACCTGCAATTAAGAAGGTATCTAAAATAAAGGTACAAAATAGTGAAAATTCAATTAGTTTAGGTTTCAAACCTTGAGTTAATTTGAAATAAAATTCAGAGTAGTGAACCAAAGTTGAACTAGCAAACTAGATATGAAGAAATAAAATGCTACTATAGTGATACCTTAAGTACCTATAGATGCCAAAAGTGAATGATTGAATAGAGAGAGGAATTACATTCCCTTTGAGATTGGCATAGATAAGTTTGGGGCATGAATTATGAAGAACTAGGTAGTAAAAAAATGGAGTGACATCGAGGCCACTATTAATGGCAAGTAAAGCTTAAGAGATAAATTCATAGTCATATATCTCATGACTATGAGGAGTGCCAACAAAAATTACAAGATTAAATAAAGTAAATAGACTGTGCTTCAACACCAGCCAGTTTAAGATGGGAAAAAAATGCATGAGTTTTGGCCTACACTAGGCACATAAGGATGCCAAACAAGCATGGATTATAATAAGTGGCCATTGAAAAGACTAAAGCATAGCCAGTAGGAGGTAATGTTTCCAAAGTTGATCTAGAGGTGCTTGCAAAGATGTCCTACCAAGAAATGTAGTTTCCCACAAAGGTCTTACTAGGAGAGAGTTGGGCATCTTTCATGTACACCTATTGACTAAAAGAGTACAACCACTGCACTGCAAGCAATGTACAATATCTAGGTAAGACTAGGTGGTTGATATAGGGGCCAAGACTGAAATAGGCATGGCATTATTTGATGTCTCCATTCAAGACAAAATTATAACCACTGATGTAACTTAGCTCTATGAGTTTCCATGTTTCAAAAATCCAAAGGAACTCATGCAATTCCTCCTCTTTTACTTCCACAAGACTAATTCTACTTTTTGTGGAAGTGCATGCAGTTGTCAACAAGCCTTATTGGCCAATTCATCAGGCTCCTAGACTTAACACAAACATTTATCAGATGATGGAAAATGATGTTGAAGTTAAAAGGGTCATAAAACCCTTTGGGTACTATAAGGGAGGGTTTGTAATCCTAATCAAAAACATCAAGGGCCCTAGAATGAGGGTAGCTACATGCCATATGAGTTTAAAACTTTTCCTAGATGATCGATGGACACACATCACCAAGACTTACATATGCATCACCTCCCACATGGCACAAGGGGTAAAATTTATTATAGTAAAATTCATTGTAGAATAAATGGTGAATAATGTGCTTGAGTGTCATACAGTGTGAGAAACCTTCTAGTGGGGGTTAATGTTAATTTTAATTGTGATGAAGGAGATTGGTGTGCTTGATGGTGATGAGAACAACCTTTTAGTCTTCTCGATGCATAAAGACTCCCCAATGCTAAAGTACCAAAACTTCACCTATCCCCCACCTCCCAAAAGTACAAGACTCAAGTGATGGGGTGGTGCACCTAATATATCAAAGCATTCTGAGAGGAATGGTGTATCCTTAAGGAACTCCCACAGAATATGTTTGGAATGGAAACCTTAGTCATTATAAAACACTTTTGTGTAGTGTACTTGGCACTCATAGATGGTAATTGATCTAGTTGGCTAAAGCTTCCCTATGCATTTTTCTCTAAGTAATTCAAGAATGCGCTAAATAGAATCACTAACATATAGCATTTGGACATCTTGGCAATAGCCATAGATTTGAAAAGTAGGTTGTAGTGCCAATACATGTGCCTAGGAGGGAAAGCTACCAAGGATGAGGAGGATGACTTAGATCTCAATGACATCCATCCCCTTCAAAAGGAAGTCATCCTTAATCACATATACTTGTTATATTATCGGATGAATCCAAAAATAATGGCATAAGAACTAAGAAAGATGATGACCTCCCCCTTTAGATCAGTGATGAAATAAATTTTGTGTTAGTAGTATAGAAGAATTCTACCCAAAAGAAAAAGGGGAAAATACTTGAGGAGATGTAGGAGTGCATCAGATTAAAGATTGCCTCCAATGATGAAGCCACTCCCTCTATACCAAATAAGAAGCACATGACCTTCATGCTAGGGATTACTTTTCCCAAGAAAATGGAGAAGAAAAATAAGTCTAAGGGGCCAATTACAATGCCCATAATAACCTTAATAGATATGGAAGCACAAGAGGTGCATGAGGAATTGGAAGTGTAAGAGGTGTGTGAATAGATGGAGGAGGAAGAAGTAGCGACAAAAGTTTACATCATCTAGGAAGTAGTAGTAGAAGAAGATCCCAATGCTAAAGAATTTTAGGAGGCCCTCCAAGGTCACACTACCACCATGCTTAGAGAGGCAAAAATTCCTCACAATGCCTCATTAAAAGATCCCTCCACATAGCTTCCATGAATTGAGGAGGAAAAGATAAGCTTGTGGAATAAAATGGGCCTCAATGAGGAATAAATAGATATGGCACTAGTGCTATATAAAAAAATAGAGTCCATGAAGGTAGGCGGCATGACCAAAGAAGAGATTGAGAAGGTTGAGGCCAAGGAAATAAATGCTAAGGAAGAAAAGACCTTAGCACTAATAAATAAGAGAAAGGTAGAGAAAAATAAGGCCTAAGAAGAAAGGACCAAGAAATAAAAGGAAGATAATAAGGTTTGCATAAGCACAAAACTAATAGAATAAAAAGCAACAAAGGTGCCTAGCACCCCAACCAGCATAGCAAAAGAAGTTGCACCACAGGTGCACCCAAGTAGTGAAGGGGTGCCTAGAAACAAGGAAGGCAATACTAGTGCCTTGAAAGAGTAACTGGAGAGTACTAAAGAAACCAAACAAAAATAAGAGGTCAAAGCTATCATCAAGGAAGAAGAAGAAATGGACCAAGGGGACAAGTCTAATGAATAACCCCTACTAGAACAAGAGGATGGAACCTCAAAGGGAAGCACTGAAGAGAGAGCTAGTGCCAATGAAGAGGAAGCAAAATAGATAGAGTTGGTTGTCATTAAGGAAGAGGGTGTTGATCCAAGCCTAATATAAAAGGCATAGAAGGGGTATACCAAATAAGATTACTATATGTTTGAGTACATGCCCCCCAGAGCTACCACAAAAAGGATATACCAATAGTTGGCAAACACTTTTGATAGTTATATGGATGAGCCTCATTTTGAGGTGCCAAAGAAGGCCATACTAGGTGTAGAGGAACTATAATAAGGGCATGGTTCCCTTCTCATAAACCCATGTACAATGAACCTAGTTAGGTTGGATAACACACTCATTTGCATGGCCTCTAAATTAGCATGGAAAAACATCATCAATGATGTTAGGGATTTAAAGTGGAAGAAGATCATGCTAGAAGTAGAAGAGGAAGTAAATTCCAAAAATTTAAAATTTAAATAACTAGCTCATCACGTAGAGGAAGTTGAGCCATCCCTCTTGGATGGCATTGACACTTTGAACTTCTTGAAGGTTGACAAGGTGTGCGTGCTAGTGGAGTAGATGTTCCCAAGATTAAGGGTAGAGTCAGTGTCAAAACAAGAGGAGGACCCATGCATTGTGATAAAATAAGAGCTAGGTGTAAAGATCAAAGAGGTGGAAGACCTCTTCATGTAAATTCAAGAGGGTGTAGATGTTGTCAATGCCATCTTCTATAGCTTCTCTAACCAGGCATCAGTCATAGATGCACACTTCAAAAAGGCAAAGGGGGCGAAGGAGGGATTGATGGCACATGTATGCACTACAAGAAGATCAAAGTGTGTCCAAATAATGGGAAAGGTTAATGTCTTAATTACTCAAATCAAAGACCATGAATAAATCCTAGAAGCACTCTTTTACACCTTGAAAACCAAGGCTTGTGAACAAGGAAAAATCCTGGATAGAAGATTTGTAAGAGCTAAGTCAAACCTTGAGGCCTTCTAGAAGGAATTAGAAAAGGTGGATGTTCTTATTCTCAACACTACCTCAACAAAGATCAATAGTGCCATTGAAGAACTCAATCTCACCATTAAGGGCTTTGAGGACTTCAACACTGAACTAAAGGAGAGCACACCAGAGTTTTGCATGCCAAGAACATTGAAAGAATAGTCTAAGGGTGGACTAATAATTTTATATGGGGTAATGTTGGGCCTCTTTTTGGCTAAGAATTAATCTATGCCAACTTATAATACACCTTGGCATGAGGTAATCACTTGTCATGACTATTATTTTGGCATCTTTTACTCCAGCTAGAGGAATCATCACCGACTTGGCACTAGCTAGTAGGCAATTATCTGGCACTCAATTTTTAAGGTCATCTTTTTGTGAAAGTAGAATGTGGAATCTGTAGCTCTAAGGGCATAAGGTGATGTAACTAGTGAAATGATCAACCAAGGCTCTAGCTCAGCACTTGGTGTGTGTCATCCACCTTGACACAAAGATGCTTTTAAGTTCTATAAAGCTAAGCTTGAACCAGTATGTAGGGTATGTGAACAAAAGTAGTGAAGCTTTGTAGAATTGGATCTATATATCATGTCAATAATGTCATTAGAATAATATTTATCCTAGATACCTTTGAGGATCCAATTGTATCATGCAATCTCACCTATGAGCCATTGGGTTGTTAGTAGTTTAGATAAGCTTTACTCTATTTTCACAATATGAACCATACTCTATATTTAGAGCATTAACTATATGAATATTGGTTGAAGTAATACATTATTTTTTTGGGTTTAATACCTTAGTTTGATTATTCAAATGTGTAATGAATGCTCTTATTTTAGTTTTATGAATTCAATCTGAATGTTAAGAATGTTGGTTACAAGCTTTGATTTAGGGTGTTCATGACATCTCTATAATTTATGATGACATCATCACATTATATAGAAATACTCCAAGTGTAGGAAAGACCCTGTGCTAAGTAATGATACATGTGCCTAAAGCACGAGCCTAAGCATGACCCTTAAATCTAAAGTATTCCATTAAACCCTCCAAGCACTTGAATGATGCTAAGCTAAGGGAATTAGAGTTGTGTGCCCATGAAACTATAGAACCAAACCCATATATTCTTTATACCTACACACCATCAGACTCCACCTATAATGGCTTGTGCCAATGAACTTTTCAATGTTATTATTGTAAATGACAAAGTCCTATGAAGAATGAGTTGCACCATGGCACAACTAGCCCAATACGGGCCCTAGTTTTTTATATGTTGTGCTTTGGGTGAGTGCATAAGGCTTGTGCCTTATGTGAATTTATGTTGGCATAGTCGAGTGATAAATGTTGAGTGCCAAAATATTAGTCTATGTTTGTTCCTAATTGTAACAAGCCTAAAACTAACTTGGATAACTAGGTAAGCACCTAATAGATTAAATGAATTGACAACTAGCTTTTCTACAATAAACCCTAAGATATAAAATGAAAATATTGATCTCAATGGGTAGACAAGATTATACCATGTGTCACACTCTATCTAAAGTGATATAGATTGAGGAAAGTGAGATTTAATTGCATGATAAGTCAACATGTGGCAGAACAAATGACTCATCAGGTGACTAAGCAATCAAAATCAATGACATGTGACCACATGTCTCCCTCTAAACAAATAAGGTTCAAGACATGAAAGTGGGCCCTCAAAATCACTATAAAGATACATCCATCATCTTTAAAGATGATTGAGCAACCAAAAACAACTATGATATGCCATGTGGCAAACAACCCATGAATGAATGAAATATTTTCACATCAACAAGACCAAGTAGTCTATAGGACCAAGCACTACCATAAAGATGTGCCATGTCGACATAATACTACTAACTCAATCAAAGATGCTTATCTAGGAGCCACTTGTAAACTTCACCAAGGTCGACTAAGAGGACAACCTCATTGTTCAATCATTGGTAGCTTAGCAGGGCCTACTAAAATAGTTAGGAACTGGTCCACCTTAGACCTCTTCTTGATATTCCCTTAGTGGGCTTGGGATTCTTTCTATTTTAATGAGGAATATTTTGACATAATTATTTTAAACCATTTAAGGGCATATGGCCAAAAGTGGGTTCACATGCTACTTAGAGATGGGTTTCATTTCTTTTTTGACTTTTCCTATAAGAACTACTATGTAATATGTTGTAAAGGTTGACTCCATTATAAATGAGCACTTTTAGATTAAAGAAAAATTAGTTTTCTAGTTTAAATATGTCTCATTTTCATGGATCTCTTCCTCTTCCTTTTTGTTTTAAATAGATTAACACTAGTACTAGAGGACTATAATTTATGTTTTTTTGTAGAGTTTATGCATTAATTATGATGAGCTCTTGTTATTCTAGTTAGGTTCTTTTAATTTTTTCACTTTATTTGAAGTATGTGAGGAATTGTGTGTATTTAACTACACTCTATTTTTTGTTTATTCATTAAATGAATCTTGGAATCAAGTATTTACCCTTTCTCCCTAGACTCTCTCCCTATGTGACTAAAGCCTGGGCCATTTTGAAACTTAGCATATAGTGGTACAACTATAGTTGGGCATGTTTCATTCCCTTGAAGTATTTATGTTGACATTTTTTCATAAATATCCCTTTTCTATCTTACCCTCTCTCCCTTTGATGTTTATCTGGTCTTCCCCCCTTTTTTTAATAAGTTTTGAAGTGAAGTAAAGTCAAGCTCAAAAGCAAATATATTGAAATTGGTATTAGTTAGAAGTGTAAATTTTTTGTATTTAGTGAGAAAACATGAATTGAGCCTCTGGTGGTAGTACTACATCTCTTAGAGATCTATTCCAAGTAGGATATCTAATGAAATCCAATATCTGTAACTCGTGCCCTAGATTGTTTCATCAATAATCCTAAAACAAGAGGATGCAAGTCCCCCAATTGTTCCCTGATCTCACTTAGTACATCTAACCCAATGGATACATTTGGGAGAATAGATCTTGGATTGAACAACATAATGTAGGGTCACCAAAAGATGAAACCTTAAGGGTTGTAAGAGAGCACAAGTTCACCAAAATGTAATATGAATAAATAGATGTAAACAAAATTACATGGTTTATATCCATAAACATTTTAATATTCTTAATCAGATGTAAAATGATAAAGTAAAACTTAATTATTATTCCATTTCCAAAGACATTAATGGAAAAAGGGTTTATGCTAATTTAATTCATGGTAGTAATCAAAAGATAATCATCAAGATATGAAAGTGCAAAATAGGGCCAAACAAAAATATGAAGAGAACCCAAAACAAATAATTCGAATAGAGAATGCTCCTAGAATTGTTCAAGTTTTACTATCCAAACAATAAGATAAAATTAACCTAGAAAAATTGTGCCAAACATAGAATGCTTCCAAAACTATAAAGTTTTAATAGAACCATCAAGTATTACTAGGACCTATTATCACTTAGATTTTGTACCCATTTATGTATTTGTAGTATTATGAGTAGCTTGAGTTGCAGCACATAAAAAATTTAATGACATAATGGGATTGATTCTAAGCTATGGAACCTTATCAAATTGAGGTTAACCTTTAGAGAAGGTTGGATTCCTATGACTAAGCTTAGTGCAACTAGTATGTGACCAGTTCATGTAAAACTATTGCCTCTTAGTGATATTTCTCCTAACTAGGGTTTGAATTATGAGGAAAAGAGTTTTAGAATGAGTTTTAAAATTTGGAAAAATGGTGATTACACCAAATAATTTAGTGTAATTTAATGCTTTCTTTAATTTAACATAATTGAATGTTTAATATGATGAGTTTATCAAAAAATAATCTTGCACAAATATGAGATCAAAGGTAATATGGGATATTTATCAAATAAAGAACATACTTCTTTTTTTTATGAAAAAACTTTCAAAATGGCATAAATAATACCACAAATGAATTTATGTGACTAAATTAAGAATCAAAGCATTCACAAATTTTAAAAATAGCCGTACATACACAAAGAATACACAACACAAGCAATGCAAAACTTTAGTCTATTATCTTTCTCCAGGTTACAACATGTAGATCAATTCTTCAAAATGTATAATAATTTATCCAATAGAAAAAAGATAGATGGGCTACACTAGGGTACCCATATCTATACAAAAATAATATCTTGAAAGAGAGGGAGATATCAAAACCTTATGCCCAATTATAGAGCAATAAAATCCAAGAAACTTCATACAAATGTCCTCCTCATCAGCTTAGAATGACATCCTTGGTAGAGTAAATGAATGAAAAAGAAAAAATGCAAATACTAGGCACTTTAATAAGTACTGGAGGATTAGAAAAATTTATTGAAATCTTTTATTTTAACCCTTTCTTCATTGAGTTGTGTTTTTTTTATCTCTCCCAAGGATTGAGTTTCCAAAATGAACCATTAATTAGTAACATTGAATGTTTTTGGATATTTTTAGGTTACAACTTGCAAAACCTAATTTATAATTTTAAGTGAACACTTTTATAGATTTTTAAGTCATTCATATTGACAAAAGGGAAAGTGTAAATTATAACATGAGTTTTTTTCAAGTGAAGCAATTCAAACCTTATCGAAAGGAAAAGTGAAAATTACAAGTTTCACTTTTACAACTTAAAGCCTGTCAAAAAGATACTTGAAAATTATAAGAGTTGTCAAAATGATAGTTAGAATTTACAAATTGTAACTTTACAAAATATCTTACAACAAAGAATGTAAGTTACAATATGTATTTTATAATCAATTAAAAAAAATAATCCACAACCATAACCTTTGAAGATTCCTTGTCCTTTTTTTCTTATATCTTATTAATGTAAGCATCAAAGTTATTGAAGATATCTTGAAGGCATTCTTCATCAGGACCAAGGGTGTAAAGGTTGATAATCTCACATTATATTATCACTTTAGATAGTTCCTAGATGCAACCCTATAGATCTGAGTGTCTTTTCCAATCTAGTCTAGTGTATTGTGATATTTGATGAATCGGTGAATGAAACTCAAGTTGAAAGTTGTATCCCATGTTGATTCTCTCTTGAATACCCCTTTGAATTTTCCATAGACCAATTGAACCAAATGGGTTTGATCTTAGTGGTTTGTTACTTCACATGATAATTTACTAAGTAGATCTTCAATGTCATAGATTATATCTATGGTTTTATCACATGTATCTATGGTTACTATGGGAGTGGAATAAATAGGTACTTGAATAGATGAAGTGGGTGTAGATGTGCTTACTAGGGGTGTGAAAGATGGAAGTGATACAAGTGGAAGGGTAGGCATGGGTAGTTGAAATAGGACAACCTATGGAAGGGTGGAATCCAAGGAAGCAAATGTTTCAATAAATGTGGTGGGAACACTAAAAGTAGATGAAATAGGGAGTGTGATGGGAGATGAAAATGAAGTAGTAGCTACCCTAGTGGTTGTGATGGCTAGTGGGATTATAGTCAAAATGACTGAATCTACAACCATGTATTGTTAGATGGTATTAGTGATCAATGGAGTGATATTGTATATTTGGGATGAGGTGGAAGTGATTATGAAAGAGGGAGGCAAAGGTGGATTTTGAGTGTCTAACTATGTTAATTGGCTTATTTCTAAGATATTTACTTGCACAGGTGGGTTGGGTGAAGGTGTAATTACTTGCATTAGTAGGCAGGTAGAAATAGGAGGGGTAGTTATTTGGGTAGTGGAGACAGGAGGAAGGAGTATTGTGGTTGGTTGAATAGTGTAAATAGGAGGGGGAATTATTTATGTCAGTTGAATAATAGTTGTGTCCTTTTTATAAGTTGACATTGGTTGATCCATCAATTATGTTGTTGTCTCTTGGCTACTAGAAGGAACCTTTTTGCCTTCTACTTCTACTTTTGCTTGTGTCACACCACTAGCCTATCTACCTATTCTACTTGGGTTTCACTTTTGGGACCCTATACTGATGGTGTCACACCCTTCTCCTTCACTTCTCTCAACTTGTCACTAATACTCAAGGTCTCTTTGGTTATCTTGACCCCTTTACTCCTTAACTAGTTTATTGTTTGATTTGTAACCTAGGTGGTACTATCCATCAATGAGAAGGATTCAACTATGGACCACCTAACCAATGGAAGAAGTTGGAGATAGATTTTATTATCATAATACACCCTATCAACTAATGACTCATCATCTTTCAAATCCTCAGGGACTGGTGCCATGTTATAGGTGTTGATTTATTCTAGGGTCATTCTAGAATAACCTCTCAACCTTACTTCCTCTTCATCCTACATATCTTCCCAATAATATTCATAAAAAGGAATGTGGGAATGAGACACCCACTATACTGGTAATATGGCTAGTTACATTATATAATGGCCTTGCATCAAGAGCTCTTAAGGTCATGTGAGTCATCTTTGCATCCACACATTTGTATTTTGATAGGAAAGGATAGGTATATCTTCTTATATTGATAGGTAAGTGGATCCTTGCCTTATGCCTACTTGATAAGAACTTGTGGGTTTCTACAAGTTTCCTCATAATTTCCATTAGGGCCCATTTTTTACTTACATACCTTGGAAGGGTGTAGGGACAACCACTAAAACCTCCCACTCTAATGTATGAATATGTTGGGAATTGAATGAAATATGACCCTAATTTATGATCTGAGATGTTTTAGCATCATAAAATCTTCTCCTCTCTAATTCCTTATTGAACATAATTATGATGCAGTATATGAAAGTATCATTAACCCTTATAAAATGTTGTTTGCTTGCCTCAAGGCTGAGGTCAGGATAGTAGTTAAATACCTTGTTGACTTGATCAGGCACTATGTTTAATCCTTTGAATTCCCTCCCTTTGCTAATTTATAGATCAGGTATGAGGTCATATAAAACTTACCTGTAGTTTAGAATTCCATCAACTATTTTTTAATGGAGTCAAAAACCAACTAGGCTTAGTGGATATATATTTATTTTGGTGAATCAACCAAATATACTGGTGCATCCAATCTTGATAATTATTGGAATATGGGTTCCTTATAACTCTATGTAAGAGTATGATAGTGTCACCTACTTTATCTTTGAAGTCTATTCTAGCTAGGGTTTTAGGCATTCTTATGGATGTAGGTCTAGAGGTTTTTAGCCATTGTTTATTTAGAACTCATAGATAGGCAGTATTGTTATCTTGATATAAATTTTTAGAAGAGTCAGGGGTTATATCTAGATAGCTTTCATATTCTAGAATTAGTAATACAATATCTATAAAATTAGGGTCTAGATTTAGAATCTTATCTCCTTTGTCATTCACCACATCCCTCTTCTCAACATCATAATGTTTCACCATTTTGAGCATAATTCCAGGGCTTTGTATTGATAGTGAGAGAGATATTTCTTGGGGCAACCCACTATCATAGATACTTTGAATCCAATCATTCTTAAATTCAATGTTTATTCTATTCTAGAAATTAGCTAGGTCTATGTGACCTAGATTTGTGTCAGTGATCTCATTTATAATTGATTCCAAGATGGATGAGAAACCAGGCCCCTTTGACTTTAAATTCATTTCCTTTTTAGACATGTGCTCTAGTAAAAAAATCTTGGAATGACCAACTATAGAGTTGGTGGGTTTTAGACTTACAATTACAACTAGAAAGTCCAGTAGAGATATGATGTGCAATTATAGTTAAAATGTCTAGCAGAGATATGACGTGAAATTATAGTTAAAATGTCCAATAGGGATTTGAATTACAATTTTCACTTGTAAAGTTTGATGAAATTCCCAATGGGGATTTTGGTTTGTAAAATAAAGTCAAATTTTTTATGGGGATTGGGAGTTGTTAGAGCCATGGGAATCTCCATCAGGGATTTGTATGTGTTTTTGCAACTTGGATTTCTATGAGGTTTGACCTTGAAAAAGTAAGAGGGGTTTATATTAAAGTTCACATAGGGAATATTTGGGGAATATTCTAGATTTAATAGTTTTACAAACCCTAGACTTTTGCTATGAATGGTAAATGTTTAGATGACCTTTTAATAAAGATTTGAAAAATGCAGACAAGAAATGGGAAAATGTGAGCAAGTAAAGGAAATGATGCTAGATTCAAGATAAAAACCTAAATTTATATCTAAGAACCCTATAAAGAGAAATAAAGGTAGAAATTTGAAGGAAAACATAGGAAAAATGGAGGAATATCATGCTTGCATGCAGAGGATGACAATGGTGAAGTATGGTGTTAGCATAACATTGGCATAGTGTTGGCATCGCATTGTTTGGCATCTAGTTCAAAGGCTTCTTGGCACAGAGTTCCAAATCAAATTTGTAAATGTGAAACAATGACCCAAAAGACCTAATTTATTAATAAAAACTTGAAATTAATGCTAAATAGGGAGTTGGATAGGTAAATGATGGGAAGTGGGATTTTGGAGTCATCATGCAATTTTGTAAGTTTGCAAATTTATGATTTGTGTCTGGATTTCCACTTTTTACGAAGTGACTTGTTTGAGGAATCAGGTAGTATAACCTTGTTCATACTTTGTATAACTTTACAAAATTATAAAGTTTAAATAGATTTTTTATTTCCATGGGTAGGGAGGAAGGGTAAAAATCAAAACTCAAGTTGTACTTTACAAGTTGTAAAGTGAAACCAGAGTTCTTGTTTCCATGGGTGTGGTGAATGGAGAATATTGGAACTTGAATTGTACTTTGTAAGTTGTAATGTGCAATCAGATTTATGATTTCCATAGGTACTAGGTAAGGTTAGAAGGTGGGGTTTTACTTGCACTTTATAAACTTTTAAATTTCTCAAGTGTAATCAGAGTTCTAGTTTCTGTTGGGTGTTGGGTGAATGGGAAGTGGAGGTTTGGGTGCACTTTGCAAATTTGCAAAGTTGTAAATTGCAATCAAATCTCTTATTTTTGATAGGTATTAGATAAGTGATAAGTGGAGTCTTGGGTGTAATTTTCAACTTTTCAAGTTGCAAACTACACCCAAATCTTTGGTTTCTATTAGGTATGTAAAAAAGATTTCTTTGGTCACTTTAAAGTTTTTGTCCAAAAAATTAATGGGACTCCCTTAGGGTACAAGGTGTTTTGATATTTTTGGCACACAAAAAATATCTACATTTTTGGTGACCTCTATGGGGTGATTACTTGATAATCAATTTATTCCCAGTATCCTTCTAGTTCATTGGGCATGGAATCAATTTAAGCTTTAACACACTTTAACTAGAGAAGAACAAAACTGAGACTTGTCTAAACAAGAAAAAAAAGAGGAAAAATAAAACAAAAATAAATTAAGGAAACAGAAACTCCTAATGAGTTACAGACTTGTGCAAGAGGCACTTATTTGGAGAAACCAACTAAACCTAATATATACAATTTTTTGGAAAGAATTCTAACCTTAGAAGTAAGATTCAAGGTATATCCCATTGACTGGAATAGGTAACTCTGATCCATCGAGCCTAGATAGTTAGAATGTATTTTCTCCCTTGCACTAAGCTATGATGTATGAACCACTCCATATTGCATCAAAATGTGTATGCTTGCTTTGTTTGGATTTTTTAGCATCCCATTTCAGAACCATGTCTCCTTTGTTGAAGCTCCTATCAAATGGTTTTTTGTCAAAATTTATTTTTATTTGGGCTTGATTTACTTTTAGAACTTGTATTGACTAGTTCCTAATTTCTTCTAGCTCCATGAGTTCTAATAATCACACTGTCGTTTCATCATTTTCAATCAAGTCCAACTGATGATAAAGTTTTAGAGATGGTAACTCAATTGATATCAAAATCCTAACACTTCCCTTCCATAGACCAACATGAATGGAAAATTGTCAATGGCTCTCTTGGGAGTTATCCTGTCAACCCAAAGTGTTGATTTTAACTCATTGTGACATGTCCTTTGGTTATACTCCATTGTCCTTTTAATAATTCATGTGATATTTTTATTGGTAGATTTAGCCAAGCCATTACCTTATGGATAATATTGGATGAGGTATTTAGGTATACATTGTGCCTTACTACCCATGCACTCACTGGAGTGCCCATAAAAGCTTTTACATTTTCTGAGATAATGGTGTAAGGAACACCAAATCTAGTGACAATGCCATTTATGAATTCTAGGATAGATGCTTCAATGGAATATTTCAATACAACTACTTTAGTATATCTAGTGAAGTAATCAATTGTTATAAGGACCCATTTATGGCCTGCACTTGATGGTGGATTGAGCATGCCAATGAAATCCAATCACCATTGGGTAAATAGTTGGTCAGCTTGGATTGGTTTAAGAGAGAGAGCTACTAATATTTGCTTTCCTACAAAGTAGGCATATTTCTCATAGTTTCACACCCATTTATGTGCATATTTGAATAGGTCAGGCCAATACTAGCCCACCCTCATTATTTTGAGGGAAGTGGTTCTTGTGGAGAAATGGCCACCCAATGAGCCATCATGAAATCCCTCAAACACTTTAGGAATTTGATCATGCTGGATGCACCTCAACATAAATCCATTCACATCTTTCTTAAATAATATCCCATTAATAAGAACATCATGAATAGATTGGAGTCTGAAGTACCTCTTCTTGGATTGTTGGAGCTCATGTAGGTATTCACCAGTCTACAGGAAGATAGTCATGTCATCAATCTAGCTATTTATTAGATGTGGATTGGTTGGTTGGAATGCTTGTTGAACATATACTTCATTAGATATTGCATCAATAGTCTTTATATCATAATTAAGCTATTTACATAAGCCCTTTCCTCTTATGATCTTAGTTATTTTTACGTTTACATCATATTCCATGACTTTTATGATCCAAACTGATCTCCTTTCATTTATTTCTTGGCTCAATAGGAACTCCTTAACACTTTGGTGATTAGCCATCAGATGAATTTTATTATTGGAGAGCATATGCCTGAACTTCTTGAGAGCTTTTATTATGGCATATACTTGCTTCTCCACAAAATTTTGATTTTCCTCATAATCCTTCAAGGATTGATTGAAAAAAGATATAGGCTGATCCAGCTATTCTTTATTCTGTTGGGTCATAATAGTTATATTTTACCTTCCCCTCTAAAAGTATAGATAATGAAATCATTCTCATAGTTGGGGTTGACTAGGGTAGGAGTTTAAGAAATAGTCTTCTTGGTGGCTTCAAAACTATCCTTTCCTTCTTATGTTCAGTTGAAACTTACCCCTCTTAAGTATGGTAGTAAGAGGCATGGCTATGGTGGCAAAGTTTGGAAAAAACTTTCTTACAAAGTTGATCTTTCTTAGGAAACTTTGTAATCCCTTTTTATAGCTCAGAAGTTCTAGTAAAGATATAACACTTACTTTCTTGAGGTCTATTGAAAGACCTTATTTTGAAATAATGTGTTCTAGTAGTTTCTCTTTATGAACTTATAAAATGCACTTTTTGTGTTTATGGAAACTCCAAATTCTATGAACCTTTCAAAAAAATTCGTAAGGTGATCTAGGTGGTCACCAACATGTAGTGTTAGGAATAGATGGCCTCATTATTAATTTTTCATGTTGGCTAATGTTCTTAATCTCTTCAAGTAGATTATATTGAGAACCCACTGAGGCCATGTGATCAACATCTTTGTTCTATGCTCTTGGTATTGCTTGAATATTTAAAGTGGTAAAATATTTTAATAGGTACCAAACCATGTGTTAGTAAGATCTTAGAAAGTTATTCTTGGTTGTGCTTTTATATCTTACTTGGTGAACAATCAGTTCACTATCATCAAACACTTATAGTGACTATATTCCCCTTTCTTTGGCCAACTAGAGACCTTAAATCAATGCTTCATATTCACCCACATTGTTAGTTTAGTTGAACTAAGGTCTGAAAGAATAGAAATAACTCTCTTTCTAAGGAGAGATCAAAATAATACCTACACCTGCACCATTTTTAATTCTTGAACCATCAAAGAATAGTTGCCACATTCCCTTGAGATACTTAGCTACTTTCATAAGGTTTTATATGATTGCATCATTTTCATGAATGCAATACGTACCCAACCCAATTTTTTTGACATAATCATAAGGATAAAATTGGAGAGATTATCCCATTCATCTAGATGAGTGTCTAGGATCTCTTCCATAGGCGTGGTAACCTCATGGTCAAACTCATCCTCCAGATCTTTTAATGTGGAATTCATATCCACAGGAATAGGAGTGTATGACTTAATGTGATCTTTAGCAATTGGATCAACTCTTATTGTCACTCTAGTTCCATATCTTGTCCTGAGCAACATATGAGACTAATCAACAGATAGATACCCTCCTATTTCTATAGTGAAATCTTGAGAAAGGTAGATAGCAAAATAGGGGGTAGGTCAATAACTGAGATATATTGGGATATTTATAAGCTTGGACATGCATGGATGGTAAGGTTTAAACCTTTTATAGTCCCAACTATGTGGACAATAGTCCCATCTAAATGAACCACGCCTTTTGTGATAGGTGTGTATTTAATACCAAGAGTATCAACTATTTTCTTGGACATAAGAAAACTACTAGCCCTAGAGTCTACCATGTAGCTATATAAGAGATTTTTCCCAACTATGAGTGAAAGGTAAAAAGGGGGAGGCTTACTGGTTTTACTTGCTTTTGTGTCTGTTTGAGGTTGACACAAATTAACCAAAGTAATGGGTTCCTTAGCTAGGACATTATCTGTTATTTGGAAGTTTTTTAAAGCTTATTGAAGCAAATCCCTCCATGTTGGAATAGATAGTGCTTCCCACATGGTGACATTCAAGTTAGTATTTTTTATTTGTTCTACAATTTTTAAAGGAATGTTACCAACCCTTGTTGGTGCCTTTATGGGATCTATATCTTCTTTCATAAGATTTGGGGTCAGTAATTTTGACTTTGACTAGCCAATTGGCACATTGGGTGGTCTCTAAACTATGTTGTCTTTTATAGTTCCTTGTACAACTTTAGAAGTTATAGCCTACTCAATCCTGGGGGTTGATCACTTTTTATTGCCTTCTTCTTAGAGTGTGTATTTTCTACCACTGAACTACTACCATTGGTTAATGTTTCCTCCTAATTCACACCACAAAAATTCTCCTCTTACCAGTTCAAAAGAGTGTCTTCATTTTGTGTAGGCTCGTGTGCATCTTCCTACTAGGAAGCACCTTCCTCTTGTTATCTTTGGGTATTTGATATGATTTGTACCATCAAGGCTTGACAAATGACACCATTAGGACAAGAATTATAATTATGTGATTAAGCATAAGGATACCACCACTCATATTCCTGAGCCAGATTATTTTGAATAGGCACAATGGCTTTAGAAGTACCTGATGTAGGTAGAGCACATATGTTTAGAGGTTTTGCTTATATGGTTTGACTTTGGGGTTGTGAGTTGCATTGGTATGGATGCCTATTAGGCTGGTATGTTTGGTTAGCTTATTGATAAGGCCTATACTTTTGGTATTATTACCTTTTCATAGCTACCAACTCATTGCTAAAGCTTTTAAGTAGTGACTTAACCTCTTATAAATCATCAAAAGGGGTAGGAATCAAATTTGGTGTATTTCTTGTGGTGGGAATTGGGGCTATGGTTAGTTATATGGGAGGCACTTATGGAAATAATGGCATTAAAAGTCAAGAAGCAATTTTTCTAGCTTGAATGAGGTAGTTTTTTGCTCTTATTGATATGTCATAAGCATTGGGGAGTATAGTGCCACCCATTGACTGAATCATGATAGATATATCATTATTTAAGGCTCTCAAGTAATACACAAAATCATTATTTGAGGTTGGCTTGACCAACACTGGGATTCTATTCCATGTCTTTTGAAAGTGGAAATTGAAATCACTCATGAACTCATGAGGAACCCATTTAATAGTGGTTAGTTGTTCAACTAGTGAGAGGTGTTCACTCTTATCCTCAAATTATGTGCATAGGGAAGACCCTAGATCATCCCAAACATAGATGAAATTGGGAAGCAAACTTATGTACCATTGTAAGGATTTACCCTTAAATGAGGAGGCAAGAAATCTAATTGCAACTTTTTATTATGTTATATTATGAACTGAACAAATGTTAGAAATGTCTTGTATATGTTTAATGCGAGTAGTAGAAGTTTAACCAAAAAAATACAAAAGGATTTTTAGAGTCTAGGTGGGTATATCATCATATTGGGCTAACTGAAGTGGGTTGCCTCCATTTAATGCTATGAAATTTTGATTTCTTAGGGCCATTATTGGAGGTATGAAACAATTATGGGTATTTGTAGGAGATGCAAATAAATTTGTAGGATATATTATAGTATAAGGTATAACTAATCTTGATTTCTTTTTATATGCAAATGATAATTCTTACAAGTTGATTCTCTTACCTTTAGTAGATGATCTTGTTTGTATCTTTGGCATACATAAACTTGGATTTCTTAAATCTATAAGCCAATGGAGTCACTATGTACTCTTGAAATGTATATGAGGCTCATATAATGCTTGTTGAGAATAGCACCAATCTCGTAGCTATGATTTTTGGGTCCCATCGAGCCTACCAAAAACTGTTATCATTTAGATTTTGCACCCATTTATATATTTGTAGTATTATAAGTAGCTTGAGTTGTAGCATGTGAAAAATCTAATGACATAATGGGATCACCTCCAAGCTGTGAAACCTTAGAAAATTGAGGTGAACCTTCAGATAAGGTTGGCTTCCTTTCATTAAGATTAGTATAACTGGTATGTGACCAATTCACATAAAACTACTACCTCTTAGTGATATTTCTCTTAACTAGGGTTTGAATTGTGAGGAAAAGATTTTTAGAATGAATTTTAAAAATTGGAAAAATGGTTATTGCACCAAATAATATAGTGTAAATTAATGCTTGTTTTAATTTAACACAGTTAAATGTTTAATATGTTGAGTTTTGTTGGGTGAATATTTTGTCACCAGCTAACTGATGGGAAAAATAGGTGTTTCAACCATAGCATAGGGAGATTTATTAGCCAAAATGTGTAGGTTTACCACATCAAGATGGGACAAATCTCTCCTCTCATCAAGGGGAGGTTCCCTATAACTATAAGGTGCTATATACTATATATATAAGCTGAAAATAACACTCAGCGATAGGACAAAACCATCCATCTCTCTTTTTTTAGAGATGATGTTCACAGACAAAAGAGAAATCTTGGGTGATTGTTGGAGGTACTTCTCTTTTTTCAGAAGTAATACTCAGTCAACAGCTAGATTCCTTCCTAGGTAGTAAAAGTAACTGGATGTAGTAACACAGCAGGATGAAGTGTAGCACAAAGTCTCCACCTTAACTGTCAAAGAGTGAAATATAAGAAGGACAATGGGGACACAAAGTCATCTCAAGATCCTTTACACAGAAACAAAAAAATAAACACGCTAAAGACAATTATGGCAGCACAAAGTCTCTCCACAGTCGGCTTTAGGACACCTTCTTGATTACTTCCACTAGTTCTACTTGTTAAATTAAATGGACAAGAATGCTTCTAGGAAATAGACATAAGAACAATTTCCTGAATAACACATGTTATTCCAGCACAAAGTTTGAAAGGTCACTTGTTTTCTCATTCAAATAAAGAAATATGATTAACAATTTGAGCTCAAAGTCTCAATAAATACCTTTCAATTTATGCAGAGTTTTGCTTCTATAATAGAGAGATCTCTTTAAAACAATAAGAGAGATTACAATATATAGCACCCCAAGAAAGACTTGGGCACTTTGTTTCATGGAAATGGCCCATGCTGCATTCAATTCCTTCAATGTATTTTTGTGAAAGAGCCATGCTGGAACAAGTCATCGGCCTTAACTTTGGCATGTTAATTCTTCTCAAATGTCTCCTCCAAAGTATGGGCCATCTGGTCCTTTTCTTGATATTTGTACAGTTGTCCACTTTGCCTGTACTCAATCTAGAAAAATAGGCCGTGCTATTGAGTGCTCGCGCTCTTTGATGTCCACCTAGTGGACTATTTCACCTACTAGAAATAACTCCTGCATAGATATTTTTGGTCTTTTTGCATCATTCCCTCTTTCCTTGTTATATTTTGTCTCTTCCTCATGATCTGATCTCTTGGACTATCTTCTCACTTTCAGCTGGCTCTTTTGGCTCCTTCTTTGGCCAGTCTCTAAGTTTGTTTTTAGGTCTGCGCCATATTTGAAAAATAATAGATATTTTATTACCCTGAATTTGACATCCACAGGAACGTCACTGGTCGTTGGTTGTTTGAACCACATTGAACCTCGAACCTTTGAATCATGAGAGTGTATCAATTCAATGGTTTAATGGTTTGGGTGGTCTTATCGGCTCCTTGGGTTAATCGGTTGAACTATCTGTTGGGGATCAACCAACAATATGATTACACTTATGAAAGCAATAAACCGTGAACTTAAATCAGATAGATAAGTAACTAGAATCAGATAATAGCAAAGAACAAGAGATACAATAAACCACCCTGAAAACTTGTATTAAACTCTTTACAAAAGGAATATAATTGAAGAAACTTATTTCTTCCACACCTCTCTCAGATGCACAAGATCTCTCTCTAGATCTCTATCCCTTAAGAGCTCTCTCTCTCTCAAGTACAATCAATTCTAACAACCTAGATTGATACAACTATGTACTGTTCTTCAACATTCACATATAATGAACTACAATAATAATCACACAAAGCTAAGAAGATCTAATTCTACATATAGAATTAGGAAACTTGAGCATGCACTTACAACCAATAGTTAAGCCTCTTGAACAAGGTCTCTAAAAATAATCTTGCTAATAATAGAAACACGAACTTAAGACTAAGACTTAAACTCATCATGCAAACACTCACTTCTATCCTCGGAAATAGCATTCTAGACGCACAGGTAACCAACGTCAGTTCCTGCCTGCTTGCCTGTGACCGACGTCGGCCGATCCTCTGCCGACGTCGGCGTTTCTTCAACTACACCGGACCGATGTCGGTCGCTCCTGACTGACGTCAGTGACTGTGTAAACCTGCAACTTTGGTAATGCACTTATATGTGAAGTTTTTAGGCTCCACACCTTAACAATCTCCCACTTAGAGATAAACAGCCACACCAGTACCTGTACAGCAACATCTTCTAGCTCCTCCATCTTCAACTCAATCATGAAGACCAACAAAAGTTGAATGAAGATTTAAATTCTCCTTTGTAACCGGCTTGGTTAACATATCAGCAGGATTCCTATCTGTATGGATCTTCTCCAGCTTCAAATCACCATCTTCCAATACCTGTCATATGAAATGGTACCTTAGCTGTATGTGCTTGGTTCTTGAATGAAAAGCTGAATTCTTAGCCAAATGGATTGCACTCTGACTGTCACTATACAATCTGCAACTCCCATGCTCCCTTCCAAGCTCTTCCATGAACCGTGTCATCCATATCATCTTTGCTAGCTTTTGTGGCTGCAATATACTCTACTTCTGTAGTTGACAAGGCAACAACCTTCTGCAACTTAGATATCCAGCTAGCCGTCGTTCCACCTACAGTGAAAACATAACTTGTAGTGCTCCTCCTGCCATCCAAATCACCTGCCATATCTAAATCTACATAACCATGTAGAGAAGTATTTGAACCTCCATAGTATAAGTGCCTGTTGCTGGTTCCTCTCAGATATCTAAGGATCCACTGAACTGCTTTCCAATGTTCCTTACCTGGATTGGCCATATACTTACTTACAACTCCCACTGCTTGGGCAATATCTGGTCAGTTTAGCATCCTGCATATTGAACCATTTCAACACCTTGTCCACATAATCCTCTTGAGAAAATATCAACCTGTGATTTTTCCTGTCTCTCTTAATGCTCATGCCAAGGATTTTCTTTGCTACTCCCAAATCCTTCATAGCAAACGTTTGAGCTAATTTCACCTTAAGCTCAGAGATATCCTGCATGTGTGATCCTGCAACCAGCATATCATCTACATACAACAATAGAATAATATATCTACTGTTATCCAATCTCTTAAAATACACACAATGGTCAGATTGACACCTACTGTAGCCATGCTCAGTCATAAACCTGTCAAATTTCAAATACCACTGTCTAGGAGCTTGCTTGAGGCCATACAAGCTTTTCTTCAATCTGCACACTAACTTCTCCTTACCTTTGACCTCAAATCCTTCTGGTTGTTCCATATAAATGTTCTCATCCAAATCTCCATGAAGAAACGTTGTCTTAACATCTAGCTGCTCAAGATGTAAATCCTCAACAGCAACCAAAGACAGTACAATCCGTATAGAAGTCATTTTAACAACAGGAGAAAAAATCTCACCAAAATCAATACCTAGCTTTTGTGCAAATCCTTTCACTACCAATCTGGCCTTATATCTCATCTGTCTATTCTCACCTTCTTTCAACCTGTAGGTCCATCTATTCTTCAGTGTTCTCTTACCAGCTGACAATTCAACCAAATCCCATGTTTGGTTCTCTCTTAAGGACTCCATCTCCTCAACCATGCCACGCTCCCACTGACTCTTGGACTCCACCTGTATTGCTTCTTCAAAACTCTTTGGTTCTCCACCATCAGTTAGCAATAAATAGAATAATGAAGGAGAATATCTAATTGGAGGCTTACTTACCCTTTTTGACCTCCTGATGGGTGTCTGAGACTCGTTCACAACACGCTGTCCACCCAAATTCTCTGACAGTGACCGACCTCGGTCACCTCCAGACCTGTTACTGGCCGACATCGGTTCTGCCTGACCGATGCCAGTGTCTGTCCTACCAACATCGGTCTCTGTATGACCGACATCAATTTCTGTTCTGCTGACGCCAGTTCCTATCCTGCCGACGTCGGTCTCTGTGTTTTCCTGCAAGTGATTATTTCTTTTTCTCACAAGCTCATTTTGGACCATCACCTTGTCCAATTCACTATTGCTCTACCCAGATTGATTCAGCTTCTTCAGCTAATCACTATACATCACTTTTTCATTGAAAACAACGTCACGGCTCCTAATTATCTTGTTAGTTCCTAGATTCTAAAATCTGAAACCAAAATCATTTGAGCCATAGCTAATAAACGTGCACCTCATAGACTTAGCATCGAGTTTCTTTCTATTTTCCTTATCTACGTGCATAAAGGCTTCACAATTGAAAACTTTGAGAAAAGAGAGATCTACCTTTTTACCTGTCCAAGCCTCTTCTGGAATTCCACCATCCAGAGCTGTAGAGGGTCCTCTGTTAATCAGGTAAACTGTAGTGTCAACAGCTTCTGCCCAAAACTCTAAAGGCAAACCAGCATGCAATCTCATACATCTTGCATGCTCCATGATTTTTCTGTTCATCCTTTCAGCAATACCATTCTGCTGAGGTGTCCTTGGAACCATCCTTTGCCTACAGATTCCATGCATGTAACAATACCAGTTGAACTTATAACTGTAGAACTCTCCACCATTGTCTGATCTCAGGCACTTTAATCTTTTCCCTGTTTCATTCTCAACCATAGCTTTCCAAATCTTAAAAGTCTCAAATACATCAGATTTCTTCTTAATACAGTAGATTCATACCTTTCTTGTAGCATCATCTATGAATGAAACATAGTACTGTGATCCTCCAATAGAAGCTACCTGAGCCAGTCCCCACACGTCTGTGTGAACAAGCTGCAACTTATGCTTCTTCTTTGTAGACCCAGTCTTGAGAAAACTAACCCTTTTCTATTTTCCAAATACACAGTGCTCACAAAATTCTAGATCCATGCTCTTCAAATCTGAAAGCTTACCTTTAGACTTAAGAATTGACATCCCCTTCTCACTCATGTGGCCAAGCCTTGAGTGCCACAATTTTGCATCCACATTTGAAGTAGATAATACAGAAGGAGAATTGTTAGTAACACAATTACATAAATAGAGAGTACCTACTCTCTTACCTCTGGCCATAATAAGTGCACCCTTGGTCACCTTCCAAGATTCTACTGTGAGAGTTAATGTACAACCCTCATCCCCTAACTTTCCTGCAGAAATAAAATTTCTCTTCAAGCTAGGAACATGCATAACTTCTCTCAACACCCATGTGTTGCCATTCTGCATTTTCAGCTGCACTTTACCTTTGCCAATAATTTTACAGGGTTCATCATCCCCTAGATACACTATTCCAAAATCTCCATGGATATAGTCACAAAAATATTCCCTATTAGGGGTAGCATGAAAAGATGCACCAGAATCTAACACCCAAGATTTTATATTATTATGCAAAGAGAATATTAAAGCATCTTGTGTAATACCTACAACCTTTGCTTCTTCTTTTCCTTCGTGCTGATTGTCCTCCTTAGGCTTTGACCAGCAATCTCTACTTATGTGCCCCATCTTTCCACAATTCCAGCATTGTGGCCTTCTGCCATTTCTAGATTTAGATCTACCTTTCCCCTTGGACTTGGATCTTGATCTCCCTTTCTTGCTCTTCTCTTTTTGCCTTCCCCTACTCTCAAAACTTAAAGCATTCCCAGATGTCTCTTCTGTGCTTTTCCTGCAAATTTCCTCATTCAAGATAACACTAACAACATCCTCTACTTTTAAAATATTTGATGCAGATGTAGTATTGCTAACTGCCATTACTAAGCTATGCCAGCTTTCAGGCAAAGAATATAATATTAAAAGAGCTTTTATTTCATCATCAAATACAATTTTGACTGAACTTAATTGATTTACAATACCATGGAAATCATTCAGGTGATTAGATACAGATCCACCTTCCTGCATATGCAAATTGAATAGCTGCTTCATAAGATATACCTTATTAGAAGCTGAGGGTTTTTCGTACAAATTTGCTAGAGTAGTCATCAACTCTACCGTTGTTTTTGCCTGTGATAAATTAGATATCACAGTAAATGCAAGACTCAGTCTTATAGACCCCAGAGCCTTTCTGTCAAGAACTTCCCATTCTTCATCCTCCATGTCTGTAGGCTTCTTTGCAATCCCACCTAACAATAAGCATAAATCCTTTTGATATAGATAGTCCTCTATCTGCATTCTCCAATGTTGATAGTTTTTGCCATTGAACTTCTCCATTCTCAGTTTACTTTCATCTGCCATTGCTTCTCCCACTCAAACAGAAATCCCTGCAGAAACTCCTGTGAGCAACTTGTAATCAATACACACTACACAGATCTGAACTGCCTGTTAGTGAACCTGAGCTTTGATACCAATTATTGGATATCAAACTCTAAACCTACAACCAAGGCTCTGATACCACTTGTTGGAGATCAACCAACAATATGATTACACTTATGAAAGCAATAAACTACAGAATTAAATCAGATAGATAAGTAACTAGAATCAGATAATAGCAAAGAACAAGAGATACAAGAAACCACCCTGAAAACTTGTATTAAACTCTTTACAAAAGGAATACAATTGAAGAAACTTCTTTCTTCCACACCTCTCTCAGATGCACAAGATCTCTCTCTAGATCTCTATCCCTTAAGAGCTCTCTCTCTCAAGTACAATCAATTCCAACAACCTGGATTGATACAACTCTGTACTGTTCTTCAACATTCACATACAATGAACTACTACAATAATCACACAAAGCTAAGAAGATCTAATTCTACATATAGAATTAGGAAACTTGAGCATGCACTTACAACCAACAGTTAAGCCTCTTGAACAAGGGCTCTAAAAATAATCTTGCTAATAATAGAAACGCGAACTTAAGACTAAGACTTAAACTCATCATGCAAACACTCGCTTCTGTCCTTGGAAATAGCATTCTGGACACACAGGTAACCGACGCCGGTTCCTGCCTGCTTGCCTGTGATCGACGTCGGCCGATCCTCTGTCGATGCCGGTGTTTCTTCAACTGCACCGGACCGACGTCGGTCGCTCCTGACCGACGCCGGTGACTGTGTAAACCTGTAACTTTGGTAATGTGCTCATATGTGAAGCTTTTAGGCTCTACACCTTAACACCATCTCTTCGAACTTGTCTCTGGAATCTTTTGCTTCCTTCGTTCAAAGCTTCCTTTCAAATTTTGAAATTTCTTAAAATTTTGAACCTTTGAACTTTGAGCCATTTTGGTTTAAGGTTCAATGGTTCATTCTCTTTCTTTGAATCTTTTGGTCCTTCAAACTTTATTGAACTCATTGAACCTTTAAACTTTGAACTCTTTTGGTTCAAGGTTCAATAGTTTAATGGTTCAATCTTTCTTCTTCAAATTCTTCTTTCATTTAAGTCCTTTAAAGCCATTTGAAATTTTCAAAGTGGTTAAACTTCTTTGAACTCATTGAACCTTTGAACCATTTTGAAGTAGGGTTCAATGGTTCAATGGTTTATTCCATTTGTTTGAAGCCTACCGATGGACCTTTTGGTTGAACCTCGATGTTGAACCAACCTTGAAATTGCCTAAGTGTTTGGAAGTTGTTCCTTTATGAGAGCCCGCTTGTTGAAGTTGTTGAACCTGTTGAACCTATGAGTCCCTTGACTGAAAATGCTTGAATAATTGAAGAACTTGAGTGCTCAAAAAAAAAATTGAGAAGGGAAGAGGGAATTTTGGCCTGTAAGACCAAAATAGTTGATATGTTATCCCCAAAAACAAGTGATGGATTTTGGGAATAACAGCTGGCTCCAATTGGGGAACTTCCATCGATTGTAAAAATAATCAAGGGAATAGAATCCAGAATCTCTAGTGCCTTTAAGTATGCCATTGGGCTATGGAGTCATGCTACCCAAAAAAGAAAGGTGAAAAAAGAAATCAAAATGAAAATCACCAAACATAACTAAAGACTAAACAAATATATAAATGTAAAACTGAACTTATTTGATACTTCAAGAATTGAAGTGCTTCAAATGCCGCCCACTGTGAGACACTGAAAATGGTGTTCTATCTTGATATATCAGTAAGAAACTATTTTCTCCCTAGAAGAAATGATTGGCAAATGGACCTCTCCACCAGGAATCAAATTTTCTATGCATTCATCTTGGTTCTCTCCTCTTGCCCCACAGCAAGACTTGATTTCCAGTCTAAAAAATCATGGATCCTCGTTCTCTTGTAGAAGAGTTTCTTTTCCTAATTTTTACATGCAGTAGCATGGTCTATTGCCATAATTCATTGCTCTTTTAGTTCAGTCTAACACATGATTTGATTGTCCCCATTAGATACCTACCAATGATTGGCATTGTCAGGCACACTTGGTCAAAAGACTAGCTCGATAGTGTACTTCTACTCTTCAAAGTCTTTGTGAGGAACCAAGAGGGTCATAGAGATAGCCAATGAATCTGCATGACTATGAAGCTCTCTGGGCACTACAGATATATTGAAAGCATCAAAACTTTCAATACAGTCCCATACTAGATTATGGTAATGGTGCAATCTTTTGTTTTTGGTTTGACACAATTTCCTCACCTGACAAACCATCAGTTTAGCATCTCCTTTGGCATGAAATATTTTTACACCTTTGTCTTGAGCAGCCTTCAACCTGAGTAACAGAGATTCGTACTCAGCAGTGTTGTTGGTGTTGCTAAACTGAAACTTGTATGAAGAAGAAAAAATATCTCCTTGTAGAGATATTAAAATAATTTTGGCTCCATAACCAGTAGAAGAATAGCTACCATCAAATTCTAGAATCCAGACATTATTATAAACTGATCTTTTTTAGATTCCTCCTGGTCAGGGAGGGAGGATTCTTTTGCATCTGAACTTTGTTCTACCAATTCTCTTGCTATCATGTCTAAACTTTTTGGATTGTCACCTACAGGACTTTCATCTACTGAAACATGAACATCCTCTGTGGTCAAGAAGTAATTACTTACCCTTGAAGACTCAAATAGAATTTGAGCTTCAGGGGCTGTCATTTGGGTGACAATGTACTTCGACTCCTTTTCAGGGAGTAGCCTCTGCATGATGCCATTGATAGGATCCTTGCCTCGGATAGGTCCATACTTATCTCACCACCAACATCTTTGCAGAAATTTCACCCAAGAAGGACGTCGTATGAGGCTGGGACATCAGCCACCAGGACTTCCATCTTTATTCTTTTTCCTAGAAAGGCCTCAAATGCAAACTGGGCATCTTTGATTTGTCCCAGCAAAAGTACTTATTTATTTTCCATAGAAAAATAGCTCCCAAAAGTCTTGGTCAACATGAGGCCAAGAGATTCAGCTACTTTAGCAAGCATGGCATTGTCAGATGTGCCTGAGTCTATGATGCAATTATTCAGCTGATGTCCATTTATTAACAGGGAGACATAAAATGGTTGTCTTCCCAAGGGCAACTAGAGGAGTAATGACAAGGTTATTCTAGGTGGATGTGTTCTTGGGGGGATTAGGAGTTGCTTTCATAATTTCTTGTCCTGCAGGGATGGCTTTATACTTCACACATTCCACTAATCTATCCAATTATTCAGGATTGGATTGCAAGAATTCAAACTCAGTCATTTGAATTTTGGTCTTCTTGACATGGTTAATTATATCAAATGACTGGAAAGAACTGGGAATAGAGGAAAGAATTTCATCCTTCTAGTTTTTTGGGGGTGTGGTATTGATCTGAGAATTTGAAGCACAAGGTGCAGGAACGTTTGGGGTACTTATTTTTTTAGTGATTATCGGGTCCTTTGATTGAAAAGGTAGAGTAATACCCCATTTAGCAATTGAAATTGTTGGTTGAGATCCTTCCCCTGATTTTCCCTTATTTGCTTGTTGAACTGACTGGTTCTGGGCCCTGGTAAATATAGCATATGATCCATCAAACACTTTTGACTTGCTTCTAGATTCATCTTGGTAATTTAGGAAACCAATGTTGGAGTCGCCAACTGATTCATCTTGATCTTCCATAAAGAGATCAGTGCCATCTTCCTAGTTCAACT
This sequence comes from Torreya grandis, assembly GCA_037957365.1. Taxonomy (NCBI): domain Eukaryota; kingdom Viridiplantae; phylum Streptophyta; class Pinopsida; order Cupressales; family Taxaceae; genus Torreya; species Torreya grandis. Next base: position 4,580,695 of record JARHVA010000611.1, on the reverse strand, counting down.
CAGATTGGAAATAAAAATTTGATTTAGTTTTAAGGTATCTAATTGCTGAGTTGGCTAGAGCTACCTCAATGGCAAGTTTTCCCTATGGGGGAGGAAGATGATTTGGCTGCCCTTGATTCTTGGCAGTGTTGCCTTGGTATGACTAATTGGGGAATGTCTTCCTTGGTATATCTCGGTATGAAGGAGGATTAGACATCCCTTGCACCATTTACTTTTTGAGAGCTAGCAACTCATTTGCCATCTTTTGCACCATTGGATCAGTGGTTCCTTATAGATGGATATTCAGAGGATGAAGAAGATTTATCTCTATTAGGATCTCTCTTTATCTTCCCCACCAAGATGAGATCATCTTCCACCTTAGTGGCCAAATCTTGAGATGCAGCAAGGTCTATGTGGCCAGCCTGTCTCAACAAGAAACTCACTTTAGGAAGCTGAGAGTTGATGAAGAAACATTTGAGATTCTCAGCTGTTGACTGAGCAATTATAAGAATCCTATTCCTCAACTTATCAAATTTAGCAATGAAGTCCCTCATAGGTTCATGAGGCTCTTTCTTCATTTGTGTAATTTGGGCTAGTAGGGCATGTGCATCTTCTGTAGGCTTGAATCTAGATTCAAACTTGGCTTTAAGGGTGTTCCAGTCAGTCACGGTCTAGGCCTGCAGATGATAAAACTAGTCTGCAGCAACACCTTGTAAAGTTTTTATGAACAGCCTGATTGTTATATCTTTGTATTCTACACCTATCACGCCATAGGCTATGCTGAAGGCTACAATATGTTCATTAGGATGAACTCTCCCATCACCATAAAATTTGAGGAAATTCTTTTTGGAACTACGAGGTAGCTCATGTAGAGGTGGAATTAGATTGAGTGGACTAAAAGAGTTACCCCAGGGACCTTGAGCTACCATTATATGACTATGGAAAGGGGGGATAACAAATTTTGGTGGGGTATGTATGGGCAAAGCTCTACTATCAGAGGAAAAAGAAGCTATGCCTTGTATTGGTGACCTGGTGTTGGTAGGAGGAAGACTCCTAGTTTGTTGAAGGTGAGGTTGAGGAAACAAATCAAAATTGCTCTACTGCACCAACTCAAAAATAAGTTCAACAACACTTTGAGCTTTTTGGCTTCTTATATAGCATGGAGCTGCTAGATTGTAGAATAAAAATGGAAAAGAATTGGCCCTACTTTAGCTTGAAGCTTAAGGCTTCAAACTGCACATTCTTTCCAGTTGGTGTGGAGCTGCCAGAGAATTTACTTTTGAAATGAAATGCTCGATCTCCAGCATCTCTGGTTTCATAGCTCAAAGTATACAATGGAAATGGATAAGGATATAATGATAATGGGTAAGGCATAAGTGATGCTTCAATCTGAAACTTGAGGCTTCAAATTGCACAAAATTGTTGTGTCCCCAACAGAGTCACTAAAAACTATTGGTTGAATATTTTATCACTAGCTAACTAATAGGCAAAATAGGTGTTTCAACCACAACATAAGAAGATTTATCAGCCAAAACATGTGGGTCTACCACATCAAGATGGGATAAATCTCTCCTCTCATCAAGGGGAGGTTCCCTATAACTATAAGGTGTTATATACTATATATATATATATATATATATATATATATATATATATATATATATATATATAAGCTGAAAATAACACTCAGGGGTAGGACAACACCATCCATCTCTCTTTTTTTAGAGATGATGTTCACAAACAAAAGAGAAATCCTGGGTGATTGCTGGAGGCATTTCTCTTTTTTTAGAAATAATACTCAGTCAACAGCTAGATTCCTTCCTGGGTAGTAAAAGTAACTAGACGTAGTAACACAACAGGATGAAGTGTAGCACAAAGTCTCCACCTCAACTGCCAAAGAGTGAAATATATGAAAGACAATGGGGGCACAAAGTCATCCCAAGATCCTTTACATAGAAATAAAAAAACAAACACGCTAAAGACAATTTTGGTAGCACAAAGTCTCTCCACAATCGACTTCAAGACACCTTCCTAATTACTTCCACTAGTTCTACTTGTTAAATTAAATGGACAAGAATGCTTCTAGGAAATAGACATAAGAACAATTTTCTAAATAACACAAGCTATTCCAGCATAAAGTTTGAAAGGTCACTTGTTTTCTCATTCAAATAAAGAAATATGATTAACAATATGAGCTCAAAGTCTCAAGAAATGCCTTTCAATTTGGGTAGAGTTTTGCTTCTATAACAGAGAGATCTCTTTAAAAAAATAAGAGAAATTACAATATATAGCACTCCAAAAAAGACTTGGGTGCTTTGTTTCATGGAAATGGTCCATGCTACATTCAATGCCTTGAATGTATTTCCATGAAAGAGCCATGCTAGAACAGGTCATTGGCCTTAACTTTTGCATGTTAATTATTCTCAAATGTCTCCTCCAAAGTATGGGCCACCTGGTCCTCTTCCTGATATTTGCGTAGCTGTCCACTTCACCTTTACTCGATCTAGAAAAATAATCCACACTATTGAGTGCTCGTACACTCTGATGTCTATTTGGTGGACTGTTTCACCTACTAGGAATAACTCCTACATAGATATTTTTGGTCTTTTTGCATCGTTCCCTCTTTCTTTGTTGTATTTTGTCTCTTCCTTGTGATCTAAGCTCTCAGGCTATCTTTTCACTTTTAGCTGGCTCTTTTGGCTCCTTTTTTGGTTGGTCATTGAGTTTATTTTCAGGTCCATGCCATATTTGAAAAATAATAGATATTTTATTACCCTAAATTTGACATCCATAGGGATGTCATTGGTCGCTGGTCACTTGAACCACATTGAACCTCAAACCTTTGAACCATGAGAGTGCATCAGTTCAATGGTTCAATAGTTTGGGTGGTCCTATCAGCTCCTTGGTTCAATCAGTTGAACCATCTCTTTGAACTTGTCTCTGGAATCTTCCGCTTCCTTCACTTGAAGATTTTTTTCAAATTTTGAAATTCATTGAACCTTTGAACCTTTTAACTTTGAACCATTTTGGTTCAAGGTTCAATGGTTCATTCTCTTTCTTTGAATCTTTTGGTCCTTCAAACTTTATTGAACTTGTTGAACCTTTGAACTTTGAACTCTTTTGGTTCAAGGTTCAAGGGTTCAATGTTTCAATCTTTCTTCTTCGAAGTCTTCTTTCATTTAAGTCCTTCAAAGCCGTTTGAACTTTTCAAAGCGGTTGAACTTCTTTGAACTCGTTGAACCTTTGAACCATTTTGAAGCGGGGTTCAATGGTTCAATGGTTCATTCCATTTGTTTGAAGCCTACCAATGGACCTTTTGGTTGAACCTCCATGTTGAACCAACCTTGAAATTGCCTAAGTGTTTGGAAGTTGGTCCTTTATGAGAGCTCGCCTATTGAAGTTATTGAACCCGTTGAACCTGCGAGTCCCTTGACTGAAAATGCTTGAATAATTGAAGAACTTGAGTGCTCAAAACATTTTTTGAGAAGGGAAGAGATATTTTTGGCCTACAGGACCAAAATAGTTGATATGTTGTCCCCAAAAACAAGTGATAGATTTTGGGAACAATAAGTTTATCAAAACACAATCTTGCACAAATATGAAATCAAAGGTAATATGGGATATTTATCAAATAAGGAACAAACTTCTTTATTTTTATCAACAAATTTTCAAAAAGGCATAAATAATACCATAAATGAATTTATGTGACTAAAATAAGAATTAGAGCATTCACAATTTTTTTAAAATAGCCATACATACACAAAGAAGACACAATACAAGGAAGGCAAAACTTTAGTCTATTATCTTTCTCCAGGTTACAACATGTAGATCAATTCTTCAAAATACAAAATAATTTCTCCAACAACAAAAAGATATATGGGATATGTTAGGGTACCCATATTTATACAAAAATACTCCTTTGAAAGAGAGGGGTTATCAAAACCTTACGCCCAGTTATAGAGCAATAAAATCTAGGAAACTTCATGCAAATGTTCGTCTCTTCAACTTGGAATGGTGTCCTTGGTGGAGTAGATAGTTGGAAAATAAAACATGTAAATGTTGGGTGCTTCAATAAGTGTTAGAGGAGTAGATAAATTCATTGAAATCTTTTAGTTGAACCCTTTCTTCATTAAGTTTTGTTGTTGTTATCTCTCCCAAGGATTGAGGCGTCAAAATGAACCATTAATTGGTAACATTGAATGCTTTTGGATATTTTAGGTTACAACTTGCAAAACCTAATTTGTAATTTGAAATGAAAACTTTTACAACTTTTTAAGTCATTCATCTTGACAAAAGTGAAAGTGTAAATTACAACATGAGTTTTTTACAAGTGAAGCAATTCAAAGCTTGTCAAAAGGAAAAGTGCAAATTACAAGTTTCACTTTTACAACTTAAAGCCTATCAAAAAGATACTTAAAAATTACAAGTGACCCTTTCTCAAAGAGAGATGTCAAAATGATAGTTAAAATTTACAACTTGCAACTTTACAAAATATCTTACAACAAAGAATGTAAGCTACATAATGTATTTTACAATCAATTGAAAAAATTAATCCACAACCATAACCTCTAAATATTTCTTGTCTTTTTTTGCTTGTATCTTCTCAATGTAAGCATTGAAGCTACTAAAAATATCTTGAAGGCATTATTCATCAAGACCAAGGGTGTAAATTTTACTTATCTCACATTTTGTTATCACTCTAGATAGTTCTCTAGATGCATCATGTAGACTTGAGTGTCTTTTCCCATCTGATCTAGTGTATTGTGATATCTGATGAATCAGTGAATGGAACTCAAATTGAAGGTCGTATTCCATGTTGATTCTCTCTTGAATACCCCTTTAAATTTGTCCTAGACCTCTTGAACTAAAAGGGTTTGATCTTGGTGATTTGTTGCTTCACATGACAATTTACTAAGTAGATATTCAATGTTATAGATTATATCTTTGGCCTTATCACGTGTACTTTTGTCCTTATTGATACTCTCAATGAGCATCCTGATTCTAAAATGGGCTGCACTATCTAGTTCTTCATGTTCTATAGAAATCTTCAATAGCTTTTTTGATATGAGGGTGTTGACCTCAATTAGGTCAATAGCCTATAATTTGGGAAGGAATAGGTTTATTCTTTCAATTTCTTTCTCATATTTACTTATGTCTACTTTTAGATATGTTTGATCATCCTTCAGAGTTTTATAATAGTTCATTGCTAGCTCTAGCACTCTATTTACCTTTGTTATGAATTCATCATCCCAGTCTTTTATGGACCTTCCAGTAGTACCAATATTTTTCATTACTTCAAATGTTTCTGTGTCAAGGAATTGAGCAAGAGATTGAGTTGGCTGGGCTACTAGCTCAATGAACTTCCTCAGGGTAGTTGTCAACTGCTCAACTTTATTCTTCAGTTCATCTTTAGTGACCTCATCACTATCCATATTCTTAAAAAGAGAGTTAATGTTTGACTAAACATCATGTTTCAACCCTTCTCTAGTTGGATGACCCAGTGCACTTTAGATATTTGATGATCCCCCATGACTTTATTCCTTTTGTTTATCTAGTGAGGGGGATACTATTTCTACATATCTTTCCCCTACTACATCATATGATATTATAGAGATGGTCTTGGGGCCTGCCTTTAATATTTTAGATGCCTCCAATAGACCAAAGTCTAGTGTGTTGGGAAACACCATTTATTTCCACTTCTTCAACATTGATTGTGCTAGCCAACCTACAGTGGCAACCTATGAATCTGGCACTGTCATCTATGTATTTATAGCTAAAGTTGCTACACTGGTGGTTACTGTGACAAGTGTTGTATTTATCACTGATGTTGTCACTGAATCCTCGACTGATGATTTGTATATCTCTTTCCTATTTGTGGGTTGAGTAGCCATAATTGTATCAATGGGTACATATGTCTCCACCTCCTTGGTGGGGCTTGGGTTACTGTGGGAGTGGAAGAAATGGGTACTTAAATGGATGAAGTGGGTGTATGTGTTTATCAAGGGTGTGAAAGTTGGGAGTGATATGATTAGAAGGGTATGCATAGGTAGTTGGAATATGGGAACCTATAAAAGGGTGGAATCTAAGGCAATAAATGAATCAATAAACATGGTGGGAACACTCAAAGTAGATGAACGAGATAAAAATGAAGTAGTAACTACCCCAGTAGTTGAGATGGCTAGTGGGATTATGGCCAGAATGATTGAATCTACAACCATGTACTGATGGGTGGCATTAGTGATCAATGAAGTGGTAGTGGATATTGGGGATGAGGTGGAAGTGATTACAAAAGAGGGAAGTGAAGGTTGATTCTGAGTGTCCAACTATGTTGATTAGCTTATTGCCAAGGGAGTTACTTGCATAGGTGGGTCAAGTGAAGGTGTAATTAGTTGCACTGGTGGGCTGGTAAAAACATGAGGGGTAGTTATTTGGGTAGTGGAGATAGGAGGAAACAATACTGTGGTTAGTTGAATAGTGGAGATAGGAGGGGGAACTATTTGTGATGGTTAAACAGTAGCTATGTCCTCTATAGAAGTTGACATTGGTTGATCCATCAATTGTGTTATAATCTCTTGGTTGATGGAAGGACCCCTTTTTGCCTTCTAATTTTACCTTCACTTGTGTGACACCACAAGCCTATTTGTCTGGTCTACTTGGGTTCTACTACTAGGACCCTCTACTATTGGTGCCACACCCTTCTCCTTCACTTATATCAACTTGTCACTAATACTCAGGGTCTCTTTGGTTATCTTAACCCCTTTGCTCCTTAACTAGTTTATTGTTTGGTTTATAACTTGGGTGGTTATATCCATCAATGAGAAGGATTTAGGTATAGACCACTTGACTAGGGGAAGAGGTTAGAGATAGATTTTATTATCATAATACACCCTGTCAACTGGTGATTCATCATATTTCAAATCCTTAAGGACTGGTGCCATGTTATAGGTTTTGATTTATTCTAGGGTCATTTTGGAATAATCTCTCAACCTTACTTCCTCTTCATCCTGCATATCTTCCCAGTAATCTTCATAAAAAGAATGTGGGAATATGTGTAGACACCCACTATACTAGTAATATGGTTAGTCACATCATAAAATGGCCTTGCATTGAGAGGTCTTAATGTCATTTGAGTCATCTCAGCATTTGTACATTTGGATTTTGATAGGGAAGGGTAGGTGTATCTTCCTATATTGATAGGGAAGTGAATCCTTTCCTTATGCATGATTGATAAGAACTTATGGGTTTTCACAAGTTGCCCCACAAGTTCCATCATGGCCCATTTGTCACTTACATACCTTAGAAGGGTGTAAGGACAACCATTGAACCCTCCCACTTTGATGTATGAATATGTTGGGAATTAAATGAAATTTCAGCCCCAATTTGTGATCTCAGATGTTGCAGCATCAAAAAATATACTCCTTTCTAGTTCCTTGTCAAACATAATTATGATGCAGTATATGAAATCATCACTGACCCTTCTGAAATGTTGTTTGCTTGCCTCAAGGGTGAGGTCATGGCAGTAGTTAAAGATAGTGTTGACTTGATTGGGCACTATGTTCAATCTTGGGAATGCCCTCCCTTTTGCTAATATATAGACCAAGTATGAGGTCACATAAAACTTGCCTGTAGTTTGGACTTCCATCATTTTTTTGTGAATGGAGTCAAAAATCAACTAGGCCTAAAGAATATACTATTTATTTTGGTGGATCGCCTAGAGAAACTAGTACATCTAATCCTTATAATTCCTAGCATCTGGGTTCCCTATAACTTTATGCAAGAGTATGATAATGTCACCTACTTCATATTTAAAGTCTATTATAGTCAGGGTTTTAGGCATTCTTGTGGATGTAGGTCTAAAGGTTTTTAGCCATTGTTTGTTTAGAACTTGTAGACATGTAATATTATTATCTTGATAGAATTTCTTAGAAGATTCAAGGTTTATATCTAGATAGCTTTCATATTCTAGAATTAGGAATATTGTATCTATAAAATTGGGGTCTATATTTAGAATCTTCTTTCCCTTATCATTCACCTCCTCTCTCTTTTTAGCATCATAGTGTTTCGCCATTATGAGCACAAGTTCAGGGCTCTTTACTAATAGTGGGAAATCTGCTACTTGGGGCAACCTAGTGTCGTAGATACTTTGAATCCAATCATTGTTGAATTCAACATTTATTCTATTTAAAAAATCAACTAGGTTTGTGTGACCTATATCCATGTTGGTGATATCATTTGTATATGAGTCCAAGCTGGATGGGACCCCAATTCCCTTTGACTTGAAATTCATTTCCTTTCCAAACATGTGCTCAAGGAAAAATGGCTTGGGAAAACCAACTACAGAGTTGGTGGGTCTTAGACTTGTAGTTGAAACTAGAAAGTCTAGCAGAGATATAAAGTGTAATTATAATTGAAATGTCTGATAGAAATATGATGTGTAACTATAGTTGAAATGTCCATTGGGGATTTGACTTACAATTTTCACTCGCAAAGTCCGATGAAAGCTCAAGCAAGGTTTTTTTTTTTGCAAAAACAAGTTAGATTTTCAACGGGGATTGGGAGTTGTTAGAACAATGGGAATCTCCATAGAGGATTCATATGTGTTTTTGCAACTTGGATTTCCACGAGGTTTGACCTTGCAAAAGCAAGAGGTATTTTTTCCAAATTTTATGTGGGGAATATTTTGGATTTAATAGTTTTACAAACCCTAGACTTTTGCTATGAATGGTAAATGTTCATATGATCTTTTAACAGAGATTTGAAAAATGTAGACAAAAAATGGGAAAATGCAATAAAGTAAAGGAAATGATGCTAGGTTCAAGATAAAAACCTAAGTTTCTATTTAAGAACCCTAAAAAGAGCAATAATGGCAACAATTTGAAGAAAAACATGGGGAAGATAGAGGAATATTATGCTTGCATGCAGAGGATGGCAATGGTAAAGTGTGACATTGGCGTAGTATTGGTGCAACATTACTTGGCATTTGGTTCAAAGGATTTTTGAGATGGAGCTCCAAATCTAATTTGCAAATGTCAAATAATGACCCCAAAAAACCTAATTTATTAATAAAAACTCGTAAGTAATGCTAAGTAGGGTGGTGGTTGGGTAAACGACAAGAAGCGGGGTTTCAGAGTCATCATGCAATTTTGCAAGTTTGTAAATTTGTGATTTACGTATGGATCTCCACTTTCTACTGAATGACTTAGTTGAGGAAGTGGGTAATAGGAACCTTATTTTCACTTTGTAACTTTACAAAGTTACAAAGTGCAATCAGAGTTTTGATTCTCACGAGCAGGGAGGAAGGGCAGAAAGTAGAAATCAAGTTGCACTTTATAACTTTGTAAGATGCAAAGTACAACCAAAGTTCCAGTTTCTATGGGTGTGGTGAATGGTGGAAAGTAGAACTTGAGTTGCACTTTGTAACTTTGCAAGTTGCAATGTAAAACCGAAGTTCCAGTTTTCACAAGTATTAGGTAAGAGTGGAAGGTGAGGTTTCATTTGTAAAGTTGCAAAGTGTAATTGGAGTTCAGGGTTCCGCTAGGTGCTAGGTGAGCGTAAAGTGGAGGTTTGGGTGCACTTTGCAACTTTGCAAAGTTGTAAATTACAATCAAATCTTTCGTTTTCACTAGGTATTGGAAAAACAGGAAGTGGAGGTTTGGGTGCACTTTACAATTTTGTAACTTGCAAACTACACCCAAATCCCCATTTTCTTTTAGGTATGGAAAAAAGTTTCTTTGGTCACTTTCAAGCTTTTTCCCAAAAAATTAATAAGTCTCCCTTAGGGTACTAGGTGTTTTGATATTTTTGGCCCACAAAAAATATCCACAGGACCTTATGTACATTTTTGGAAAAAGTCAAGTAGTTGATTTTTTTTTTATGATTGTGCTCTTTAAGTCTAAGGCTCTGAAACCCTTACCATTCTAAATCTAAGCACCAATCCCTAGGAAACTGATCTTCTTCTTCAAATAGTAATAGAGTAGATGAACCTATAAATGATAAGGAATAATATTTTTTTGGGCTTTGTGCTCAAGGTCAACAAGGATTTTAAGTGCATAACCCCTGTTAGTCTCCTCAATATTATACAATATCAATCACAACACACCAAGTAACAATGCAAATCAACGAGGGATTCCAGTGTGATACAATGTATCTTTACTATGACTTTCAACGTTATAATGAATGTTTAATTTCTTTTAGAATGTAATGAACAATTAATGTTAGATGCTCTTCACATTTACTTAGATTCTTGGATGACTTTTCTATTTGCTTTAATTGATTGTTATATTCATTGATTGTCTTGAATGTACAAATGTACCTCTATATAATTTATAGACCTCTTGAATTCAAATTAAAACCCTATTGGCACACAAGTTGACACATAATGAATGAAAACACTCACAAAACATGACCCAAGATTCTCAAAAGACCTAAAAATGAGTGAGGAGGGCCCACCCACAAAAAACGTACACTATATGTTTTCAAAAAATATACCAATAATATAGAAGGATAAGACGGGAAAAAAGAAGGAAAAAAAAAAGAAAAAAAGAGAAACACATGATAAAAATAATCCTATATATAAAAAACATTCAAATAAAACTTAATCTAAACCAATGAATAAAGTACACATATTCCTTAATTAGTAAAATTTTATAATTAATAAATATTTAAAAACTATTTACATGCATACTTTATTAAGAGTTTTTTCTATCTACCTTATATATTATTTAAAAAATACACATCTATTACTTCCTATAAATTCATCATCACACATCCTTGAAATAAACACATTTCTACATGAAGCCAACTCAATATCTACCCACCTCTATATCCCATGCACCCAAAACCCTAATTTTATTGAGGTATATGTATACTCTAAATAAATTAACATAGAACCTAAATTTATGGATCAATTAGAAGAGAGTAAGACAAATGCTCTAATTCCTTTGGGCATCTTAACATTCCTTGCCACAAAAAATGGTGAGGTTTCAGAGAGGAATTTCCTCTCTAGTTTAATATCATTGATCCTATTAAGCCCCCCCCACGGGGTGGAAAAAACCATGTTTAACTCATAAACTATGTTTAATCATGTTTAACCCATAAACCATGTTTAACTATGTTTAACTCATATTAACTTCCAGTGTGATCATAAAATTAAACTGCGAGGCAGCGGTTTGGAGAGCAAAGAAAAGGCCATGCACCATAAAGGCAAATAAAATTAATTGAAGATCGCTGAAAAAGAAATGGAAAACATCCAACCTGGTGCAGAAAAGGATCCCAGTCTGGAAAATTCTGGGTTGGGAACAAATGAAAAGAAAACGGTAGAGAAAGCTTCTGCAGCTGTGAAGGAAGACGCTAAAACCCAAAACCATGCAAGTCCTACCACACAAGATGCTCTAAACCCAAATAAGAAAAGACCGCGAGATCACTCACAAATGGCAGACCCTGAACACCCACCAAATGCACCCACAGAAGATGATGAAGAAGAAAAGGCCGACAAGTTTGCAAAGCTCAGCAACACAGAAGAGGGTGCAGAAGAAACCAAAGAAGAAGGAGCTACTGCCCCCTGCCATCATCTGAAGCCAAAGAGGAGGAAAATAGCCATTTTAGTGGCATACTGTGGAGTTGGGTATCAGGGGATGCAGAGGAATCCAGGGGCCAAAACAATAGAGGGTGATTTAGAGGAGGCCTTGTTCAAGGCTGGGGCAATCTCAGAGGACCACTATGGGAATCCGAGGATGGTGGACTGGATGAGGTCTGCAAGGACTGACAAGGGCGTCAGTGCTGTGGGGCAGGTGGTTTCCGGGAGATTCTTTATTGACCCTCCAGGGCTGGTGGAGAGGGTCAATTCCTATTTGCCAGAGCAGATAAGGGTTTTTGGATTCAAGAGGGTCACTCCGTCCTTCAGTGCCAAGAAGTTCTGTGACAGAAGGAGGTATGAGTATGTTCTCCCTGTTTTTTCTTTGGATCCTAGTGCTCATAGGGACAGGGAAAGTGTTTTGGCGAGTGAGGGTAAGGAGGGGGCATTGGTTAAGTGCTTAGAGTGCTCTGAGAGAGGCAGGAAGGTGGTGGGTGTCATGGGTAGAAAGAATGAAAATGCTAGTAGGAAAGCTAGTGGGATGGTTGGGGGGAATGTGAACCATGATGAATTGAATGAGAAAAATTTAGGAAATCATAATGAGATGGATGTGGGAAATGTGAATAATAATGAGATCAATGAGGAAACTTTGGGAAATCATGATAAGATGGCTGTGGAAACTGTGACTAATAATGAAATAAATGAGAGAAATTTGGAAAAATGTGATGGAATGGTTATGCACACTGTGAACAATGGTGAATTAAATGAGAGAACTTTGAATAATCCTGATGGGATGGTCGGGGAAGCTGTCAATGATAATGAATTCAACGAGAATTTTAAACACCCTTCTGAAATGAAAAGTTCAGGGGAGTTAGTTAGCTTGTTAAATGAGCCGTTTTCAGGAACTGGTGATGGCGTTCATGTTGCAAAGAGCCCCAATGAAGGGTCCAAAAATTTGGAGACAGCGCAGCCCATTTCTGGTTTGGGTCAGGCTGTTTTTCTGAAAGGGCCTGAACTTGAAAAGGTCTCAGTTGGACAGATTGATGGACCGGCTGTGAAGAGCAGCTTTTGCTATGGGGAAGAGGAGAGACACAAATTTAACAGTATCCTAAGTCAGTATGTTGGAACTCATAATTTCCACAATTTGACTACCCGCACAAAGGCAGAAGATCCCTCGGCGAATCGTTACATTTTGTCTTTTCAGGCAAGTGATGTTTTCACCATTGATGGCATGGATTTTGTGAGGTGCACAGTCGTTGGTCAGAGTTTTATGCTTCATCAGATACGCAAAATGATGGGTCTGGCTCTTGCTGTGATGCGAGGTTGTGCTCCAGAGTCCATAATAGTCACAGCTCTTAGAAAGTAAGTTGATTTTCTTTTTTTTTCTCATTTCTGAAAATCTGGAGTAAAATTTTAATTATTGCAAGCATAGATGAGAAAATCTGGCACTGTGGTTGGTTTATGGTATATGCAAAATAATGTAGCATTATAATCTTGATGTTCATATGACTCTTAGGGTTGAGTGATTGGGGAATTGATAACAGCAATGGATGTCTTCCTCAGCCTTAATACTCTTTCTTCGCTCAGTTTCTCATCATTTTGGGATCTCTCTGTCAGGCGCATGCATAGGAATGTACATGTTTGTTAAATTAATGACATTAAATCATAGTGCTCTATGAATCTTTGTGGGTAGTGTAACTGTAATATCAACATTGTATATAATTCTGCTTTTGATTGCGGCATTTTGCTTGTGTCTATGATTGTTTCCTCATTTTCATTCTTGTGGGATATTTTGCTCAGGGATGTCCATATGAACGTGCCTACTGCTCCCGAGCTGGGATTGTTTTTGGATGAGTGCTTCTTTCCTGCCTACAACCAGAAATGGCAAGCTACGCATGAGGAGATCTCTCTGAAAGGCTTTGAGCAACAAATATTGGAGTTCAAGCAGAAATATATATACAAACACATTGCATCCTCTGAAGTTAAGGAAGGAATAGTGGCTTTGTGGTTGCATTCTCTTAATCAGCGAAATTACCCTGATTTTATTGCTGCAAAGGGATCAGAACAGCTTCAAAACGGAACAGAGTCTATGATACCCACTTCTAAGGAAAGCACAGCTGACACTGAAGTGCTTGCAAATTAATCACTACAAATGCTAATAATATATTTAATCGATTGGTTTGAATATTTTCCCTTAATTCCTAGTGTTTCTTGAGAAAATTTCTCACATAAAGAATCTGATTTGGAATGTATAGATTTAACAAGATTCTTTGTTTATTGTGTTCATCTATTCATGATTTATTTGAATTAGCCTTAGGCTTGCGTTGTTTTAATTTAATCTTGTATGCATCTTTAATTTTAGTAGTGTTCTTTATTGATTGTCAATCTCTTTCATATTGTAGAGCTTCTGCAGGTCTTATAGACCTTATTGAAAAGATAAAGAGGAGGATATTTCAGACACATGTAAATGTGAAATCTAACATAGGTAGCAAGAGTTCGAATAGCTTTCATCTTCTACTTTTTTTAGTCAGATTGTCATTTACTTCAAACAGCAAGCTCTGCATCTATGAGTTGAACTTGTGTTATTAGATAGCCAGAGTAAGATCTGGCTTGAAATATATTTTTGAATGCATTTTAGGTGCATTTTTGTTGGGTGTTTGTAGAAAAAGGTGCGGAAGTTGAGACTGTATATAACTTAAATAAAATGAAAGTTTCCCTGACGTTCTTCAGTCACAAATAGCCAGACATCTTTTGATGCCACGTTTTGGCAATAAATCATTACTCAATAAGCTTTAATTGATTCTGTATCGTTTGCATGAATATTTGATCTTTCTATAGTACTGTGTTCATGGTTATGTAATGACTAGACTTTAATGTTCAAAATAAGTGAATTGCTCGAGAACTATTAGAAATTTTAATGCATCTTAGTGTTCAGAAATTTAATTATTTAACATATTTTTATTGCTTTGTTATGTATTTTTTACCTCAAGAGTTTCTGTTATTATTTGTCAAATAATCCTGGTCTCTTTATCAATTTATAAAAACAATTCTGGGCTCAATTTTGTATTTTCCATCGATTTAAAGTAGAGTTGAGATTTGACAAGTATATGCTATGTGCCCATGGTTCTCTAATGGCCGGATTTTAACGTTCAAAATAAATAAGTTGCTGGAGAATGCCTACTAGAAACGTTAATGCATTTTTTTTAATTGATAAAATGAGGGTTGGCCCCCCCACACCCATTCATTAAAATCTGAAGTTTTATACATAACAATCAGTCTGCTCGTCGAGCAAGACACTTCAACAAAAGCCCGTAAAATGCATCTTCAGTGTTTTTCAGGATTTTAACTATCATAACATATTTCTGCTGCTTCATTATGTGTTTTTAACATCTAAAGTTTTGCTATCGTATTAGTCAAACAAGCAATCCTTGGTCTCTTTTTCAATATTATAAAAACAACCTGGTCTCAATTTTCTGTTTTCCATCAATTAAGTAGGTTGAGATGCACAGTAACTATATGCTTTTGAAAATAGTTTGTCGAGAGCGGCAGATTCTCTGCTGCTTCTTTGTGGGATTTATTGTATGTGGGGTAAGATTGTAACATAAATACTTGGAAATATTATTATCTACTATTCTATTAAGTATTGACCATCATCTAGTATCATTCCTGTTGATAAATATAAAATATACAATAGCATCATGGGTGGTACTTGTGAATGGTGACAAATAAATTTTGGATGATTCTTCCACCATTAATAAATACAGTAAGAAAATCAAATATTTTTATGCCAATTTTTTATTTTTCTCTATTGTGAAATCTTAGGATTAAACTTTTGGGGGTATAGCTCATAAAGATGGTACATTGGCAGCCTGCTTGCTGTGAGCTGCTAAGCTTAATGGTAGGCTAAAATTCTGTACACCATGAAGATGTTGGTGTGTTCTGTCCTTATAATTTTGACAATCGATTAAAAGGAACATGTTGGTTAGCATTTATATATTTATTTATGAATAGTTCATGGTAATTCAGGCATCTAAATAGAAAGCTAGTAAATGTGCTTATAAAAACTCACATCATTTTACTTGAAAATATAATTTCACATTGAAAGACTAAATCGGGCTCTTTGGTGAGGCATTCAATTGTTTTTTGATTTATTGAATCCTCTTTTGAGTGGAGATACTAAAATCTTCGATGCAGAACATGTTACTTGTATACACTTTAATTTGGTCAAGCAACCACAAGTATCATGTCTTTTCTTGTTCTTTCACATGAAGGTCTTAGTGATGAATGTCTTTTCTTGCTCTTTCACATGAAGATCTTAGTGATGAATACAATCCTTGTTCATATGATCATTTTGGGTCTTTTGATCTTTTTTGTTTTATCTTCTCTATTTGTTGCACCCTCAGTGGTTATAAGTCACCTCCTCCCAGTGACAAGGGCCCTTATAACTCTGTTTTTAAGTTTCAAGACAGTAGCGCCATTCTCAGGACAGTGGCATCATGTGATGCTCGTGTTCAATTATGGCTTTAGTGGCCAATGATCATTTTTTCGTTTGTTTTGGGTCCTAACCCTACCTTGAGCCTTCTCTTATGTTTTTATTCTTCTTTTACGACTTTTGGTCAATGAATAGGGTCTTATATTAAAATCAAAATTCTTTCTATATAAAGAGCTTCACAAGGCATTTTACATCTAACACTTATTATTTTAACACATAATTATATAAAATCAATCAATAGTACAACTTAATACTCTACATACTATTTAGCTATCACATCTAGACATTGCATGCTTGATTAAATAAGGACATAAGCGAAAATCATTATAGTACATTGTGTGCATTGATTATGCACGTTTCCTATGAGAGAGCTACATGCGATTTGAGATTTCTAGCATTGGGGTTAATGTAGGCAACAACCAAGACAACATGAGTTATGCTCCATGTGATCATAATATCTTACAACCCAATTTTTTCCTTTCTTTTGTATTTGATCTGATTGTTGTTCTATGTGTAAGTATTCATTAGGGTTTTAGAAGATATTCAACAAAAACAATGACACGAGTTTTTGGAAGACACAACAACCCCTTGTAGGTCCCGCAAAACCACCCGCAACGTCCCTGAAAGTTCCAGACAGTTCTTCCAAGAGAGACACTAGCGTCACATGACGCTATTGTCCACATAAGGGCACTACTATCCAAGACCAAATTTCAGATATAGTCACACAATGAAAGGTGTCTGCCTGTTTTTCTTGCTTGTTTCAGCGATCTGAGCCACATAAATTTTTATTTTACTCCAGATAAATGCTCTTTCTCTATGTTCTTGTTATTTTGAGAAAAATTTGTCAAATCAATTATTTCTAATTTTCATTATAGGTTATTGTTATACTCAATGCTTTAACAATATAAGATTTACATACACTAAGTTTTAAAAGATTAAAACATTTGGTGAACCCGTCTTATTTCAAGTATTGCATAAAACCCTAGTTTTGTCTAGGGTTTACCTTCTAATTTTTGTGCATAAAATTAAGGTTACAAACTTCTTTTTTTTCTTAATTTTTGGCACAACCTAGCTCATTCAAATTAATCATAAATTAGGGTTTCATTAATTCAATGTAATTTGAATTTTTGCAAAACAACCATCATTCACACCCTAGATCAACATATTCGGTCTCTATACATCCAAACACTAACAATTAGGGTTTCACTTACAATTCTAATTTCTTCTACACATTGGGTTAAATATTTATCATAGTTGCATATATACCTATGCTAGATTACATTGTACCTCTTGTGTGCTTGTTATTTGTTTAACTTTTTTGAGAATAATTGAGTTTCATTCATATTTTAGCTAAAGCTTTGGATTGATAAATCAGTAAAAAATATTATAATAATTACAGTCTTGATTTGTATAATTTATTTATCTCTTTTATTTTTCTAAAAGTAGCAATGAATGAGGAGAAATATAACTTAACTTGAAATTGGACTGAAATGACTGATACAAAAGTTGAATCTGGGTGTGCAGGTTTGGGATAGTGTCGTGAACCTGAATTTGGGTTTCGTTTGGTGAAAGGATATGAACACCAAAAACAAGACACCATACTTGATTCAAACCCTAACCCTCCATCATACTTGATAAAACAATCTTTGAATCACTTGAGAAAGGGGGGTTAGTGTATAAGATGTACAGAACATGCAATCCACACCTCTTATGTGGGCACACTGCTTACATACCAATACTCTGAAGAGGGATAAAGCCATATGTAGTTCTCCTACCTAATGTGTTTTGTGCATTAGTGTGATGTGGATGCAAAAAATGCCAAATTGAGAGTGCTTGAAGTGGATAGGAACTAGTATGAGGGTTTGAGTGTGTTTGCAATTGTGTTGGGTGACTATATGCAAAGAATAGGGAAGTTTGCTTTAGTGCTTTGTTTGTATTCTTACTTGCTTTGTAAGATTTGTCACCTCCTTTGTAAATGAGCTTTGAGTGGGTTTTTATAAGGAAAAATTGGTCATGGGTCAGAGGTATTCGTGCTATGCTGACATAATTAAGAATAGGGATCAAATGAAAATAATCATTGGGGCTCAAAGTGCAAATGGACAGGGGCACTGAAAATGGGACACCTTAGGGTTCGGTGCTATAGTCCAACTATAGCACTCATAGCCTACAGGTTCAAGACATGGAGGAACATAATTGACCTAAAAAATAGTCTCACTGAGGTGGAATCATAGTTCAGAAGGTTTTGGATGACTGGTAATGAGCAAAAAGATGTTTAGAAGGGTCATAAGAGCATGCAAAGAGAACTATGGATAGGGTGTCACAAACCACACTCAAACTACCAATTTGGACATTTTATATGACTACATTTGCCCCCCTTTATTCTAGTGATGCAACATAGCGAAATACTAGGATAAAAAATATAAATGATCATGAACTTACCTACAAGGGTGAATCCCATGAAAATGTGTGATGGTGAGTGATATTGAGTGATGCTGAGTGATGTTGAGTGTTGCTAAGTATGTGTTGTACTAAGAGTAATATCATGAACAAAGTTGAGTGCTCAATTTCTCGAGGGTGGCTCAAGAATACAAACACTGGCCCTTTGGCTCCATTGTCATCCATTATGTAACGAATCTATGTAATCATGTGTGTGTTAATCGATGTTTAGACTATGTGTTCAATCCTACTAAGTAGGTGGCTCAAGAATACAAATGCTAGCTAGTCTTTTGACTCCATCATTGCCCACTATGTAGTGAAACTATGTAATTATGTGTGTGTTAATCGATGTTTGGACTGTGTGTCCAATCCCTTTGAGTAGGTGGCTCAATAATATAAAGGCTAGCTAGTCTTTTGGCTCCATCGTTGCCCACTAAGTGTGAACTATGAACTAATATCGATATGAATGTGTGTCGTATGAGATGACTCATGAATGCTTTATATATTGATAATGTGACATGGATCGTTGAATGTGTGCTAAAAACTAGGCCAATCTTGGACACTCTGAAAGGTGGAGATTAGGCTTGTATGAAGCCACTCTGAAACTGAGAACTAGACTTATATGAAAGCCATTCTGAGATGATGCCAACCACTTGCAGATAGAATAAGGCATGCAACTACTAAGAATACCTGAGTAATACAATGAATTAAAAAGCAAAGAAGTCAAATGTGCCATACACATTGCCCCCAATCACATTTGTCTATAACATGGATTCTAATATGGAAGTTGTACCAACTGCCCAATCTAAAACTAGAAGCGAGAGCCATCATGTCACGCACGATGCCCCTTATATTTGGATACTCTGAGTGAAACTATACTAACACTATCCAATCTGAATTGAACTATAGATGACAAACTATAACTGATATTACTTTTATGTCTATTTTTAAAATTTTTGGGTTCTTTGTTGTTTGGATAGAAGCGTAAAAAATAGGACACTTTGCTATCTGGTGTTGTTGTTCAAATATGATGCTCTTGTCCTTTACTATTTTTGATGACTATTCTGTATTCGTCACTATCTTTCTGATTTACTCTACGTGTTTTAGGTTCTGAATGCTATTATGAGTGTTCTAAAAATAGATTTTTGACCGGTAGAGGGCTCTAATCTATGTGACAAAACTGTTATTTGTTACCCCCTCTTTTGAAGGTAGGAATGAAGACCCTGCAATGATTGCTCTCTGAAGAAAGATCCCTGCAAGTGTGTTATGCTGCAAAATACATGATATAGCAATGATAACCGAAAAGATGTCTCAAGATATAACATAGTTTGTGTTGAAGATTGTTAGATCAATAGGGGTATGCTTAGATTGATGTAACAATGTAATAACATGTGTAGTATACTGAACTGAAACTGGAAATCTAGTTTGTTGTTAGTTTTCAAGGAGGGATGGAGCATGTTGTCCATCATGGCATCCAAGAAAGCAAGATAATGCATGATATGGCTCATGACATTGCAAATATCTGAGAAGCAAACAAGTAAACAAGCACACAAGGCAAGAAGCAAGAAACATACAAAAAAGGTCAATAGGCCAAGAAAACAAGGGACATGGACACATGTCACTCAAACTGAGAAAGTAAACATACAAGACATGTTCAAATGCGACATACACATACAATTGCAAATAAACAAGATTGATACGAGGACCACAAGCACATACAAGAGTACAAACAAAAGACATTGACAAATGTCTTAAGGCACACACAAGTAACAAAACATGAACTAAGAAATGCAATCACATATGAAAATATTGGAAATACTACCACATCTAACTAATCAAAACAAGAAGTGAAAGTATGCAAAACATGTAGTACAAAACTAGGTAGATGCTAAGAAATACACAACTGCTATATATTAATGAATGTTGATAGAAAAATCTGTGTAAGCTAGTAAATAATGTACATCAACATGATAACTAGAGTGTAGTGTAAAAATGGCATAATCTGGATGGTGTAGTCATGTTGAAGATGCTCCGTATGGATAGATATGTAGATATATGTCTTGAATGTAAAAGTAGGATGCCCCCTCAATGGATAGAGTGAAGCAATCAAGGATTTGGGTGTCACTGCACACACTCAAATAAGATCAAGTGAAGCATGATAATGTAGATAAAATGACAAATAATAATATAGGACAACAAAATGTAAGTTTAACATTGTAGTAGAAATGTAAAGCATGGATAATTCATTGAAATTTTTTTGATGTTTTGGAGTTATTTGAATGTTTTTGTATTTTGACATGTTATATTGTTTTTGGTATTTTGAAATATTGTATTGTTTTTGGTATTTTGAAATAAGCTATGTATAAGTAAGCAAAAAGACACTATGTACAAGAAAGCAAAAAGAAACTATGTACAAATAAAGTAAGAAATTATGTACAAGTAAAAATAAACTATGTACAAGAAAGACTGAGAAGAAACAATACTAACCAATGAGTCTTAGAAGAGACTCCCTGTCATAGTGTCCTATATCAAACAAAGGAATCGTGCGTGATTGTGAAGCACGAGGGAATAACTGTGAATATGACTCAAAATATTTGAATTCATTGTCAGTGTCTTGAAAATCATAATAACATGTATTGTTCCACTCATCATTATCATTTTGATTTTGAACCAATAGAATGCTAGTGTTGAATTTTGTTGTATCTGGATCTTTTCCTTTGATAAATTGTGTCTATGAATGATTTGTTTTAGGATGTTCAATAAATCCCAAACCTTGGTGACAAACATTGTCAATTGATAGAATAACAGTAGTGATGCCTTGAGCATGCTTGCACAACCCTTGACCTTGATAATCAAACTATTGTAGATATTTTTGACTAAACTCATATTGCTTTGAAAGTTGAGCCTCATTTTGGAGAGGTAGATTTGCATCTTTTTCATGCTTTACATGTGCTTGTGGTACTATTTCTTGCTCTAATTTTTTTTGATCCCTTTGTTATTTTGAGGTATGCTTTGGTAATCACTTTTGTACTGTCTCTGAATTTAACCCTTTGTGAGTGTGTTCCTATGTCACTGTAGATTGCGTGACTGATTTACTTTGTATAGGATCCTCATTAGCAATTATCTGTTGTATATGTTTTTTAATAACAAACATGAATCTGTGTAATGTCCATGCATTCTATGATATGCACAATAATATTTAGATCTTCTCACTGGATGTAGAGGAGGTAGTTTGATCAACTTAGATTTAATCATATTCCTTAGTACCTCACTTACACTCTTATTTGATCTTTGAATGATTTTTGAATCACTAGTTGTAGAGTTACTTTGTTGTGATTTTTTGTTTTGATATGTAACATTGTTTGCAACCAATTGACTAGGTGAAGGTGCATATACACGATTGACACTATAGTGCTTTTGAGGCTTTTATATTATAATATAAATTTTTAATGTTGTGATCTTTTCATATAATCATTGATTTTGTATTTGTAAATCTGAAATTGACTTGCTCATACTGATGATTTGATCCCTTAGAGTCTCACAAGTGCAAACCCTAGTTGTTTTCGATTGAACATGTAAGCACATATGTTGAAGAGGGTTTGAAGAAGCTATAGGCTGAATGTATGCATTATGAATAATAATATAGACTACCTCACCTTTTAGAAGGGTGATAACATGCACTTGGTTAGAGGGAAAGTAGTTATCACCGTCTTAAAAGGGAGGAGGAGAAGGAAATTATTTTCTGTGCATAAGATATGACATTGAAACTTGACAGGGGGTTGTTAGCTTATGTAATGGATCCTCTAGGTATGTAAGAATTTTATTCTTAATTGAATTACACATAATAGAGAGATATCATGTTTAAAAAGTAATGAAATATGACATATATTTGAATTGGTATTTATGTCATTTTTGAATTCATGTCAAATGAAAAGAAACAAGCATACAAGAGAAACTTAAAAACTTTGCATAAGTAAATCATGATTAATAAAATTAGAATATTCAACCCAATGTGCAAAAATCAAAATTTTAATTTTGAAACCCTAGGCTAGGGTTTAAAAATACTGGGACATAGTATAGGCAACTAAGATTTGAAAGAAATGATTTTAAAAATTATTATGGTAAATTTTAAAAATTAAATGTGAATTTATGATTTACATATGCAGAAAAAATAAAAAAATACTACTGAAATCAGTAAATTTTTTTCTTAATAGTTTCTAGGATTTTTGCGCACAAATGAAGTAAGTTGGGTTCACCAAATGATTTAACTTTTTTTGAGAATAATAAAATTTTATTCATATTTTAGCTAAAGCCCTGCATTGATAAATCAATACGAAATATTGTAATAATTACAGTCTTGATTTGTATAATTTATTTATCTTTTTTACATTTTTAAAAATAATAATAAATGAGGAGAAATACAACTTAGCTTGAAATCAGACTGAAATGATTGATACAAAATTTGAAACTAGCTATGCAAAATTGGGAGTGTTGTGAACCTATATCTAGGTTTCATTTAGTGAAATGATAGAAGTGCCAAAAATAGGTTACCTTAGAGTCTGGTGTTGTAGTCCAATCTTGTCGTTGTTATCTAAACTAGTCAGAGAGACTTGATTTTTTTTGGGTATTTGATTTGTGCCTATGTGAGACTATCTATGAAATATTGAGTGCTGATTCATGATAGAACTCAATGTAGAGTTGATTTAATCTTCAAATCCTAACCCTCCATCATGCTTGATAAAACAATCTTTGAATCACTTGAAAAAAGGGGGTTAGTGTGTAAGATGTAATAAACATGCAATCCACATCGCTTGTGTGGGTACATTGCCTACATACCAATACTCTAAAGAGGGATCAAGCCATATGTAGAACTCCCACCTAATGTGATTTGTACAATAGTGTGATGCAGATGCAAAAATGCCAGATTGAGAGTGATTTAGGTGGCTAGAGATTGGTATGAGGGTTTATGTGTGTTTGCAGTTATGTTGGGTGACTGTATGCAAATAATAAGAAAGTTTGCCTTAGTGCTTGATTTGTTTTTCTTGCTTACTTTGTAAGATTTATCACCTCCTTTGTAAATGAGCTTTGAGTGGGATCTTATAGGGAATAATTGGTCATAGGTTAAATGTATTCGTGCTAGGTCAACATAATTAAGGATAGGGATCAAATGAAAATAATCATTGGGGATCAAAGTGTAAATGGATAATAGCATAAAAAATGGGACACTCTAGGGTCCAACGCTATAGTCTAACTATGGTGCTTTTGTCCTATAGGCTCGGGATCTAAATGAACAAAATTGGTCTGAAAAAGATAGTTTCGCTGAGGTGGAATAATCATTCAGAAGCTTTTGGATGATTGGTAATGATCATAAAGATGTCTAAAAGGATCACAAGAGCATGAAAAAAGGAGCTATGGCTATGGTGTCACAAGACACACTCAAACTACCAATTTGGACATTTCATATGACTACACTATTCATTATCTACATTATTTTCTCTAGCAAGTTTAAAATGACATCATAATTTAACTTTTTAAAGAATAATGGAGTTTTATTCTTATTTTAATTAAAGGTTTGGATTAATAAATCAGTACAAAAAATGAAAATAAATACAGTCTTGATTTGTGAAACTATTTGTATTTTTTACATTTAAAAAAATAGCAATAAATAGAAAAAATATAACTTAGCTAAAAAATAGATTGAGATGACTGATATAGATGTTGAAAATGACCGTGCAAGACTAGGAAGGTGTCGTAAACCTAAATCTAGCTTTCATTCGATGCAAAGATAGGAGTGATAAAAATTGGACACTTTAGTGTCAGGGATTGTTGTCCATTCCTACTGCTATTGTCTAAACTAATCATGGAGACCTAAAACTTTTTGGGTAGTTGCACTCTGCATGTGTGAGCATGTCTATGAAAAATTGAGTGTTGATTATAAATGGAACTCACTATGGAGCTGATTTTATCTTGAAACCTTAATCCTCCATCATGCTTGATAAAATGATATTTTAGTATCTTGAGAAAGAGGGGGGGTTAGTGTGTAAAATGTACTAAACATGCAATTCACACCCTTGTGTGGGCACGCTACCTACATACCAATACTTCGAAGAGGGATCAAGTCATATGTAGTTCTACCACGTAATGTGCTTTGTACAATAATGTGATATAGATACAAATGTCAATTTGATAGTATTTGAGGTGGATGGAGACTAGTAGGAGGGTTTGAGTATGTCTGTAGCTATGTTGGATGACTGTGTATAGAGAATAGGGAAGTTTGCTTTAATGTTTTATTTGTATTCTTTCTTGCTTTGTAAGTTTTATCACCTCTTTTATAAATGAGCTTTATGTGAGATTTTATAGGGAATAATTGGTCATGGGTTAGATGTATTCATACTAGGCTGATCTAATTAAGGATAAGGATTGGATGAAAATGACCATTGGGGCTTAAAGTTAAAAAAGACAGGAGCACCAAAACTAGGACACTTTGGTACCCAGTGCTATAGTCCAAATGAGGTGTTCCTGTCCTACATGCTTAGGACCTAGAGGAATACTATCTAGCTAAAGTGGAATGACTATTTAGAAGGTTTATAATGACTGGTAATGAGTAAAAAGATGCCTAGAAGGGTCACATAAACATGCAAAAAGGACCTATGGATGGAGTGTCGCAATCCACACTCAAACTACCAATTTAGATATTTTATATGACTACATTTGCCTCCCCCCCCCCCCCTTTATTCTAGTGATATAGTAAAATGAAATACTATGATAAAATAAAAATAAAAAGCGTACCTGAACTTACCTACAAGGGTGAAGCCCATGAATATGTGTGATGTTGAGTGTGCGTAGAAAGAGCACAATGCGAAACATAAATTTGCAAGAGAAAACAAAGAGTAGATCAGTTCTTAATAAACACATTATGTCTAAAATAAGAATGTATAAAGGCTAGGTAAAAAAAAGGAAGAGAAATAAATGAATACATCTCACCATGTATGCGAACCAATACAAACTTGTTGTGATGTTGAGTGATGCTGGGTATGTGTTCTACCAAGAGTAGTATCGTGAACAGAGCTGGGTGTTAATTCTTCGAGGGTGGCTCAAGAATACAAAGGCTAGCCTTTTGGCTCCATCATCACCCATTATATAGTGAAACTATGTGATCATACATGTGTTAATCGACATTTGGATTGTGTGTCCAATCTCTTTGAGTAGGTGGCTCAAGAATACAAAGGCTAGCTAGTTCTTTGGCTCCATCATTGCCCACTAATTGTGAATTATAAACTGAAATCGATATGAATGTGTGTCGTATGAGATGGCCTATAAAACCCATGAATGATCTATAATATGACAATGTGGCATGGATAGCTAGATGTGTACTAAGAACTAGGCCAATATTGGCCACTCCAAAAGGTGAAGATTAGGCTTGTATAAAAGTCACTCCGAAACTGAGAACCAGGCTTACATAAAATTCACTATGAAATGATGCCAACTACCTGTATATGGAATAAGACATGCAAATGCTGAGAATACCTAGGTAATACAATGAATTGAAAATAAAATAAGACAAATATGTCACACACATTACCCCCAATCAATGGTGTTTAAAATATGGATTATAATCTGCAAGTTGTACCAACTATCCAATCTAAAACTGAAAGCGAGAGCCATCATGCCATGCATGATGCCCCTTATATCTAGATAATCTAAGTAAAACTATACTAAAACTACCCAACTAAACTAAACTGTAGCTGACAAAATTATAATTGACTTTACCTTTTTGTCTATTTTTAATTTTTTTGGATTTTTGGCTATTTGAACAGGGGCACCAAAAAGTAGACACTTTATTGTCTGACATTGTAGTCCAAATATGGAGCTCTTGTCCTTCACTATTTTTGATGATTATTCTTTATTTATCATTATTTTTTTGGTCTATTCTGCATGTTTTGAATTCTAATTACTACTTTGAGTGTTTTGAAAAATAATTTTGACCAGTAGAAGGCTTTGATCTCTATGACAAAACCCTTGTTTGTTTCCCCCTCTTTTGAGGGTAGGAATTAAGACCCTACAATGACTACCCTTAGAAGAAAGAGCTCTACAAGTGTGTTATGCTATGAAATACATGATATATCAATGATGATTGAAAGCATGTCTCAAGATATAGCATAATTTGTATTAGAGATTGTTAGATCAATAGGGTATGCCTAGATAGATGTAACAATGTAATAACATGTGCAATATATTGAACTAAAACTAAAAATCTAGTTAGTTGTCAAGGATGGATGGAGCATGATGTCCATCATGGCATCGAAGATTGCAAGATAATGCATGATGTGGATTATGGCATTGCAAACAACTAAAAAATAAATAAGAACATAAGACAAGAAGAAAAAAATATACAAAAGAGGCCAAAGGTCCAAGAAAACAAGGGACATGGGCACATGTCACTCAAACTAAAAAGTAAGCATACAAGGCATGTTATAATGCCCACATACACATATAATTTCAAACAAGCAAGATTGACGTGAGAGCCACAAGTACATACAAGAGTACAAGTAAAAGACATTGACAAATGTCCTAAGGCACACACAAGGCAAAAAATAAGAACTGAGAAATGCAATCATATCTAGCTACTCAAAGCAAGAAAGGAAGGCATGTAAATGTTGGAAATACTATTATATCTAACTCATCGAAGTAAGAAGTGAAAGTATGCAAAACATGTAGTACAATACTAGGTCGATGTTAAGAAATACATAAGTGCTATATACTAGTGTGTGTCTATAGAATAATCTATGTAAACTAGTAAGTAATGAACACCAACATGATAATTGGAATGTATGGTGTAGGAATGATATAACTTGGATGGTGTAGTTATGTAGAAGATGCCCCCGATGGGTAGATATGTTGATGTATGTCTCTAATGTAAAATTAAGATGCCTCCTCAATGGGTAGAGTGAAGCAATCAAGGATCTAGGTGTCACTGGACATACTTAAAGAAGATCAAGTGAAGCACGGTAATGTAGATAAATCAACAAATAATAGCATAGAACAACAAAATGTTAGTCTAGCATGGTAGTATAAATGTAAATCATGGATAATGCAAAGAGTTGAAAAGTTTTTGGTGTTTTGAGTTATTTGAATGTTTTTATATTTTGATATGTTATATTATTTTTGGTATTTTTAAATAATCTATGTACAAGTAAGCAAAAATGCACTATGTACAAGAAAGTAAGTTGAAAAATTATGTACAAGAAAGACTGAGAAGAAATGATACTAATTGATAAGTCTCATAAGAGATTCCCTATCATGGTTTCCTATATCAAGGAGAGGAATCATGCATGATCATGAAGCATGATGGAAGGGATGAGATTGTGACTCTGAAAGCTATTTATGTTGTAAGTGCTCTAAAATATCTGTAGTGGAAATTGATTGTGGGGTCCCTCTATAACTCTAAGAAGTGGATGAAACTATGGGGATCTTAGAGACCCATCTAGTAGTAGAAGAAGCTTTATGAAAATGTGCTATATGTGTAAAGGTATGAGACCTCAATGATACTACCCTATGTGTGAATACTGTAGTTGAAAACTGTCTAGAGTCTTGAAACTATCACTAATATAGTGGTTACTTTAAGAAAAGCCTCCATGAAGTGTATGAACTCTCTGTGTTGGTAAGGGAGGCCTTAATTGTATCTAAATTTTTAATGGAAGAAGAACTATAACTGGTGAAGAAGTTGAAACTAGTGACTACAGAGTAGGATATGGCTTTGAAAAGGGGAGTGGAAACTCATACAAAACTCCACCAACTATAACAACCTAATTAGTGTGAATGTATTTTATGCATCTATGAACTGTAGAAGGTACTACATGAAGTTTTTGGATCCATGGTTGACCAAAAAACATGTCAAAGACTCCTACACTGGGAAAAATAGTAAATGCTATGGCTACATGTGCCAAACCAATCTATAGAGGAAGTACATTCTCACCCAATGAAATTTGTAAGTGTCCACTGAATCTACTAATAAATATGTCCATAAGAGTGATATCCTACTCTAAATATCCTAAACATTAAAGTAATGTCAGTGTACATGTTCACACTAGATCCATTGTGTATGAGAACACTATGAATGAGATGGAGATCAATGTATGTTCTGATAAAGAGTGCATATTAATCCGAACCATCCTCACCTATCTCTTGCTCTAAAAATGAGATCAAAGGTCTATATAAAACTCTAAAATTATACACAGCAATTATGTTGCTTAAAAGATGTAACTGAACTGAAGGTGCCTAATATGCAGCTGGTGGAAGATGTGCATGATATGCATGGTGAGCACCTGATGTGCCCTTTGTCTCCTATTTAGAATGCTATGGAAAAGGATATGAGAAAATTTTTAGAGCCTTGTCTTGTGTTTGCTTTGCTTGAGGAGGCTCAACTGGTGTGCCAAGATCAATAAGGTTGGCATCTATCAAGTATTGTATCTTGTGTTGCAAACTAATGTATCTATATGTTGTGTGGCCTAGTTTCCTATGAAAATCATAGAATGCATTATGATCATATTCTCATGGAAGAGGATTTGTTGTATCAACTTCCTAAATAGGAGGGAGAGATATGACATTGCATTCCAATAGCTGCTGTAAGACTCTAGTTGGAGATACTAGTAGATTGGTAAAGGCTCACCAAGGAGGCACTGATAAAACCACTCGTTAAGGGGGATCTGAAGCTACATTAACTGTAGGTTGATTTTGATTTTTGCTATCATTAACTTTTACTTTGTATGGAACTTTATTGTTACTCTTGTTTGTTGTTTTTGATAAGCTTATGTACTTAAGTTTTCCCATTGAAAGTAATTTGACTTCCCTTTTCTTTAGAGTATGACATAACTCAATGAAAGAAGAAATTTTTTTGAACATTATTGACTCATGTAAAGATGATAGAAGACTTTTTTGAAGAGATCTTGTTATTCTTGATCAGCTATGGGGCTAGTCATTTTAGCCAAGATAGTCTTATATCTAATAACATAATTTGTGAGATGCTCATTTGACCTTTGTTTCTATTGTACAACTTGGGCATAAAAAACCTTGTCACATATGCTAATACTAAAAAGAGCTAGGAACATGTCAGCTAAAGGATTGAATGCTTTAATCAACTGATTCAGTAGACTATAGAACTACTATAGAGCATAATCCCTTAAACTCCATGGAAATAGATTGGTTAGTAACTAATAATTTAGCACATAGTCCAAGCATGATGCATGAAAATCTCTCACGTGTGTCTCTAGATCACCCTTGCCATCATATAGAGTGAGGTTAGGTTGAACAAAACTTGGTGGCAAGGGTGTAGAATCAATATGGCATGCCAATGGTGTATGAAGTAGAGCAAAAGAGTCCAAAGCCTATGTTGGTCTAGAGGCACCTTGATTAAGATATAACACCTTGGATTGAAGAGATTTGATCTCTTGCACAAGGGCAACTACATCAAGATGTGAAGATGTACTAGCTATAATTGGTGGTTAAACATATGAAGGTTGGGCTACTATTGAAAGTTGTTGAGACATAATTGCCCTCATAGTGTCATTTGCAATTGGTTATTTCATGATTTGAGAGGATTGACCATTGTTTTATTTTTGTTGTTGTTCTTTAGTATTTTAAGCATATCATCTTGTAGATCAGGGTTTTTAATTAAATGGTCTTGAAGTTTCCCCTTATCAGTTTCGTTAAAGCCAGTATATTAGACCATTGTTAAAGTAGGAAAACAAAGTAAAAGTGGATTGATTTTTTTGCAATAAGTTGTAATAAGAAAAATGTGATGGAAATAAAGTACTAAATAAAATAAATGTAAAGTCCTAAAAAAATCAAACTAAAATATGTATAAAAAGGAGATGAAGCTTACTAACATGTAAGGTGATACCTTAAAAATATAGGGACCTAGTATATTCAACTAGGATTTGAAAGAAATAATTTTGAAAATTACTATGGTGAATTTTAAAAATTTAATGTGAAGTTATGATTTATATATGCAAATTTTTTTTTATAAAAGTATTATTAAAATTAGCAAGGAATTTTCCCTAAGGTTTTTACAGTTTTTATGCATAAATAAAGTAAGTCAGGTTCACTAAATGATTTAAATTTTTTATGAATAATGGAGTTTTATTCCTATTTTAGTTAAGGGTTTGGATTAATAAATCAATATAAAATATAACAATAAATAAAGTCTTGATTTATGTAACTGTTTATCTTTTTCACCTTTTTAAAAATAGTAATAAATAGGAAGAAATATAACTTAGCTAGAAAATAGACTGAGACGACTAATACAGATATTGAAAATAGCTATGCAAGACTGGGAAGGTGTCATAAAATTGAACATGGATTTTATTCAGTGAAAGGATAGGAACACCAAAAAGTGGACACTTTGGTGTCCGACATTGTTATCCATTTCTATCGCTATTGCCCAAACTAATCACATAGACCTAATTTTTTTTGGGTAGCTTTACTATGCTTGTGTGAGTGTGCTTGTGAAAAATCAAGTGTTTATTATTGATGAAACTCATTGTGGAGCTGATTTTATCTTGAAACCCTAATCCTCTATCATAATTAATAAAATAATATTTGAGTTACTTGAGAAAGAGGGGGGTTAGTGTGTAAAATGTACTTAAATGCAATCCACACCTCTTGTGTGGGCATGTTGCCTACATACCAATATTTTAAAGAGAAATAAAGCCATATGTAGTTCTCCCACTTAATGTGATTTGTGTAATAGTGTGATATAAATGCAAATGCCAATTTAATAATGTTTGAGGTGGCTAAGGATTAGTATGAGGGTTTGAGTATGTTTGTAGTTGTGTTGGGTGACTGTGTGCAGAGAATAAGAAAGTTTTCTTTAGTGTTTTATTTGTATTCTTGCTTGCTTTGTAAGTTTTGTCATCTCTCTTATAAATGAGCTTTGAGTGGAATTTTATAGGGAATAATTGGTCATAACTTAGATTATGCTAGGATGGCCTAATTAATGATAAGGAATAGATGAAAATGACCATTGGGTCTCAAAGTGTAAAAGGACAGGAATGCCAAAAATGGGACACTTTAGTACCTAGTGTTATAGTTCAAATGGGGCACTCCTATTCTATAGGCTTGAGACTTAGGGGAACAGGTTTGACATGAGGGATATTGTCTAATTAAGGTGGAGTGACTATTCAAAAGGTTTCAAATGACTAATAATGATAAAAAGGTGCCTAAAAGGGTCATATGAGCATGCAAAAAGGACCTATGGATGGGGTGTTGCAAGCCACACTCAAACTACTAATTTGGACATTTTATATGACTACACATCCATGAAGCCTCCTACCCCTCACCCAATTGATGAATTTATGATTTTTTCTTATAATTATAATAATGAATGGATAAATTTTTAATATTATATATTAGAACATGATAATGATTTGATTTATGATGATGATGATGACTATTGGGATACAAAGATTATTATGAGCATGATAATGAAAATATTGATGAAGATTTATTAGATACATATTATTCTCTTTTCTCTCCCTCTTCTCTTACATCTCAAAATTAAACTAACAATACAATGCCAAAAGAATCTCTTGTTGGTAGTGCTTTGTTCCAATGTGATCCTAGCTTTTCAACTACTTTTGCTACCTCCTTATTCAAATTAAATTAATATACATATAATACATGAAATCCACTTTTGCATGATTTAAGTAAAGTAGATAAGAACAATGCATCTTTTTTACCTTTCTCAGTTAAATTTGAAAAAGCACATAACAATAATATTACATCTTTTATTTCTCTTAAATTCTACTCATTTCTTAGTTTTGGAAGAAGATAACAAACTAGTAATAAGGGTGTGGTGTAAATACTCAGTTGATGATGTGCACGTAATCTAGATAAATATGGATAACTCCTATTTGGCTTGGAAGGAATAACTTGTAGATAATAAATCACTAACAAAGGGGTTGTTAGCAAGATAGTTGGGTAGACTGCCTAGCATGAGCTAGATCTAAGAAGCATAAGCTTGCTAAGAGGCTGTCAATCCACTCTTAATAACAATCAAGTTAAAAATGATAAAAGTAAGATACTTGCATAGATTAAATGAAATATAATACAAGAAGAAATTAGAATGCTTGTTAAATAAAATGACTAAATATAGTAAAATTGGGTCCATACTCATGCTAAAATGAGTGGAGTTAGGATCAAAAAATAAAAAAAGGGTATGTGAATAGGTAAGAACACAAAAATGTAGGTTTGATTGAGGGATTGGGGTTGAAAATAACTTGTTATTTTTTGCCATAGTGATCATCGGTAGTTGGGTAAACTATTGATGGTTAAGCTAACCATCGATGGTTGGATAATCATCAACGGTTGAGGTGACCATCGGTGGTTGTGCTAATCATTGGCAGTTGCCTATGGATTTTTGAAGATACTCAAAAAAGAGTTGTGAAATGGGTGAATGGTTTGATAATATTTTTATTAAGGATTTGAAAGTTGGGAAATAAGGTGCAAACAAGGTTGATCAGGTCAGGGAAATTAGAAATTCAATAAAACAAAGAATAAGTAAATATACCTATAGTTTTCTAGATGGCTGATGATTAAAGGCTGGAGAAATTTCATTAGAGTAATAGTACTTTGGCCTTAAAAGCAAATTTGATAGAGGTTTAGGTCTCTTTTTCTATTTTTGAGTTGCTGAAAGAATACTGGATGTTAGAGAGTTTGAATACCTATATGTAAAAATATTTGATAGCTTGAATATGGACCCATTTCACCTCCTACTCCCCTCATTTTATAGGCAAAGAGAGATGGAGGATGGAAGGTTCCCTAGAGGGTGAGGGTGCTAATCATGATGCTTGGGAGTTTTTTATCACTGCACAAGGCAAATATATTAAATTATGCCTCATTAGCTTTACACATAGCTGGTGATGAGTTAGGAAGGTGAGGACCTGATCATCGATGATCAGGATAACCATTGATGGTTAAGTTAACCATCGGTGGTTGAGTGTTTGAAGGTAAAAGGGTCAAAAAAGTTTGGTTAATGTTCAAGTTATTAGGTTAGTGAATTTAGTTAACTAGATAGTCAACTAGACTTAGGGTTTGAAAGGGTCAAGAAGGGTCCCACAACATTTTAACAACTAGTACAATTTTATAGTGTCTACATTTTGCCCTTTTTTGTTATGTGGCTTTGGATTAACAAGCTACAAAATAAAAATAGATTTCTTGGTCAAAGGTCTATTTTAACTAAGTATGAGAGGAGGTGTTTCCCCTCAAACTAGGAGTTGATGAGATGAAACCAAAATCAAGTCAGGGTTTAATAAGTGGTATATGGTGAGTCATGAGGTTGGTGACAAAAAGGGTTGGGCATTTGAGATGCAAAAATGCTTACAAAATGCAACTAAGTGTGATAGTAAATATTATGTAAAGACTAAGATTACCAATATTAGTAAAATTAAGGTCGGTTTTAAAAATATGAGTGATAGGATAACTGATCTACAACATTGGTCATAGTTGATCGGGTTACTCTATAAGTCTTATAGATAGGGTCAATGTTTTTTCAAGTATCTGAGGTAGGAAGTGCTCCCTTGAAAAAAATAAAAATGGTCTATTCATGCATGAGGTAGAGCAAAATTCAAATGGTCAACATGACAAGGTTGGTTAGTATAATAAAAAAGACCAGTGCAAGGTTTATCATGAAATATGTGATTGTTTGGGTAAAAAATGACTAACATTGAGGTGGACGTGTTCTCATGGTTGGTTGGAGAAGGGTCATCTCCAAAAGTTTAAGTTTTGGTTTGGGGGAGATTAGGTGATCTCCAAAAATTTGGCACCTAGGTTGGGTGCTTAAATTTTTTAAAAGTGATACCTTGACCATCGACAGTCAGGGTTTTCAATGTCAACCATCGATGGTCACCTTGACCATCAACAATCAACTTAAAACCCTAAAAACACAAAATATAAAAAATGAAAATGAATTTCATTTTCACTTTTGACATTTTGACCTTTGTGCTTCTATGCATTTTGATGATTTGGTACTTTGGCATTTTGAGGAGAGAGTTGATTGAGTATTTCACTGAGGTAGAGGTTATTAATTGGTGAAAGGCATGTGTTTGAGGAGATCAGTTAAGACCAATGATGTAAGATAGATGAGGATGTGGCCTAGCAACAAGATGCAAGATCTAACCTCGACAACAATAAATGAATGAGGTAGGTGATGTTTTGAAATTGTTATTTAGTTGATTTGGTTATTGTTGAAGTTAAATTTGGATAATTTGTGATTGATTTAGTAGGGTTTTGGGAGGTTTGACTTAGGTTTGAATTTTGGGTAAAATTGAGACTATTAACTAGTAAAATTTGAAATGGGAAGAGTATATGGGTTAAGGGTAGGTTATAGGGTAGTTTGATGTAGTTTAGGTATTAAAATTAGTTGTTTTGTTGAGGTTTTGGGAAGATAGGTCTAGGTTTTTGCCATCGATGGTCACATATAGTGACTATTAGCGATTTGACCTAACCATCGATGATCAGACTTGACTATCGATAATCAACCACCAATATGAAAAATCCACCTGACCGTCGATGGTTATTATGACCATCAATGGTTGAATAGTTAGGGAAGTTAGATTGTAGATGAAAATGCATAGGAAGTTATGTTAAACCATTGAAAAATGGTATGGGGTAATTAAAATACTAAGTGTATCTTTAATGTAGGGCACGTTAAAATGATTAATGTTTTGAAAAGGTTATGTATAGTGAGGTGTTGGTTTTGATGGATTTAGGTAGGTTGTAGGAAAATTTTATGGGTTTAGAGTTAGGTGTTGTTGGGTAGAAATGTTATGCATTTGGTTTGATATGTTCAGGTAGGTTTTGAAATAAGTAGATGTTGGTGGTTATAGGTTGATAAAAAATTTGGTGTTAGGTGGATCTAGGTAGAATGATTGAAAATGAAGTGTGTAAGTTAATTTGATTATTTTACAAGCATAAGACTAGATCCAGATGAGGGATTAGGTTCCTAGGATATTTATAGAGATATATGATGGGATGACTAAGGATGAGTGAATACACATGAAGGAGGTCAGCCTTGGAGCCATGGTTCACTATCAACACTTACTATGGGATTCAACTATGATTATGGCCCTCATCAAGAGATGGGACCCAACCATGAACACATTTTTATTTTCAATAGGAGAGATGAACATCTTAATAGAATATGTGTATAGGATTACACAACTACCCATTCAAGGGGAACTAATTTGCCACATTGAGAGTGAGGAGAGGGATTACCATATGGAGCTATTATATGGTAAGGATTGGGTCCATGCCAAGTGGCATTCTGATGGCTTTAGTTATAGGCCATTATACCAGAGGGCTCTAGAGGACCAATGTTTGATGACTAAGATGATTATGGTGGTACCTATTTTGCATTACCAGATTCAAGCAATGGACATTTTCCTAATCTATTACTAGGAGTGTTGGTAGAGATGTTGGGTAGAACAGTGTTCAAGTGTAATCTTATTTTTTTGGTCTAAATTTATAGGAAGCTATGGGGATTCCAAGCTCATTGGTGATATGGGATCAGTCTTGGGTTCATGCTTCATTGCTAGGAATATGAGCACATTAGGGTGCTAAGACCACTGGGGATATCATGGAAGGGATACACCGAAGCACACTTCACAGTGGGATTTGTCCAATAGAGGGGAGATTAAGCATTGACTAGAGTAGGTGGAGGTGTGAGGGACATTGAATAGTTCTATGATGCATTGGAGGGTTTAGTTATGAATGATGTGATCTAGAGACCATATGTGGGCTAGCCTAGGTGTGCCCTCTATAGCTATCACACTCTATCTTTGCAGAGTTAGAGGTGGGTTTATGGGATGCGAGATGGTGAAACTGAGATCATCCCATTTGATAGAGCTTGTAGGTAGTATAGCCTCATGCAGGGGATTCTAACTTCTTCTTTGAGGTACAAAAGAGAGAATGTAAAGTTTTTTATTTTGTTGCCATAACCATAGGATGTAGTGTTGGATCATGAGGAGATGCTAACTAGAGCAATGATAAATGATGCTAGTTTTATTGATGAATATGTGGCATGGTATCAGGCCCTATATGCAGTCATCAATTTTGGGTGGGATGATGGGAGTTAGTATGACATAGATATGGATCTAAATGGGGCATAGGTACAGGGTGGTGGTCAAGATGGACAAGCATCGACAACACTAGAAATTATATAGGCACAAATTATATGTTTATAGGGATAGGTGGCCATATTTCAAGGCTAGATTATCATTTTATGGGGTCAAGTTACTACCTTGATAGGGGAAAGAGATCAGGCAAGGACCTCATTGGGATTGGTGACTCAAGAGAGGGACACCCTGAGGTAGAGGGTAGGAGTAGTAATAACACCAGTAGGAGGGCCACTAGGTATGATTGATATGACATGATACTTGGTCATGGTTGAGGAGTTGAGATATTATGAGGCCATAATGCTAGCATAGTGTCTAGAGCAACCAAGATGGGGAGAGTATAGGGCTAGTTTAGTAGGTGGACCAATTGTGGTGACTCCAAGGTAGTGGGCCTCTACAACAAGTGGACATATAGGCATCCTAGGAAGATTGACACTAGATGGTAGTGTAGGTGCAAGAGTATGAAGATATAGTGGTAGTGGTGCCCCAAGGGCATGATACATGATATATTATGTAGGTATAGATGTACATGATTTTTGATACTGGCCTACGAGATGATGATGCGAGATGTACATGAGAGAGATTTATAAACTTTTACATGTATTATTTATTAG
Organism: Torreya grandis; assembly: GCA_037957365.1. Classification (NCBI taxonomy): domain Eukaryota; kingdom Viridiplantae; phylum Streptophyta; class Pinopsida; order Cupressales; family Taxaceae; genus Torreya; species Torreya grandis. The sequence continues at coordinate 4,543,432 of JARHVA010000611.1, read as the reverse complement.
ATGGACATAATGTATATGATGTTCATGATGATATATATATATATATATATATATATATATATGATGTATGTTTGTGGTTCATGGTTTACATGTTTTGATGTTTGGATGCTTTATGCTTAGGATATGTGTACTTGGTAGCTTTAAGCATGTGATGATTTATGGATGATGTTTTTGTTTTGTTCATGTATTTGATGATGAATGGCTCAATTATGATTATACTGAAGTGGTTTTATGATTTGATGTTATATGATGTTTAATGTTTTAATCATAGATAGATATATGATGTGGTTCATGATTAATGTTTGTTGTTCATGATTATGGAGATGTAATGTGATTATGGTTAAGGATGTAATGAAAATACATAAAGTAAGTTAGATAACAAACTAAATGTAGGGAAAAGAAATGAGAATCATGAGATGCATGTCTACATGAACTAATGATAGGAGGGTAAAGAAAAAGCATAGTGCCTTTTCATTGGTAAGGACTTAAAAAAACCAAAGTTAGATTGGCTTAAGGAACATAAGCATTTTGAATGCTTCACATTAGCATGCTTTGGTTGATAAAATGGTGTCTTGATCACATTATGTTAAGTAAGCTCATAATCCCTTGATTAAAATATGGTATAAAGGGGAGATAGGTGATGGGTGAAAAGGTAAATGGGTGGATAGATAAGGTAACCTTATGTGGGTTAGTTTTCCCCTTCTATAGGCGACTTAAGAACTAGAGTAGACAAGTCCATGTCTTAATACAAGGTGTAGACTGATCGATGTGAGAGTCTACTAATGCTATATATATAAGTTGATTGTAGTTTTCTTAGGATTCTAATTTTGATATAGGGTCTTTTGTTTATTACTTTTTTTTTTAATAGGTTGTGAAGCTAATTGATGCGATAAGCTTCAAATAATTACTTTTGATCCATTTAACTTAGACATCCTTCAATGGAGTGGTCTAAGTTTGGGTTTGTATATTTGGTAGCTATCCTTCAAGGGAGTAGTCTATATTTTAAGTAATTTTTAGTTTTGTGTAGTTATCCTTCAAGGGAGCAGTCTGCTATGCTAGAGACATGTGACCCAAGTGATATTTTAGTATCCCAAATGTTTTGATGAAAGGTTTTAGACATGGAAAAGTCTAATTAGGCTTAGAGGTTTACCTTTATGGGGGAAAAATTTTAGCATAAGAATTTAATGATAGGTGAAATGAAGGGTTTGAGAGACAAATGATCATGGGATTCTAGAAAGTATGTATGAGAACCATGCTATGCATAGAGCCATGGTACCCATATTTATGATTAGGATATGAATGTGATAGTTAATCACATGGTTTTTTTTTATAATCAGTTATCCTCAAAGGGAGAGGGATAGGTAGGTGTGAGGGTGAAAATTTCATAAATCAAGGGATGAGCTTAAGTTAGATAATAAAGTGAGTTTGATCCTTCTTTAACAAAATAAAATATGCATAGGTAAAGCATTGAGAGGTTCAAGTTTTGGTTTGCCTTCGAGAGAGGATAAATGATAAGCTCTTGATCCATACTTATGAGTTATGATGTAGGGCCAAGCCAATTCAAAGCAAACTTGCCTCTTTTGCTTTTCTCCATATTGGTTACATGTTGGTTTTCATTTAGGATGAGGTCTTTGATATTTAATTATCATTATTTTAGGTGTTTTTTATAGGCACACTTGATTCATTCTTGGTAGACATGAATATAATAAGTGCTATGAGGTGATGTTCATCAAGTAGCTCAAGTCATGCTAGACATTTTTGATGATAGTCACTCTAAAAAATGATATCCTACAAAGATATGTGAAGAGAGGAAATCTAGACTTTGAGAAGCAAGACTACTTCTACTCTTAAGACTAGAGAGAAAGGGGTAGCACCTATGGAGGTTTAAATCATAGTACAATAGGCCCATAAAGCAAAAGGGATGTGCAAGTGCCAATGCCAACCTGAAGCACTTACTACTTCGGTCAACATTTTGTTAAGGGTTCTGTTAGAGGATTCTACTTATTCATTTGATTATGGATGGTAAGGTGAAGTAAAACTTAACTTAATTCCAAATGCATCATAGAGACCTTGGATTTGATTTTTTTTGAAATATTTACCATTATCGGTAATGAGCTTATAGGAAACACCAAAATGGTAGATGATGTGATGAGTGATAAATTCAACAATCTTGTTGGCTTTAGTTAAGATGAGAGGAATGGCTTGCACCTACTTGATGAAATACTCAGTGGCGCTAATGATGGATTGGTGTCATTGTAAAGAATGAGGATTGGCCCATTGTGAGAAGGGCCAATAGTCTTTAGATACTTGTAGGACATGGGTAGGTGCATAATGTAAATTGACATATTGTTGACATTTAACACACTTATTTACATAATCATAATAGTCTTAGTTAAGGGTGGGCTAATAGTAGCCAAGTGAAAGGATATGTTTAGTAATAACTAGGCCACTAAAGTGTCCCCCATAGATTTCATCATACATTTTGATGATAGCATGGGAAGCTTCATGAATATGTAGATAAAAAAAAATGAGGCTATCAAAATTTCACTTATAAAGGATTCCCCCTAATATGGTATAATGAGAGGTACTCTAAACAAAGGATCTTAGGGCATTCCTAGAGAGGTTAGGGAGGAATGATGCTGAGGTTGAGGTAGTTAAAGGTTTGTTCATACCATATGTCAGATGGAGATTGTTAGACATTACAAATATTAGGAAGGGTGGAATGGATATAAGAAGGTGTGATAAAATGGTGGATGGTAACAAAGAGTTTGGAATCATTAGGTTAAGATGGGATTTGGAAAGTAAGAGATGCCATTGTATCAATGAACTTATTGGTAGATTGTGGAACAAACTGGATAAGGTAATGATGGAATAATGTTAAGAGTACATCTACAAGTTATTTTTAATTTTTCAAGACATCATTCTTACATTGGTAAGATCTATTGACTTGGTTGACCACAAGTTGGGAATCATTAAAAACACTAATGGTCTTAATTCCCAAGGCTAGAGTAGTTTGAAGACCTATGACTAGGGATTCATGCTCAACCACATTATTGGTGCACTCAAAGTTAAGTTTAAAGGAGAGGGGAAGAGTTTTTCGATCAATGGGAATGAGAATAACTCTATCACCCCCATTTCACTATCATTTAGAGCCATTTAAGGACATGGTCATTTGGTAGGTAGGGTCCTCTTGAGAGAGAGTTGTGATGGACTCATCAGGAAATGTAAGAGGAAGCAGTTGGTTGTCTAGTAGAGGAGCTTCAACCAATTGGTTGACAATGACTTTCCCTTTAATTGACTTCTACTGGAGGAAATCAAGGCCAAACTTAGCTAAAAGCATGCACCACTTAACCATATGCTTATTTTGGTATGGTTTAGAGTGCATGTACTTGAGTGGGTCAGTGTTAGTGATGACATAGGTTTTGTGATTAAGAAGGTAATGATGAAGTTTGGAAGACACAAATATTAAGGTGAGGTAAATTTTCTCGAGATGGGTGTACCAAGTCTCATACTCTATAAGCATTTGAGTTATGTAGTAGACAACTTGATCTTTGTTTTGTTCATCATGGTGAAGGAGCATTGCCCCTAGGGAATGGTCAGTGGTAGAGATGTAAAGGTAAAAAGGTTGATCTTTAGGTGTGGTAAGAATATGTGGAGAAAGAAAGTATTCTTTGAGTGAATCAAAGGCTCGTTGGCAATCCTTGGTCCACTTAAAAGATATGTCTTTCTTAAGAAGATGGTGAAAAGGTTGACATCTATCTGATAATTAAGAGATGAAGTGATGTTATGGATTGGATCTTCCCCTATAGGCTATGGAGTTGCTTAAGGGGGGTTAGAGGAGGCATCTCAATTTTTTTTTGACTTTGGTAAGATCTATTTTGATTCCTCTAAGAAAGATGATAAAGCCAAGAAGCTTTCTAGAAAGGACCCCAAAAATACATTTCTTGGGGTTGAGTCTGATGTGGAAATGGATTAGGCATTATAAGATGATAGTGAGAACAACTAGGTGATCCTTGTGATGTTAATATTTCCTAAGGATATCATGCACATAGTCCTCTATGATTTTATGGATTAGATCACAGAGGATGTAGGTCATTGCACATTGTTAGTTTGCTCCATCATTATTTAGACCAAATGGCATGGCCCTATAGAAAAATGTTCCCTATGGGGTGATGAAAGAGGTTTTATGTTGATCCTTAAGGGAAATAAATATTTGATTATATCCCAAGAAATTGTCTATGAGAGATAAAATCTCATGGCTAACTATAAGATTAACAAGTTGGTTAATGCTAGGCAAAGGAAAGTCATCCTTTGGGTAAGTAAGGCTAAGGTCATGAAATTGAATACAAAGGCAAAGTCCCCTTATGGGTTTGGTAATGGGAATGATGTTAGAAACCCATTGAAGATAATCAATGGGTTGGATGAAGTTGACAGATGAGAGGCATTTAAGCTCTTGTTTGACTAGAAGGGTGATGCGAGGGTACATCTTGTGAAGATTTTACCTAATAGGCTTAGCATTAGTATGTGTGACAATGTTATGGAGGGATATAAAAAGGTTAATTTTGGTCATATCCTAATAGGACTAAGCAAATTCTATGCTTTGGTCATGAAATAAAGAAGGGTAATCTTTTGCTCCATATAATTCAAGGATTATCCAATCTTAACAATGTGAGGGTTTACTTGAGTACCTAGGTTGACATAGATAGTGGATTCATTCAACATGTTTTGGTTTTTAGGAAGAACAGACTTGTGGATAGAAGAATCATTTGCATTGAGGTAGGTGAGAATGGAATTATCATCCTGATGTTGGATGGTGTTGATGGTAGGAAAATAATTTTTCTACCATTTCAAGATGGATGAGAGGAAGGGTTTTAGTTTGGCCATTCTTTTGATAAGTCAAGGGCCCCAAACTAACAATATTGATAAATTTTTTTAGATGGAATGATATTGAAATCCTCTGACTTTGAAGGAGATTGGGTTGGTGAGGATAGGATATCCTCATTGATAGTGGTGATGGGTTTAGGTGAGGTGGGTTCTTTTGATGGTATGAACCCATATCTAAATAACTCATGAGGTTTTTAAGTTTTTATGGTACGTAACTCATGAGGTCCATGCTCATATTGGCCTAGGACAAATCCCTTCTAGAAACACCTATGAAGGTATAGTTTAGCAAATGCTAGTTTGTCAAGATAGAAGTTAGAGGTAAATGGTAAGATGGTAGAGGTATTGGTAGAAGCAAGAAGTAGATGATCAAGTCCCCTATAGATTAAGTTGGTTTTATGGTTGGGAAGTCCAAAAGGGATGATAGTTCTGATGTTGGGGTCATAACTAGGATCATGGGTGAGGTTCCCATACTCTTGAGGAGTAGGGCAAACATCTAAGGATATAAAGTGATAGTCCCCCAATGAGAGACATTGGAATATGGGTTCTAAGGGGTCCTCTACAAGGATTTGAGAATAAGGGATAGATGAGCTAGTTGAAGCCTCATTGATGGTAGAGGTGGAGGTATTGTTGGTTCTGGTTGGCGAGGTAGTGTTATTGTTGGTTGGTAGTGAGGTGGATGGAGGAAGAAGAATGTTGTTAGGTTGATATGTCATGTTTCATGAGGCAAAATGACTAGTGTTATCTTTTATGGTAACAACTTGACCTTCATGTTCAAATTTGACACATCAGTGTAAGGTAGATGGGACACAACTCATGACATAGATTAAAGGGCATCCATGTAAAATATTGTATTAAAACTCACCCTCTACAATGTAAAAGACTTTGGGAATGGTGTGAGGTCCTAAGTGGGTGTGGAGGATGACTATCCCCAAGGTAGTAGCCATAGTGTCATTAAAAGAGTGAAGGAACACTGTAGTTTATGACATGATGATCTTAGGCAATTGAAGTTGGTCATAGGCATGAGAGGAGATAATGTTGATGGTATCTCCTCCATCAATCATCACCCTTTTTATGTAGGTTTGATTGATGTATGCTATGATGAAGAGAGGAGGATCAAGATCTTTAGAATGGATAGAAGGTATTTCTGAATCCCAAAAGGTAATAGAGGTAGAAAGTTCAAGGACTCTAAAAAAGGATGCAAGAGGTTTAGGATATTATAGTTGAACCTCTATAATTTACAAGGCCTATATCAATGCTTGGTGATGATGGGCTAATGCGTTTATTAGTTCATAAAGGCTCATCTTCAATGGTGTTTGGTGAATTTGTTTTAACACTACTCACTTGATGGTTATAGAAGGGTTGGAAGGAAAGGCACCCAAAATGGATATTTTTGGTTTTGGAGAAGGGAAAGGTAGAGGTGAGGGTGCTTGGTTTTGGTTGTAATGTTGAGGGGTAGAAGGGTAGGTCCATGGTATGGACATTTTTACTTTTCCCTTATCCTTTTTTTGGGCTCAAGATTAGGTAACCATATGGATAGTGTGGATTAAGGGAGGTATTGGACTAGGTCATTGCTTTAGTTCCTCCTCACTTTCAAATAAGAGTGGAAGATTAGGTAAATGTTGGATGGGTTGAGTTTGTGGTTGGGTTTGTAATGGGCTCAAAGGAGGTTCATCTGATAATAGATAATCCTCATCCCATAAGCTATGGAAAAGTGTTTAGAGAGCTTTGTAATTCTCTATATCATGTCCAAGAGTCCTATGGTATGAGAAAATCAAATTGTCATTGACCATGATGGTTTAAGACATGAAGGGTTGAAAGGTTTTATGGGTGGTAAGGTTAAATAAGAGGTTTTCAACAACCTTTGTATGATGGTCAAATAAGATTTGATCAAAGGCATTGAGGGTGTTGGGTTTTTGGTTATAGGAGTGGGATCCTTCTTAAGAGGATATTTATCATATAAATTGGTGGTGGTGGAATGGTTTTGGTAGGTGGTTTTGGTTGGGATTGTTTGGTTATGGTTGGTTTGGATGTGGAAGATTTAGAGGTGGAGGGTGAAGGTTTGGTGATAGGTGGGAAGGTATAGGTAGCTAGGTTAGTTAAGAATGATTTGGATTTTGTTATTTTGGTGGAGGCAGGTGTAGGTAGAGTAAAAGGTGAAGGTTTACTAGACAAGGAATAGATAATGGGGATAATAGAGGGATGGGGTCCTAAGATAAGGGAAGTGTGAAGGAGGTGGTAAAGGTCTAGTTAGAGGTGGGAGTTTAGGTGGTTCCACCTTCCTAGTTGGTTTGGTTGGGGTTTTATTTGGTGAATTATAAGAGGTTAAGTCCAACTTCAAATATGGGTGAGATAGGCTAGGTGTAGGAAGTATTCCTATATTATTGATGGGTTTTGTTAAGGAGGTGTAAGGTGATTTGGAAAATTTAGGTGGAGGTAGGTTGGATGGTTTTCCTATGGTTTTGGAGGAAGAAGTGTTTAGGGATGGGATTAAGGTAATGATAGGTTTAATGGTGGATGAAAGTGAGGTTGAATGTTAATGTTTATTTTGGTAAGGGAGCCTTAGAAGATGCCAAAAAGTTACTCTATCTAGGTTGGGTTGAGAGGTAAACTCTAGACTTTGGACCAATCTAGAAAAAGGCTTGTAAAAAGGGTTGATTCTTTGGTCATTGGTTTCAAAAGTTAAGCCCATAGGTGGAGGTGAGCGGATGGTTTATTCACCTATATTCTTTATGGAAGGTGCCAAGGTTTGGGAGGATGCTTCCTCCATGGAAGGTGTAGGTAAGGTGATTTCCTCTTTTGGGATGGTTCCTAAAGAGAGAATGGGTGGTTCTAAGATAGGTGAGGAAGGTTTGATGTCCTCCAGTGAAGGAATGGAGATGGTTGCTTCCTTTATTTGGATGTCCAAATGAATGGCAGGTAATTCAACCACTTCAATAGGTGGAGTGGGTGAAGAGGTGGTTGAAGCAATAGTTTTCTCCTTTGGTATTTCTATCAAAGGAGATGCAGATAGGTCCATGGTCTCAATAAATAAAGAAAGAGGGGTGATTATTTCCTCTATTTGAATGTCTAAAGGAATATAAGGTGAATCCATAAATTAAATGAGTGGAATGGAGGAAAGGTTAGATGAGGTAATGGTATCCTCAATGATAGGTTCACTAATAATGACATTAACTATATGGACTTTACGAGTGTGAGATGATTCTAATTTATTATCATCATAGTTGGTGGAAGGGGCATGGTTGGGAAAAGGTTTATGAAAGATGTCAAGGGACTGATTTGGAGGTGCATTGGGATTATCAAACATGAGTTCTCCCTTATAAATCATATTTTAGACAATAGTATTAAAGGTATTGCACCTACTAACATCATATCCAATGATGTGATGGAAAGCACAAAGATCATTCTCATTGTACCAACCAGGTGTAGGGTGAGAGACATCAAATTATTGGAGAGGTTTTATTGGAGGAAATTGTATGATGTTTTATTTTAGTAGTTTATCCAAAATAGAAGCATAAGACTCCCCTATCAGAGTATATTATTTTGGGGCAACTCAGTTTTGGTTTCAGTTTGGTTGGTTAGAAGAGTTAGAAGAATTGGTTGGGTTGGATTGGTTGACAGTTGGTGGTGGAGTGGTTTTAAGTACAACCAAGTTGGTATATGTATTTTATTTGGTATTGGGATGGTTAGGTTGATTAGTGGTTTTGGTGGAGGAAGGGTCATTAAAATTAGAGCTATAATTTTTGTTCCACAGTTTCAATTTCCCCTCATCAATGGCTTGGATTTCCAATTTTTGTGCCATGGTGAAAGCCTCATCAAAAGTTTGAAAATTTTGAATTTGGAGAGTGGGGAAATATGTTTAGCACAACCTTGAGAGAAAATATCAATCAATTTGGGTTAGGTTAAGGAGAAATAAAGTTGGTTGATAAGACCTCTCCATCTAGCTATGAAATTGAAAATTGATTTGTCATCAAATTGCCTAATGGAATAGAGGTTGATAATAGAGAAATTTTTAGATATGTTAATCGATAAATGATCTAAAAAGACTAAGTAAGTTGAGAAAAGGAAAATATGGAATTCTTGGTGAGAGAACTATACCAATCCAAGGCTGGTCTAGATAAAGACATGGGAAAAGTACAAAGAAATAGAGCATCATCATATGCAATCAAATAATAAGAATGGAAAAATGCTCTCAAGTGTTGTTGGGGGTCCTCCTTGCTTTGGAACTTGGAAAAATTGGGTAGTTCCCATTGAGGAGGATAGGATTAGATAGGAATGGATGGATGGATAGGTTTGTTTCAAATTTGATTGTAAGATAAAAGGTTATGAACCCCAGAAATAGATGATTCAAGATTGGATATTTTATCCATCAACATCTTAACCAAATCCATTTTAAGTTTGGTTGAGGTTAGGTGGTATCAATGTATGGATAAGAGGTAGAGGGTTGAGAAGATACCACATATTGGTATGTGGCCATTACAGGTTAGGATGGTGCCACATAAGGGTTGATGGGCACAAAAGGTTGGGTAGAAGGTGCTATGCATTCTTATGGATTAGGAACATATTGGTTAGATATCATGGGTATTTTTTATGGGATGGATGTGGGTTTATTTGGAAGTATAGATGGGTTGGTAGATGGTTGGGGTTGAGCAGTAAATCTTGTGCTAATAGGTGGAAGGGTAGGAGGTATGGAAAGTACCAAATTTTGAAGAGGGGTAGAAATCGATTAGTTGGTGGTGATAAGAGGAATGGTGGAAATAGGGGTGGAAGATACCCCCATGGTGGATGGGGTATAGGTGATTTAATAATTTTTGGAATATTTCTAGATTATTAAATTAGTAAATAATATATTACAATAAATAGAATACTAATTTGTATAATTTATTTGACCTTTTTAGCTTTCTAAAAATAATAATGAAATAAGATAAATATAACTTAGCTTAAACAAGACTGAGATAGCTAAGACAAAAGCTAGTATTGGTTGTGTAGGACTAGGACATTGTCACAAATCTAGCTTTCATTTGGTGAAAGGATAGGAGTGTCAAAAATAGAACACTTTAGGGTCTGGCATTATAGTCCAGGTCCTACTGCTATTATCCAAATTAGTCATAGAGATTTGAGTTTTCTAGGTTTTTTCCACTGTCTCTGTATTATTCCACCTATAGAATTGAGTCTTGATTTTTGATGGAGCTCCTTATAGAGATGATTTAATATCCAACCCTATAACTTTATTATGCTTGAATAAAACTTGAAAAAGAGGGGGCGTTAGTGTGTGTAAGATGCACTGAATGTGTGTCCACACCCCTTGTATTGGCACGCTACCTACATACCAATACTCTGAAGAGGGATCAAGCCATATGTAGTTTTTTCATTTGATGTGCTTTGTGCAATAGTGTTATGAGAATGAAAAAATTCTAAAATAAGTGTTCTTGAGGTGGCTAGGGATTGGTGTGAGGGTTTGAATGAGCTTGTGGTTGTATTGGCTGGTTGTATGTAGAGAATAGGGAAAATTTAATCAGTGGTTTTGCTTGTATTCTTGTTTTCTCTTTAAATAATTGTCAACCCCCTCTGATTGAACTTTGAATGGGATTTTATAAAGATATATTAGTCATGGTATAGATGCATTCATGTTAGGTTGACATAATGAAGAAGAAGAATCAAGATAAAATGGTCACTTGGGCTTAAAATGTGATTGGATAGGAGCACTAGAAATGGGACACCCTAGGGTCCAATACTATAGTCCAAATTAGGTGCTATTGTCTTATAGGTATGAGACTTGAGGGGATGGAATAAGCTTGGAAAATGGAGCCTAACTAAGCTAGAATGAGGTTCCAAAAGTCTATGGATGACTGAGAATTAGTGAAAAGGTGCCTAAAAGGGTCAAGAGAACATGCAAGAGGGACCTATGGGTTGGGTGCCACAAGCCACACTCAAGCCACCAATTTTGACATTTTATATGAATACATTTACCCCACCTTTATTCTAGTGATGCAATAAAGTGAAATACTAGGATAAACAAAAATTAGAAAGTGTACCTAAACTTACCTACAAGGGTGAAGCCCATAAAGCTGTGTGCATAGAGAGAGTACATTGTGAAGTGTAAACCTGTAAGAGAAAAGAAAGAGTAGATCAATTCTTACTAGATATTATATATCTAAAATAAGAATGTATAAAATCTAGGTAAGAGAGAGAGAGAAAGAGAAAGGAACAAATACACCTCATCAGGTATGCAAACCAATACAAAACTTGTGATTTTGAGTGATATTGGATGATGCTAAGTAATGATAGGTATGTGATGTACCAAGAGTAATATCACAAATGGATTTGAGTGCTCAATTCCTTAAGAATGACTCAATAATAAAAAAGGATGGCCCTTTGGTTCCATCATCACCCATTAAGCGAAGCTATGTGATCATGCATGTGCTAATCAATGTTTGGACTATGTGTCCAATCCCTTTGTGTAGGTGGCTTAAGAATATAAAGGTTGGCCCTTTGTCTCCATATTTTCCCTATTAAATGAAGCTATAAACTGATATCGATATGAATGTGTGTCATATAAGATGGATCTTGAATCCTAGGAATGCTCTAAAATTTGACAATGTGGTGTGGATAGTTGAATGTGTACTAGAAACTAGGCTAATCTTGGCAAACTATAGAAGGAGGAGATTGGGAGATTAGGCTTGTATGAAATCCACTCCAAAATTGGGCCATAATTTTATGTGGAAGCCACTAAAAAATGTAGAGTTAAGGCTTGTATGAAAGCCACTCCAAAATGATGCCAACCATCTCTAAATGGAATAAGGCATGTAACTAATGAGAATACCTGGGTAATAAACTAAACTCAAAAGGAAAAAAGTTAAATATGCCACGAAAATTTCCCCCAATAATTTGTGTATATAACATGGATTATGATCTAAAATTCATACTAACTGCCTAATTTGAAACTGGATGTGAGAGCCATCATGCCACACATGATGCCCCCTATATCTATATTTTTTGAGAAAAAATATACTAACGCTGTTAAATCTAAACTGGTCTATATGTGAAAAATTATAACTAAGCTTACCTTTTTGTTTTTTTCTAAAAAATATGGGTTTTTTATGTTTGGATAGGAGCACCAAAAATAAGACACTATGGTGTCTGACACTATTATCCATGTTCGGTGTTATTATCCTTTGCTAAAACTAATGACTATTCTATACTCATTATTTTTTTGGTCTATTTTAATTATTTTGACCTCTGATTATTATTTTGAGTGTTATAAGAACTAATTTTTAGATCGGTGGGAGCTCTGATCTCTGTGACAAAACCCCTATTTTTTGCTCCCTCTTATGAGGGTAGAAATGAAGACCCTATAATGAATGCCCTAAGAAAAAAGATCCCTACAAGTGTTTTATGCTACAAAATGCATGATATAGTGATAATAATTGATAAGATATCTCATGATATAGCATGGTTTGTATTGGATATTGTTATATCAAATAGGGGAATGCCTAGATAGATATAACATTGTAATAATATGTGCAATGTACTAAATTAGATCTAGAAGTCTAGTTAATTGTTAGTTGTTAGTTGTCAAGGAGGGATGGAGCATGATGTCCATCATGACATCCAAGAAATAAAGAGAATGCATGATGTGGATCATGGCATTGTAAATAGTGAGAAGCAAACAAGCAATAAGCACACAAGGCAAGAAGCATACAAGAGTGGCCAAGGGGCCAAGCAAACAAGGGACATGGGCACATGTCACTCAAACTAAAAATCAAACATATAAGGCATGTTCAGATTCCACATACACATATAATTGAAAATAATCAAGGTTGGCATGAGGGCCACAAAAAAAATAGAAGAGTACAAACAGAAGACATTGGAAAATGTCCTAAGGCACACATAATAATATAAGTAAAGGACATTGGGAAATGTCCTACGGCATATACAAGAGACAAAATAGGAATTGAGAAATGCAATCACCTCTAGCTATGTAAAGCAAGAAAGGAAGGCATGTAATATATTGAAAATACAATCATATCTTTCTAATCAAAACAAAAAGTGAAAGTATGCAAGACATGGAGTACAAGACTAGGTATATTCTAAGAAATACACAAGTATTATATGCTAGTGAGTGTTGATAGAGTAATCTATATAAGCTAGTAAGTAATGTACATCAACATGATAACTAGAGTGTGTTGTGTAGGAATGACATAACTTGGATGGTGTAGTCATGTAGAAGATGCCCCTATGGGGTAGATATATCGATGTGTGTCTTGAATGTAGAAGTAGGATACCCCCCTCAATGGGTAGAGTGAAGCAATAAAAGATCAAGAAGTCATTGCACACACTCAAAGAAGATCAAGTGAAGCATGGGAATGTAGATAACTTGATAAAAAATAGCATAGAACAACAAATACAAGTCTAGCATGGTAGTAGAAATGTAAATTATAGATAATACATACAATTGAAATGTTTTTGTGTTTTCGAATTATTTGAATGTTTTTGATATTTTGACATATTTTAATGTTTTTTTTTTTGATATAAGCTATGTACAATCAATCATAAGGAGAATATGTAAAATAAATACTGAGAAAATATGTACAAGTATGCAAAAAGAGACTCTGTACAAGAAATACTGAGAAGAAATGATACTAACCAATGAGTCTCATAGGAGACTCCCCATCATGGTGTCCTATATCAAACAAAGGAATTATGCATGATTATGAAGCATGAGGGAATGGCTATGAATATGACATTGAATATTTGGATTTATTGTCGATATCTTATAAATCATAATAACCTGTATTATTCCACTCATTGGTATCATCTTGATTTTGAACCAATGGAAGGCTAATGTGGAATTTTGTTATATCTAGATCTTTTCCTTTGATAAATTATGTCTATGAGTGATTTGCCTTAGGATGTTAAATAAATCCCAAACCTTGGTAACAAACACTATCAACTATTAGAATAGTAGTGATGCCTTGAGCATGCTTGCCCAACCCTTGACCTTAAAAATCAAATTATTGTAGATATTTTTGACCAAACCCATACTAATTTGAAAGTTAAGCCTCATTTTAGAGAGGTAGATTTGCATCTTTTTTGTGCTTTAACTTGCTTGTGTTACTATTTTTTGCTCTGATTTTTCTTTTTGATCTTTTTGTTTTTTTGAGTTATGCTTTGGTAACCACTTTTGTACTATTTCTGAATTTGACCCTTTGTGGATTTATTCTTGTGTCACTGTGGATTACTTGAATGATTTACCTTGTATAGGTTCCTCATTATTAATTATCTATTGTATATGTTTTGTCAATGCCAAACATGAATCTGTGTGATGCCCATGCAATCTATGATATGAACAATAATATCTAGATCTTCTCACTGGATGTAGAGGAGGTAGTTTGATTAACTTAGATTTAATAATTTCCCTTAGTACCTCACTTGAACTCTTATTTTATCTTTGAATTATTTTTGAATCACTAGTTATAGAGTCACTTTGTTGTGATTTCTTGTTTTGATATGTAACATTGCTTGCGACCAATTGACTAGGTGAAAGTGTATATGCATGATTAACACTAGGGTGCCTGTGAGGCTTTTGTATTATAATATGATTTTATAATATTATGGTATTTTTATATAATATCTAATTATAAATTTGTAAATATAAAAATAACTTGCTCAGACTGGTGATTTGGTCCCTTAGAGTCTCATAAGTGCAAACCCTAGTTTCTTCTAATTGAATATGTAAGCACATATGTTGAAGAGATTTTGAAGAAGTTATAGGCTGAATGTATGCATTAAGAATAATAATATGGGTTTCCTCACCTTTTGAAGGGGTGATAGCATGAACCTAGTTAGAGGGAAAGTAGCTATTACCCTCTTGGGGGAGGTAAGGAGAAGGAAACTATTTCTTGTACATAAGATATGACATTGAAACTTGATAGGTGGTTGTTAGCTTATGCAATGGATCCTCTAGGTAGAAACCAAGCATGTGGGATAAAATTCATGTGATTAGAGTTATAAGTTGTATAACAATATTTTTATAAAGAGCATTCCAAATGAGAGATAGTAAGAGCTAAAGAGCATAGAATTGTGCATTAATGCATAATTTTTTTTGACATATGATATGATATTTCAAATATGTTTAGCAAGATAACCATGAATTTTTTTTCATATGAGAGATAGAAATTAAGTAATGAAACCATGTATTAAAGACAAGTAAACATTGCTTTGAAGGAGAGTGATCTTACTATATTTAATAATAAATTTCTTAATATCATCCCATATTATGAAAAGTAAGCATGAAATGCAAAGAATGAAGCTTTTTATTAACATATGGTAAACTTCATCATTCATGTACATGATAGGAATGAGTATGGTCTTCTAATTATTTGCAAGAAATGCAAGAAATATGTATAAATAAGTGAGATCTATTTTTATTTTTTATGTGGAATCTGATTTTAGATGTAAGGTGATACCTCAAACAAACAAAGGGACCTAGTATATGCAACTAGAGTTTTGAAAAATGATATTATTTTAAAAATAATAAGGAATTTTAAAATCTAATTCAAAATTTTGAATTAAATATGTAGGTGAAAAATTAGATTTTTCTGGAAATTTTTTGATTTAAAGTGATCTAGTATGTGCAACTAGGGTTTGTAATATTTTTTTTTCTAAAATTACTATGGAATTTTAAAAAGTAAATTGAATTTATGATTTAAATAGGGTTTTTTCTGCTGTCCCTGTATTAGTCTGCCTATGAAAGTTTGAGTCCTAACTATTGATGGAGATCCTTGTAGAGGTAATTTAATATCAAAACCTAGACCTTTTGTATCCTTCAATAAAAATTGAGAAAGAGGGGGGTTTAGTGTGTTTAAGATGCACTAAATGTGTATCCACACCCCTTGTGTGGGCACACTACCTACATACCAATACTCTGAAGAGGGATCAAGCCATATGTAGTTCTCCCATTTGATGTGCTTTGTGAAATAGTGTTATGAAAATGAAAAAATGCTAAACTAGGTGTGTTTGAGGTGGTTAGGGACTAGTGTGAGGGTTTGAATGAGCTTGTGGCTATATTGGCTAGTTGTATGCAGAGAATAGGGAAAATTGCCTTAGTAGTTTTGCTTGTATTCTTGCTTGTTCTTGAAATAACTGCCAACCCCCTCTAAATGAAATTTTAATGGGATTTTATAGAGATATATTGGTCATGGGTTATATGTATTCATCCTAGGCTGACATAATAAAGAAGAGGAATCAAGAGAAAATGGTCACTTGGGCTCACAATGTGATTAGATATGAGCACTAAAAATTAGACACCCTAAGGTCCATCACTATAGTCCAACTTAGGTGATATTTTGATATAGGTATAGGACTTGGGGGGATGGAATAATCTTGGAAAATAGAGATTGACTGAGTTGGAATGAGGTTTTGGAAGTCTATGAATGACTAAAAATCAACAAAAAGGTGCCTAGAAGGGTTAAGAGAGCATGTAACAGGGACCTATGGGTTGGGTGTCACAAGCCACCAATTTTGACATTTTATGACTACATTAGGTAATAAGAGGTAAGGTTTCCCATACATTAGAGGTGTTGGTTAGTGTAGGGGGTGTTTGGTTATTGGTTGGAATGTTAGATTGGGTTTCAGTGGTGGTAGTGGATGGGATATTACTAGAAGAAGATGCTTGGGTAATCAAAGGTTGGATAGAGGTAACACCAACCATAAGATGGGGAGGAATATCATAAGGTGGATCTATAGGAGGAACTAAAGTAATAGGGGTGTGATAAACTAAGGTATTAATATAATGTTGAAGGGCCATGAGGTTGTTATCAAGGAAGGTAGTGAAATCTGCAACACCCTCAACAACTATTCGAGGCATGGTAGGAGGAAGAAAAAGATGAGGAAAACTCTCAACATCTGAAGTATACTCCATGGAATAAGAAGAAGAGGGAGATGGTGGTTTTTGGTTGGTTTTATTTCTCAATTGTTATCTAGTAAAGACCTTGAGAAGAATAGAAAAGAAATGATGAAAACTCACACCTCAAACAAATAGCAAGTAAAAGGAAAAAAATATCAAGGAAATCCAAACATATGCTAAAAGTGCATTTAAAACATAGGATTCTTTTTAAATCACTTTTGGCTTATGCCTTAGAAAGTGTGAAGAAGAAATTTGGCTTGTAGATCAGGAACTAAAGAAAAAATGTAAGGCTAGTTTCAAGTTGTGTTTATGTGCTCAAAAGAAAGAAATATGTATTGAACTTCAGTATGTGGCTTGATATTGGGGCCTACCCCCTCAATTTACACACTAAAATGATAATGATGTTAGGTGTTTAGCCAAGATATACTAAATTTTAGAGTTTATGCTCAACTAGAGAGCTGAGTTGGTTCTCTTCTTGGTAATGACCTCTAAGTGGGATTGCTAAGAAAGGGTAAGGTTTACTACTAGGTGATGAAATCCTAGTTGGACATTATCTCAAGTTTGTTTTAATGTGTTGATTGATTATTTGGTTTGGTAAAAGTGTGTGATAACAAGAGTGAAAATTATGAATTATTAATTTTGCCTTTAAGTTAGCTAAATGAACTAAAAGTAAGCAATAAAACAATGTATGCAACGTATTTATTTTAAGCCCAAAAAAATTTCAGATTTCATTTGATGAACAAAGAATAAAGGAAGAAAGAAGGGGAACCTAGATGATGCTTAGGGTCCCATTGGTCATACCAAAACATTTCTCTTAATTTTTGCTCATTTCTTAGTTTTGGAAGAAGATAAGAAACTAGTAATAAGGGTGTGGTAAAAATACTTGGTTGGTGATGTGTACGTAATATAGATGAATATGGAGAACTCATTTTTAGATTGGAAGGAATAACCTATAGATAAGAAATCACTAACAAATGGGTAAAAATATAGTTGGATGGATCACCTAGCATGAGGTAGATCCAAGAAGCATAAGCTTGCTAGAGGCTGTCAATGCACTCTTAATAACAATAAAGTTGAAAATGATAAAAGTAAGGTATTTGCATAGAGTAAATAAAATATAGTAAAATAATAAATTAGAATGCTTGTTAAATGAAATGACTAAATATAGCAAAATCAGGTTAATACTCATGCTAAAGTGGGTGAAGTTAGGTTTAAAAAATTAGAAAGGGTCTATGAATAAATAAGAACATAGAAAGTTAGGTTTGGTTGGGGGTAAGGAGCTGAAAATAACTTGCAATTATTTTCTACCATAGTGACCATTAGCAGTTGGGTGAACCATTAGTGGTTAAGCTAACCATTGGTGGTTGGATAATCATTAATGGTTGATCTGATCATCAGTGGTTGGATAACTATTGATGGTTGAGGTGACCATTGATGGTTGTGCTAACCATCAACAGTTGCCTATGGATTTCTAAATATATTTAAAAAAGAGTTGTAGAATGGGTAAATGGTCTGATAGTGGTTTTGTTAAGGATCTAGAAGTTGGGAAATAAGGTAAAAATAGGTTTGATCAGGTTAGGGGGTTATAAATCCAATGAAATAAAGAACAAGTAGAATATACTTGTAGCTTATTGGATGGCTAATGGTTGAAGGTTAGAGCAATTTTACTAGAGTAACATTAATTTGGCCTCAAAATCAAATTCAATAGAGGTTCAAGTCATTTTTGTTATTATTGAGTTGTTAAAAGAAGACTGGATGCTGGAGAACTTGAATACCTATGTGCAAGAGTATTTGATAACTTGAACATGGATCCATTTCACCTCCTACTCCCCTCCTTTTATAGGAAATGAGAATTGGAGGATGAAAGGTTAACTAGAGTGTGAGGGTGTAAATCATGATGCTTGAGAGTTTTTTAACACTGCATAAGGTGAAGATATTAAATTTTGCCTTGTTAGCTCACACATAACTCTTGATGAGTTAAGAAGCTGAGGACCTAACCATCGATGGCCAGGTTAACCATCAATGGTTAAGTTGACCATTAAAAATCAAGTGTCTGAAGGTAAAAGGGTAAAAAAATTAGTTAAAAATGTTGTTCAAGTTTGTAGGTTAGTGAATTTAGTTAACTAAGTAGTCAACTAGACTTAGGGTCTAATAGGGTCAAAAAGGGTTCCAAGTTATTTCAACACCTAGTACGGTTTTCTAGTGTCTACACCTTTTACCAATGCATAAGCTAAGGTAGACAAAATTATTTAATTATTTAATCACCTTATTTTAGATTCTAAGCTCAATGTAATGATTCTTTGCAATATATTGATAATTCAAATGTCTCTAACTCTTCTCCTACATGTCATAATATGCAAAATGAAAACATGATTGTTACTTCTTCTAACCTTGACTCCAAGATTGAAATTAATAATCATGCATGCACTCCACACATAGTGAATAAATTAATTGCAGTACACCCACATATGATGACATATTGCATAGTATTAAAATGTTAAAATCTTATCTTACTCTCTCTCTTAATGAGCATGATAATGATACTTCTACTGCTCTTATGCAAGTGAGTTAAACTCTAATTTTGATGAACCTTGGGATAATGATGATTAATATGATTATGGTGAAGAATAAATGGAGTCTATACCTTCTAGTTCTCCTCCTAATTTACTTATTTATCTTGTTCAAACAAATATTATATCATATATTAAAAAACACACACACTTATTCTTATGTTCATAGTTTGCATAACTTACATTAACATGCTAATAATGTACATTATAGTTCATTATAATGTGATACTTCTTTATAAATTAACAAACTAAGAGATGATAATGAATCTCCCTCAACCCCGCTTACTAAACTAGAGCCTATTTCTCAACCTAACATAAATGAGGGTGATAACTCATTTCCCTCTAGCTAGGCCCCAACTACCACACATCCAAAGGTTATAAAGAGAAAACCAATCATCCCTAAGAAAGGTTCAAAATGAAATATGCCAATGGTTAAGATAAATAACAAAATTCAAGAGTTAAATAAACTTCTTGATGATGACAATATACCTTCACAAGAGGTAATCTCCTTAATGCATGTTGTGGGTACTTTACAAAAAGTATACCATCTCACACTGGAGAATAAAGCATACCCATCTTGGGCTGATGCTAATGTTATCCATAGTGATCTTATTCCACATAAAATCTTCACTACAAGGTTGCTACCCAACTTTTAGATACTATTGTTACCTACATTTGATGGGCTTGGAGACCCATACTTTCACCTTCAAGTTTATGAGAAAGCCATGGCACATGTCACCAATAAGTTGACTCTACTACAATTATTTTAAAATTTCATAGATGGGGAAACACTAAATTGGATCCATCATGCAATCCCTATCAAGTCACTACACACATATGATAAGTTATAAATAGTATTTCTCAAGCACTATATATAGAATAAGGAACCTCAAGTCACATATGAGAGGTTACCTTAATTACACTAGGGTGAGATAAAACCAAAAAATGAATACATTCTAAGATTCAAATCATGTTTGTATCAGTTGATTTACCAACTGAAAAATTTATAGATATAGTACATCTTTACCAGAGGCCTTATTTTTCCTCAAGGATAAATAATTAGATTAGACATCCAAATCATTCTAGAATCTATGACAAAAATATAACATTAGAGATAGAATTGGGACTAGTTGCCACACATTTAAAGGTGAATTTATATGTAATTTTCTCAGAGCCAAAATCATATAACATGGTACAAGAACCTACTCTACTCATAATTAATAAACTAATGAAATAAAAACAACCAATAAAAATACTCAAAAGGGGAAAAGAACCACTTCAAAGAGCACTTCTTATAATGAGTAGAATACATGACACACCTAGAGGGGTTATATAGTTTTTAGATAGGGATAGGCCTCATGACACATTTATTAAATTATTAGATAAGGAGTTCATCACACTTCCTCCTACTAATGATCATCCAACACACCATTTGCACATAATAAAAAATAATCCATATTGTATTTTTTATAAGACAAATAGACATTCATAAAATCACTATTACGTACTCTAAGCCTGCATTGACTAGTATGTCATTTGAGGCATTATAGCATTCACATAGGGGGCACTGAGGTCTTAGTCCCCATATTCTCCTTGATCACAATCCTCTATGATAAAGTTATCCCAGGTCATTCCCTTTGAGGAACCACTAGTTACTCATTGTATGATCCATGCGGTTTCTAAGACACTTGTTTATGAGTGACCTTGTGAACCATAGATTCAATAGAGATGATATTCAAATAAAAAAATATTAGAGTATAACCTAATTTCACACACCAATTAAGATATTTGGAAACAATCACAAATATTAGAGCACAACCTTAATTTACTGACCGATTAAGATATTTGGAAACAATCATAGAGATTAGAGCACAACCTCAATTTTCACACCAATTAATATATTTGAAAATAATCACACATATTAGAGCACAACCCTAGTTCACACACTAATCAAAATATTTTAAAACAATCATAGCAATTAGATTACAATCTTAGTTTGACCACTAATCAAGATATTTGAAAGAGATCATAGACATTGGAACATCATCCAATAGCTGATCAAGATATTTTCCAAACATCACAAAGCTTAGAGTATAGTTTTAACATGACAACTAATAATTTATTTACTATAGAGTGTACACACCTATCCACTAGTAGTGTATCACATGTAATTTCAATTCCATATTATACTACACCAATGCAACATGCACAATATGGTCATTGGTTCACATGACATCTAGGTTCAGATAGTTAATACCATAGTTACATGATCTATAATCAGATATCCTATGAAACACCTATAAAATCTATACCAACAAAAAACATTCTTAGTCCACCACACATGTCTACTTAAACATTTATAAATAGATAATTTTTTTTCTACTATTACTTAGAGAAATACCATATGCCACTATCACCTTTTAACATAATCAAAATAATTAAACACATGTAAATAGGCAAAATATAATCAGATCAAGATACCAATATACAAAGTGTCCATATAACAAAAAATATCCATATATATAACTTAGAATATAGTTTCAATACAAATATTTTACATCACTCAATAATACAAACATGACCACTAAGACCAGTGCCCTCACTCTCACTCTTAGACATATCCATATTGGAACTAAAAGCCCCACTATCCATCTTTGACCTTGATCAATGAATACACCTACTCTCTCTCTCAAGATACATTCTTAGCTTGATCATACACTTTTCATGATCTTGTTATAGATGCATGTAATCATCCACTATCTAGCTACTTTCCCCACCTAGAGAATCAAGTATAGACATGGTCCATCTCTACAACTCTACACATGACTTATCCCTATCCACATATGCTCACCTATACACCATTGTATCTATGGTAGTTTAATCAAAAAAATGGGCATGAAAACCAACAACATCAGTGTCCCTCTCCACTAATCCATAGTCTATGACATCATCAAGAATATGCCATGTCAATACATGGAGCACAGTATTGATAGTAGTCTTCTAATACTTATCATCACCTAAACCTACACATAACCACACAACATATTAGATACTTAAAAAAATAAATAAATAACCAAATACATATAATATACAAATATACAATAACAACTTACCATCAAGATCCCTAAGGGGCTCCACATCTAATATATCCTCTGCAATAATCCCACCTCTCAAAAATAGAGGTGCCCATCTATGATCTCTCCACCTAGCTATATAGGCATTGATAGTTCCTACATCATCCACATTTGGTATATCAATCACTAAATCCCACTCTATTAATAGAATCGAGGCTAACTCTGTAATCGATGGTCTAAGCCTACCACTTGGGCTCATTAGATCCCAAGAACTCCTCAACCACACCATTGACACTAGGGGTATATCTTGAGTAACACCAAAATTTTATTTCACCAACTCATAATAGAACCTCTCATATACATTGACCCAAAGGTCATGCATCTAATATCTCAATCAAACCTATCTCAGTTGTGTATCATCCTTAGGCTATCCCTCATAGCCCTTATAGAGCATTAATATAATATCTCTGACCATCACCTTATCTAGCACCTATTGACACAACATCATGCTCCTTTTGGGCATGTGGGTCATCCCATTCCACCTATTTGTAAATGTTTATAGGCTGGCCCAATTACCTCATAGAGGAAACACTAGTCTACTCATTGCTATATGCTCATATGCCCAATAGTGTAATAGTGTAGAATATCTAATACCTCCACCACACATCCCTTACATAAAATGATAAAAAATACTAGTGAAAGTGGGATAACATAGCAAAACCCCATGAGTATATGGTGACATGCTCATCTATGTACCAAACTATCTCATGCATAATGTGGGAGATTGATACCCCACTCCTATCTACTGACATAAACAAGCCAATAAAATAGCTAGGAAATTCCACAACTATAAAACATCAACTGTGACAATAAATGACAATAATATATCACTGTGGGTCCTTGTAAGATGAGTCTCTATAGGCATAGCAAAAAAATACGTAGTGGCTAGCTATATAGCTCAATTACTAGAATCCTCTCGTAATAAGGCTCTCTACCCAGTTATAGGTAACTATATGATTCTAGACACATTATCCAAGGTAATAGTCATCTCCCCAATAGGTAAACATAATGTGTAGGTATCTACCCCCAACTCTTATATAGTTCAGTCTTCATGTGTTTATCCTAGGACATTGAATCTAAGGATGCCACATAACTTACACTAGCTCTCTCTAGCATGACCATCTCAACATCTATCAAGGGTAGACCTCGTAAGGTCTCCATCATTTGGCCACTCTAAAACTCTCTCATACACACATCAACCTACAAAAACACAACCAAATTTGACATTATAAATGAAAAATATAAGATCAATATATAAAAATAATCATAAAATACCAAGAAATAATAATAAGCATCACAAACTAGGCCTACTAAACATTAACACTGCATACATGATAATAGTACCATATCTAGGACACTAGTGCCATGTCCTAAACATAGTGCCAATATGAGAATAAAATTGCCAATTTTTCAAAAACATGACCCTAAACTACCAAATTCTCAATAAAAATAGCAAAAATGGTACCAAAAATGATAAAAATAAGAAAAAGTATAGGATCCTTACAAGGGTAACCTCCTCTCCGACCTAGATAAACACCTCCACCTCCTCATACTAGGTCAAAGTCACTCCTCATCTCCTCAACATATTCTGTAACTTAGAATAAAAAATAATTATCAACTCAAATGATCCAAATAAATTGTCACACTTATCAAATAACCTATTTAAGTCACATTTATAAAATGCCACCTTACTAAGGTTGAACTTGCATGCTAATTTTTCCAACTAATACTAACTTATTGACAACATGATATCTAGAGAACTGTAACCCCAATTTGTGAGCCATTTCTCACACATGAGAATTAACCTTAATGTACCTCTCCCTGTATTATTTAAACCAATATATTTATCACATTTAACTCTGTAAAATGATAAAAATGATATTACCATAATAAACTCAATATAGACTAAACATCTATACCATTACCAATTTCAACAATCAAGTTCATCATAATAGATAAATTATTCAAAATTAAAACATCACCCTCATTAATTCACAATGACACATATGCTCATTACCACTTTTGGTTAGATACTCATACCTAGATCTTGGCTCTCTCACTACAAGGGGGGGAATACACACATATTGCTTCATATATACACATATTTAGATACACAAGTTTAGTCAAATATAGCTATTTAGACACACAGGTCTACTCAGATACAAATATTTAGACACATATGTCTACTCAAATATAGATATTTAGACACATAGGTCTACTCAAAAACAAATATTCAGACACACATGTTCACTCAAATATAACTATTCAAAAATAGGTCTACTCAGATACAAATATTTAGATACACAGGTTTGATTTAGATATATAGTTTGACTCAAATATATAAGTTCACTCAGCTATGCAAGTTCACTTAGATATATAATTTGACTCATATATATAGGTTCACTCAGATGCACACTTTGACTCAGATTTACAGGTTCATGTAGATATATAGTTTGACTCATATATACAGGTTCATGCAGATATATAGTTTAACTCAGATATACAAGATTACGTAGATATATAGGTCACTTAGATATATAGTTTGAATCAAATATACATATGTTTAGATATATAGCTACATTACTCATATATCAAGATTGGAGACATGATGCAAAACACACATTCTTGATCTCTATTTTTAGATTACTAGGTTACACTCATATCGTCACTAGGATATCACTAGGATGCCATCACAATTTCACCAATTTGGGTCACATGACCATATATAATAATTGATCCATAGACTTCCACCAGACCCAGTTTACATACTCAAATTCAGAACACACATCAAAGTGGGAGAAAGTAGGCCTTATTTCTCCACATATTTAGTGTACATACTTAGATTCAATACACATATTAGAGTGGGGGAAAACATGCCTTGTTTTTCCACATATTCAGTTTACATACTTAGACTCAGTATAGATATCAATGTGGGGGTAAAATAGGGTTTTGTTCTTCATGATTTACTTCACTATTTAGATTCAGTATAAATGACATCCACAAAAACTCTAGCTCCTCAAGTTCCTTTTCACATATTTCACTCTAGCTCTTGTCTACTTTTCTGACCAAGAAGTGAGCCAGATCTAGAAGACATACACAAAGGTAAGTATAGATACACATTATTATTTTTATTTTAATATAATAATTTAATTTCATTGCATTACTAGAATAAATGGGGGAAAATATATACACCTTAATTTGGTCAAGCAACCATAAGTACCATATTTTTTGTTATTCTTTCACATGAAGGTCTTAATGATGAATATAGCCTTTATTTACATGGTTATTTTGGGTATTTTGATCTTTATTATGTATTATCTTCCCTATTTGTTGCACCTCTAGTGATTATAAGTCACCTCCTACCAGTCATAGAGGCCCCTAGCCTATCCTGCTTAGTCTTAACTCTATTTTTATGCCTCAGGACACTAGTGCTATTTTCTAGATAGTGGCACCATGTGGTGCTAGTGTCCAATTATGGCTATAATGTCTGATGGTTATTTTCTCCCATGTTTTGGGTTTTAACCCTACTTTGATCCTTTTTATATATTTTTATCCCTCTTTTATGGCTTGTCAGCCAATGAACAAGGTCTTATAGTCAAATCAATTTTTATTTTATATAAAGAGCCTTATAAAGTATTTTACATCTATCACTTACTATTTTGGCACATAATTACATAGAATTAATCAATATTACAACTCAATACTCTACATACTACTCAACTATCACATCTAGACATTGCATGCTTGATTAAATAAGGGCATAAGCAAAAGTAATTCTAACACACCATGCATGTTGATTATGCATGTTTCCTAAGGGATAACTACATGTGATATGAGATCCTTATCATTATGATTAATTTAGGTAGTGGCCATGACAATAGGGGTTCTACTCCACATGATGATAATATCCCACAACCTAGTTGTTTCCTTTTTTTTACATTTGATCCAGTTTTTGTTTCATGTGTGTAGGTACTCATTAGGGTTTTGAAAGACATTTAGCCAAAATAGTGACATATGCAAGCTAATAGAAGACACAAAACCACCTCAGGTCCCCCGAAACCTCCTATAAATTCCCTAAAATTTTTAGATAGCTCATCTAAGAGGGACACTAGTGTCACATGGTGTTATTTTCCACATAAAGTCACTACTGTCTGAGGCTAGATTTCAACTATAGTCATAGAAAAAAAAGTGTCTACCTATTTTTATAGCCTATTTTAGCCTCCTAAGCCACATAAATACCCATTTTACTCTTGATCTTTCTCTATTTTCTTGTTATTTTGGGAAAAGCTTGTCAAATCAATTATTTCTAATTTTCATTCTAGGTTATTATATTAGGTTGATGAAGGTACTAGATCTAATCTACCTAACTTGTTGATTGATCATTTGGTTATACACACAGAGTATGACACACATAATGTTCATGAAACCAGTCATGATGAAAAAACCCATACTTGGAGCCACTCTAGATTATTCAATGCAATATTGGCATGGAGGAAGCACCTAAGATGGATATAGTGGGAGGTTACTGGTCTGATACTGAGATCACTAAGGTATTTGGGCTATTGAAAGAGTATCAAGATGTATTTACATAGAACTAGATTGAAATGAAGGGTGTGCATTCTTATTTAGAAAAAATGCAATAAAGTTGGTGAAGTCACTTGACCTATCAGAAAGAGGCCTTATCAAATGAATCTCAATTTGCATGCTTGAGTCAAGGAAGAGATCGATAACATGTTTCACATGGAAGTCATTACTCCTATCAATGAATGTAAGTGGATGAGTCCTATAGTTATAAGTATGAAGAAGGATGGATGTATAGAAATTTGGGTAGATTATAAGGTCCTTAATATTTCTTGCATTATCGATCCCTTCTTGACACCTTTCATTGAAGAGATACTCAAAATTGTTGGGTGTGAAATATATAAATTTATGGATGGATTCTCTGAGTACCATCTAGTTTAGATCATAGAAGTAGATAATCCAAAGATGATGTTTTTAAATGAGTGGGATCCTTTACAATGTCATGCTATTTGGGTTGAATAATACTCCTACAATATTTTCTTAGATCATGATTAAAGCTTTCAAGGACTTTATCCATAAGTTCTTTTAGGTCTACCTTGATGACAAGACTATTTATGGCCTAGTGCAAGACCATTATTCCAATCTATGTCTAATGCTTGAGCACTTTTAAAACCTTAAAATTTCTATAAATATAAAGAAATGTCTATTTACTACACCTTTGGCATTTTGCTTGGTCATGTAATATACCATGATGGAATTTTAGTAGACCCAACTAAGATCACTGTTATACTTTGACTTCCAGCACTAACCACCCAATGAGAGGTCTATGCCTTCCTAGGGCATACTAGATACTATAAAAAGTTTATCCATAGATATGCTAGGATTAATGCATCTCTATAGGATTTACTAAAATAAAAGGGTTAGTTTGTCTGGACTAGTTCTCACCATTAAGATTTTGATACACTCAAGGATAAGTTTATCACTACACCTATTCTCCAATTTTTAAATTGGACAAAGGCTTTTCACATCCATATTGATGCTTTTGGTATGGTGGTTGATTTTATCCTTTCTCAAATTGGTGAGGGTAACTTGGACCACCCTATTTATTTTACAAGTTGAAAGCCTACTCTATTTGAACATAAATACATGACAATAGAGTGTGAAGCATTATCTATGGTTGATGCTCTCCAAAAGTTTTATCATTACCTAATGGCAACTCCATTTTTATTCTTCATAGACCATAAGACACTAAAGTACATAGTAAAAAATCTGTTATTGGATGGGTGTATTTTCTAGTGGATTATTCTATTTTAAGAGTTCTAATTTTTAGTAATAGTCAAGCCAGGTAAGTCTAATTATAGTCTAGATCATCTATCATGCATCAAATCTAGCGAACTAGAATATGCCATCAAATATGACTTGCCTAAAATTGAGTTATTCTACCTCATGTGCATGCCTAAGGAGTTGGAAGATATTGTTGACTTTTTGAATACAAGTTCAACACCAACTCACCTCAACACTCTAGAAAGGAAGCAACTAGATATTCAAGTCACTCCATCAAAAAGTCTATGGGGATATCTTTATAAGCTTGGTCAAGATGAAGTACTCTGACATTACATCATGAAACATGAGTACTTTTGGGTATTTTAGGAAGTCCATGAAGGTGTTGCTAGAAGATACTATGTTGATGAAGCTATAATGCAAAAGGTCCTTTTGGATGGCTTATGGTGGCCTACCTTGTTTAAGTATACCAAGACTTACATACACCAGTGTGACATTTGCCAGCATGTGGGGAAACCAAAAAGATGGGATGTAATGACTATTGGACCCTAAATTTTGGCTAAGTCCTTTGTTAAAGATGAATGATGCTAAGGACATATGATACAAAGGAATCATGATGCATAATACCATGGCACAAGTGTCTGTAGTGCAAGAAGACCCAGTCATAGAATATGCATAATAAATGGAAAACTTGAGAATGAAGGGATCAAAACACTAGGAAAAGATTTGGGGAGCATGTGAGAAGTGAGATATGGTTAGGGAATGATTATTATAGATGAAATAGACTAAGTAATTAATAAATATAACACTAGCCTATGGGAAGATAGGTGCTCAATGATGAAGATCCAACATCAAAGTGAGAATATAGGGGCACATAAGCTTGAGTCCTTAGAAAAATAATGTAATTAGCTTCCATGAATCTAAGTCCACTACAGATCATTGGTGAGTCACTATGAGTGTGATTATTAATATAACTACTTGGTCAGGGAAAACCAAGTATAAATACCCCTAATTAGAGTTTTTTTATTGTTGTTGGTTATTGATTATTATTCCATTAATGTGATTTAGGACACCATTATGATACTATTATTGTACTCCAATTAATTATAGATTTTTATGATTGAGTTGAACCATGCATTTATTTATGTAACCTATGAACCTATTTTCAATATGATTAATGGAATCTGCATTACTTGAATTTTATTGTGTGGATTATAGAAATAATGGTGTTGGTCATCTTATTCATGTTTGTTCATTTAACTAGATTTAAGCCCACAACTACTATGCATTTATTTTACTAGTTAATTATTGAGTAAAGTAGATGCATTCAAGCACTGATATATGTTAGTACACATTCACATGACAAAACCAATGAGAACCAGTCCCTCACTATATGATTCATGTGAGCGTATGATAACTCTAAGTCTTGCATGAAATTCCAACACACTATCACATTAGGTTGTAATCACTTCAGTGTGCGCTTAATAAAAGTTAGGCTTAGATAAAAACTAACCAAACATTTTGGTTCTATTACCAGGATCTGTAGTGATTATTTACATGATGGTGGAAAATTTTCAAGTGATTATCCCTTGAGAACATAAAAATATTGATTACTAGTGTCAAAAATAATTTTATAGTACCATTCCTCAAACTAGGAGTTTTTGTACGTGCATGGGTGGAATAAAATTTATACAATTCCTTATATGTGACTTTCTTTGTGGAGGTACATGTTCATTTACATGCTTGGATCATGGCCTATGATCAAGTCTAGTTGATAAATCATGGATGGAAGATAATTTGGACATTAGAGTGTTAGACAAATTTAACACACTTGGGAGTACCTTGGACATGTGATGTTGATGTTTGGTGGCAAGGAGTGTTAAATAGTTACATCTTGAAGTATGTCATTTCAAATTATTCTTGTCTAGAAGAGGCTTAGTTACATTTTCTCTATGAACCACATGGTTGATAACTCAAGCATTTTCCTCTAGAGGTGAAGAAGCTTTTGATCAACTCTACACTTGAGTATTTTTCTATGGAAGGCTGAACTCTTCCTTTCATAAGTAGCATAGTTGGTGGGGAATGTAAGGGTACTTATGATGAATGGTTGGTTAATTATGGTATCTAGTCACTAGGAATTATGAAATGAAAATATGACGAAGCTTAGTGAAGGATTATATGTGGAAGAAACATAATAAAGGGATGAGAGGACTTAGTAAGTGCTACAAGGATTCACAAGGAAGTAAAAGGGCATAAGGATGACTCTCTAACTTTTGGACCATAAGCAACACCAACTCTAGTATATGTGAGAAAAGTAAGATAGGAAGTGGTTATTTAAGAACCCCATTCGAATAGACCTAGTTCCCTAACCATAGTGCAAGCTCATGCTTTTGAGTTAGACAAAATAATTATACACAACTAGGATACCAACAACATAGAGTTAGAGATTGAACCTATAAGAGAAACCTTGATTGAATAAGTTTTAGACACTAGTGAATTAAATATTTATTTTCATTTATAAAGTAATTATATGGCCCAATTTGGCATGCCTAGTAGACCAAACTTAAGTAGTGGGAAAAGTATTTGCCTGAACATAGTGATACCCTACCTCAACACCCAACATTTTAGGTGTTTCTACTACTTCTAGAGGTGCAAGAGGTGAACTAGGTGGTGGTTCATCCAATATAATAAGAGGAGGTGTGGGAGGTAGTGGTGAAATTCCTCCCCAAGGAACAAGAGGGATTATAATTTCTCTCAGTAACCACCATTACAAGCACCTAAACCACCCACCATATATTATTGAATGATGTTTCATTTTACAAAATAAAAAGGAGTAGAGAATGTTGTAAAGCATGTTCAAAAGTTTGAAATTATCTAGAAAGAACATGGCATAACCTCATATAAATGTAAATCCACTCAATTTTCAATCACTCTTATGGAATGATCACATAAGTGGTATTAAAAACATGATCCTTTTTAAGTTGTAGTTGATTATGATCATCTTAAGGCAACATTCCTCTAGAAATTTGACATTATAAACTTTGAACAATAGAATATCATTGCTTTGAAAGATATCAAAAATGAACTAATTAAGATCATGCATGAGTATGATGCATGTTTCAAGACACTTCTTTCCAAAATCTCATTTTATATCAGTGTTTTTCAACATCCTCATTGGTTTGTGGGAGGTCTACTGATCTTATTTAGATGAACATTATCTCATAAAACATTTACCAGCCTACACAAGGCCTTAGAATTTACTCTTCGCACCAAAGTTATTGGAAATATTTATAAACATCCAATTCCTAACACCATTTGTGTTGAAATTGTCAATCTTACTTAAATTGCACTCAAATACATAATTTAGGCCAAAATCATAGAAACATGCTAAATGGTTCTAGATTATTATATATAAGTTCTGATTTAGGCTAATTTATCCCTAAATGGGGTGATGCATTTTATGTGAATCCTAACTTTTATTAAAACATGTCAAGTCAAAATGATGATTTCACATTTTGGTGCTCTGGTTCACTCTTTTCTTCTAATTCATAAGCACACATCATTTGCCTTTGTTATTTTGTGTTGGTAACATCCTAAAAGGGATAACAATCTATATACATATAACATCACCTTCTAATTCCTCTCGAGTCAAATTATGACCCAGTAATATGACTTTCTGACCAGTTTGATTAATTGTGCACCTATTTCTAAAGAATTACAGTAAAATTGATTAATCTTACTTAGGAAAATTATACCAAATCATGAGCTTAAGTAATAATTCCATAGAGTAAATTAAATATTTATTTATGGGAAATTGATTCCTAATATGTGCATCACCTAATGACATGATCAATGAGGTAGCATCCATAAGCCATAAACGTAACAATATCAAGTTTATAGGCACCCATGCCTCATTAATGTCTCTTCTTCCCAAATATTTATTAGGATACTTATGGATTAATTATGGAGTATTAGATTAGTTCATGGCCACACATCTTCATCTTGAGAAGGATGGTCGTGGTTGATCCTGATCAAATCCAAAATCCTATAAATAGAAGAGCCAAGATCACTTTTATTGAGCTTAAATTGTGTAAACTTATAATGTAGGATTCTCTCTACAAGTCATTTATGTAGTTTGATTAATGCTTTATTTATAATAAGATAGCTTCATTTGATAGGCATAAATTTTATTTCATATCATGAGCCTAGATTATACATGGTGATCTTGAGATGATGGAGGATCTTTGCATCCATTGTTGAAAAAGATAAGAACACCAAATTAAGGGGGAAAACATGCTTGAAGCCACTTTTGGATGGTGGAACATTTTTGAGAAGGTAATAGGTATATGTGATTTCTTTCAATTGCTTATTATTATCATTTTCAAACCCCATTGAATAGTTTGGCCTAGATTGTTAGTTCTTATGTATTCTTTTATATTTTTAATGACTAATGCTTGAACTAATCCTCTTTTTAATCCATCTCTATATATTATCTCACTCGGTGGGACCATAACATCCATTCAAGCAAGGAAGACATTTTGACAATCATAGATTTCCATTAAAGTCATTAAAAAGTCCATTAACATCAATTTTAGCTTATTTTTCCTATGTTTCTAAAATTTTTTATGCATACATAGGTTACACAGTGATCGATATCAATTTTGTGTGGCCAAAATCAGTCTAGGCCAACTGACATTAGTTGGGTTGAAAAGAAAAACATGGCTGACAATTTCCATTTATAGCTTTATTCAAGTTTGTTGTTGTCAAAATTGGATTTATAAGTCTTTAGTCTAAACATTTTCCTGATCCAAAAGTCTACTTATGGAAATTTTATCCGATCATAACATTTTTACTTAAGGGTTCACAAGTGATTGTTATCAATTAGTTTTGATTGGAAATGGTTAAGTCTTTGACCAACATCGGTCTTGCAGCAACCAACATCGATAAAAAATGATCGATGTTGGTCTCTTTATGTAAAAAAAAAAAAGAACCTGAGAGCAATAAATCCAAAGTTGCTTGTTTTATTTCAAATTATGCTTCAAAGATAAACAAGACTCTCTAATTTTTCTTATAGGACCTACAAGGAAAAATGTTTATTTTGAACATAATTAAGTCTTTTTACATTTCATTTGGTGTTGAAAAGGAATTAGGAACCTTCCCTTTAATGTTTAAAAGGAACTAGATGGTTTGATTAAATGTTTTTGTGGATGTTTTTCAAAGTTTTTGCAAACTAAGGCCAAGGGGCCAAAAAATTCACTTTATATTTCAATTTGGTGTTATAAAACTCAACTTGCACTTAAAAATTTCAAATTTATTGAAGTTATTTTATGTAATTCATCTATCACTTACTTTTTAAATTGTTTGAGCAAAAGGAATTATGTGCATGTGCTCTCCCCCATCCCCTATAAGGAATTTAGGTGATGAAAAGTGCCTTTTCATTGCAATTGTGCCTTTGTCCAAGGCATTAAAAGGAAGTTGTCTAGGCTCTCCCAAAAATCATATAGTTTGTGTGATCTAAAAACAACCTTAAATCCTTTTTACTTAGATTTTATTTTATGTAATTTGTCTTGTTAAGGGGATGTCATTACCTCTCATGAGTACTCTAGAGAAGCATTGACCTGGGGATTCATCTCTTGGAAATGTTTCAACCCCACTCCATGGTGGGGTATAAAAATTAGGGTATGCAAACTGCAAGAGTTAGGGGGTTGAGTGGCTAACCTCTCCTTTCGTAATGAAAACTTGAGATAGGTTTGGTTAACCAAGGGATCCCACTAAGCAATGCACAAATGAAATTACTATGGAAAAGAATAAACCTTTTCATAGTAATTGGATTGGTATGAACTCAATTGACATGTTGCATCTCTTGTTTTAACTATACTTAGGACCATCTAGACGGTCATAAACTATAAGTTTCAGATAAACCCACTTATGATGGAGTATTATTGATGTAGGGTGTGCCTGAAGGTCCATGTCACCATATTGTCTCTTAGGAGAAGGGGGTGTAAAATACCGTAACAATTAATACACTTTTATTTTGGATGAACACTTAATTTCCTCCCAAGTGCATCTATATATATAGATTTCAGAAATACAACACAAATCTTATCAATTTAGGCTTCGGATGATTACTTAGTTGCATTTATTTTGGTCTTAACTTGGCCTTGATTTGAGTCAAAAATTAATTGTAAACAAACATCATAACCAAACACATCATCCGCAATTTCTTGAATAAGGAGGCATTACACTAGTCAAATCCAAGTCATCTTTGCCTTGTTCAAATTTATCATCTTAAACATTATGTTTTACCTTGTCTAATTAATGAAATTATGCTACCCATTTGAGTCTAAACCACTTTCCAAAAATATTTAATTCCATTGATAGTTCAAATTTAGAATTGCACCTTTCTAAGTTAGTAGGTTAACATGTTAAATTGGGTTTAATTTCCTATTTGCCCTTGACTTGAGTAGCTTGGGTTTAATTTCCTATTTGTATTGAAGGCCATTTATAGATTTATTATAATTCCATCATTGTGAAATTATGTCATCAGGTGTATCTCTCACACTCTAAGTTCAAAATTACATTTTATACTACCTTCCTATTACCATGTGGCGACATTGTGTTGCCCATTTGGTGCTAGTTTTATACTTAAGAATTTTTGCATGTTTCCACATCTTGAGTTTCTTGGCTTGCATTATCTCCTTCCTAATTGGAAGGGATTTATTCTAGTTTCCTAGTAGCAAATCATTGAAGTTAAACTAATTTTTATGGTATTGACATATCTCTTAACCTAAATTTGGTGTACTAGTTTACACTTAGGTCTTTGAATTATCATACCCTCTTCCAATTCATACGATTTCAACTTTACCCAAGGTTGAGTAATTTCATAAAGAAATTATTCTAATTGTGTGTGGTACTATTCCACCCTCCCTTTTATTATAGTCTCTTTGGTAGCTAGTCCCTTGTTTAGGAAAGATCAAAACACATACTTTGTTTAAACATTTATAAAACATTGTCCAAATCTTTTCAAATGTATAGAGCAAAAAATTTTAAACATGACTCAAAGGTACACTGATAGTGGGGTCCCTTATGGCCCTAGTTATGAGGAGGAGAATTAATATGATGGTCAAAACAATTCTATGGTATTTTAGGACATTCCCACAACTGTAGGATTTGAGGAATAATTTTTAGAATATCAACCCCAAGAGGACAAAGATGAAGCCCTTCTAAGGTTTATAGAATCTGGTGATAGACTATCCTCATATTTTCCTATGGAAAAATTACATAATTTGGTTAGATAAGGAGGGAAATAATGAGGGCAAGCATTCATAAACATTACACAAATAAACATTCCTTCTTCTAGGAAGGGAAAGGAAATACTTAAAGAATCAAAACCAACTGATTAAGATCTTGTTAACAAGATTAAGAAAATAAGTCAATGATATGTAGACCAACTTATCATGAGCTTGATAGACTCTTTAGTAACTATGTCAATCCAAAATGATGCTTCCAAAGAACAAGGAAATGTGGTTGAACCAATGCAAAATCTAGTTGAGAACACCACCATGATAGATCAATATGTCTTAATCAAGAAACCCAAATCCTAAGATATTTTGCAACATGCTCCACTAGACATAAAACACACATTTTTAATTATCAAGAACCTCTTGTTCCTTTGCAAAACCAAATACCAAAACATTTAGTACATATTAAAGAAATCATATAAAACAATTTGGCTAATTCATCTAAACCAATGTGTACTATGGTGAATAGATTAATAACTCCCTAAAATCAATAGAACATGGTTAATTTAAGGTAGTAGATTCCTAAGAATCAACCACTTACCTACTTGACTCAAGGAGTGAACCAAAACCAAGTCAAGTATAATAGGGTATAATTACCTACCAAATATATGAAATAATAGGGAAACATACCACCCCAACAAAAACAACAAGGAAACATAACACCCCAACAGAAATAACAGAGGCACATTCACCCCCAAAAAATTATGTTTTACCCATAAATTCACCAAACATGGAAGAGTGGAGCTATATGAAAGAGATTGTGAGATGATTGGAGATGAATAATAGAGTTAATAAATATAGGTTTGATGAGATATGCCCATATCCATTTGATTTATCTATTCTCCAAATCCATTTTCTATCTCATTTTGAGGTGCCTAAATTTAAAAAATATAAAGGAAAGGGTGATCATCATGAACACATTTATGCATTTTTCATATTATGCCAAGAGGTTGCTTATAGTAGCATTTAATTGATTCATTTGTTTCCACAAAGTTTATCAAGACAATCTCTAGATTGGCTGCTTAAGTTACCTAAAGGATCAATTGTGGATTGGAATGACTCATCTAAAAAGTTTATGAACCATTTATTGTACAACATTGATCATGAATTGACCATTTTTGACTTGTGCGAAGCCAAACAACATGATGGATAAAGATTTTCTACATATCTATAAATCTGGAGAGCATTAGTAGGTCACTTTCAACATAATTTTCTAGATAAATAGTTGGTAGACATATTTGCACATAACTTACATCCCAAAGTCATGCACAATATATGACTTGCTTGCGATAATTCATTTGAGGAAATTATAGACAAAGGGGTGTATATTGAGAAGGATATTATTGATAAGGGCCTTGTCAAGATTTTCATGCAGGGTCAACTTAAAATCTGACCCAATCTTCTAGTGCAATAGTTGTGTAAGAGAAACCTAAGGGTTTCAACAAGAATAAGAATATAATAGGGAATGGAGTAACTGAATCAAGACACATACAAATGGTTTAGGTCCCAATGAACCCAAATGTATAATTATCTCCCCCTTATCTACCACCCAATTTTCAAATACAACCTCCACCAAATTTTCAAATACAACCTCCACAAAGGACATTTCACAATCAATACATAATCTTTTACAAATTAGGAGAACCTATTGAGCTATATTTCAAAATCTCATAATATCTAACCTAATTATATGGATAGTACCAAGGCCATTTCTTCAAGATAAACCAAAGCTATATTAGTACAAATAAAATGAGTGGTGCAACTTCTATCATGTTATTGGACATGGTGATTATCATTGTGTCTAATTATGGTACCTTATTGGATCTGATCGAGACTGGTGAAATTGAGATCAAATTGAACCCATAAAGAACTAATCAGGATATGATAATCTACTAAGATCCATTTCCTCAACATAATTGACCACGACCAAGGAACAATCAGTATAACCAAGGATATAATCAATGGTAGAATCAAAACTAAAATTAGGGTCAAAATTGTAATCAACATGATTAAAATCAAGATCATAATGATCTTACTATTAATTTGGGTTACAACAATATGAATTACAACTATAAAAACACTATGGGACACATTTATGTGCATCACATTGCCATTGTTACTATCAAATCTTGTGAACCATCTTGTACTCCTGAAAGTATAGGACCCATTATTATAGTGTCAACACCCTCTCCCTCTAGTAATACTATGTCGAGTTCATACAATTTTGTTATGAATCTATTTGTATGGGTTACTATTTTTGAATAACACCCTTCCTCTAATTACAATGGCTCCTCATTGACTCAAAATTTTAGTAGTGCAACTAGAAACCCATGAGTTACCCTCCATGGTCCTTCACCTTCATCTTTTGATTATAACGACTCCTTACCACCTCTAGGTTACATAGTCATAACTAGATGCTTGTGAGTTACTCTCTTGGACCCATTGTCCTCTTCTTCCAAAAGATCCAAAGCAAACATTCTACCTTTAGATCCAAAACCTAATATTGTGCTAGCCAAAGCCAAGCCATCTCATCTTAATGTTTAAAAGATTTATAGTTTATCAGACCAACTAAGCAATACCCCTATATAGATTTACATTTTAGATCTCTTATGTATGTATAATATCCAAATAAATATTATAAATAACATTTTATAATAATCAAATAGTCCTAAAGATATCAACATTGAATAATTCCAAACACTAGTTGGATACTTGTCTTCATTTTGACACTCACATTTGATCAAAAAGACATGTCCACCCTAGGTATAAACCATAACGACCCATGATATATTAAGGTAATAATTGAAAACCATAATATCAAGTGGGTTATTATAGACAATGGTTTAGGGATAAAAATAATATCCCTCAAACTAGTGTAAAGATTGGGATACATTGTAAAGGAAATCTAGCTAGAGATGATTACCATAAAGGCTTGAGACAATGTTAGGAGGGAGTCTTTTGGTACCTGTTAATAAAATTTGGTCTAAACACTAAAAAGTGCCTAGTTTAAGAGTCTAAAATCTAAGTAGGATCCTAATTGAAGAGTGAACTAATGTCATGAGGAGTAGATAGACCTTAAATGGAGATCATATAGCTTTTGTAAATATTTTGAAAACATTTTAAAGTGTGATCTAATTGATCTTCAAGGGTCATGTCTAAAATAGTAGATGAAGGGTCTAAGGAGGTTTCATGGTGTCCAAATATTTCAAGAGCATGAACCAGGTTGCACAAGCTTTAGAAGATCATTATAGCCTTGAAAGATTGAGCAAAATATGGACTGTGCAAGTTTAAAGAACCAAACCATCACCAAGATGCCATCTAAAAAGGAATAGACTAACTCAATTGAGAATTTTATAAATGCACCTCATAAATCCTTTCATGACTATAGGATCATGCCTAATGAAATTTATTCATGCTAAGAACATGATTTACAAGTTTCATGTCTCTGTGAGCTTTTTAGCCTAAGTTGTGGAGCTTCAAAGTGGAACCTATAGATCAAGACATCCATGCAAGTGTCAATTTTGAGCTCTGTAAAGTAAAAATTTGGGTTAAAAAGGTCCTTAAAATGTTTAAGTTTGATCAAGATCTAACGGTTCACATGAGATCTCATATTAACACATGATATCTAATGGTTCACACTAGAGTCAAATAAGTCAATATGTCCTTGGGCTAAAATCAATTAAAGAGCTACAAGTTGGACAAGATATAATAGTGTAGGTTTACCTAGAAAAATATAATGGCATGAGGTGACTAATAAAAAGGATGGGTCCAATATAAATTGATGATCAGTTTCTATTCATACCAAATATTTGATGGTGCATGGTTACTGACAAGAAAGTGGGCCCAATGAGATCTACGATTTGTGTGAGCTCATACATCTAGATCTATTGGTGTGAGATTGAGTCAACATGTCAAAGGATATTAGCTAGTAGGAAATCAAGAAATCATGTGCATTTATATAATTTAATCCTATGGTGTATAGGAGGTCAAAAAGTTAAGATCTGATAACAAAATCTTGTAGGACCAATAAGAATAAAGATAGTTTGGCACAATGTAAATGGTCTAAGTTAGAAATCGACAACCAATGAAAAAAGGGAAAATCCAAATATCTTATATTGAAGGTAGATAAACCAATTTTGGACCAAGTGAGTAAAATATTAAAAGAGCCATATCACCATTAGAACTCGATCAACATCAAATGTAGTCATGTAAGTAAGATGGTTAAGGATAAGGCTCCATCAACATTAAAGTTAACTAGGACCTCTAGTTAATAATTTATAACCTATCAACCTTGTTGTAGGGTCATTCCATTGACTTGATCATTGATTTTAGATGGAGGATCCTCTTTAGATCTCATAGGTTTTAGATGAAAAATAGGTCTCTTATGGCCTAATATAAAGATTAGATATGGACTAGTGATTGTGAATCAAGGTCAAGTAGTTTTTAAGTTTTCATGGATAGTGTGACTATGTGAAAACTAATAGTTGGATTGGTTTTCACCTATAATAGACCTATGTTTGATATTGGAGCAAATAAAAATGTAAACATGATCATGGAAAAATGTCTCACCTATCATTAGGGTCACATTTTTGATAAACAAGTAATGATGACCAAAACAAATGTGGCATAATTATATCAATTCCAAGACATGGTCCTCATCAACAGATCAACTAGATAATGACATGGAGTTACAAGAAAACCAAGTGTATGGATAAGGATAATGAGCATTTAGTTTTTTTTATTGAATTTGTTCCTTATTGATAAGGTTATGAGTTAGCATCCTCAAACTTGTGTTAATACATCATAGTTCCCCCTCTCTCTTTTTTTTCTATATATGTTCCAAATTCTACCACATATATAATTCTTTGAAAGTTTTAGACAAGAAATATATAAAATTTTATAGAATAGACTCTTATGCTTTGGCTTGCTTAGGCTATGCCAACATTTGTAATGTAACACCTTTTGATGCAATAAAGATTGAATTCCTTCATTTTACAAGCTAGATTGAAGTGTGCTATATGAATTCATATACTATAGTTAAGTGAATGTATGTTCCTTGTTTATGTCTAAGTTTTCTCACCTTCATAAAATGATTGGTAGTTCTTATATGTCATCATTAGTGTATTTTTTAGTTTATTGTTTAGCTTGAAAGTGGATATATACCATCTCATGTTAGTTTGATAACTGATTCATGCCTTAATCTAAAATACTCATGTGGGACTGATCTTCTTTGGTCTTAAATATGTCTCATAGTGTGTCTTGTGTAAAGTATAAGTGTTCCAATTACTGGTGCATCACCCCATTTTACATGCTTTCATATATTTTTATATCTCTCTATCTCTTTCCCAAGCAAGTGTTAGATTAGGTCTAGTTTAGGTGATAAATCTAGAAGGAAGTCGACCTTATTTGAAGATTTGACCCAACTTTAGGTGACTGACATCCTAGGTTTAGTCCCATGTTGGACTATATTTGTGTAAGAGGACTTGAACAATATCCTTATTTAGCTAGGGTACAATCTAAGACACCAATAATTCTAGCATGCTTGATGGGACAAAGTTTCCTTGGCATAATTTAAGTTTGGAGATCAAAAAGAAAAAATTGCAGTAGTAGGAGAGATCTATGATCATTAAAGGTTGAAGATCCTTCAACTTGAAAGGTTCATAACATCATCTAGATAGTGATTTCATGCCAAAGGTTACAATAAGGTTATCAAGTAAATGTACTCCTTTTGAACACATTAAATTGCCTTCTACTTCTTATAAAAAATCAAGATTCAATAAGACTAGACCTTATCCTCAAAAGAAGCTTTCATCTCATGATTTTCCTATTATTTTAGTCCAATCTATTATACTCATTACCCAAATCCCCATTACCCAAATGGTTATCAAGAATCAAGTTTTTATTCAATTTAATAGAGGTAGTCCTCTAAATTTGGACCAATATGATGACATCCACATGTCTACCTTAAATACTATCCTTTTATTCTCAAGATAATGGCATAAAACTATTGCTATTGAGCATATTCAAGATGTTGCAAACCTATGTTCTATTCACAATGTTACTCAAGATAATGTGGCTATTAGACTACTTGTTGCTTCTTTCAAGGGAAAAACATTGCAATGGTATAGGAATCTTCTTTTGACCTCCATTGCTACTTGGGATGAATTAGGTGTAGCCTTAAGAAATTTGAAGACAAGTCTGATCATCTATCTTTGGTTAAACAACTAACTACCATACAAAGGTACCCCCATGAGATCATGTCTAATTTTAACCATAAATTCCAAAATACATGGACTAGGATCCTTACATTGGTTATAACATCTCTAGAGTATGCATTTTTGTACTATTTAAGGGCCCTTAATCCTAATATTAGTGTCATGATATAGTCCATGGGTGGTAATACCTTACCAAATGCCTATGAACTTGTAATAAGAGCTGAAAATAGCGTAATACAAGCTAGTAAACTTGCCCTAAGGACTTTAATGCCCATATTCCTAGAATTTTAACCTATTTCTCCTCCTCAAGTTCCTTAGATTCCATCTATAACTCCTATTCCATCTCCAAAAACCCAAGTTGTAGCCCCTACTGATCAGACCAGCGATATTAGAGATCTAAAAAGTATGCTAATAGATTTTGGGAATGAGATCATTCAACTCAAAATATAATAGTACTAAGGTAGACCTTATCAACATTAAAACTAGAACACTTATCAGTCCTCTAATAACTAAATACCTCCTTATCAAGGTTTTAAAGACAATAGGCAACCTTAACAAAATCAAGGAGCCATAACCCAAACTAAGCCATATGTAACCCTTGATCCTAATGTAACTTCAAATTGAAAAGATATTGTCCCTCAAAATAACTTAATGAAAGATTTAGGTTGGCAACCTTTTAATCCAAATGACATCCAAAATCAAGCCTTAGTATCACAAGATATTGCTATGCCATAAATGACACAGGAAGAGTTCTCTCTTTAAGGTGATTAGTATCAAGATATAAACATGGCATTCAAAGGAGAGGATCAACAAGTTCAAGGGAAAATTGATGCCATCAATGTTAATTGGTAATTTGATGACCATATTATATTCAATCAAGTTGGTAAAACTAGCAACACAAATGGTCAAGTTGTAGCTCTGACTAGAGATAAAAGAAGATCAGTTGAGGAATCTCAAGATGCGAGCAATACTTATAGTGTTCTTGTTATAGGCTTAATTCACACCCTTGGATAGGGTTCTTCAAGATCTCTCCAATTGAGATATAATATTAGGACAACCCTAAGATGTGGGTCACCTATGTTGGGGCTGAACCTCTAGAGTAGGTTGACTTCCTCTTTGATGCTCACCTAAAGTAATGCTTCATAGGGAAAAGGGTTAGAAAGAGAATAAGGGATAATAAGATGGTTAACCAAGGGATGCACTAAATTTAAAAGGGAAGCTCCCATAAACTTGAACCCACACTAGATCTATAGGAGATAGTACTAGCTTACACAACCTCAAGGTCAAACTAATTGCCTAAGTATTTCATAGAAGAGGTTCAAAGTAGAACACTAATATAGACCTATAAGAAACATTGAAAACACCCTAAAAAAGGTTATAAAGTAGGAAAATGGATGAGTAATATTCTCCTTCACACAATGCCATCATGCACAACTCACCAAACTAGATCCAAGGCAAGAGATAAGCAAATAAAGTCTCATATTACATCAAGAGGTAGTTATTACAAATGCTTGATAGGGTCGAGCCTAATCAAGCTAAGCATAATTTGTAGTATCTCAAAGAGTTACCTATCTCATTGAAAGATAAAAAGTCTAAAATATAATAACCCTTTACAAAGTGGAAAGAAAGGGATCATATAGGAAAAGGGGAGAGGAGAGAGAAAAAAGGGGGAACACATTGATCATGATAATCAATGAGCTATCAAATTTAAGAGATGTTACCCCAAGATTTTGGTCTAATGAGAATAGGTTATTATGAGCAAGATATTCATGATTTGCCTAAATAGCCTTCAAATCATTCCACTAGTTGGATAAGCTACACTAGAAAATAAGAGTTTGACAAAAATGGCAAGTCATGATCCTACTGGAATTGAATGCTCTAACTATTTTCCAAATCCCCAAGTCCTGATACTTTGGATCTTCCACTAGATTTCCTTATGAGGAAAAAATACTCATATCTTCAAACTACCAAGGACACATCATGTCTGATTTGAGTGGTAGTTTGTTGAGGACATGATTTGAGAATTTCTTCTCATTAATTATGTATCTATTTTGTGCCTTCGATCCTAGACCAAAATAATTGAAGGTGAAAACCAATCTAAGGATATTGGTTTTTCTATAGTTTTAAATATGTATATAGTACTCTATTTGATGTTTTGTCCTATTTGAGTCCACATCAAGCTCCTTTCCTTTACTTTTTTTGCCAACTTAGGTTGGGCCTGAGTTTAGGTATTTTAATCTTACTTACCAAGTCAGGTCAATTTCACTTTATTTACTTTTGTCAAATGTCCCAACTCATCTCTTTGCTATTGGTTATAGGTAGTTAAACTAGATCATTGAACCTTTTTACTTTATTTCATTTTATCAGTTTTGAGATCTGATTAAATGCATACCATAGATCTTTGGGACCCACTACCCCAATATTAGTTTTTCATTAGTTCCTAGGATTCATTGACCATTTGACTTGCTCGAGCTCTCATGTGCTTGACACTTGTCATTGACATGTTCCTTCTTAGGTTACAACCAAGGATTTTGGATCCAAATGATCACTTTATGGGTCTTAAAAATGATGTTTGTGTAGATTTCTACAATTTATTAACCAACTTTGTAATTTTATAACTTAAAGTGCAAAGATCATGGGGGAACCAAACTTTCAGAGAATGGACCTAATGTTAAAAGGAAAAAACCATTTTGATCTAGTGGCCATTCAATATTTCTACGTGCCTTTTGTAAAAGTTGAAGTTGATTGGTTCATGTGATTTTGCATGATGTCTTAATGACAATCTAGTCTAAAAATGGTGAAGTATGGAAATTTAGAAAATTCTACATTAGGATCCAATAATGCCCATGCATATATTTAATTTTGATACAAAACATGAGATAAAACCTTGTGAAAGTTAGCTTGGGACTAATGTGAAGAAACCCATGTGACTGACTCTCCTTGA
The DNA here is from genome assembly GCA_037957365.1 of Torreya grandis. Classification (NCBI taxonomy): domain Eukaryota; kingdom Viridiplantae; phylum Streptophyta; class Pinopsida; order Cupressales; family Taxaceae; genus Torreya; species Torreya grandis. The sequence goes on along the minus strand of JARHVA010000611.1, from coordinate 4,498,677 downwards.
CTCATCCATATGTGTGAGATTTAGCAACATCAAAATGGTCACTTACCTTTCCTACTATTAAAGCTAAAAATTTGAATACGGTCTGGATGGAATGAATGGATTAGATGAATACCATTCACTCTCATACTTTCCTTAGGCATTTTTGACACTCCATAGAGTCTCTGCATCTCTAGACCTACCCTTAAAAAATTGATGAATTACATTTTAAAGTAAACTTGAAGTGTCTTAAAAGCTTTGTGAGCCTCATGATCTTTGCACTTTTTCATTTATTCCATCCAGAGATAGTTTATATCATTTTGATTAATTAGGGACTCTACTTCCTTTCTACATCTGGACCATTAGCCACTAGGCACATGCTTGGTATGTGGGCTAAATATGGCCAACATTTCTAGGAACTCATAGGGAAGCATGCATATTTTTCTTAAGAACCCAATTCATTTTGTCTTAACTAATCCATTGGGAATGAAGTCACCTTTCTAAAATTGATCTAATCATGAAGATGATGCAAGGCTACATATTTATGGAACTTCCTCTTGAAACAATAAGGACTAAAGCAAAATGACAAAGGCAAATACAAGAAAGGAAAAAACAACTAACCTACTAAATAAAATATGCACAAATGCACTTAGAAAAAAACATAAAAAATAATAGAATATATAAAATACCCTTTAAAAATTGGTCCACCTGGATCAAAAGGAAAAATTCTAGTATCATCCATTTGTAAAAAACTAAGCTAAAAAATGCCTAGCTTTGGAGGTACTAGAATTGGTGAAGTAGGTAGTTTGGCGGCCAATCCTTCTAATGTTCTTCCCATTAGATGGAGTGAAACAAACATGTCTCCAATGTAGACATAATAGTCCAAGTCTTCTAAGGTTAGTTCATTTTGGACTGTAGGAGCACTTCCTTGATGTTGCTCTCCACTCTTGATAAAGTCTTGCATGAAGACTTCATTTAGGCTCTTGGGAGCAACTACACTTGGTTCAATTGATGGTTAAAAAAGACCATGTTATTCTACCTTGTCCTTGTGTAAACTATTACTATTCATGCTTATAAAAACATGTTCATAATGTTTTTGAGGAAGGACATATCTATTAGCCTCTTCTAAATCTTTTATTATGGCATTGAACTACTGTCATAATTCTTTAGGCTCTTCACTAGTATGCTTCTCAAATTGTATCACTTGAGCACTTGAGATGTCCCCTTCGTCAACTTCACTTAAGATTTCATCTTGATCTTAAAATATAAATGAAGGCTAATTTGACCATTCAAGGTCTAATACATCACATTTGTCTTGCTCAATCTCTAATTTGCTTTCTTCTAGATCTAATATATCAGGGCTATCCTTGACTGACACCTCATATTAAAGTGGACCAGCCTTGGGCTCTTGGATTTGATCCTCCTTATCTTCTATGTGGAATGGACCTTCATTAGTCTATTCATCTTGTGGATTATCCTCTTCAAGCAAGTTTTTAGCCTTAAGCTACTCCATTTCACTCAAGAAATCTAAGCATAAATACTACCACAACTCTTCAAGTTCTTCATTTCCTAAGTTGGTCTTGACCTCCATACTAGGCTCAGGAAGGTCATCCTATTACTTTTCATCAAGCCCCTCTTTTATAAAGGGGATACTGGGAGGGTGAATAAGTTTACCTTACCTATAATTTAGGAAGGTATCCTTCTAACTAGGTACTTTGAATGGATTCTTTGGTGGCTCTTGAATTGAGGAGAGAGAGTCTTAAAACACTTATACACCAAGCTCATTGAGCTAAGCTATGGTTGTTTGATTCTTTTTTGGCATAGCTAACCCTTTCTCTACCAGAATTGACTCTTGGAATGCTTCAACTAACACCTCTTCCTTCTTTGTTATGCCTTTCTAGACTGATTTCCATGATGGAAATGAGTGTGAAACAAACACTTTTTCTTCCTTTAAGATGGTTATAGGAGAAGGTGTCTTTACAAGCAAGGGAAAAACATAATCAGGGTCAAAGGTTTTATAGAAGATCCATGATGGGATAATTTCTTATTTTTGAGTGGGAAAGGCCATAGAGGGAGAGGGACAAGGGTTATGACAAAGCTAATAGGCTATTTGAGTGCCACTTGGGGTGAACACTTAAACATTATCTACTTGATAAGTGTGAAGCTGACCTAGAGAATTAGCATACTAGTCAAAATATGATTGATTGTACATACCAAATTATGATGATTAGGTACTTAGGCTACTTAACCAACTGATATATGCTTAGATTCACCATTGATGTCTAAAAAATGCCTTTAAAGGCTAATATGTAGAAGGACAACACCAAAAACCCTTCCAATACTTTGGACTTTATCCCATCGGGCACACCAAAAAATATTATAGGTTAAATTTAGACCCTTAGAGAGGGTTCTTCAAGATCTCTCCAATTGAAATATAATGTTGGGATAACCCTAGGCTATGGGTCACCTATGTTGGGACTACACCTTTAGAGTAAGATGGCTTCCTCATTTATTCTCACCTAAACTAATTCTAGACTAATGATTCACAGGGAAAAGGGTCAGAAAGAGAATAAAGTCTCCTAAGAGGGTTAACCAAGTAGTGCACCAAATTTATAAGTGAAGCTCCCATAAGCTTGAACCCATATTAGATCTACAGGAGATAGTACTAGCTTACACAACCTCAAGGTCAAGCTAATTACATAAGTATTTCATAGAAGAGGTTCAAATAAGAACACTAATCTAGACCTACAATCAATATTTAAAACCCCTTAAACAATGTTAGAAAGGAGGACAATGGACAAGGAATATTCTCCTTCACACAATGCCATCATGTACAACTCACCAAACTAGATCCAAGGAAAGAGATAGGCAAAAAAAGTCTCATATTACATCAAGATCTACTTCTTATAAATGCTTGACAAGGTTGAGCCTAATCAAGATAAGCATACTTTTCAGTATCCTAAAGATTTATTTATTTCCTAGAAAGATAAAAATTCTAAAATCTGATAACCCTTTACAAAGTGGAAAAAAGGGATCATATAGGAAAAAGGGTAGAGGAGAGATAAAAGGGGGAACATGTTGATCATGATAATTAATGAACTGTCAGCTTCAAGAGATGTTTCACCAAGATTTTGGTCCAATCAAATAGGTTATTATGAGCAAGACATTCATGATTTGAGTAGATAGCCTTCGAATCATTCCACTAGTTGAATAGGCTACACTAAAAGACAAGAGTTTGCCAAAAGTGGCAAGTCATGATCCTACTAGAATTGAATGCTCCAACTATTTTTCAAATCCCCAAGTCCTGTTACTTTAGCTCTTCCACTAGATTTGCTAATGAGGACAAAATCCTCATATCTTGAAACTACCAAGGACATGTCATGTCTAATCTAAATGGTGGTTTGTCAAGGACATGACTTAGGAATTTCTTCTCATTAATCATGTATCTATTTTATGCCTTTAATCTTGGATCAAAATAACTATAGGTGAAAACCAATCTAAGGATATTGGTTTTCATATAGTTTTATTTATGTATATAGTACTCTATTTGATGTTTAGTCCCATCTGAGTCCACATCGAGCTCCTTTCTTTTACATCTTTCACCAACTCAGGTTGGGCTTGAGTTCAGGTCTTTTAATCTTGCTTGTCGAGTCAGGTTGGTTTTGTTTTATTGAATTTTGATGAATGTCTTCACTCATCTCTTTACTATTGGCTATAGGAAATCAACCTAGATCATTGACCCTTTTGACTTTATTTCACTCTATTAGATTTTGAGATCCAATTAAATTCAGACCCTAGATCTTTGGGACCCACTGCGTCAAGCTTGATTTTTTATTAGTTCTTAGGATTCACTGACCATTTGACTTTGTTGATCTCCCATATGCTTGACACGCGTCAGTTGTGAATTTCTTCTTAGGTTCTCACTAAGGATTTTGGATCCAAATAGTCACTTTGTGGGTCTTAAAAATGACATTCATGTAGACATCTACCATTTCTTGACCAACTTTGAAATTTTATAGCTTAAAATGGAAAGATCATGGAGGTACCAAACTTATAGAGAGTGGACTTAATGCAAAAAGGAATAAACCCTTTTGATTTGATGGACATTCAATATTTATATGTACCTTTCATATAATTTGAATTCAAGTTGTTCATGTGTTTTTTCATGATGTTTTGATGATGATTTAGCATAAAATGGATAAGTATGGAAAATTAGGAAATTTTGCGTTAGGAGCCAACTTTTACCATGCATATATTTCATTGTACTATAGTGCATGAGCTAAAACTTGGTGCATATCAGCTTGGGACTAATTTAAAGAAACCTATGTGATTGAATCTCCTTGAATCATCTACACATGTGAGATCTAGAAGCATCAAAATGGTCACTCAAATTTCCTACCATTAGATCCAAAAGTCTGGACAAGATCTAGATAGAATAAATAGACCAAATGAATACCGTGTGCTCTCATTCTTTCCCCAAGCATTTCTAGAACTCCATAGAGTCTTTGTAGCTCTAGACTTACCCTTAAAAAATTGAAAAATTACACTTTTAAGTGAACTTAAAGTGTCTCAAAAGCTTTATGATGCTCATGATATTTGTGATTTTTTATTCATTCTTTATAGAGCTAGTTCATATCATTTTAATCGATTAGGGATTCTAATTCCTTCTCTATATCAAAACCATTAACCACTTGGCACATGCTTGGTATGTGGGCCTAATATGTCCAATAGTTCCTAAAATTGTTCCCAAAAGTGTCAAGGATCAACTTGTTATCCCTATAGCATAAAAGAACTAGAATGTAAAGGTAGGGAAGGTTCCCAAAATACCTCTAGTTAGAGAACAACTAGTGGTTTAAAAGTTGCAACCAAAGGCTAGTGGAGCCTTATTTAGAATAATAGATCAAATGAAGAAATAAAATGTTAGAATTAGCATGTGGGATTACATTTATATTCTAGGGTAAAAGGATATGCTCATTCAAGATGTTTCAATCTCTTAAGGTATCTAAAGAACCAGTTGAGAAATAAGGAGCTATCTTGGCTAATTTAGAACAAAAAATCAAACAACTTGATCAATAAGAACATAACATGACAAAGGTGGGTAAAAATAATCTCAAATAAAACAAAACCCCTCCCTTTTATCTCTCTCTTATTGTTGGTCGTTATTTAGTCCATAATTGTATGGTATATAGTGGAGATAGTAACACTGTCATGCCCAAGTAAATTATAGATAAGCTTGGTCTTGTCTATGAACCAAATACTAAGGGAGTATTAAAATTGGATGGGTCACCAAAAAAGACATTATGAATAATCAAGGATATAAATTTGAAATTACATTCTCATCCCAATGTTACCATTCATCAAGATGTAATTTTAGTGGACTTGCCTACCTAATTTGCCATGTGCCTGTCAAGGGACTTTACCTCAAAGATTAGAGGATATTTTTCAATTGATTGGAACTATTTAATGTTTAAGATAAATTATGGTACTAAGGTTAAAATACATTCTAAACCTATTTAAATATTTAATTTTGATCCATATATGCCATGTATGGTGAACAATAATTGTGTTATCTTAGACAAGGTATTAGGAAATAATGAGACGGAAACTGAGTCACCTCTAGATGGAGTTCCAAATATTTTCCTTAATGAATGGGCCTATTATTTTCATGAGCATGATCTCTAAAATTTAATTAAATAATAACGACTTGGTGTTTATTTCCTTCATGAAAATGATACACCAATTCTAGCATTGATGAAAGATGATCAACCTAGTGATGGCCTATGGCAAATTTAATTTGATGTATCCAAGAACAAACATGGCAGTGGGAATGGAATGATGACAATTTCTCAAGCCAAATAAAGGTATTTATATTATATAAATTTTTAGTTTGGTTTTTCTAATAATGTTTCTAAATATAAATCAATAGTGTATGGCTTGTAATGGGGAAGAAAGATGAAGGTCAATACCTTACAAGTCTTTGGTGATAGTGAACTAGTAGTTCACTAAGTAAGAGGACTTAATATATACAAGAACCCACTACTTAGGTCTTGAAAACATAGATTATGGGACTTACTTGAATAATTTCAAGCTTTCAATATTACATCCATATCAAGAAATAAGAACAAACATGTAGATAGGTTGGCTACCATTGAGTCACAATTTAGTATCCTAGATGACATAAAGAATGAAAAGGTTCAATCACACATTAAGGTGATTATAAGGCCTTTTGTCCTAGATAATCATGACAATTGGAAAGTATTTTAATATGATATTTATATTGTTAGGTTCTTATAATAAGAAGTTAAATTCTCCTCAAGGAACCAACACAAACACTTATAGCAGTATGGTGACTAGATTGTGTAACTAAAGATAATTAAGTCACCTAAAGGGTTGTCACCCTTGAAAATATATTTAGAAGAGATGATGAATTGAGAAAATAAAAGTCTTATTTCTCAACTAAGGAAGAACACTATACAAATGTGGAGATTGTAACTAATAAGTGCTTAAAGTTGGGAACATCTTCAAAGAAAGAAACTTTTATTGAGTTATGTTCAAGTTTTTTAGATGTATTTACATGGTAGTATAGTAACCTTAAAGAATTTGATCCAAGTATAGCTCAACATACCATTGAGTTATAGGATGAGACTATGCTAGTTAGACAAAGACAAAGGCCTATTAACCCAAATCTTAAACCTTTGATGAGAGCTGATCTACATAAGCTCATTGAGTCAACTATAATATTTCTAATTAAGCACTCAACTTGGGTGGTAAAGTTTGTTCCAGTATGAAAAAATAATGGTGAAATAAGACTGTGTTTATTTTCATGACTTGAACAAGGCCTCTATTAAAGACCACTATCCGTTGCCATCAATGGAGAAAATTTTATAGTTAGTTGTAGGTTCAAAAAAGTTCTCCTTGTTGGATGGTTATAGTGTTTATAACCAGATTTTAGTCAAAGAAGAAGACCAATTCAAAATAACCTTCACTATAAAGTGGGGGAAATTTGCATATATAAAGATGCCTTTTGGTTTAGCCAATGATGGAGTAACTTTCTAGAAAGCTATGGACATGAAATTTTAAGGTCTCCTTAAGAAGTTTATACTTTGTTTATTTGGATGACATAATAATGTTATCTAAGAGTGTAGATGAGCATATGATTCATCTTAGACAAGTGTTTAAAAGGTACAGATAATTTGGGGCATCTGTGAATCCAAAAAAGTGTGTTTTATCTATTAATAAAGGTATACTTTTTGGAGATGTAATTTAATAACATGGTAAAAGTATAGATCCTGATAGTATATACTCAATTCTTGAACTTTCCTTATGTAAACACAAGAAAGACTTGCAAAGCTTTTAAGGTAAGATCAATTTCATAAGGAGATACATTTTAAATTTGACTACTTTAGCTAAGCCACTTAAAACCATGTTAAATAAGGGTCAGAGTTTCAATTGGTCCAAAGAAGGAGTAATGAGTTTTGAAGAGATCGAAAAAGCTATAGCCAATGCTCCTACACTCCTGAACCTTGATTTTACCAAGGATTTATTTTTATACACCTATGCTAATATTGACACTATTTCAGGTATTTTCATGCAATAGAATCAAGAGACTTTAGAGTAGCCAATAGCCTTCTTTAGTTAAGGCTCAAAATAATATGAAACATGGTATTATTTTATTGAGAAACATGTACTTTTAGTTATAAGGTCTCTTAAAATTTTTAGATACTTATTATCCAATAATAAAATACATTTGATGGTTGCACATCTAAGTGTCAAGTATTTCCTCTTAAACAAGGATATAAATGAAAAAAGAGTTGGTTGGATGACTAAGGTCATCGAATATGATGTTGAGATCAAGGTCACAAATTTGGTTAGAGGCAAAGGACTTTGTGAACATCTAGCCCAAGATTTACTAGAGGCCAATGGGGTGGTTGTGGTGTCAAATGATGAAGAAGTTGCAAATAATTAGATCTCATCTTATATATGGTTCTAAGATATGGTAAGATACTTACAAGATGGTGTTTATCCTTCTCATGTGACCCCTTTAAAGAGGAGATATTTTAGATTGTAGTTAATTCCTTTTCTTTTTGTTAATAATGTATTGTTTAAAAAGGATATCAATTGCATATTGCTAAGGTGCATAGAGACAAGTCAAACACAAAGACTACTTGATAAATTCCATGATGGGTATGGTGGAGGTCATTATTTAGCAAGGATCATAACCCAAAAGATCATGAGAGGTGGGTATTACTAGCCAAGTATATTTGGTGATTGCCATGCATGGACTAGGAAATGAAGAGAATGTGCTATGTTTGTTGGAAAGGTTAATCTTGAAACCTTACATCTCCAACCAATTTCAATTAATCAACCCTTTGTCCAATTAGGATTGGAATTTATTGGTATCATTAATCCCCCTTCAAGCCTAAGACACAAATTGATCCTAACTGCCATAGATGATTTTACTAGATGGATAGAAGTAATGGCATTGAAAGAAGCTAACAAAACCAATGTTTTAGACTTCTACGAAAGTTTGATTACTAGATTTAGAGTCCCTTAAACTATTTTTTATAACAATTATATGGCTTTTTTGGGGTCTAAGATCAACTAGTGGGTAGTTCAACATAGTGTTTTTCTTAGTACCTTATCAAACTATTATCCATAAGGCAATGGCCTTACTGATTCCACTAACAAGAATTTGTTAAAGATTAATTAGGAGGATTATTAAAGATAATTAGAGGTCATGGAATCTCAAATTGAAGTCATCTTTTTGGGTTGAAAAGATAACCTATAAAAGGTCAATAACCAATTCTCCATACAAGCTAGTATATGATAAGGAACCAAGAATGCCTATTTCTCTTTAATTCCATACTTTAGAATTAATACATCAACTTGAAATTTTGGAGAATGAGCCAATGTAAATCATATATGTTGAGCTCATGGATCTAGAAGAGACAAGGCATTAGTCCATATTGGTTATGGAGGCCCATCAATTAATGGTAAAGAGATTGTTTGACAAAGGAGCTTCTTCAAGAAGTTTTCAAGAAGGAGATTTGGTCCTCAAGTGGGATGAGGATAGAGTTAAGCCAAGAAGGCACACAAAGTTTTATTCTCTCTTGAGTGGTCCATACATAGTCTCTAAATATAGATCCCACAATGCCTTCCATCTTGAAAAGATGGATGGTGAAGAGCTTCCTATCCTAGTTAATGAGATACATCTTAAGCACTACTATTAAGGAAGCTAAGTTCCATATACATAGTTGGTCTTATTTTTCCCTAAGTGTTATTATAACACATTAGTTTATTTTTATTTTATCTTAAATAAGTGATTTTTTTTTATAGTTTTTAGTAGATTAGTTGCCTTTGCTTTATTAGGTTAGTTTTCCTTTCAAGTTTTATTTCTTTCCCTATTTGTTAGAATTCTTTATCCTTGCAAGTCAAATAAATAGATTTTAGTCAATGTAAAAGGTTCATATATCATGTAAATGGTCTAAGAGTCATAGATATGTTCTAAGTTCTCAAGCATAGTAGGCATGATTCCCAACCAAGTCAACAAATATGTTGACCAAATTTGTTCCACATACCAAAAGGTGCCTAGTCCAACATTCCAAAAGCTAAGTAGGATCCTAATTAAAGAGTGACCCAATATCATGTGGAGTAGACAAACCTCAAATGGAGATCATATAGCTTTTGAAAACACTTTAAGTAGGCTTAAAGTGTGATCTAATTGATCTTCAAGGGATAGGTCTACAATTGAAGATGAAGGGTCCAAGTAAGTTTAATATTGTCCAAAGCATTCAGGAGCATGAACTAGGTTGCACAAGCCTTAGAAGATAAATAAGTACAATGCCCAAAGCAGATGTGGCATAGTTTTGCCAATTCTAAGAAATGGTCCTCATTAGCAGATCTCTAGATAATGACATGGAGTTACAAGAAGGACACCAGGTAGATGGATAAGGATAATGAGTATTCAACTCTTTTACATAATTTTTTCTTTATTGATAAGGTTATGAGTTAGCATCCTCAAACTTGTGCTAATACATCATAGTTCCCTCTCTCACTTTTTTCTATATATGTTCCAACTTCTACCACATGTAGAACTCTCTAAAATTTTTAGACAAGAAATCTCTAAAATTTTATAAAACATACTCTTATGCTTTGGCTTACTTAGGCTATGCCAAAATTTGTAGTGTAACACCTTTTGATGCAAAAAAGAATGAATTCCGCCATTTTTCAAGCTAGATTGAAGTGTGTTCTATGGATTAATGTATTGTATTTAAGTGAACATATGTTCTTTATCTATGTATAAGTTTTATCACCTTAATGAAGTACTTGGTATTTCTCATAGGTCATCATAATTATAATTTATAGTTTGTTGTTTAGCTTGAAAGTGGATATCTACCCTTTCATGCTAGTTTGATAACTGATTCATGACTTATTATGAAATACTCATGTGGGAATAATCTTATTTGGTATTGAATATCTCTCATAATGTGTCTTATGCAAAGTATAAGTGTTTTAATTATTGGTGCATCACCCCATTTTACATGCTTTCATATATTGTTGTATCTCTCTATCTCTTTTCCAAGTAAGTGTTAGACTAGGTCTAGTTTAGGTGATAAATCTAGAAGGAAGTTGTCCTTCTCTAGAGGTCTAACCCAACTTTAGGTGATCCATAGCCTAGGGTCAATCTCATGTTAGATTAGATTTGTGTAAGAGAATTTGAACATTTCCCTTATTCAACTAGGGCACAATCTAGGACACCAACACTACCATTCATTTGCTAATCATTATTGGGTCTATTTCCCACCACACATTGCTTAATATTGTGGAAACTAAGCTTCCTTATAACATAATTATTAGTCATCTTTGGATCCATGAAGTATAGGCAACTCCATCCACTTTACATCAGTGCCTTATGTTTCCCCATGATGGGATTGAGGTTACTATTCCCGCTGATCAATAGCCTTATCAATATTACAACCATATAGAGGTTGAGTTCAATAATTATAACTATTGTCTGGGTTTTGAATTCATTGAAAAGAAGAACAAGGAGATAGTTTCACATCCACATCCATCCAATTATATCAAACCTAGTGACTTAGCTTCCACTTTGTTTGATCTATTTCCCACAACTCTTACAATGCAAGTTGTGATTGAAGATGTGGGAATTTCCACATACCATCTTAAGGATGCCTTACATGTTTCAAATTTACAAAAGTATCCTAAAAAATTTGGTAAGCCAAAAAATTCTAAGAACCCAAACAAACCCACCTTGATCTAGAAATAAAAGAAACATCAACAAAAACAACCTATGGTATTTGTACCTATTACTTCATCAAAACAATATTGAGAGGCTTTCATAGAAGGAGAATAGTTATATTATAATGACATTATTGATTTATTTCAAAATTCAAAATATCCAATCCATAATAGGATAATGGATAATCTTGATTATACAGGAAGTGGCCTTAGCCTATGAGTGTAAGGAATCTTGGAAACTTTATCAGCTGGTGTACCTAATTTAAATCATGGTCTTAGATTTATACCACTTAGGGGTCACCTCATGAATTTTGATAGTGATTATTCTAACTTGATTAATAATGACACTCTTGGTAGAGATGTAGTGGCCCATTATAGCATTTTTGATGAGCTTTCTAACTCATATTTATTCGACCAAAATTCCATTATGAACATAACACCCCATTATAATATTAGAGATTACCTTATTGAAGCAAGAACCTATTTCACTATTGGATATTCCCTTATTGAAAAAAAAAACTCATTATTAGCTATGCCTTTTCCATCCTAAACTCATTGAGAGGGACCAATTTTTTTTGTTCATACACCTTGATGAGTTTCAGAATGAAGAATCAATTTTCGAATATATGGGCTTAAGAGATGGATTTACCATTGGTTATCACAAACAAGGATTTGATTTTTCATTCGATCCTTCTACCTAATTTGAAGAGAAGGCAAACTTTCTTGGTCATAATAAAGATAAAACATCAATATCTTCAGGTGAAAACCTCTTTAAGGCATCATTGATCAAGGAAGTAAAGATTATGATAATCCCTTAAGTGAAAACTTGTTTTAGGCACTCTTGGATGGGAAAGTTTGCTCATCCCCTCAGGACATAGAAGGTCCATAAAGTCATAGATCTATAGATAGTACAAACATCTCTTTAGAGCAATAATAAATGTTTGAGAATCTCTCTCTTGAGTTTTCAAAGGTTTTTTCTACTTAGCCACTAATTGAGATGGAAAATTCCAATTTGTCACATTATCCAAAGATTTGGGAAGAAAAAAAAGAATCTGTAGTAGAAGAAGATGATCATTCACACCTTTCCTACTATTCTTAAAGATATATCCACACTTCTTGTGGAAAATATAGTTGAAGTGAACCTAGGAATATATGATGATCCCAAAATTATTTATCTTGAAGCTTTCATTAATGAAGTATAATATGAACACATTATATACATTTTGATGGATTTAATTGACATTTTTACATGGGAATATTCATACATGCCAATATTAGACCCTCATTTAGTAGTGCATCACCTTGTTGTTCATCCAAATGCCAAACTAGTTAAGTAGAAATTGAGAAAGGTGCATCCACACATCATCCTCTTAGTAAAAGTTAAATTGGAGAAGTTATTAGGAGCATGCTTCATCAGAATGCTAGACTATTTTGAATGGATATCTAACATAGTGCTAGTCATCAAGAAGCCACAGGGGATACATCTTTATATAGATTTTAGAGATATCAACAAAGCATGCCCTAAAGATGATTTTCCTTTACCCAACATTGACATGATCATGATTATAATAGTGGGTATGAGATGCTATCCTTCATGGATGGATTTTTAGATACAACTAGATCAAGATATACCAACATTAGAGCCACATATATATCAACATGAGACTACATTCACCACTCTATGGGGAACATTTTATTACCAAGTCATTCTATTTGGCTTGAAGAATGTTGGAGCCACATATCAACGTGCCATGACTATCATCTTTCATGACATGATGCATGATATTGTTGAGGAATATTCTAATGACATACTAGAAAAATAAATAACATGTGAAAGACATCTTGATGTTCTATGAATAATCTTTGAGAGGCTTCTTGAATATAAAATCTGCCTGAATCCAAATAAGTGTGTCTTTGGAGTCACTTCAAGGAAATTGATAGGTTTCATTGTATATAAAAAAGGATCAAAATATACCCTAATAAGGTTGAGGATATTATTTAAATTCCTCTACTTTCAAAACTTAAACAACTCAAAATCCTACAAGGAAAGATCCAATCAATCTACAATTTCATTTATCAACTGGTAGATAAGTGCCACCCATTTATCCATCTCTTTAAGAAAGGGGTCTTATTTCAATGGGATGAATATTTTTAGTTATAATTTATAAGTATCAAAACATATTTTTCCAACCAACTAGTTTTAAGACCACCAACACTTGGATAGCCACTGCTTCTTTACATATCAACAACTGAGCATGCACTAGCACTTTTGGTCTAAATGATGATCAAGGTAAATAACATTCAGTCTATTATTTAAGCCACACACTGGTGGCTTATGAAAATAATTATATGACTATTGAGAAGGCATATTTAGCTATGGTGTTTAATTTCCATAAGTTAGAACATTATATTCTAAATAAAAACTATTGTCATCACCAGGGTAGATCCTTTCAAATTTTAGTTATCCAAAGTAGTTCTCATAAGACGTATGGATAAATGGGTCATGATACTTAATGAATTTGATGTTGAGTAACATAATTAGAAGTATATCAAGGGGAAGGTTATTATTTATCAAATTGTAAAAGCCCCTATTATAGACACTTAACCACTCATATTCAACTATACAGATGACTCAATCATGATAGTGGAAGAAGTACAACATGAACCTAAATAATGGAAGATCTATTTTGATGGTTCTTTCAATTATCATGGATCTAGATCTAACATATTATTTATTACACTACAAGGGGATTTGATTCCCAAAGTGTTTCACATTAATTTTAATTATACCAACAATATGGCTAAGTATGAGGCACTTATTGTAGGACTACATCATGCAATTTAGATGGATATTCAACACTTAATGGTCTATAGTGATTCCTAAATAATCATAAGTTAAACCACTAATCAGTGTCAAAATCAAGATGACAAGCTTGTTCCTTACAATTAAATCATGGATAATACCAAGGTTCATTTCAAATCTTTATAATTTAAACAAATACCAAGGGCTAGCAACAAATCTACTAATGTAATGGCAACAATTGGGTTAATGATATAGATTAATGGTAGGGATAAAGAGTATCAATTTATGATTGAGAATATTCTACAACCTACACATATTATACCAAATTTAGAAAGGGTATGCACCAATATTGGTCTCAATCCCCTGCCTAAACTTCCTTAGTTTTAAAACTATTATAATTAATTTCATGATCACGTTTTTCCACCTAACCTATCCAATAACTAGAATAAACTATTCCGTCACTGCCTATCACATTATACCCTACCGAGAAACACATTTTATCAAAATGGATATAATGAAATGTTACTTCATTACTTATATTTGGGAAAATCCAAGCTAGCACTAAAGGAGGTTCATGAAGGAATGTGTGGGGCCTACACCAATGGTGTAGTCTTAGCTAAAAAGCTCCTCAAAATAGGCTATTATTAGCCTAAAATGGAGATAGATGCTTGTAATTATGTGAGAAAGTGTGTTCCTTATTAGCAATATGGAAATTTGATATATGCACCTTTCCTACCACTATAGCTAATCATAACACCTTTGTTATTCCCTACTTGGGGCCTCGATCTCATCGAGAAAATAATCCCAACATCTTTAGATGGCCATAAACATATTTTTACTGCTATCAAGTACTTTACTAAGTAGATTGAGGCCATTATTATCACTTATGTTACTAAGAAGTAGATATCTAAATTCATTAATTACCATATCATCTATCGATATAGCATCCCAGATCACATTATATCTGATAATGGTGGATCCTTTATAAACAAAGATGTTAAAGACCTTTGTGTCAAATTTAAAATTAAGCACAAGAAATCCATGCCATATAACCCACAAGGAAATCAACAAGCTAAGGCATCAAAAAAGACCATTATATCCATTTTAAATAAGATTATCAATGATGCTTGATGTAATTAGTACTTTCAAATATTCCTTACCCTTTGGGCTTACTGAACCAATCATCAAACCCCTATAGGTGCCACTAAATACTCCCTTATTTATGACACATAATGTATTATCTTGATTGAGTTCAAGCTAACTTCATTACAAGTTTCTTTCAAACATATTGAGGATGATGAAGAGTATAGAGTCTCAAGGTTGTGAGAGATAGAACTTCTTGATGGTAAGTGTTTGGCTACCCTAGAAAACTTGCAAGCCTATTTAAATAGATTGTGGAGAAGCTACAACAAACGTATTTTACCTTAAGAGTTTGAGATTGGTGAATTGGTCTTGAAAGAGAACCAAAAGAAGATAAATTTTTAATGCAAGGAAAAAGGTAAGTTCTAACCTAATTGGTTGTGACTATATGTTATTATGACAAACTATGGATCAGGGGCATATCGACTAGCTACTCTGAATGGTAAAAAAATTCTAAAGTCCATGAACATTGTGTAACTTATGAGGTTATACATTTGAATGGCTCCAAACCATTCTATAAAAGACCCCTTACTTGGGGAAAACTTAAGGTAAAGTATTTTATCCTACCATTATATCCTAGATTGTCCTCTCATGGACCATATTTTTTGTGTTAACTTACCTTGGACCATTCTTTCAAGAACCTTATTACTTTTACAACTTTGTACAGTGAAGGCTTTTGGATCATTAACACTCTAAACACATTTTATCCCACCTTAAACCATCCTCTTTTAGACCATATTATTTCTAGACCATCATCTTTTAGACCATATTCATTCTGTACCATCCTATCATGGACCCCATTCAATCTAGACCATTCTCTTTGAGAACCACATTCTTTTCATTACTTGGGCTGTTGTAACTCAAAATTTTTTATCCCTTAACCAATTATGATCTTGATTATGACTCATAGGGATTATGATCACATTTGATGCTAGTTATACAAATAAAATCAACATGGATAGTATTTTTTAGCTGCTTTTATAGACAAATGAACCTAGATACTGCAATGTATGGTTCTTCAAATTTTATCTCATACTACACACTATTCTACTATTTTGATACTATTTAGTAGGTATTATTTCCTTATAAGGATCCTCACTCTCACCTTTTTATGAGCATGTGCCATTTTAGTTATATTTAACTAATATTAGATCTCCTAGTTAGTTCTTTGGTCTATTATTTATATCCACACAGGCCATTGCACCCAACTTAGCTATTATTGGAACTTCTACTCTTGGACAAATATATCCTTGATTATCTAGTTCCCCTTATACATATTTTATCCAAAAGACACCAAAAACATTAGAAAATGATTCAAAAAATAAAACAAAAATTATCTTATGCTTTTATACATTCTGGTCTCCACGCTCTTGCCATTTTTCAAGTAATCTTGTCCCACCAACTTACCATTTTACAAGACCATTCTCATTTGTCCCATCTTCCATTTTATTATACAACATTAATCATATGTTTTGGTCATCACATTTTTATTATATCCTACTTCATGGGAGAATTACATTTAGATTGAATTTCATGTTAGACCATGTATCCATGGAACTATATAGGAAGCATCCACTTATTTTGTACATCTAGAGTTAACTTGACCACCCCCTTCCTTTTCTTCTCTTCCCCCATTTCTTTTGTGTTGTTTCCCTATCATTTGGGGACAAATTTGTGTCCTTTTTCTTGTTATGATATTTTAGAAAGTAACACCTTTACTACATGTACCTGAATAATTGTTTTTAAACTACACTAATATGGTTTCTGTTTGTGTGTGTTTATTTGAATTTTATTGGTGTTTTGTTGTGCTTTCTTGTCTCTTCATTTATTCTTTCCTTTGGCTGTTTCTTCTTATTTCTTCCTAGTCTTTTATTTTATTATTTGGTCTTATTCTTTTCCTTTCTTTTGTTTTTTAGGAACATCTTGATGGTCCACATGGATCTTGATTTATTATAGATCTGATATCATGTTATTAAGTTGTTTTTGTGTTATTTTTAAGCATTTTTGTTCTTACTTGAAACCTGATTGTTCATATATTAATTTTTGAGTTGGGTTTATTTATGTTTTATTTTTATTTTTATATGTTTTTTAATTTAAAATCAAATAGTTGTAACTCTAGTTTTGGTCATTTTTACCATTATTCTTAGTTATAGGTATTCACATTTGAACTAGCTCCATGTAATTGAAATGCCATGTCATTATAAGTTACTCATACTTATGATGCCTAATTTTTTTTGATATAACAAGAAATTTATGATTTGGATTCAAGTTTCAAAGTCAATACAACTCTAATGAATATCTCTCAAGATCATCATGCATAAACTAGGCTCAATAGATTTAGAATTTGACACTATGCTTATATGTGCATCTCTTGGCATATATCATGACTCTAATCAAATAATTGATCAGTTTTCATCAAACCTTATTCCATTCTCTCCCATTTTTGGGTAAAATACATTAGCTTGAGGTCTAACTAGACTATGTAGGTAGTGCTTGGATACATGCCATATCTTAAGACAATTCAACCATCTTCATTCTTCTTTTCATCTCTTTCATCTCTTTATGTATTTTTGTATGCTTGTTCTTTTATGGATTTTTTAGCCATTACATCATCGCATCTATGGTTGTACCCAATAATATTTAATCTATGTCATAGGTTATATATTTGAGCTATTGATTACCAATTTTCCCATTCTAGGGCATAACTTTTAAACCTATAATAAGAATTAAATCAATCCTAGAGGGGCAAACCATTTTTTATTAGTGATCAAAATCAACCCTACTGGGGAAAATTTATTTATTACACAATCAAATTTGCTCTAATGGATCACCTTATTATTTCTTCTCTTTGGAGACAACATTCTCCTTTTCTTATAATTTTAAGCTTTGTGGACTTTTTAGTGTGTAACTTGTCTCAAGATTAATTGATTATGAAGCATGTAGTTTGTACCCTAGCTTTGGGTGTGTTCAAAGTGTGTCACTTCTATTTTTGATTGTATCCTTCCCATTCCCACCATTATTGGGGCCTATTATACTCTAGTTATATTTTTCTCAATGATTGAATCAACATGTGCAAGCATTAGCTAATTTGAATTTAATTTGTTTCACAAGTTAATCTCACTTTCCCTCTCTTTTCAAGAGTCCATCCTTCTCTTTCATCTTAATATATCCTCTCAAGGGGGCATCATGGATTGGTTCCAATTTATTCCTGATAACTCTTTTTATTTGAAAATATGTTTCTTTGTCTGTATGTCTCACTATGACTTCTCAAATAGGGGAAAAATGTAGACATCTAATTCCTAACACCATTTGTGTTGAAATTGTCAATCTTACTTAAATTGCATTCAAATGCACAATTTAGGCCAAAATCACTTAAACACGCTAAATGGTTCAAGATTGTTATATACAAGTGATAATTTAGACTAATATATACCTAAATAGGGTAATGTATTTTATGTGATTCCTAAATTTTCTTAAAACATTTTGAGTCAAAATGATGATTTCACATTTTGGTGCTCTGGATCACTCTTTTATTCTAATTTGTAAGCACACATCATGTGTATTTTTTATTTTGTTTTGGCAACAACCTAAATGGGATAATGGTCCATACACATCTAAATTTACCTTCTAATTCCTCCCAAGTCATATTACAACCCAATAATATGACTTTATAACTAGTTTGATTAATTGTTCATCACTTTCCAAAGAATTGCACTAAAATTGATTAATATTACTTAGGCAAATTAAAACAAAAGATGAGATTAAATAATATTTCCATGGAAAAAATTGAATATTTATTTATTAGAAATTTATTCTTAATATCTACATCACATAATGACATTATCAATGGGGTGGTATCCATAAACCATAAATGCAACAAATATCAAGTTTATAGGCACCCATGCCTCATTAATGTCCTTTCCTCCAAAATATTTATTAGGATATTTATGGGTTAATTATGAAATATTAGATTAATTCATGGCCACACATCTTCATCTTGAGATAGATGATCATGGTTGATCCTGATCAAATTCAAAATCTTATAAATAGAAGAGCCAAGATCACTTTTATTAAGCTTAAATTGTGTAAAATTATAATGCAAAATTATCTCTATAAGTCATTTGTGTAGTTTGATTAATTATTTTTTTGTAATAGGATAGCTTGATTTGATAGGCATAATTTTTATTTCATATCATGAGCCTAGATTATAAATGGTGATCTTGAGATGATGGGGGAGCTTGGCATCCATTGTTGACAAAGATAAGAATACCAAATCAATGGGGGAAAACATGCTTAGAGCCACTTTTGGATGGTAGAATGCTTTTGGGAAGGTAATAAGTATATGTGATTTATTTTAATTGCTTCTTATTATCATTTGAAAACCCCATTGAATAGGTTGGCCTATATTTTTAGTTCTTATTTATTCTTTTGTGTTTTTCATGACTAATGCTTAAATTAATCCTCTTTATAATCCATCTCTACAATATTGATATGGGAATCAATATTCTAAAAGAGGATCAAACCATTGAAATGGAATCTCAACTAAAAATAACTTACTAAACTCAATGCTCATAACACTCATAGTGGCATATGGAGTGTCAATTAAGTTTGAAGGTCATACTCAGAACAATAATCCTTGTAAAACATATGCACTATACTTAAGTAGTCATGTGAAATTTTTAAAGAAAAGAATGATGTTTGAACTTGTAATATATTAAAACATTACACTTAGTTAAAGGTTTCCACTTATTTTAATATATGTGATGCATATACTCATGATAGCAATGACTAATGTCACATTAGTAACATTCATGAGGCATGCATGCACAGTACACATCAGGCTTTTATTTCAAATAACTAAGATAATGGTGGTTATTGTAGAAGAGGTTGTCTTTGAAGACATGGAGGTGGAAAATTTCCACCATTAACTTTCTATAAGTGTGGTTCCCCTAAGAAATATTAGTGAAATTGCCTGATCTACCCTACATGTGCCTTATGTAAAAATGAGCACCATCTAGAGGAGTGCCCTGACTCAACATGGCCATTACAAAGGAAATAAATGATAAGGGTGTCAATATGATATATATTGTAAAACTACATTAAGGATTGTACCCTATCACTCTGACAAGCCCTAAAGTAAATATTACAACATGTAGTGGTAGGCAATCCTAGTCTACATCCACTCCACTTATTAAAAAAATTTAGCACAAAGATCATCATGATACTAGGTATCATGATGCTCACCAATAGAAGGAGGTGCTTCAAGAAACTATTAAATTGGCAAGATAATTATAATGGGAATATAATTATTTAAGGATCATGATGTTGTTCAACATGTCGATACACAAAAAAACCATAGACCATCATGACATAATGCAAGATGACTTTCAAGAGCTCTACAAGTACCTCTTAAATGAGGACATTATACCATTATTGTGTAATTGGATAAAGCATCATACACCAAATCCTTCTAAAAATCATCAATTAAACCATGCATGATGTCAATATACTTCCATCCACCCAAGGATAAACAAGTATTGGTGAATAACACCATCGATGGATGGGTAATCTTGGACATATTAGTCAACATCAACACTAAAGTTAATTTTATCATAAAGGATTCATTTTTAAAGATGGATATCCTATATTTTTAACCTTTACCCTATGTATTATTCATGGCTAACAAGACTCACACTTTTTTGATTGGTGTCCTTAAATATGCCACCTTGGATATCCTCGATGTTACATTCAAAGTAGACTTCAAAGTCCTAGAGTTATCTAAGACTAATGACTCCTCCACTCTATTGGGTCATCTATGGTGTTACACCCATAATATTTATCTAATGTTTAATAAATGGTACATCATCTTTGAAAATAATGACCAATGTGTAGTCATTCCATTAGATCATGCTCATGGACCCCCTATATTGAATAATTCAATGATAATGAGGACATTAAAAATATATATAATTCCATAGCTCAAGGTAATGAATGCCATAATCCCACCCTTGATGGCATATTATGATGGATAGATACATAATCCCTATTTGACACCACTAGTAATGACTATGACTATTAGGTGCAGGGTAACTATGACCTTACTAAGAGAGTATGTGGTGTTATTGGTAGTCATGATGATACTTGGAAAATATATCATAAATTACATAATTTTATTCATCTCTTGCATGGAAAACTCATGCATGGATAAATCATGGCCACACTACCTACAAGGATAGATGAAGCTCTATGATTTCATGGTCAAATAAAGGTCCATAAATTTGTCTAGTAGCTGGAAGTATTTTATGATTCTAATAATGATTGAGTGTGATCAATTGATCATATTTTTGATGGCACAACTACTAGGTGGTAAAGAAATCATCAAGATAATTTCCTTATTTGGGATCACATACATTATTATTTACATCATATATTTCACCATGATAACCATACATGTGGCACTATCAGCTATAATGGTATTTGAGCTCTGGAACCTCACCTTGCAGCTTGTGAGACAATGTGGACAATAGATGAAACTTTATTTCTAGAATAATTTTGGGTTCACACATTTTATGTCACTCTCTAAACTTAGGCTAGAGTATGGTATGTCCACACCAAGTGCCATATAGATACACTTTCTTGGTGCCTACTTAAAGATAATATGATTACAACATTATCATAGTCATCTCCGCAAATGAATTTGTGCCTTTCCCTACAACCTATTTGATAAACTATCATTGATGACCAAATCCCCATTAAAGATTGAATTTAAAGTATATATAGAGTACCAGAGGAAGGCTTAACTATTTTTCATGAGCCTAATTAACATACATCCTATCCTCCATCTAAACCTATACTGAATCATGCACTAAGAGAAGAAATCCAAGGTAGTAACAAACTTGTATTGCAAGTTAATTAAGGTGAAGGATCTAGTCTACCAGACTTGTTAACCAATCATCTAGATATCTACATAGATTATGGCACTCAAAATACTCATGACACCACTCCAGATACATAATACCTATACTTGGAGCCATTCCAAACCATTCAATCTAATATTGGAATAGAGGAAGCATCCAATATGGTTACCGTAGGGAATTATTGGTTTGATACTAATATCATAGAAGTATTTGAGTTATTGAAAGAGTATTAGGATGTTTTCCCATGAAACTATAGTGAAATTAAGGGTTTATATTATTCTTTGGGTAAAATGCACATCAAATTGGTAGAAGGTGCTCTCTTAGTTAGAAAAAGGCCTCATCAAATGAATCCTAATTTGCATGCTTGTATCAAAGAAGAGATCCATAGTATGTTACATGTAGGATTCATTATTCATATTGATGAGTCTAAGTGGGTAAGTCCTATGGTAATAATTATTAAAAATATGGGTGCATATGGATTTGTGTGGATTATCACTTGCTTAATGTTGCTTGCATTATTGATCCTTTCTTGACACCATTCACTAAAGATATCCTCAAAGGCAAAGTTAGATGTGAAATTTATACCTTTACAATGTTTTTTATAGGTACCATCAAGTTTGGATTATCAAAGAAGATAAGCCAAAGACTATATTTGCCATTGAGTGGTGGTCTTTTACTGATAAGGTCATGCGATTTAGATTTAAGAATGCCCCTAAAATATTTTATAGTATCATTTTTGAAGATTTTAAGGAATTTATCCATAAGTACTTTTAGGTTTATCTAGATGACTGGATGGTTTACAACTTAGTAAAAAACCATTATTCCAATCTTTGGTTCATGCTTGATCATTGCAGGACTCTTCAATTTTCATTCAATTTGAAGAACTATCTATTTTTTACTCTATGTGATGCTCTCCTTAGTCATATTATTTACCAATATGGAATTTTAGTGGACCCCACCAAGATCATCATCATCCTCTACCCTCTGTGCCAAACATCTAATGAGAGGTTCATGACTTCTTAGGGTACACTATTTATTATAGAAAATTTGTCCATGGTAATGAGAGGATTATAGTGCCTCTGAAGGAATTGCTAAAAGATAATTATCACTTTATTTGGACCCATAATGATTTACTAATTCTTAATTTCCTTAAAGAACAAACTTATCACCACACTAATTCTCCAGTTCCTAGACTAGACTAAACCTTTCCATGTTCATGTGAATGCTTCTGATATGGCTATCAGTGTTATACTTTCTCAACTTAATGAGAGTAACCTAGATCACCCTATATAATTTACAAGTCATAATCTTACTCTAACAATACAAAACTATAACACTACAGATCATGAGGTATTATTTATGGTCTATGCCATTTAAAAGTTTTGATAATATCTACTGACAACCCCATTTTTTTCTTTATAAACCATGAGGCATTGAAGTATTTGGTCAAAAAAATAGTTTTTCATGGTCATATTTATTGATATATAGTGTTATTTCAATAATTCTAGTTCTTAGTTATGGTCAAACTTGGTAAGGCCAATTGTGGTCTAAACCATCTTTCATGAGTTAAATCTAGTGAGCTGACATGCATTATAGAAGAAAACCTTCTTGACAAGTAATTGTTTCATGTCTCATACATTCTTAAGGAATTAGAGGATATAGACACCTTTTTGAATACTAGATCAATACCAGCGCACTTTAGCACATCAACCAAGAAACAACTTATCATTCATACCTCTCTATTCTATCTTATTAGGGGTGACCTTTATAAGCTTGGATGGGATGAGGTAATTTGACGTTATGTCATGAGAATATTAAGGTATTCCAAGAGGTCCATGAAGGTATTTTTGGAGGACATTACACTGGTGAAGCTACTACATGAAAGGTTCTTTTAGCTATTTTTTAGTGGCATATGCTATTTAAGGTTGATAAGTTTTATGCATGTGAATGTGACATTTTCCAGTGCATGGGAAAGATAAATAGGTGGGGTGAAATGTCCCTTCATCCTATTTTATCTCAAGAAACTTTTTAAAAATGAGCCATTAATTTTTTTGGCTCCATCAACCTAATAAAATGGTGTACTTACTCCCGTTATGTTATCATCACTACTGACTATCTCACTCATTGGGTTGAAGATGTACAACCATAGGATTATAAAACATCTAATGATACATGATTTATCTAGGAACATATAATTACCAAGTTTTTTTATCCATTGAGTTTCACTAGTGACCATGGTAATCACTTCCTCAAAGAGATGATCCATGTCCTACTGGCCAAATTCATTATTGCTCAGCATAAGACAACACCATATCATCCCTAGGCTAATGGTATAACCAAGGAATTCAATAAGATATTAGGCACTACTTTAACCAAGATATGTAATATTATATTCATTGACTAGGATGACCATACATTTTTAGTACTCTGGGTTTATCAGACCACTTACAAGTGATTAAGCAAGAGTATGCCATTTATCTTTGTGTTTGATATTGAAGAAATTCTTTCTATAGAGTTCATTGTTCCCTCTCTTTGTATTACATGTGTTGGTTGAATGGATGATGAGGCCTAATTGAAATAATGCCTTGATTTTTTATTAAAATTGGATGAAACTCACTTTTCATCACATTAGAGTCAGAGCATGGAAAAATGAAAACAAAAGGCATGGCATGATTACCATCTCAAGAATAAGACTTGTAATCCTAGTATGCAAGTCTTAATATATGATTCCAAGTTCATGTGCCATTTTGAAAATCTTTTTGTTCAATAGGATGGTCATTTCATTATTCATAGTATCCATCCCACTGGTGCATATAGGTTGAAGCTTTTATATGGCCAATTTCTTTTAGGTCATTATTGGTAGTCAGTTGTGACTATAATTTTTTTAATAAGTCTTCTTTTATACCAATAAGGTGTATGCCATTTTATTAATTTGGTATTTATTTTATTTTTAATAAATCACTTCACTAGTTTCATGCCTCTTTAGTGGTATTCTAGTCAACAGTTACATTTTTTTACTTATGTTCTTGTGGAGGACCACAAATAACTACTAGTGTGGGGTAGGGGTGTTACATGTATGAAGTGTTAGGATAGGGTCTATAGAAATATTCATGAGAGCAAAGGCATGTAAATGAAAGTGTATTAGGATGAAATTATACTTAGGATGTGGCGTGTAGCCATAATCTAGTTAAGGTAAATAATGATTCCTACCTTTGGAATAGAAATCATTCAAACTTCTTTACAATTATCCTACACTTTGGAAAAGTGTAGGAAGGAACATGTAATTAATAAAAGGAGAATAGTGGTAATGGAAAGTGTGCCAACATCACATCATGGAAATACCATTGGTCAATTTATTGCTTGAAGTGATGGTTGAGGAGGAGGGGTGATGAATTTAAGTTACCCCCTTGAGCCTATAAAAATATAAATGGTTCATTTCAATTTTTACTATTACTATGATCATGAACTTACAAAGCTAAACAAGTGAACTTGAGATTTTACGAAATGATTTTTAATGCATTTAGACAAGTGTAGAGTGATTTTTTTTTAAAAATTTTTAGATCTTAAAGTGTGTTTTAGCTAAAACAAATATACAGGGACAAGAAAATTGTAAAGATCGGTAGGATTTCAAAAGTTGTAGATTATAGAGGTTAACATCTATCATTAATGGGCATCAAAGTAGGAGAGTTGAGGAGATTACAAAAGTAAACACATTATGTTGGGAACATTGGGTGATCATTATTTGACTTTTATGCTCCATAAAGAGTGATGAATCCTAAGTAAATGGCCTGACAAATTAAATCATTATCTACAATTCCAGAGGAAAAAGAGTTGATTGTTAGTGGGGAGATGGTATTAATCAGAGAATAAGCCCGTAAAGATCTAAGCATGAACATGGGATATGGACAAATAGAGATGACATGCTAAGAAAAGAAACATATTATGCTTCCACCACCACATTTGATGACTGAGGAAATGCAATACCCTAAGATGGTAATACATGATAAAAACTAGGTGTCTAATGTGCTGACTCATACTATCTTTGACTACAATCATTGACAACCCAAGAATGAATTAGAGTTTTATAATGACTATGGGGTCAAATACCAAAATACTAGGAGCAATATAGTTTATGACTTGAAGATTTCAAATGCCATGGATACTAATGGCCTCTTCCAACTCTTCAACCTTTCCTTACTTTGGAAAGCCAATAGAAGTGGTGAAGTTTTTAATCTCACAGGGGCATAAGGATTACATCTATTTCACTGGGTGATGGATGAAAATCATAAATGAAAGAATTAAAAAAGTATTAGGGTTGTAGTGCTTAGGTGTAGACCTTGCATTTGACCTAGAGGACTAAGATGAGATAGAAGATATGGCCATGGTGCTTGAGTACTAAATATAAGGTCATGATATACACATCATGAGTCTTTAGGATCCCTCCCTCTGAGTGGCTATATGAATCATTATGACAAAGGTTAGAGGTGGAGATGATGGAAGGAGATGGATATGACCCACATGTATGTTACACACTAAGTTACCAAAGGGTTGAAATATAATTGGGCACAATAATTTTATAAAAAGATCATAGAAGATGTAAAGAAAGCTCACTAGGTTCCCAACCATATGTTTGCATGGGGTGTGTTTCCACTATCAATGGTGTTTTATGAACTTAGTGTACTTGATTACACATTTGGAGAACTAAAATGGGAATACTCACCTAAGCATAAATCCCCTATAGAGAAGTGCATGGCATTCACCTACCCTAGCCTAACCACTCAGTCCTACAAAATCAAGATGAAGTCATGGTATGATGAGATAAAAGAAGCCTTTGGGAATAAGTGGTGCATTTCAAAGGACTTGCCTACATAGGTTGGTGACTAATCCAAGTTTACTATAAAGAAACATTACTTCCTTGCACACATCAGGATGGCCCCCTTTGAATAACTATCTACCTAGCTTAAGATGCCATATGCTTTCATGACATGATACTTCATGAACACTATCAACTAGACATATGACATGCAACATGTGATGCTTGATACTAAAAAAATTAATTCAGAGACTCACACCCTTTACTATTTATATGTATACCCTAGGAAGAAGCCTATAGAGAAAGGATTGAGTTAGATAGAACTACCATAAAAGTGAAACAAACATTGGTCAAAAATTTTATTCATACTTTGTTATATATGTTGAATTTGAGAAAGAAATCTTTGGGGAGTGTGAAACATAAATAAGAAAAACTCCTTTTAGCACCATCATAAGAAAAGGAGAAGTGACCTAGGCATGATGCTAGTACAAGAACTTAGTTGAAACCTTTAAAAAGGAAAAGTACTACCCAAACACTTCCAAATAAATATCTACCAATAAGTCAACCTAAAGTCCTAGATCTAACCACACAAACTATTCCCTTAAAACATGAGATAGAGGCACCTAAGGATGCTGACATGGAAGAACTGGGAGAGCTACCATAAGGGACCCTATAAAGAGTCAAAATTGGAAAATAAGATACTAAATTTGAGAAGAGACCCTCACTGATGTAGTAGGAAGAGACCACCCTTGAGGAGACACAAATGGATATTGAAGATCTACTTGGTGAAGAGGGATGGTTTTGAAGTAAAATTAGGACTAAGTGGCCTTGACATGAAAAATACTTCCCAAGATCAAGACATAGTGGTTGCGATACTTGAGTGAGATCCCTTGAAGGGTAAAGAGATAGTTGATGAATCCATTATCATAATAAACAAACCTGATGTAACCACTAACCTCCATACCTAGTACCAAAAAGATGTCCATGATAGGATACTATATATGTACTATCATATTTCTTAGGATGATTCATCTATCCAGACCTAACATGAGATGTAATTCTTCCTCAACATGTATAATGCAGAATGCCACTTTGAGATTTCCTTTGATTATATTGTACTAGATTCACAAGTAATGATGCCACCCAATACTCTTTAAGTAGATGCCCATAAACTTACCTTCATGTAAATTAACAAAAAACCCTTGAAATTTATATATGAGGTCACAAGGAGGAATGCATTTATAGAGTCTGATTTATGATAGGTTGGGATGAAACATGCCTAGATGGTGGTTTTATATAATAAAGAGGTCACCACTAGAACCAAGTTGGAAGAAGATTTGGTTGAGTTGAAGTGCCAGTTAGAGGTAGAAATAACTACCAAGGTAAAAAATTAAACATCTATAAGGAAATTTTAAGCCAAGACCTAGTGCTCATAGATAGAGTCCCCCTATCTAGTGAGGCAATAATAAAAATGTAGTTGGTGGACCTCTTTTTAAAATGATGCAAAGAGAAAATTACCCCAAATGATGAGAAAATATGGGCAACATAACAATTTATAGAAGTTGTGGAGGTGTACAAGCAAGCCTTGTAAATAGTTGGAGATGTCATTCTCATTTTAGATGGGGTTTTTGAGAAGTTGGCATGAGCTAATAAATTTTGGAAGCTCAGATTCAAGTGAAAGAGCTTCAGTGAAAATAGTTAGCTGATACAACCTTGTTAATAAAATACCACTCAGATCATGCAAAATCATTTAAAGATGTAGAGGCCATGGAGGAAATAATAAGTACACATTGGTATGAAATAAACTCTAACTTCACAACACTCTGAAGAAAGGTTGTATCTTAGGTCACCACACTTGAGGGCATTCATAAAGATTCTTCAACATCCTTTGAATCTTTGGTCAATAAAATTGGTGAGTGTCCTAACCAAGTTGAGGAGATCAAGAAGCTTAAAGTGGTAATTGAGGAAATAATGACAAAGATGATTAACACCTTGTCACATTGGGAAGGTGTCAAGAAATATATCAAGTAGGTTGGGCATGAGTTTTTAGTAGATTCTTAAACTAGTGATTAGTCTATAATGGAATAATGTAGTATGGGGTAATGTTGGACCCTAAATTTTGGATAAGTATTTTGGTAAAGATGCATGACAAATAAGAATCATGATGCGAAGGAATCATGACACAAAAGAGTCATGATGTATAAGACCATGGCATAAGATTCTATGTTATGGGAAGACCCAGTAAGAGAATATGTATAATAAATAGAGAACATGAGAACATAGGGCTCAAAACACTAGGGAAAGACTTAGGGAGTGTGTGGGAAGTGAGAGATGGTTAGGGAGTGATTTAAAAGATGAAATAGACTATGTCATGCATGAATATAACACTAACCTACATGAAGATAGGTGCTTGATGATGAAGATCCAACACCTAAGTGAGAATATAGGGTGCATAGGCTTGGGTGCTTAAGTAATCAATGTAATTGGATGCCATGAATCTAAGTCCACTATATATCATTGGCGAGTAACTATGAGGGTGATTATTAATGTAACTAATTGGTTGGGTAAAATCAAGTAGAAATACCCCTGATTAGAGTTTTTTATGTTGTTGGTTATTGATTATTATTCCATTGATGTGATTGAGGATACCATTATGATATTATGATTATACTCTAGTAAATCATAGAGTTATATGATTGAGTTACACCATGAATTTGTTTATGTAACCTGTGAACCTATTTTTAATATGATGAATGAAATCTATGTTACTTATTATGTGGATTATGAAAACAATGGTGTTGTTCATCTTATTCATCTTTGTTCATTTAACTAGATTTAGGCTCACAACTACCATGTATTTATTTTTATGGTTAATCATTGACCAAAGTAGATGTGTTCAAGCACCGATATGTGTTAGTACGCCTTCACATCATAAAAACAAAGGGAACTAGTCCCTAGCTACATGCTTCATGTGAACATGTAAAAACTCTAAGTCTTGCATGAAATGACAACATACCAACATGTTGGGTTGTAATCACTTTAGCATGCACATAAGGAATGTTAGACCTAGATATAAAAATAACCCAAAAATGCCTCTTCATCATATATTATCACAATAAACCTTTGAAAAATGGGCCATTGACTTTGTTGGCCCCATTAACCCAATAGGGAGGCATATCGATGCATCTTTTATTATCACTGCTACCAACTATCTTACTCACTAGGCTAAACCTTCACCAAAAATGATTGTACCACTAAAACTACTACAATAGTCATCTAGGAGAACATCATTGAAAGGTTTGGATGTCTATTGAGTTTAACTAGTGACTAAAATACCCATTTCCTTAATGAGACTATCTGTATCCTCTTGGCAGAGTTCATGATCTCACACCATATCATCCCAAAGCTAATGGTACATTTAAGGCATTCAAAAATATATTGGGTACTACATTGACCAAGATATGTAATATTGGACACATTGAATGGGATGATCTTGTGTCTATAGTATTATGGGCCTATCAGACCACTTATAAGTGCTTAAAAAAGAGAACACCATTCAATCTTATGTTTGGTACCAAAGCAATTCTTCTAGTTAAATTCCTTGTTATTTATCTTCACATTATGCATGTTGGTTGACTGGATGATGAAACATCCTTGAAAGTGCATCTCTCTACTTTGATACAATTGGAAAAGACTCAATTTCTCACACACTAGAGTTAGGGAGTAGAGAAATGTAAATAGAAAACATGGCACGATTACCATTTGAAGAAAAAGACTTTTGCTCTTGGCATATAGGTCTTAATATATGACTCTAAGTTTGTGTGCCACTATGAAAATATTCATGTACAATGGTGTTGTCCCCCAAAATTAGCATTCATTTTTGGGACAACATTTGAACTATTTTGGTCCTACAGACCAAAATTGTATCTTCCATTTTAAAAAATTTGTCTTAGACATTCAGATTCCTCATTTTCAAAGCTTCTCAGAAAATCTACAGACTTTACAAGTCAAGTTCAATGGATTTTACATGTTGATTTCTACAGACTTTGTATCTTTAGTTTCTACAGGTAGGTTCATTTATACAAGTTCAAAGATTTTTGTAGGTAGCTTCAGTCAAAAGATAGCTTTCAACACTTGGTCATTTTCCATAATTGGTTTAGAGCTTTGGTTTAGTTGAAAATCTTAATTAGCAAGCATCTGAGTGCAAAAAGAGACTTGAACCATTAAACCATTGAACCACTTTGGTTCAAAGGTTCAACGGGTTCAAGCTTCAACAAGTTCATCTTTGGTAAGAGTTAAGCACTTCAAAATGGTTCAAAGTTCAATTGCTTCAATTGGTTCATCATCTTCAAAACACTTGGCCAAATCAAGGTGGCTTGAACCATTGAACCATTGAACCATTAAACCATTTTGGTTCAAAGGTTCAACAGGTTCAAGGTTCAATGACAGATTCAACCAAGGGAAAAGTTCAATGGCTCTGTTTAACATCTACAGGTTCAATAGCAGGTCCAAAGACATTTTTCAAAGCTTTGTTTGAACCGTTGAACCAAAATTTGGTTCAACGTCTTGGTTCAATCACTTAACTCATTGGACGGTTCATCGGCTTTTGGTTCAAAGGGGCTCGGCGCGCTTCGTTGAACCATTGAACCAATTCAATGGATTGGTTCAAAGCCTTGGTTCAATCAATTAGTTCAATGAAAAAGTTCCTATTAGTTTAAAGGCAAGTTCATTATGTTTGTTTCAATATTAGTTCATCGGCTTGTTTAATTCATTGAACCATCGGCTTGAACCATTTTTGGTTCAACCGATTGGTTCAATGTCAAAGTTCAAAGGGGTAGTTCAATATAGAAAGAGACTTCCTAAAGGACAAGTGCCCTTGCAGAGGACACTTAATTAGCCAAAAAACCCTTTGAAAGGGTTATTTTTGAAGAAATAGTTAAGTGAATGTGGGCTCAAAAGACTTTGTGGAACAAATTTCTGTGGACTTTTGTCTATGGGAATTTTCCCTGGGCAAATTATCCATCAAAATTTTCCCTGGGCAAATTGTCTGTGGGAATTTTTCACAGGACAAATGTCTACGGGAATTACCCACGAGGGAGACTCAAATATAAAGCCTGAGGATTTGTCTATGGGGATTTCAAAAGCAAGGGGCTATCGAAGGACCCCGAAGGGTAGGTGCCCTTGCAGGGGACTCTCGGCGGCCAAAGTGAAGGATCAATTCAACTTGACATAGACCATTTCTTAAGGCCCAAAAGGGAAAGTCTGATCTGGAAGGGCAAAGCCAAAAGCCAAAAGAAGACCAAGGGGTGACGCCCTCGAAGACATCAAATTCAGGACAGTGAACTAGCTATTGGAAACATAGTGACAGGCACACGAATGTCAAATTGAAGACAATAAAATAGCCGTTGATCCTTTGAATTCACAAAATTGAATGCATTCCTAGAATTCAAGACCAAACCAGAAGGAAGCAAAGAAAGATAGAAGAATGGATGAATTCATGGCCCAATTCAATTAACCAAGAAATGAGGAATGCCAAAGACAAGATCAGACCGCCAGC
The DNA here is from genome assembly GCA_037957365.1 of Torreya grandis. Taxonomy (NCBI): domain Eukaryota; kingdom Viridiplantae; phylum Streptophyta; class Pinopsida; order Cupressales; family Taxaceae; genus Torreya; species Torreya grandis. The sequence continues at coordinate 4,466,215 of JARHVA010000611.1, read as the reverse complement.
TAAATATTGGTTGTAATTTTTCAATTGCATGGCTTGATTATCTACATTGAGAAGATCAAATGGGTAAAATGCCCCAAAATTCTAGCTTGTCTTCCTAACAATTCCTAATGCATCATGATGTATTACTATTCCTGATTCCTTATTCAAATGGCTATATAAGGGACTTTCTTTCATTGTAAAGAGGATCTCTTTTTTGACAATTTGAATGAAACTCTGCCCAAATTGAGAGGCATCATTGAGACTTTGTGCTTAGTCTGTTGATCATATTCTGTTGATGGAATAAGAAAGCAAAGGACTTTTTTAGACTTTGTACTGTGATATCTTTTGTTGTTGAGGAAATTATTCTTATGTCTATTTCCTTGATTTATTTTCTATTCCATTGATTTAACAAGCAAGATTAGTAAAATTAGTCAGGAAGGTGTCCTGAAGAATCAACTATGGAGAGACTTTGTGTCCCCCATAGCTACCTTTAGTGTGTTTTCTTTTTATTGCTATGTAAAGGACTTTGAGCTTTCATTGCCCTTCATATATTACTCTTAAGCATTTCAGGTAGAGACTTTGTGCTCTGTCTCAATTTACTGGTTACCATACTTTCAGTTAAATTTTGCTTTTATTTCTAGGAGTATATTTGTGGCTGGCTAAATAGTTCTTCTGAAAGAAGAGGAGTACTGTTTGTCATTCCCTCGAGTTTTTCTTTTGTTTTGTATACATCATCTCTGAAGAAAGAGAGATGGATGTCTGGTCCTACCCTTGAGTATTATTTTCTATTTATACATATACATAGCATATCCATAGGGAACCTCCCCTTGATGAGAGGAGAGAGCAGTCTCCTTCTGATGTGATAAAATTACACATTAGGATGACTAATCTTCTTACTTTAACTGATAAGACCTATTTTATTTACCAGTACGCTGATAGACAAAATATTCAACCAATAGTTTTTGGTGACTCTGCTAGGGAAATACCCATTATGCATTTATAGTCTATCCATTCCATTCACCTCCACACCAACCAAGAAAGAATGCACAGTTTAAAGCCCTAAGCTTTAACTGAAGCTAGGTCAATTCTTTTCCACTTTGGTTTTACAATCTAGCAGATTCAAGGTATACATGAAGCCAAAGGGCTAAAGGTATCGTTGATCCTATGTTTGAGCTAGTACAACAAAGTGATTTTGATTTATTTCCTTCACCATCTCGTCTCCAACAAACCAAGAGTTTCCCTCCTACTAAAGCTAGATCCCCATTACCAGATAAAGTATCTACTTCTACTGTTGATAAAGCTATGCCTATAATTACCCCATTGAGATTTGTTATCCCTCCTTTTCAAAATCCTATAATGGTAGTTCAAGGCCCCTAGGGCAATGTTTTTGGTCCTCTCAATCTTACTCCTCCTCTACATGAGCTTCGACGTAGTTCTAGGAAGAATTTCCCTAAATTCTATGGTGATGGCAAAGTTCATCCTGATGAACACATTGCAGCATTCAATATAGCTTGTGGAGTAATCGGGGTAGAGTTTGAAGATGTAGCAGTCTGGATTTTTGTTGAAACACTTCAAGGTGCTACTGCAGATTGGTTTTACCATTTACAGGCTCAGACTATGACTGATTAGAACACCCTTAAAGATAAGTTTGAAGCTAGATTCAAACCTATAAAAGATGCACATACACTTCTGGCTCAACTTACACAGATGAAGAAAGAGCCTCATGAGCCTATGAGAGACTTCATAGCTAAATTTGACAAATTGAGAAATAGAATCCCTGTCATTGCTAGACCTATAGCTGAGAATCTCAAATGATTTTTCATTAATTCTCAGCTACCTAAAGTTAGTTTCCTCTTGAGACGTGTTGGCCAAATAGATCTCACTGCAGCTCAACTTTTGGCCACTGAAGTAGAAGGTGATCTCATCTTAGTGGGGAAGATAAGAAGAGATCCCAATAGAAACAAAGCTTCATCATCTTCTGAATTTGCATCTATAAGCACCATAGATCCAATGGTGCAAAAATTAGCAAATGAGTTGCTTACTCTCAAAAAGCAAATGGCTCAAGGAATGTCTTCTGCTCTTACATACAGAAGGACATTCTCAAATTAGTCATATCAGGGCAATGTTTCCAGAAACCAAGGACAACAAAGTTGCCTTTTTCCCCCATAAGGGAAACTTGCCTTGGAAGCTCCTCTAACTAATTCAACAATGGGATATCTTGAAGTAGAATCAAAATTCTCTTATCAGCCTGAGTTAAATTAGGAAAATGATGCTGATATCATTGAAGATAGTCAAGAAGAATCAACTAGCGAATCCCACATTGGTTTCTTGAATTACCAAGATGAACTTGGAAGCAATGGAGAAGCTTCAGATGGATCATATGCAGTGTTTACCAGGTCTAAAAACCAATCAGTCCAATAGGCTGATAAAGAAAAGATAGAAGAGAAATCATAGCCAGCAGTCACAATTGTCAAACATGGAACTAATCTCCCTTTTTAGCCAAAGATCTGGTCATTACTCAAAAGATAAATACATCCATTGTGCCTTCCACTTCTACTTCTAATTCACAAACTAGCCTATCTCTCATCCCTCTAAAAACTCATAAAGCTAAAGTACCTTTCTCTGTACCTAGCTCAATTTAGCCATTTGACATAATTGATCATGTCAAAAAGACAAAAATATAGATGTCTGAATTTGAATACTTGCAGTCTAATCTGGATCAATTGAACAAGCTGGTTCAATATGTTAAAAATCAAATCATCATTACAAGACATAAGGCCAAAAAAGTAACTTTTGATTCTTCAATAAATACGTCTATTCCAAATAATTTGATCATTACTCCTCCAGCAGCTCTTGGAAAAATAGAACCCTTCTATGTTTCCCTATTAATCAATGGCCACAAGCTGAGTAACTGTATAATAGACTCAGGTGCATCTAAAAATGTTATGCCTACTAAAGTTGCTGAGTCTCTTGGTCTCACATTGACTAAAACATTTGGGAGATGTTTCTCCATGGAGATTAAACAAGAACCATTACTAGGGGCAAATCAAAGATGCCCAATTTGCATTCATAGCCTTTTTGGACAAGAGGATTAAAATGACTGTATTAATGGCTGATGTCCTAGAATCTTATGGCATTTTGCTTGGATAGAATTTTTGCAAAGACGTGGGAGGAGAACTAAACATGGATTTATCTGAGGCAAGGATCCCTGTCCAAGGCGTGATGAAAAGATTACTTCTTGAAAAGGAAACAAAGTATGTAGTTACCAAGACGTCAACTCTTGAAGCTCAAATACTTTTTGACTCTGTAGGTATGGGTAATTACTTTTTATATATAGATCATGAAGAAGGGCTCTCCATCTCCAATGAGAAAAAGTCTAAAGTAAAGTCAGTGTATAATGAAATTTGGACTCTAAAATTTGATGGTAGTTTTTCCTCTACTAATTTGGGAGCTGGAATTGTCTTGATATCTCCTCAAGGAGATTTGTTTCCTTCATCTTATAAATTACAATTCAATAATACTAACAATACAGCTAAATATTAATCACTGTTGGTGGGCATGAATGCTACTCAAGAAAGAGGCATCAAGCTGCTTCATGCTAAAGGGGATGCCAAATTAGTGGTCTGTCAAGTGAGAAATCTATATCAGACCAAGAATGAGAGGCTACGCCACTACCATAATTTGGTTTGGGACCAAATTGAAAGTTTTGACGCTTTCAACATTTCTGCCATACCTAGAGAGTCCAATGACAGAGTTAATGCACTTGCTATTTCAGGAACTCTTTTAGTTCCTCATTCAGATTTTAAAAAAGACAAATATACCATTGAGCTAGTCTATAGACCAAGTGTTCCTAACAATGATGATCATTGGAAAATATTCAATGATGATCATCAAATCATTGCTTTCTTGGAACAAAAAGACAATTTCAAATAGCTGTATTTTAAAGGCAGCAAATCTCAAAAATCTGAATCTTTTTCTGAATCCAGTACAGATGTAAATGAAGAGTTCCTACAGTTGAAAGGAAAAAAATTCATAAAGGCTTGGTTTCTCTTGAGAAGTTGTTTGACAAGCATGATAGATTCGTCAAACAACAACAAATAGATTCAAATCTCTCTCAGGGATTTGACCAAGTAAACTTGACCAACAAAGAATATTCTAAGATGGTCAACATTGGTAAGTGTTGCACACCTAAAAAAAGATTAAAATTTATTTCTTTGCTCTGTCAATACATTGATGTCTTGGCATATTCATATGAAGATCTGAAGTCTCTCAGACCTAATAAAATTCACCATCATATTCCTCTCAAGATTGATTCAATGCCTTACAAGCAGAAATCCAGACAATACAATCCAAAATTTTTAGGTAATATTATGTTCGAGATACAGAAAATGTTAAATGCTAGAATTATTTTCTCAATCCATCATTCTACATGGATTCTGAACATAGTGCCTGTAAGGAAGAAAATTGGCAAAATCTGCATTTCTATAGATTTCTAGAATTTGAATCAGTCATCTCTAAAAGACAATTACCGTTTGCTAATCATGGACCAAGTGCTTCAAATAGTAATAAGATCAGAATGTTATCAATGCTGGATGGCTTCTCAGGTTATAATCAAGTTGAAGTTGCTGAAGCTGACCAACACAAGACTGCATTCATCAAACCTTGGGGTACATTTGCATATAAAAGAATGCCTTTTGGATTTATAAATGCTGGTGCTACCTTTCAGAGAGTGATGGACATGGCCTTCAAAGATGAGATTGGAAAATTCATAGTGGTATATCTTGATGATTTAACTGTCTTTTCAAAACATCGATCTGATCATGTGTGCCACTTGTAACAAGTGCTAGAGCACTGCCGACAGAATGGTATTTCATTGAATCCTAAGAAGTCTATTTTTGGAGTGATAGAGGGAAAACTCCTTGGACACATTGTGTCCAAAGAAGGCATAAATATTGACTCAGACAGAGTCAAATATATTCAAGAGCTGAATTTGTCTACAAGTAAAAATGTTATTCACTCTTTCTTCAAAAAAGTGAATTTCTTACAGAGATTTATTCCTAAATTTACTGAGAAGACAAGACACATTGTGAACATGATGAAAGGGAAGACTACCTTCAGCTGGAATAAAGAAGGTAAATCAGAATTTCAAGATATCAAGGTCGCTATTGGTCATGCACCTACCTTGGTTTGTCCAGATTACCACAAGGATTTCATCATTTATAGTTGTGTCTGAGCATACTCTTTCAATGATTCTTGTCCAACAAGACAAAGAAGGTATGGAATCCCCTATCTCTTTCATGAGTTTCCCTCTCAAAACTCATGAAATGAAGTATTCAAATATATAGAAGCATGCCTATGCCTTGGTAAAAGTAGTCAAACACTTTCGCTTCTATATTCTGAATTCACATACTACTGCCTTAGTTCCTGATAGTACAGTCAAGTCTATATTAACTCAGCAGAAGTTTGGCACAAAGAGAGGTAATTGGATTTCAAAGATCCAAGAATTTGACCTTGATATCAAGTTGACAAAGCTGGTCAGAGGTAAAGGCCTTTTCCAATTAATAGATGACAATAAGCCAGAAGATACACAACGTGAAGAAGCTAAAGTGGAAGATGCATCAACAGTTCTTTTTGTCTCCACTACCAATGAATGATACTCAGATATTGCCTATTTTCTAACCTATGGTGAATGTCCTGCTTATTTGTCTTACAAAGAAAGAAGGACTATCAGGTTGAAAGCTACCAATTTCATCCTTTGGGATAATGGCCTGTACAAGAGAAACATAGATGGAGTATTCCTTTGCTGTGTAGACAAAGAGCAACAAACCCAGCTCTTGAAATATTTCCACAATCTGTCCTATGGAGGACATTTTTTTGCCCTTGTGACTACTCAAAAAATTCTATGAGCTAGGTATTATTGGCCAACTCTTTTCCAAGATCCACATAAGTGGGTGAGGAAATGTGAACTTTGCCAGCAATTTGTTGGAAGACCCAAGTTGGCTGCCCTACCTCTCAAGCCAGTAATCATAGAGGAACCTTTCTAGCAATGGGGACTTGATTTTATTAGAACATTAAATCCATCTTCAAGTGCTAGACATGACTATCTCCTTACAACAACTAATTATTTCACCAAGTGGGTAGTAACAATCCCAACTAATTATGTTACTTCAAAAGTTATATGCAACTTCCTCAAAGAGAATATCATTTCCAGGTTTAGAGTTTCACTCAAAATTGTTACTGATAATGCAGCTTGTTTCACCTCTCAAGAGATTAGGCAATTCTATTTTCATTATGGAATTACACTCTCTCATTCTTTTGATTATTTTACACAAAGAAATGGACAAGCTGAGTCCAGTAATAAGAATTTGGTAACTATTATAAAAAAGCTAGTAGATGATAATCAAAGGACATGGCATAAAGCATTGGTGGATGTTCTATGGGTAGATAGGATCATGCCAAAGAGGGCAATTGGTATGTCTCCTTTTCAACTCCTTTATAGTATTAATGATGAGATACCAATCACTTTAGAGTTACTAGCCTTGAAATTGGTCAAGGCCATTAAAGATCAGACATATGAGAGTTCTCTTGACAAAAGAATCATGTGCCTGACTCAGCTGGAAGAATAAAGAACCATGGTGATGGATAGAATTGCTATTCATCAAATTCTGGTAAAGAAACCTTTTGATTAGAAGGCCAAAAATCATGATTTTCATATTGAGGATAAAGTCTTGTTGTGAGACAAAAGAAAAGAACCGAAGGGGATGCATGTAAAGTTTAACTCCCTTTGGAGAGGCCCATTCATAATTCATCAGCACATGGGTGAAAACAACTTTATTTTGAAATACCAAGATGGCACACTCTTTTCTCTGCCCCATAATGGGCAACCTCTGAAACACTTCAATTCTTGAAGTATCAGATCATTGCCTCTATATATAATGTATATTTGTACAAGTTTAAATTTTGTTTTGTTTTATTTATTTTCATTTTTGATGCCTTTCATTTCTAGATAGCATGACTCCAAATCCCAATGGTACACTTGAGGACACTTGAGATTCTGAATTCTACTCCTTTCAATTCATTTTGCAATTGACAGAAGTTCCCCAATTGGAGCCATCTGTTGTTCCCCAAAAGTAGCATTCATTTTTGAGACAACATTTGAACTATTTTGGTTCTACAGACCAAAATTATATCTTCTATTTTCAAAAATTTATCTTAGACATTCAGATTCCTCATTTTCAAAGCTTCTCAGAAAATCTACACACTTTGCAAGTCAAGTTCAATGGATTTTACATGTTGATTTCTACGGACTTTGTATCTTCAATTTCTACAGGTAGGTTCATTTATACAAGTTCAAAGATTTTTGTAGGCAGCTTCAGTCAAAAGATAGTTTTCAACACTTGGTCATTTTCCATAATTGGTTTAGAGCTTTGGTTCAATTGAAAATCTTCATCGACAAGCATTTGAGTGCAAAAAGAGACTTGAACCATTGAACCGTTGAACCATTGAACCACTTTGGTTCAAAGGTTCAACGGGTTCAAGGTTCAACAAGTTCATCTTTGGTAAGAGTTAAATGCTTCAAAATGGTTCAAGTTCAATTGCTTTAATTGGTTCATCATCTTCAAGACACTTGGGCAAATCAAGGTGGCTTGAACCATTGAACCGTTGAACCATTGAACCATTTTGGTTCAAAGGTTCAACAAGTTCAAGGTTTAATGACAGATTCAACCAAGGGAACAGTTCAATGGCTCAGTTTAATGTCTACAAGTTCAATAGTACGTTCAAAGACATTTTTTAAAGCATTGTTTGAACTATTAAACCAAAATTTGGTTCAACGTCTTGGTTCAATCACTTAACTCATTGGACGGTTCATCAACTTTTGGTTCAAAGGGGCTTGGTGCGCTTTATTGAATCGATTCAATAGATTGGTTCAAAGCCTTGGTTCAATCAATTAGTTCAATGACAAAGTTCCTATTGGTTTAAAGGCAAGTTCATTATGTTTGTTTCAATATTAGTTCATCAGCTTGTTTAATTCATTAAACCATTGACTTGAACCATTTTTGGTTCAACCGATTGGTTCAACGTTAAAGTTCAAAGGGGCAGTTCAATGTAGAAAGAGACTTCTTGAAGGATAAGTGCCCTTGCAGAGGACACTTAATTAGCCAAAAAACCATTTAGAAGGATTATTTTGGAAGAAATAGTTAAGTGACTGCGGGCTCAAAAGACTTTGTAGAACAAATTTTTGTAGACTTTTGTCCACGAGAATTTTCCCCAGGCAAATTGTCTGTGGGAATTTTCCCCAGGCAAATTGTCTGTGGGAATTTTCCCCAGGCAAATTGTCCTTGGGAATTTTCTATGGGACAAATGTCTACGGGAATTACCCATGGGGGAGACTCAAATATAAAGCCCAGGGATTTGTCTACGGGGATTGCAAAAGCAAAGGGCTACCGAAGGACCCCGAAGGGCAAGTGCCCTTGCGGGGGACTCTCAACAGCCAAAGTGAAGGATCAATCTGACTTGAGATAGACCATTTCTTATGGCCCAAAAGGGCAAGTCCGATATAGAAGGGCAAAACCAAAAGCAGAAAGAAGACCAAGGGGTGACATCCCTGAAGATGTCAAATTCAGGACAGTGAACTAGTCGTTGGAAACATAGTGATGGGCACACAAACGTCAAATTGAAAACAATAAAATAGCCATTGATCCTTTGAATTCACAGACTTGAATACATTCCTAGAATTCAAGACCAAACCAACAAGAAGCGAAGAAAGATAGAATAATGGATGAATTCATGGCCCAATTCAATTAACCAGGAAAGGAGGAATGACGAAGACAAGATCAGACCGCCAGCTAAATATTGAAAGTTGTAATTTTCCAATTGCGTGGCTTGATTATCTACATTGAGAAGATCAAATGGGTAAAATGCCCCAAAGTTCCAGCTTGTCTTCCTAACAGTTCCCAATGCATCATGATGTATTACTATTCCCGAGTCCTTCTTCAAATGGCTATATAAGGGACTTTCTTTCATTGTAAAGAGGATCTCTTTTTTGACAATCTAAATGAAACTCTGCCCAAATTGAGAGGCATCATTGAGACTTTGTGCTCAGTCTGTTGATCATATTCTGTTGATGGAATAAGAAAGCAAAGGACTTTTTTAGACTTTGTGCTATGATATTTTTTGTTGTTGAGGAAATTATTCTTATGTCTATTTCCTTGATTTATTTTCTGTTCCATTGATTTAATAAGCATGATTAGTAAAATTAGTCAAGAAGGTGTTCTAAAGAATCAACTGTGGAGAGACTTTGTGCTCCCCATAGCTACCTTCAGTGTGTTTTATTTTTATTGCTATGTAAAGGACTTTGATCTTTCATTGCCCTTCATAAATTACTCTTAAGCATTTTAGGTAGAGACTTTGTGCTCTGTCTCAATTTGCTAGTTACCATACTCTCAGTTACATTTTTCTTTTATTTCTAAGACTATTCTTGTGGCTGGATAAATAGTTTTTCTAAAAGAAGAGGAGTACCGTATGTCATTCCCTTGAGTTTTTACTTTGTTTTGTATACATCATCTCTAAAGAAAGAGAGATGGATGTCTGGTCCTACTCTTTAGTATTATTTTCTATTTATACATATACAGAGCATATCCACAGGGAACCTCCCCTTGATGAGAGGAGAGAGTAGTCTCCTTCTGATGTGATAAAATTACACATTAGGATGACTAATCTTCTTACTTTGGTTGATAAGACCTATTTTGTTTACCAATACGCTGATAGACAAAATATTCAACCAATAATTTTTGGTGACTCTGCTGGGGAAATACCCATGATCTATTTATAGTCTATCCATTCCATTCACATCCACACCAACCAAGAAAGAATGCACAGTTTAAAGCCCCAAGCTTTAACTAAAGCAAGGTCAATTCTTTTCCACTTTTGTTTTACAATCTGGCAGATTCAAGGTATACACAAAGCCAAAGGGCTAAAGGTGTCATTGATCCTGTGTTCAAGCTGATATAACAAAATGATTTTGATCTGTTTCCTTCACCATCTCATCTCCAATGAACCAAGAGTTTCCCTCTTACTAAATCTGGATCCCTATTACCAGACAAAGTATCTACTTCTACTGTTGATAAAGTTGTGCCTATAATTACCCCATTGAGATTTGTTATCCCTCCTTTTTAGAATCCTATAATGGCAGTTCAAGGATCTTGGGGTAATGCTTTTGGTCCTCTCAATCTTACTCCTCTACATGAGCTTCCACGTAGTTTTAGGAAGAATTTCCCTAAATTTTATGGTGATGGCAAAGTTCATCCTGATGAACACATTGCAGCATTCAATATAGCTTGTGGAGTAATCGGGGTAGAGTTTGAAGATGTAGCAGTCTGGATTTTTGTTGAAACACTTCAAGGTGCTACTGCAGATTGGTTTTACCATTTATAAGCTCAGACTATGACTGATTAGAACACCCTTAAAGATAAGTTTGAAGCTAGATTCAAACCTATAGAAGATGCACATACACTTCTGGCTCAACTTACACAGATGAAGAAAGAGCCTCATGAGCCTATGAGAGACTTCATAGCTAAATTTGACAAATTGAGAAATAGAATCCCTGTCATTGCTAGACCTATAGCTGAGAATCTCAAATGATTTTTCATTAATTCTTAGCTACCTGAAGTTAGTTTCCTCTTGAGATGTGTTGGCCAAATAGATCTCACTGCAGCTCAAATTTTGGCCACTGAAGTAGAAGATGATCTCATCTTAGTGGGGAAGATAAGAAGAGATCCCAATAGAAACAAAGCTTCATCATCTTTTAAATTTGCATCTACAAGAACCACAGATCCAATGGTACAAAAATTAGCAAATGAGTTGCTTGCTCTCAAAAAGCAAATGGCTCAAGGAATGTCTTTTGCTCCTACATATAAAAGGACATTCCCAAATTAGTCATATTAGGGCAATGTTGCCAAAAACCAAGTACAACAAAATTGCCTTCCTCCCCCACAAGGGAAACTTGCCCTGGAAGCTCCTCCAACTAATTTAGCAATGGGATATCTTGAAGTAGAATCAAAATTCTCTTATTAGCCTGAGTTAAATCAGGAAAATGATGTTGATATAATTGAAAATAGTCAAGAAGAATTAGTTGGCGACTCCCACATTAGTTTCCTAAATTACCAAGATGAACCTGGAGCAAAGGAGAAGCTTTAGATGGATCATATGCAGTGTTTACCAGGTCTAAAAACCAATCATACCAGTAGGCTGATAAAGAAAAGATAAAAGAACAATCACAACTAGCAGTCACAATTGTCAAGCATGGAACTAATTTGCATTTTTAGCCAAAATATCCAGTCATTACTCAAAAGGTAAATGCATCCATTGAACCTTCCACTTCTGCTTCTAATTCACAAACCAGCCCATCTCTCATCCCTCTAAAAACTCAAAAAGATGAAGTACCTTTCTCTGTACCTAGCTCGATTCAACCATTTGACATAATTGATCATGTCAAAAAGACAAAAATATAGATGTCTAAATTTGAATACTTGCAGTCTAATCCAGATCAACTGAACAATCTAATTTAGTATGTTAAAAATCAGACCATCCCTACAGGACAAAAGGCCATAAAAGTAACTTTTGATTCTTTAATAAATATGCCTATTCTAAATAATTTGATCATTACTCCTCCAGCTGCTCCTAAAAAAGTAGAACCCTTCTATGTTTCCCTATTAATCAATGGCCACAAGCTAAGTAAATGTATAATAGACTCAGGTGCATATGACAATGTCATGCCTGCTAAAGTCACTGAGTCTCTTGGTCTCACATTGACTAAAACATTTGGGAGATGTTTCTCCATGGAGAATAAACAAGTACCATTACTGGGGCAAACCAAAGATGCCCAATTTGTATTCACAACCTTTTTGGACAAGAGGATTAAAATGACTATATTAGTCGCTGACATCCCATCATATTATGGCATTTTTCTTGGATAGAAGTTCTATAAGGACGTGGGAGGAGAACTAAACATGGATTTATCTGAGGCAAGGATCCCTGTCCAACGTGTGATGAAAAGATTACTTCTTTAAAAGGAAGTAAAGTATGTAGTTACCAAGACGTTAGCTCTTGAAGCTCAAATCATTTTTGAATCTGCAGATATGAGTAATTACTTTTTATATATAGATCATGAAGAAGGGCCCTCCATCTCTGATGAGAAAAAGTCTGAAGTAAAGTAAGTGTATAATGAAATTTGGACTCTAGAATTTGATGGTAGTTGTTCCTCTATTGGTTTGGGAGCTGGAATTGTCTTGATATCTCCTCAAAGAGATTTGTTTCCTTCATCCTATAAATTACAATTCAGCAATACTAACAATATAGCTGAATATGAATCACTATTGTTGGGCATGAAGGCTGCTCAAGAAAGAGGCATCAAGTTTCTTCATGCTAAAGGGGATGCTGAATTAGTGGTCTGTCAAGTGAGAAATCTATATCAAACCTAGAATGAGAGGCTACATCACTAATGTAATTTGGTTTGAGACCAAATTGAAAGTTTTGATGCTTTTAACATTTCTGCCATACACAGAGAGTCTAATGATAGAGCTGATGCACTTGCTATTTCAGGAACTCTCTTAGTTTCTCATTCAAATTTTAAAGAAGACAAATATACCATTGAGCTAGTCTATAGACCGAGTGTTCATGACAATGCTGATCATTGGCAAATATTCAATGATGATCATCAGATCATTGCTTTCTTGGAACAAAAAGACAATTTTGAACAGCTGTATTTTGAAGGTAGTAAATCTCAAAAATCTGAATCTTTTTTTGAATCTAGTACAGATGTAAATGACGAGTTCCTAACACTGAAAGGAAATAAAATTCCTAAAGGCCTAGTTTCTCTTGAGAAGCTATTTGACAAGCATGATAGATTCATCAAACAACAACAAATAGATTCAAATCTCTCTCACGGATTTGACCAAGTAAACCTAACCAACAAAGAATATCCCAAGATGGTCAACATTGGTAAGTGCTGCACACCTGAAGAAAGATTCAAATTTACTTCTTTGCTCTATCACTCCATTGATGTCTTGGCATATTCATATGAAGATCTAAAGTCTCTCAGACCTAATGAAATTTTCCATCATATTCCTCTCAAGACTGATTCAACACCTTACAAGTAGAAATCCAGACAATACAATCCAAAATTTTTAGGTACTATTATATCTGAGATATAGAAAATGTTAAATGCTAGAATTATTTTCCCAATCCATCATTCTACATGGATTGCGAACATAGTGCCTATAAAGAATAAAAATGGTGAAATTTGCATTTGGGTAGATTTTCAAAATTTGAATCAATCATCTCTAAACGACAATTACCCTTTGCCAATCATGGACCAAGTGCTTCAAATAGTAACAGGATCAAAAATGTTATCAATGCTGGATGGCTTCTCAGGGTATAATCAAGTTGAAGTTGCTGAAGCTGACCAACACCAGACTACATTCATCATGCCTTGGGGTACATTTGCATATAAAATAATTCCTTTTGGATTAATAAATGTTGGCTCTACCTTTTAGAGAGTGATGGACATGGCCTTCAAAGATGAGATTGGCAAATTCATAGTGGTATATCCTGATGATTTAACTGTCTTTTCAAAGCATTGATCTAATCATGTGTGCCACTTGCAACAAGTGTTGGAGCGCTACCAGTAGAATGTTATTTCATTGAATCTTAAGAAGTCTATTTTTGGAGTGACAAAGGGAAAAATCCTTGGACACATTATGTCCAAAGAAGGCATAAAGATTGATTCAGACAGAGTCAAATCTATTCAAGAGCTGAATTTGCCTACAAGTAAAAATGTTGTTCACTCTTTCTTAAAAAAAGTGAATTTCTTACATAAATTTATTCCTGAATTTGCTGAGAAGACAAGACACATTGTGAACATGATGAAAGGGAAGACTACCTTCAGCTGGAATAAAGAAGGTAAATCAGCATTTCAAGATATCAAGGTCGCTATTGCTCATGCCCCTACCTTAGTTTGTTCGGATTACCACAAGGATTTCATCATTTAAAGCTATGCATCTGAGCATACTCTTTCAGCGATTCTTGTCCAACAAGACAAAGAAGGTATGGAATCCCCTATCTCTTTCATGAGTTGCCCTCTCAAAACTCATGAAATGAAGTATTCAAATATAGAGAAGCATGCCTATGCCTTGGTAAAAGTAGTCAAACACTTTCACTTATATATTCTGAATTCACATACTACTACCTTAGTTTCTGACAGTACAGTCAAGTCTATATTAACTTAGCAAGAGTTTGTCACAAAGAGAGGTAATTGGATTTCAAAGATCCAAGAATTTGATTTGGATATCAAGCCGACAAAGTTGGTTAGAGGTAAAGGCCTTTGCCAATTAATGGCTGATAATAAGCTAGAAGATACATAGCATTAAGAAGTTGGATTGGAAGATGCGTCAATAGTTCTTTTTGTCTCCACTACCAATGAATGGTACTTAGATATTGCCTATTTTCTGACTTATGGTGAATGTCCTACTTATTTTTCTTACAAAGAAAGAAGGACTATCAGGTTGAAAGCTGCCAATTTCATCCTTTGGGATAATGGCTTGTACAAGAGAAATATAGATGGAGTATTCCTTCGCTATGTAGACAAAGAACAACAAACCCAGCTCGTGAAATATTTCCACAATCTAGCCTATGGATGACATTTTTTTTCCCCTATGACTACTCACAAAATTCTATGAGCCAGGTATTATTGGCCAACTCTTTTCCAAGATGCACATAAGTGGGTGAGGAAATGTGAACTTTGCCAGCAATTTGTTGGAAGACCCAAGTTGGCTGCCCTGCCTCTCAAGCCTGTATTCATAGAGGAACCTTTCCACTAATGGGGAATTGATTTTAATGGAACAATAAACCCATCTTCAAGTACTGGACATGATTATGTCCTTACAACAACTAATTATTTCACCAAGTGGGTAGAAGCAATCCCAACTAAGCACGCTATTTCAGAAGTTGTATGCAACTTCCTCAAAGAGAATATCATTTCTAGGTTTGGAGTTCCACTCAAAATTGTTACTGATAATGCAACTTATTTCACCTCTCAAGAGATTACACAATTTTATTTTCATTATGGAATTACGCTCTCTCATTCTTTTGATTATTTTCCACAATGAAATGGACAAGCTGAGTCCAATAATAAGAATTTGGTAATTATTATCAAAAAGCTAGTAGATGATAATCAAAGGACATGGCATAAAGCATTGGTGGATGCTCTGTGGGTAGATAGGATCACACCAAAGAGGGTAATTGGTATGTCTCCTTTTCAACTCCTTTATGATATTAATGCTGAGATAGCAATCACTTTAGAGTTACCAGCATTGAAATTAGCAAAGGCCATTGAAGATCAGACATATGAGAGTTCTCTTGACAAAAGAATCATGTGCCTGACTCAATTGGAAGAACAAATAACCATGGTGGTGGATAGAATTGTTGTTCATCAAAGTCTGGTAAAGAAACTTTTTGATCAAAAGGCCAAAAATCATGATTTTTAGATTGGGGATAAAGTCTAGCTATGGGACAAAAGAAGAGAACCGAAGGGGATGCATGGAAAGTTTGACTCCCTTTGGAGAGGCCCATTCATAATTTATTAGCACATGGGTGAAAATAGATTTCTTTTGAAATACCAATATGACACACTCTTTTCTCTGCCCCACAATGGGTAGCATTTAAAACACTTCAATTCTTGAAGTATCAGATCATTGCCTCTATATATATGTATATTTGTATAAGTTTAATTTATGTTTTGTTTTGTTTATTTTCATTTTTGATGCCTTTCATTTTTGGATAGCATGACTTTGAATCCCAATGGTACAATTGAAGACACTTAAAATTCTAAATTTTACTCCTTTCAATTTGTTTTGCAATTGACAGAAGTCCCCCAACTGGAGCCAGCTGTTGTCCCCCAAAAGTAGCATTCATTTTTGGGACAACATTTGAACTATTTTGGTCCTACAGGCCTAAATTGTATCTTCCATTTTTAAAAATTTGTCTTAGACATTCAGATTCCTTATTTTCAAAGCTTCTCAAAAAATCTACAGATTTTGCAAGTCAAGTTCAATGGATTTTACATGTTGATTTCTACGGACTTTGTATCTTCAGTTTCTACAGGTATGTTCATTTATATAGGTTCAAAGATTTCTACAAGCAGCTTTAGTCAAAAGATAGTTTTCAACACTTGGTCATTTTCCATAATTGGTTCAGAGCTTTGGTTTAATTGAAAATCTTCATTGGCAAGCATCTGAGTGCAAAAAAAGACTTGAACCATTGAACCGTTGAACCATTGAACCACTTTGGTTCAAAGGTTCAATGGGTTCAAGGTTCAACAAGTTCATCTTTGGTAAGAGTTAAGCACTTCAAAATGGTTCAAAGTTCAATTGCTTCAATTGGTTCATCATCTTCAAGACACATGGCCAAATCAAGGTGGCTTGAACCATTGAACCGTTGAACCATTGAACCATTTTGGTTCAAAGGTTCAAAAGGTTCAAGGTTCAATGACATATTCAACCAAGGGAATAGTTCAATGGCTCAGTTCAACATCTACAGGTTCAACAACAGGTTTAAAGACATTTTTCAAAGCTTTGTTTGAACCATTGAACCAAAATTTGGTTCAATGTCTTGGTTCAACGATTGGTTCAATCACTTAACTCATTGGATGGTTCATCAGCTTTTGGTTCAAAGGGGCTCGATGCACTTCGTTGAACCATTGAATCGGTTTAAAGTCTTGGTTCAATCAATTAGTTCAATGACAAAGTTCCTGTTGGTTCAAAGGCAAGTTCATTATGTTTGTTTCAATATTAGTTCATCGGCTTGTTTAATTCATTGAACCATCAGCTTGAATCATTTTTGGTTCAACTGATTGGTTCAATCGATTGGTTCAACGTCAAAGTTCAAAGGGGAAGCTCAATGCTGAAAGAGACTTTTTGAAGGATAAGTGCCCTTGCAGAGGACACTTAATTGGCCAAAACACCCTTCAAAAGGGTTATTTTTGAAGAAATAGTTAAGTGACTGTGGGCTCAAAGGACTTTGTGAAACAAATTTCTATAGACTTTTGTCCACAAGAATTTTCCCCAAGTAAATTATTTGCGGGAATTTTCCTCAGGCAAATTGTCTGTGGGAATTTTCCGTGGGACAAATGTCCATGAGAATTACCTATGGGGGAGACTCAAATATAAATCTTAGGGATTTGTCTACGGGGATTGCAAAAGAAAAGGGCTACCAAAGGACCCTGAAGGGCAGGTGTCCTTGCAGGGGACTCTTAGCAGCCAAAGTGAAGGATCAATCTGACTTGACACAGACCATTTCTTAAGGCCTGAAAGGGCAAGTTTGATCTAGAAGGGCAAAGCCAAAAGCTGAAATAAGACAAAGGGGTGACACCTCCAAAGATGTCAAATTTAGGACAGTGAACTAACTGTTGGAAACATAGTGATGGGCACATGAACGTCAAATTGAAGACAATAAAATAGCCATTGATCCTTTGAATTCATAGACTAGAATGCATTCCCAAAATTCAAGACGAAACCAACAAAAAGTGAAGAAAGACAAAATAATGGATGAATTCATGGTCTGATTCAATTAACCAGGAAAGGAGGAATGATGAAGACAAGATTAGACCGCCAGCTAAATATTGAAAGTTGTAATTTTTCAATTGCGTGGCTTGATTATCTACATTGAGAAGATCAAATGGGTAAAATTCCTCAAAGTTCCAGCTTGTCTTCCTAACAGTTCCCAATGCATCATGATGTATTACTATTCTCGAGTCCTTCAAATGGCTATATAAGGGACTTTCTTTCATTGTAAAGAGGATCTCTTTTTTGACAATCTGAACGAAACTCTGCCCAAATTGAGAGGCATCATTGAGACTTTGTGCTCAGTCTGTTGATCATATTCTGTTAATGGAATAAGAAAGCAAAGGAATTTTTCAGACTTTGTGCTGTGATATATTTTGTTGTTGAGGAAATTATTCTTATATCTATTTCCTTGATTTATTTTCTATTCCATTGATTTAACAAGCAGGATTAGTAAAATTAGTCAGGAAGGTGTCCTGAAGAATCAATTGTGGAGAGACTTTGTGCCCCCATAGCTATCTTTAGTGTGTTTTCTTTTTATTGTTATGTAAAGGACTTTGAGATTTCATTACCCTTTGTATATTACTCTTAAGCATTTCAGGTAGAGACTTTGTGCTCTGTCTCAATTTGCTAGTTACCTTACTCTCAGTTACATTCTACTTTTATTTCTAGGAGTATTCTTGTGGCTGGCTGATTAGTTCTTCTGAAAGAAGAGGAGTACTGTCTGTCATTCCCTTGAGTTTTTCCTTTGTTTTGTATACATCATCTCTAAATAAAGAGAGATGGATGTCTGGTCCTACCCTTGAGTATTATTTTCTATTTATACATTTACATAGCATATCCACAGGGAACCTCCCCTTGATGAGAGGAGAGAGTAGTCTCCTTCTGATGTGATAAAATTACACATTAGGATGACTAATCTTCTTACTTTGGCTGATAAGACCTATTTTGTTTACTAGTATGTTGATAGACAAAATATTCAACCAATAAATAGGATGGCCCATTAATAATTCATAGTATTTATCCCACTAACACGTGCAAGTTAAAGCAACTAGATGGCTAATTCCTTCTTGGCCATTTCAATGGTAGTCGATTGAGACCATATTTTCTAAATATTCTTTCTTTTTTGTAATAATAAGTTATATGCCATTAGGTTATTCTAGGATTTCCATTATTTTAAATAAAATGTGGCACTCATTATGTGCCCTTGAGTAGTTTTAGGGTCAACACTTTAGTTTTATAATTTGTTGTATTATTGTGGAGGACCAAGAATAAATTTTAGTGGGGGGAAGGGGTGTTAAATCTATGGAGCACCAGGATATGGCCAATGGGAATGCACACAATATCAAAGGCACATAATTAGAAGTGTGTAAGGACAAAAGTGTATGTAGGATGTGGTGTGTAACCATAATCTAGATGAGGTAAAGAAAGATTTCCACCTTTGGAATGGACAAAGCTGTCATGCACTTCAAAAAAGGTATGGGAAGGGATATGTAATTTATACAAGGAGAGTAATGGTAATGACAAATGTGCTAAAACCATATCATGGAAATATTGTTATTCACATTTATTTTATATAGTGATGGTGTAGGTAGGGCTTAGTAAATGCAAGTTACCCCTTTGAGCCTATCAAAGGTGAAATATGGGACATTTCACTTTTTATTATTACCATGATTATTAAATCATAGAGTTAAAGGAGTGTATTTGAGGTATTATATAATGATTTTAAATCTTCTAGATGATTTTAAAGTAATGAATTTAGATTATTTTCAAGTCTTGCAAAATGTATCAGTTGAGAGGAATAGAGAAAGTGTTAGGAGAACTATAAGGATGTGTGGATTTTTAGAGTTGTAGGTTATAGAGGTCAACATTTGTCATTATAGGGCATTAAAGTAGGAGAGATGAAGTAGGATAAAAAATTAACTACATATTCATTTTTTAATAATGGATGGTCACTCATCAACCTTAAAGATCAATAATGGGTGATGCAACCAAACAAAAAGGCCTAACGAAGTGAACCATTATCTAGGATTCTAGAAGAAGAGTTGAGTGTGGGTGATGAGACTATATTTATCAGAGAAGAGGCACCTAAATAGCTTGGAGTGCATGCAAAAGACATAGAGATGGAAATGATGTGCCAGAAAAGAAGAAAGTTATTTTTCCCCTCTACACCCATTGATGATCGAAGAGATGCAGTACCTAGAAGTGGTACTACATGCAAAAAACTAGGTGTCTAATGTGCCGACTTAAAATATATTTGATTACAACGACCACTAGCCTAGAAATGAAGTAGAGATACAAAGCAATTGCCAATTATAGTGCCAGTACACCAAGAGTGAGTTAGTGTATGACTTAAAGATTTTTAATGCTTTAAATGATGTTGGCCTTTTCTAATTATTCAATCTTCCATACTTTGGAAATCTAGTCAAAGCAATGAATTTTTAGATTTCATAGGTATATGAGGATTATATGTATTTTTTTGGGTGCCAGATGAGAATCAAAACATAAAGAATCAACAAATTCATAGGGTTGTAGTGCTCAAGTGTGGACCTTGCCTATGATTTGGAGGACTAGGATGAGATAGAGAAGACTACCATGGTGATTGAATACTAGAAACAAGGCCATGCAAATCACATCATGAGTATTCAAGATCATGGCCTTAGAGTATCCATGTGTATCATAATAACCAAGGTTGGAGGTATAAATAGGTGAAAAGAGGTGGATATGGCCCACCTTTATGTTACTCAATAGGTCATCGAGGGACTCAACTGTAATTAGGTGCAGTACTTTATTGTCAAAATTATATAAGATGTAGAAAAAGCCCATTGAGTACCCAACCAAAGGTTTACATGGGGAATGTTATTATTTTTGATGGTGTTTGATGATATTGGTGTACCTAACTACACCTTTGGAGAGATAAAATGGGCATACCTTCCTAAGAATAAGTCCCTATAGAGTGGTACAAAGCATTCACCTACATTGGACCAATCAGCCCATCCCATAAATTCAAAATGAAGGGATGGTATGATGGGATGAAGGAATCCCTTGGGAATGAGTGGAACATTCCAAAAGACTTACCTACATAGGTTGGAGACTAGAATAAGTTTACTATTGAATATTATTATATAAAGGATTGATGCAAAGACTTAGAACCTCCACCAACTATAATTATATCCTTAAAATAAAACATATATGGAAAATATAGAGTTAGATAGAAATCACATTAAATTTTAACAAATCTTGATGGGTAATTAAATTCATTCTTTATTCTACATGTTAAAACCCAAGAGGAAATATTTAGGGAGCACAAAGCATGAAAGAGAAAAAATCCCTCCAAAACTAGTGTGAGAGAGGAAGTAAAAACACCCAAGGTATGGTACCAACACAAGCACTCAACTAAAACCTTAAAAAACAAAGGAATGCTTAGGTACCATAAAGAAGAATCCACCAATTGGTCAACCTAAAGGCCTAGAGACAACAACACATATTATTCCCTTAGAATAGGAGATGGTGGTGCCTAAATATGGTGACATGAAAGATTAGGTATAGGTTCTATAAGGGACACCAGAAATAATTGTTATATAAGAAGATAAAGTCACTCCCAACTGTAAAAATACACCTTAATTAGCATGGCATGAAGAAACCACCCTTGATGAGGCATAGATGGAAGTTGAAGATACACTTGGTGAAGAGAGGGATGGTTTTGAAATGGTTTTTGGAATGAGTTGGCTTGAAATTAGGGTTACTCACCATGGTGAAGACATAGACATTGAAATACTTGAGTACGATCTGTATAAAGGGAAAGAGCCTATTGATGACTCTATTTTGAGAACAAAAAATATTAACACAACCACAACCCTCCACACCACGTACTAGAAGGGAGTGCCTGACAAGCTTTTATATATGTATTCTCATTTTTTAAGGAGAGATGCATCTAATCAAATTCTATGGGAGATGTCATTCTTCTTTGATATGTATAACTAAAAACACTAATTTGAGATGCCTTTTGATAGCCTCGTACTCGATCTAGAAGTGGTGGTGCTTCCCAATACCCTTTGGGTAGATCCATGATAGCTTACCCTTGTAAAATCTAACATAACACTCTTAAAATTGGCACTTGAGGTCACTTGGCAAAATGCCTTCATAGAGTCTAATGCATGGTGGGCCCATAAAAACATGAAAAGATGGTGGTAATGTATAAGAATGAGGTCACATCTAAGATAAAGTTGGAGGAATAATTAGATGAGATTAAGTGCCAATTGGAAGTAGAAATAACTACTCAATTAAAAACATTAAACATTTTTAAGGTAATTTTGAGCCAATAACTAGGGCTCATGGACAAAGTACCCCTATATGGTGAGGCAATAGATAAGTTAGTTAATTTGGTAGAGCTCTTCTTGAAATAATACAAAGAACATCTCAGCCCATAGGATGAAAAAACTTGGGCAACAAAGCAGTTAGAAAAAACTATGGTGTGTAAGAGATTATTGCATAGAGTTGGTGATACTATTACCATTTTAGATGGTTTTTTTGAAAAGTTGGCATGGCCCAACAAGATTTTCTAATCTCAAATTCAGGTGAAAGAGCTTCAATGAAAATATTTGGATGATAATGCCTTGCTAATAAAAGATACTTAGAGCATTCCAAAGCATTTAAAGATGTGGAGGCCATAGAGGAAATAATGAATGCTCATAGATAAGAAATAAATTCAAACTTTGTATCAATCTAAGGATAGGTTGTTACCAAGGTCACTATGCTTGAAATCATTCATAAGTATGCTTCCACATCCCTTTAACATTTGGTAAATAAAGTAGGCAAGTGTCTCAACTAACCTAAGGAGGCCAAGAAATTCAAAGTGATAATTGAATAAATAATGACCAAGATGTTTAACACCTTATCTATTAATAAGGTGTCAAGAATTAGATCGAGGTGGAGCTTGAGACCAATGCGTAGTTGAGGAAGGACTAATGGAATAGTGTGGGGTGATTTTGGACCCTAAATTTTGTCTATCCTTTTTGGAATAACCAATGCAGAGAGGCACACCATAAAAAACCATGGCATAAGAGTCCATAGCATAGGGGGACCAAGTCATAATAAATGTGCATAACAAATAGATAACTCAAAAATAAGGGACCCAGAACTTAGCAAAAGACTTGGGAAGTATATGGAAAGTGGGAGATGATTAAAGAGAGATTCATAGGGATGAAAGAGATTAAGTCAAGAATAAATCTAGTACTAACCTAAGGAAGATATGTGATTGATGATAAGGATCCAACACCAAAGAGAGAATATAGGGGCACATAAGCTTGAGTCCTCAGGAAATTAATGTAATTAGATGCCATAACTCAAGTATGTTGATGATCATTGGTAAGTCACTATTAGTGTAAATATGATTGTAATTTCTTGGTTGGGGAAAACCAAGTATAAATACCCCTAGATATAACTTTGTGATGTGGTTGTTATTGATGTGATTGAGGATATTGTTGTTGAAGTTGTTATTATTATCTCAATTGGATAGGATTGATAGAGTTATATGAGTGAGTTACATTATACACTGAAACTATGTAATATTTAGATCACTTATCAATATGATGAATGGAACCTATGTTACTTTAATATTGTTATTATGATGACTATGGAGATAATGTTTTTAGTTATCTTGTATGTTGTTGTTCAGTTAACCAAATTTAGGTTCATAGTGACCATTTATGATTTCTTTTTCTTTTTGATCATTGAGTAATGTGTATGTGTTTTAGTGCCCCTATCTATTATCACAACCTCATACAAAAAAAACTAATAGGAATAGTCCCTCATTATGTGCTTCAGGTGAGTGTGAGAGAATTTGTTCTTGTGTAAAATTATAGTGCACCAACACATTGGGTTTTTAGTCAATTCAGTGTGCACCTAAAGAAGTTATGTTTAAGTAAATAAAAAAACCCCAACACCTATAATAGGTTTTTTCAAAATATATTTCAAAGAATATGGTCCTCTTCTTGGAAGTGTGAGCCCATTTCATCCCTTCCAAAATGCCAATGATATTTTAAAGGATATATCTACCTTGGATAAATCTAGTTTTATCAGACCTAACTGCTAAGGGAAGAAGGCACCTAATTCTAAAGATCAAAACCTTGTAAATAATCTTTTAGGAAACATTTAATAAATTTATGGGTCTCTAATTGGTAATAATCTTAGGGTCACTATCTTGGTAATGTAATTGATATTTATTTTATTGATAAGCTTGCAAAGGGAGTCCTTGGCCATGGTTTCTAGATAAATTTTGTATAAATAAAGACCCACACAATACCACATAGTTTGGTAGAATTCATAAGGAAAGTCATAAATACTTGGGTCTTAGTCATCAACCATAAAAATCAAAACATTATGGATCCATTCAATAAAAAAGGGCATACTAAATTGATTTTTTATCTTGGAGTTATTAGGATCCTAGAGTACAATTGATTAATTTTGTATAAGCAACTAAACACAGAATTGAAACCAAAAGTAATAAGTAACTAGAAATTAGAAACAACAAATAATAAGAGATACGAGAAACAACCAATCTATATTAAACTCTTCCAGAAGGAAATACAATGAAGAAATCTCTCTCTTCTCACACCTCACAGATGTACATTAATTCTCCTTCAAGAGTTCTCTCTCTCTCTCTCAATCAATTACAACCAACTCAATTACTAAATTGTTCCCCCAATTACAATACTACCCCATGGGTCTCTTAAATAGAATTGAAAGCAAACAATAATTAGAAAAATAGACTCAAGACTAATTTTAGTCTTTACATGCAAACTAACTATTCTCCTAAAAATAGAATTTTGGAAACATCTGGAAATGCACAGAAGTCAGTGTCAGTCTGAAGATGACCGATGCTGGCTGACTCTTAATCGATCCAGTTGGTTCTGACTGATGCGAGTCGACCCCTAACCAATGTCAGTTGGTTCTGACTGATGTCGATTACTATGAAATCCTAGCAAACTCCACATTAGCTCATTAGTGAAGCTTTTAGCTCCACAACTCAACAATCTCCCACTTGGAGATAAATAGCTGCACTTGTACCTGTACAACAACATCCTCTAAACATCTCTAGCTTGTTTCTCCCTCTTCAAGTTCAATCTTGAAGACCAACAAAAGTTGAATGAAGATTCAACTTCTCCTTTATTACCAGCTTTGTTAACATATTAGCAGGGTCCTTATCCATATGGATCTTTTCTAGCTTCAACTATCCATCCTCCAATACCTGTTTAATGAAGTGGTACATAAGTTGTATATGTTTGGTTCTTGAATGAAAGGCTAAATTCTTTGCCAAATGAATTGCACTTTGACTATCACTATATAATCTGTAACTCTCTTGCTCCTTTCCTAACTCTTCCATGAACCGAGTCATCTAAATCATTTTCTTGTTAGCCTCTGTGACTGCAATGTATTCTGCCTCTGTAGTAGACAAGGCAACAACCTTCTGCAACTTTGAAATCTAGTTAACTGCTATTCCACCAATAGTGAACACATATCCTATGGTGCTTCTCCTACCATCCAAGTCACCTGCCATATCTGAATCTACATACCCATGTAGAGAAGTGTTTGACCCTCCATAGCATAAATGCCTACTGCTAGTCCCTCTTAGATATCTGAGAATCCACTGAACTGCTTTTTAGTGTTCCTTTCCTAGATTGGCCATAAACTTGTTGACAACTCCCACTGCTTGGGCAATATTTGGTGTAGTACATACCATTACATACATCAAGCTCCCAACTGCTAAAGCATATGGAACTCTACTCATGTACTCAACCTCATCATGTGATTTAGGACACTATTCTTTGCTCAACTTGAAGTGTCTAGCCATAGGTGTGCTTACCGGTTTTACATCCTGCGTATTGAAGCTCTCCAACACCTTATTCACATAATCCTCTTGAGACAAAATCAAATTGTGATTTTTCCTGTCTCTCTTAATATTCATGCCAAGGATTTTCTTTGCTACTCCTAAATCCTTCATGGCAAATGTGTGAGCTAATTTTACCTTAAGCTCAGTAATTTCCTGCATGTGTGAACTTTCAACAAGCATATCATCTACATACAGTAACAAGATAATATAACTATGATGCAGGAGCATCTACATTCAAATTTAATTTATTGTAATT
Source organism: Torreya grandis (assembly GCA_037957365.1). Taxonomy (NCBI): domain Eukaryota; kingdom Viridiplantae; phylum Streptophyta; class Pinopsida; order Cupressales; family Taxaceae; genus Torreya; species Torreya grandis. The sequence goes on along the minus strand of JARHVA010000611.1, from coordinate 4,440,474 downwards.
TCCCTCTAATATGCTGTTACTAAGGCATAAATGTAAAAAAATAAAAGTAAAAAGGTAATGGTTGGGCTGTTGAGAAAATAAAGGGGAAGTGGTTGAAATCTTTCAACCGTAAGATATCATTCTTCTCCAATTTAGTATGTTGTTGAAAATTAAAAACTATTTTTATTCTGAGCCCAAATTGGGCGTAGAAGTTAGAGGAGAGGCTCTTAAAAAGAGCAGGATGTAGAAAGAGATGAAGGGGGGTGTAGAAGAGAAGAAGGACAAAGAGGAAATGTCTTCTCATTCAAGGGAAAGAAGAAAGAATGAATAATAGAGAGGAGAATTAGTGAGGGAGGACCTCACTCAAGAGATGATAAGGTTAAGGAGAAGGAGAAAATTTGATGTGAAGAATGTATGAAGGAGTAGACAAGGCTTTGGAAGCCATGGAACATTTATATTGAATTGTAAGTTTCTTATTTGATCTATGAAATAATGAATGTTATTGCTTCATGTGATTATGTTGTGAAAATTCTGGTGACAGTCCTGTGTATGTATGTGAAAGTATGTGTGTATGATGATTCTCTAAAGAAAATTATGAAAGATTATTTATTTTGTATGTTGGGAAAAATATAAAGGTGGTATGATGTGATCAAGAGGTTTTAAGGAGTTTGGAATGTGAGAAAAAGCCTAAACAGGGTATTCAGGCCGTTATACTACAGCCCACTATCTAAAGGAAAACCCATGTAAAAATGTTTGCATAAGGTTCATTTTGACATGAATATAAGTATATAATGAAAGTATAAATCTAAATGAAGAGGAAATAGGCTTAGAAACCCCTTGATATCTCAAAAACTCCACAGTTGAAATTCAGGCCTGTAGGTGACAATATACAAAAAAAGTTAAAAAAACTTGTATGTTTTTGCATTGTAAGTGTATTGATCAGGTCATTGTTGATAGGGAATATGAATGGGGAAGTAATTAAGGTATTTAAATGGTTGTTTATCCTCTTGAAAGTCTATTGATCATTCAAAAAGAGATGACAATAATGAACCCTGTTGGCTGCCATGAAAATACAGTCCAAGACAACTGAGAAGTCTTGTTTGGAAAACACAGTAGGTTGAAATGACTTGGAGGAGGATTAGAGAAGGTGTAGGGAATCAATAAATATCATATAAAACTTATTTTAACCCTTGAAATATGGTAGAATACTCCCAGCAAAACTAATTAGCTCTCGGCCTGTGACTGTCCAAGGGCAAATCCTGAATTAGCTTCTAGCCCTCAAAATGAGTTTTAATGATTGAAACCTCTTGAAAATTTGCAATATGAACCATGAATGTGTTAGAAAAATGTTGGAAGTGTTCTGAAGGTGCTAAAATATGGATAAGTATGGAAAAAGTCAATTGCCAAGTGGATCCTAGGTGTATGTGAAGGAAAGAGCATAGGCCAATATAGGAAAAGTGGATTTTTCCAAAGAAGTGCCATAAAAAATGATTGATTAACTTGTAAGAAGGTAATGGGTATCTATAATGATGCTTGGTTTTTTTATAAAGTCCATACTTTACTCTGGACAAGACGTTTTGCATAAAAGGAGGGCTAATTGAAACAAGGCCTAAAGAAGAAAGTACAATTCCGTACAAAGTAACCCCAAGAGATTTTATAGTATGTTATAAAAGGGATTAATGGGTATCTAGAAATGGTTTTACTTTCATGATTGAGCTAACCTATAAAAAATTTATGGCCAATAAATAGGGAAAATAGGGCTACAAGGAATGAATGATCTAGATAGGTCTGTATCAGTTTGTTGATGGTCTCAGAGCAGTGTAAGATCAGGTTTCATCATTTGGTATCAGAGATTGAAGCTCTTGGGATTAAGCACTAGAAGACCCTGCTGAAGAAAAGGTATGTACAACCTTTGATATTTGATTTAAGTTTATTGTGTTGAGAAGCAAATAGGTAAAGAGGAAGGTTTAAAGCCATTAAGGCTTAAGAGAAGAAGAAGCCAAGGAAAGCTTAGTAAAGAGCCAAGAGAAGCTCTAGAAGAAGAACATAGTGAATTGCTCAAGAAGAAGAAGAAGATCCAAGAAGAGGCTTGATAGTTTGCCAAAAGACTAAGGTGAAATAGACTTAGGTGAGGTAAAGGATGGAGTTTGAAGCTTGGAGAGCTCAAAAGTAAGATGAGCAAGTGAATGCTCAAGAAGAAGATCCAAAGCAAGGTAAGCTTGGATTTGTGATTTGAGTTTGATGAAGTGATGTATAACGAGTTGCTGCAGGATTGAGAGAAAGATCAAAAGACTAGGATGCAAAAGGCCTAGGTGAGATCAAGAAGATTGTCAAAAGACCAGTCAAGGAGAAAGGATTGGGTGAGACAAGGGATCAAGAGACCAAGGTGGAAAAGACTTGGGTGAAGATCTCAGAGATGGAAGCATTGATGAAGGCACTGCAGAGCAGCAAGGTACAGGAGGGCACCAAGAAGAAAGCAAGCATCAAAGGTATGGACAGTTTTGTAATTAATAAAGAGATTGCTAAGTTGAAGAGAGAGTTAGCTAAGATTAAAGATGAATATGAGTCTTGGATGTAGATGGATAAGCAAGCATGGGTATGGCCAATGAGGAGGAGGTTAAAGTGGCCAATAGATCTCCTAGTGAAAAGGAGAAGAAGGCAAAAGAAGATTGCCAAGAAGAGAGAAGCCCATAGAGGCTTGAAGGAGGTAAGAAGGTTGCCAAGTGAGCAGCAAGAGGAAGAAGTTGAGAAGAAGGTTCTCATTGAGAAGAACAAGAGAAGAGAAGAAAGAAAAGATGAAGTGCCAGGAAGAGCACTTGAGAAGATGAGAGTGTTGATGAAGAGGACACTCATAGAGACATTATGGTCTCTTGTTTTTATTTCTAATATTGTCTTTGCGTGGGTAATTGCAGGTATGAGCAGCCTTATGAAGGTCAAGAGAAGGGCCTTGGAGAGTGTAGAAATTGGTGCAAGAGAAGACACCAAGTACACAAGTGAATGTGTAATAGGAGAGAGAAGTGAGTTTGCTGTTGTTGATAAGGAAGAAGAAGAGATGCATTGGTTAATGCATAAAGGAGGTGTTGAAGAATCCATACAAGTAAGAGGAGGGATGGAAGAGGAAGCTGAATTCCATGATGCCATTGAATGCCAAGAGGAAGAAAGAGAGCAGCCAAGCATAAAGGAAGAGAAAGGTTGCTACATAGACCAAGCTATCAAAGAGGTAAATGAAATGTTAAGACCTGATTTTGATTGTTATTATGAGCATGAAGCTGCTAATGTACAGGTGCAAGAGTTAAAGAAGATGATAGAGCCCTCAAAAAGAGAATTTAAGCATGGGTATGTGATGCCTAAATGGTGGAAAAAGCAAACTCCAAAGCAAAAGGAAGTTCTTCTACAAAAGCATGGTTATAGGATGCCTAAATGGCTTGTGAAGTCAAATGATAAGAAGAAGACTCAAATGTGGGTGCCTAAGAAGTCAAAAAGTGAAGAAGATGTGAGTGTTGAGATATCAACACCAAGAAGTCAATGGAAGAGGATGGAAAGTGATTCCAGCAACCAAGAGAATGAAGATGAGAAAGAAAACTTCTCGAAGGATAATGAGGTAGAGTATGAGGATGAAAGGATGAAAGGTAAACAATTTGTTTGTGATGATGTTTTTAAATCCTTCAATGATATTTGCATGAGAAATGAAAGATGGAAAGTGGATGTAAGGACTAATATGCAGCAAGGAGAGAATTCCAAATGGATGGATGATGAGAAAAGGAGAAAGTATGTAGTAGAACAAACAAGATGGCTTCAAGCAGAGATTGAAGAAAGCAAGGAGACAGAAGGTAAGGATACTGCAATTGTATTTGATGAGTATATTGATGATGATGAAGAAGCTGATTTGTATGAAGAAACTATAAAGTCGATGAATGTACTTATAAAGGATGAAAGACAATCTAGTCCTAAGTTTGATATAGGACATGAAGATTTGGATGAGTTTGTGTTGAGTGAAGAGATGAAGAGGATAGAAGAGTTGTTGAACCCTCCAAGAGAGTTGTGTAGAGGCACATATCAACATGATGGCACCATTGATCAGATGGAAAATGAATTGAGACAAGAACAAAGAAAGATGGTGAGGGCAGATTTGGACAAAGAAGAACAGCATGAAGATAATCAAGAGGCTTCATGGCCTCAATGTTTTTCTACTAATGTTGCTTTTGATGTTTTGAATGCAGGTATGGAAGATGAAAACTTTGCAGACACATATGAAGATGAAAAAGCGTGGAAGTGGGAGATGGCAGCTGAAAAGGAAATGAGAAGAAGGACATATCTAAAGAGGAAGAAAAACAAGAAGCTGAAGGACAAAGAATATCAAAGACAAACAATGGTATTGGCATTGACAACAAGACCTTGGGATCCAGGTATACAAGTGAAGACTAATGTATGGAGGCAGCATTTCATTTGAACTAAGGTTCAAATTCTTTTTAGAGGGAGAGTATGATGCAGGAACATCTACATTCAAATTTAATTTATTGTAATTTCCCTCTAATATTCTGTTACTAAGGCGTAAATGTAAAAAAATAAAAGTAAAAAGGTAATGGTTGGGCTGTTGAGAAAATAAAGGGGAAGTGGTTGAAATCTTTCAACCGTAAGATATCATTCTTATCCAATTTAGTATGTTGTTGAAAATTAAAAACTATTTTTATTCTGAGCCCAAATTGGGTGTAGAAGTTAGAGGAGAGGCTCTTAAAAAGAGAAGGATGTAGAAAGAGATGAAGGGGGGCGTAGAAGAGAAGAAGGACAAAGAGGAAACGTCCTCTCATTCAAGGGAAAGAAGAAAGAATGAAGAATAGAGAGGAGAATTAGTGAGGGAGGACCTCACTCAAGAGATGATAAGGTTAAGGAGAAGGAGCAGATTTGATGTGAAGAATGTATGAAGGAGTAGACAAGGCTTTGGAAGCCATGGAACATTGATATTGAATTGTAAGTTTCTTATTTGATCTATGAAAGAATGAATGTTATTGCTTCATGTGATTATGTTGTGAAAATTCTGGTGACAGTCCTGTGTATGTATGTGAAAGTATGTGTGTATGATGATTCTATAAAGAAAATTATGAAAGATTATTTATTTTGTATGTTGGGAAAAATATAAAGGTGGTATGATGTGATCAAGAGGTTTTAAGGAGTTTGGAATGTGAGAAAAAGCCTAAACAGGGTATTCAGGCCTGTATACTACAACCCACTATCTAAAGGAAAACCCATGTAAAAATGTTTGCATAAGGTTCATTTTGACATGAAGATAAGTATATAATGAAAGTATAAATCTAAATGAAGAGGAAATAGGCTTAGAAACCCCTTGATATCTCAAAAAATCCACAGTTGAAATTCAGACCTGTAGGTGACAATATACATAAAGAGTTAAAAAAACTTGTATGTTTTTGCATTGTAAGTGGATTGATCAGGTCATTGTTGATAGGGAATATGAATGGGGAAGTAATTAAGGTATTTAAATGGTTGTTTATCCTCTTTAAATTCTATTGATCATTCAAAAAGAGATGACAATAATGAACCCTATTGGCTGTCATGAAAATACAGTCCAAGACAACTGAGATGTCTTGTTTGGAAAACACAGTAGGTTGAAATGACTTGGAGGAGGATTAGAGAAGGTGTAGGGAATCAAGACAGATCCTATAAAACTGATTTTAACCCTTGAAATAGGGTATAATACTCCCATAAAAACTAATTAGCTCGCAGCCTGTGACTGTCCAAGGGCAAATCCTGAATTAGCTTCTAGCCCTCAAAATGAGTTTTAATGATTAAAACCTCTTGAAAATTTTCAATATGAACCATGAAGGTGTTAGAAAACTGTTTTAAGTGGTCTGAAGGTGCTACAATATGGATAAGTATGAAAAAAGTCAATTTCCAAGTGGATCCTAGGTGTATGTGAAGGAAAGAGCATAGGCCAATATAGGAAAAGTGGATTTCTCCAAAGAAGTGCCCTAAAAAATGAGTGATTCACCTGTAAGAAGGTAATGGGTATTTGGAATGATGCTTGGTTTACTTAGAAAGTCCATAATTTACTCTAGACAAGATATTTTGCATAAAAGGAGGGCTAATTGAAACAGGGCTTAAAGAAGAAAGTACAATTCCATACAAAGTAACCCCAGGATATTTTATATTATGTTATAGAAGGGCTTAATGGGTATCCATATATGGTTTTACTTTCATGATTGAGCTAACCTATAAAAATGTATGGCCAATAAACAGGGAAAACATGGCTACAAGGAATGAATGATCTAGATAGGTCTGTATCAGTTTGTTGATGGTCTCAGAGCAGTGTAAGATCAGGTTTCATTAAACTACCATTATACAACTATTAAAATAAGCAATATGGTTAGATTAATATTTACTAAAGCCATGCTCTGTCATAAACTTGTCAAACCTCAAATACCATTGTCTTGGAGCTTGCTTAAGACCATATAAGCTTTTCTTCAACCTGCAGACAAGTTTCTCCTTACCTTTGATCTCAAAACCTTCTAGCTGATCCATATATATCTCTTCATCCAAATCTCCATGAAGAAATGCTGTCTTAACATCAAGCAGCTCAAGATGCAAATCCTCAATAGCAACTAAAGACAATACAGTATGAATAGAAGTCATCTTTACTATAGGAGAAAAAATTTCACCAAAATCAATACCTGGTTTTTGTGTAAATCCCTTTATTACCAACTTGGCCTTATGTCTCATTTATCCATTCTCTCCTTCCTTTAACCTATATACCCATTTTTTTTAGTGCTTTCTTTTTGGCTGGCAACTCAACCAAATCCCACATATGGTTCTCTTCTAAGGAATCAATTTCCTCATTCATGCCATGCTCCCACTATTTATTGGATTCTACCTGCATTGCCTCATCAAAATTTTTTGGTTCTCCACCATCAGTGAACAATAAGTAGTATAAAGAAGGGGAATAATGAATTGGAGGTTTACTTACCCTTTCAGACCTCCTTATAAGTGTTTGAGACTCATTTATAGCTTGCTGTTTGCCCAAATTTTATTCTGATAGTGACTGATCCCAGTCATCTCTGATTGATGTCAGTCTGCACCTGACTGATGTCGATTCCTCCTGATCGATGCTGATTTCCACTTGACCAACGTTGATCTCCACCTGACTGACATCGATTTTCACCTGACTGATGCCGGTTTCCACCTAACTGATGTCAGTCTCTATGTTTTTCTGTGAGTGATGATTTTTACCTGTGAGCTCATTTTGGATCATAACCTCTTCTAAATCAAGATTGCCCTGCTTAGAATTATTCAACCTCTTGAGTTTATCACTATACATCACCTTCTCATTGAAAACTACATCATGGCTTCTAATAATTTTGTTAGTTTCTAAATTCTACAACCGAAATCCGAAATCTCCAAAACCATAACCAATGAAAGTACACCGCATATATTTAGCATCCAACTTCTTTCTATTTTTTTTATCAATGTGCACAAAAGCTTTAGAACCAAAAACTCTAAGAAATAAAAGATCTACATTTTTACCTATCCAATCCTCTTCTGGAATTCCACCATCCAGTGTAGTAGAAGGTCCTCTATTAATCAGGTAAACTATAGTATCTACAACTTCTACCCAAAACTATAAGGGCAAACCAGCATGCAACCTCATACTCCGTGCATGCTCTATTATTGTTCTATTCATCCTTTCAACAACTCTATTTTGTTGAGGTGTCCTTGGAACTATCCTTTCCCTGCGTATTCCACTCATAGAATAGTAACTATTGAATTTATTGCTGCAATACTTACCACCATTGTCAGATCTAAGGCACTTCAATCTCAAACCTATTTCATTCTCAACCAAATCTTTCCATTTTTTAAATGTGTCAAAAATATTAGATTTCCTCTTTATGCATTAAACCCATACCTTTCTTCTAGCATCATCAATGAAAGAAACATAATACTGTGATCCTCTAATAAAAGCTATCTGAGCTGGTCCCCACACGTCTGTGTGAACAAGCTCTAACTTGTGCTTCTTCTTTATTGACCTAGTTTTGAGAAACCTCACTTTCTTCTATTTCCCAAAAATACAATGCTCATAGAAATCTAGATCTATGTTTTTCAAATTTGAAAGCTTACCTTTTGACTTAAGAACATTCATTCCCTTCTCACTCATGTGACCAAGCCTAAAGTGCCACAACTTTGCATCTACATCTGAAGTAGATAAAATAAAAGGAGAATAATCAGTAATACAAGTAGATAGATAAAGTGTACCTACTCTCTTACCTTTTGATAATACAAGTGCACCCTTGGAAACTTTCCAAGATTCAGTTATGAGAGTTATTGTGCAACCCTCATCACCCAAATTTCCTATAGAAATTAGATTCTTCTTCAGGATGGGTACATGCATGACATCCTTCAACACCCATGTGTTGCCATTTTGCAATTTCAGCTGCACTTTTCCTTTGCCAACAATTTTACAAGGCTCATCATCCCCTAAATAAACTTTTCCAAAATCTCCATGGACATAATCATTGAAAAATTCTCTATTTGGGGTTGCATGGAAAGAGGCACCATAATCTAAAACACATGATTCTACTTTATTATCCAAAGAAAATATAAGAGCATCCTGTGCAACAATACCTGCAACTTTTGCTTCTTTATTACCTTCATGCTGATTTTCTTTGTTATCCCTCAACCAAAAATCTTTCTTTGCATGTCCTTTCTTTCCAAAATTCTAGCAAGTTATTCTTCCATTTCTGGATTTGGATCTACTTCCCATCTTTGACCTTGATTTCCCTTGCTTGCCCTTCTCTCTTTGCCTTCCCTTGCTTTCAACACTTAAAGCATTACCTGATGTTTCCCATGTGCTTTTCCTGTGAATTTCTTCATTCAAGATTACACTAACAACATCATCAACTTTCAAGATATTTGAAGCAGATGCAGTATTACTAACTGCCATTACCAAACTATGCCAACTTTCAAGTAAAGAGCATAAGATTAAGAGATCCTTAATTTCATCATAAAAAACTATTTTGACTGAATTTAACTGATTTACTATTGTATGGAAATCATTAAGATGACTAGATATAGATCCACCTTCTTGCATTTGCAAATTAAATAATTGCTTCATAAGATATACCTTATTCGAAGTTGAGGGTTTTTCATATAAATTTTCCAAAGTATCCATTAACTCTATCGTTGTCTTTGCCTGTGATAAGTTGGAAAACACAGAAGCTGCCAGGCTCAACCTTATAGATCCAAGAGCCTTTCTATCAAGAACATTCCATTCTTCATCTTCCATATCTATGGGCTTCTTTGAAACCCCACCCAATGGTAAATATAGATCTTTTTGATACAGATAATCTTCAATTTGCATCCTCCATAATTGATAATTCTTGCCATTGAATTTCTCCATTCTTAGTTTACTTTCTTCTGCCATTGCTTTACTCCCACTCAATCAGAAACCCCTGTGAGTGAATTTTGTAATCAACAAACACTAACATGCTTTGATACCAGTTGTTAGTGTTTAGAACTCTGATACCAGTTATTAGGATCTTAGAGTATAATTGATTACTTTTGTAGAAGCAACTAAACATGAAATTGAAACTAGAAATAATAAGTAACTAGAAATCAAAAACAATATATAATAAGAGATACGAGAAATAACCAATCTGTATTAAACTCTTCTAAAAGGAAATATAATGAAGAAATCTCTCTCTTCTCACACCTCATAGATATACAATAATTCTCCTTCAAGAGTTTTCTCTATCTCTCTCAATCAATTACAACCAACTCAATTATTGAATTGTTCCCCCAATTACAATATTGCCCCATGGGTCTCTTAAATAGAATTGAAAGCAAACAATAATTATAAAAATATACTCAAGACTAATTTTAATCTTTACATGCAAACTAACTATTCTCCTAAAAATAGAATTCTGGAAATGTCTAGAAACGCACAAAAGTCAGTGTCAGTCTGAACATGACCAATGTCGGCCAACCCCTAACCGATGCCAGTTGGTTCTGACCGATGCCAATCGACCCCTAACTGATGTCGATTGGTTCTGATTGATGTTGGTTACTGTGAAAGCCCAACAACCTCCACATTAGCTCATTAGTGAAGCTTTTAGCTCCATAACTCAACAAGAGTGAGCTTACAAGGAAAAACATCTAAATATTTTATTAAAGCAATGCCCCTCTCATTAAAATGGGTTTGAGTTTGAAATAATTATTTATAATTTTATACAAAGGGTTAAAGGATATATGGAATCCAATTGAGATGAAATTAGATTTCCTTGATATTCATAATTTTACAAACAAAGTGATGAGACCTTAGCTTGTTAAAAAATTCCTAGTTTTATTCTACAAGGTATCATTTAGGGGGAATGTTTGAGTTTCTAAGAAACCTTATTTAATTACCTTATGTAAGATTCACTAGCCATTTTATTTAAAATGGCTAATTATTTGATAAAAATAACTCTAAGTGGTAGTGAAAATAATGGTTGTCTCCCACTAAGTAATCCATCTAGTGGCACCATTAGGGTGAGACACTAAATTCTAAATGTTTTTGATGTGAATAAGTGTTTTTTGATGTTGTAGGTGAGATGTGTTAATAAAATTGGATGATGAATGTTTTGACTGATAGATCAAACCAATCAATTTAAAATTTGATAGTATGGTGGTTGGACAAAATAACCTTCTCAGAGAACACTAATATATCTATCAACCCATTGGGAAGATGGAAAAATATTTTGCTATGAGAGAAGGGATATATTCCTTCTCTTAAGAAGTATATCATTCCCTTGAATAAAGTTAGACTATGTTAACTAAGGGGTGGGGGCAAAGGTTCTATGGTGATGATTAGGGTCAAACATCCCTAAATGGTTATTCATATAGAACCATGCCTCTCACTCAATAACATATCACCACATGGGAAGAGCCCCTTATTTATCCTCTATAAAATATATCATGTTAAAATCTACGTATATTATTTAGTTAGTGTTTGGGAGTTTCTCATATATCAGATATCCACTCATTCCACATCATCATTGGAGGTGTAGAGATTAACTAACATAAGGGTTTTCCCATCAAAATATAAAATGTCCAAAGTGCACAGCTAGATGGGTCCACACCCCAATCCATTACAAATAAATAAATAAATGGCACTATCATAATGATCACACAACCATGTCCCATGTCATGAATGAACATGTGATAAGTGGATTAAATCCAAATTATTTTAGCTACTATCTGGAGAGAAAAATGACTAGTCTTAAATTATTGTAAACAAAAAATGTGAATATCTAAAAGGTTTTGATGAATGGCCCAAACCATGTACTTACATATCAAGTTAGCTAAACCATAAACATTCTAAGATTAGACATTCATTTAAAACTATCAAAATTTATAGTTTATTCATCTTGGACTTAAATTTACTAAAGATTTTAGTCAAACATATTTTACTTACCTTTATCAAGAAAGTCTACAAGCACTAAAATCCACCAGTCCTTTTAAATGAAATCCACCTCCTTATTTTTAGGGGAGGGGTTCTATGACCATTGCATTACCTAATGATGATGAGACAATGGAGCTTACATATGATTTGGATCCAATATGGGGATATTATGGGTCAAGGAATCTAGTGTTAAAAATAAAAAAATATAAGAGCCAAATATTCTTGTGTATTTAAAATCACAATGGTTTCCTATGCAGTAATTTCCTAAACTAGGCCAGGGTTAAATTTAAGGTTTGGATAGGCTTATGTAGCTTAAGTTTGGATGAATGGTTGTGGGTTCACAATAATGACAACTATAGTCATATTAGGGTTAGTTGTTATGCTATATTATTATGGTTGTTCTTGTTATTTTATTAGCCTAACACTTACCAATCATCATTGGCTCTTGCAGGGGGTTTAGTTGGCCTAACTATAGCTTTGGTCTGATGATGAAAAATGACCATTAGTGGGAATTATTTGATCTTATATTTTTATGCCTAAAATTTGAAACAAATATTATGGAGGTTGATATATGTCACATGTTGGGTGAAACATCTCCCTCCAATTTGAATGTTGATGGTATCATAAAGGTGTTGTGTGAGGTAAATCTCAACACGCCCTCATATTTTTGGATAAGCCACATAAAATATGCCAGTTTCAAATAAAATAAATAGAGCTAATGGATTTACCAATTTTTATGGAAATGGCCAAAAGGGCATGGGTAAGCTAGGAAATTTCATTAAGATTAGGACCTTGAGATTGGCTTTGTTTGAGATGATGAAGTATTATGTCTAGGGTGAGAAAACAAGAATTGAAAGATTCCTAAAAAATAGGGGACATTTTTGGGAATGGTGGAAAAATGTTACATATTTTCGAACTTGAAAATGAAGGAAACTTTGGGTTTGGGTGACTGGATATGGGTTCACTACAATGGAAACCATAGTTGGCTTAGGTTTAGCTATGTAAGATATATTATTATGATTGTTCTAGTTATTCTATTTAACCACTACTTTATAACCTTAATTGTCTCCCATAAGGGTTCTAGTTGGGTAAATTATAACTTTAGCTTGAAGATTAATAGTGGACATGGGTGGGAAATCTTTAATCTTGTGGTTTGACACCTAGCATCCGAAAAAAGTATTTGGGAGGTTAATATACATCATTCACTAGGTGAAATGCATCCCTGTAATATGAATTTTAATGGTATCATGGAAGTCTTATATGAGGTCAATCTCAAACAACCATGTTGTTGTGAATGAGACACATAAAATCTATTGGTCTTGAATAAAATGAATCGACTTAATAGATTTAAAAAATATTATAGGGATGGATAAAATAAAATGGATAAGGTTGGAAATTCCATCCAGATTGGCACCTTGAGCTTGGCCTTGTTTGAGAAAATAAAGTCTCAAGGTGAGAAAATAAAAACTAGTTCCTAACACAATATGGGTAATTTTTATGAACTGTGGCACAATGTTTCTATTTTTTAAATTTAAAAAGGAATAAAACTTTGGTCAAATTTTTCACTCTAATGAGCTTGATGTCATGAGGTTATAATTACTCTTTCACATAATTTTTTAACATAGACTTGGTGGGAATACACCCTATAAAACACCCAGTAAGGCTATGAGATTCAAGCTATTAACATGATTTATCAAATTTAGGTAAATCAAGAAACAAATTAGGAGGATTTTATTGAGAAGGGGGTACATTACCTCATGGAAGACATTGGAAAAAAATTATGATTTACTTAGTACCATTACTACTTTCTCTAGAGCAATCTACATTGAACGATGTAAGTTACTATGGAGAGCTCATTAAATAAGAAATATACCTATCAAAGGGATGATTACAAATATAGTCTATTAATATTATTCAAGGTAGTAAAAAAATATCGTAGATCCTTATATAATGGATGTGGAGTAAAATAAGGGAGAAAACCTAGAACATGACTTATGGGACAAGAACTATTGAGTGCGTATTGGTTTCACATTTTTAAATTTCTCATGGTTATAATTAAAATTTATGTAATCTAAAAGATTTTCATGACAATAATATAAGATATTTGGTCATTATACTTTAAAATATGGTTGAATTATAATCAATATATTTAAAATATAAATCTAAAAGTTATAATTATTTTTGTGAAAAAAATATCCTTTATAAATAAAAAATTAAATAAATTTAATTTTTATTATATTAATAATATAAATAAATAATAATTTTAGTTAACTATTAAAAATTATTTATTAATATTTAAAAAAATAATATAAAATAATTACTTTAATTCTATGTAATATTAAAGAATTAAATTATTTTTATCTATTAAAAAATTTAAGATTTAATTCATTGTATCATCTGATTTGTGAGTGGGAAGATCACACATAAGGATGACATCCTTCATTTAAGTCCTATATCATTTAATTTTATTTTACATATATTTATAAATTTTCATCCTTCATTTAAGTCCTCTCTCATTTAATTAAAGCCAATAAATTTTCACCCATGTAAATTTATTGACTTTCAAATATTCATTTACCATTGAATGTATCTTACAAATGGCATGAATAAAATTACATTTAATCTCATTAAAAAATTATTACTACTTAACTATAGGGGAAGGTAGAGCTTGGTAGATGATGAAACAAATGGCAAGGGAGACAAAAAAATACGTAATAAACATTTATGGGACTTGCCTTGCAATCCATGTTAGCCCTTAACCTTGGTGAGAGAAATGGCCTCAAGAATATTTTGGAAGTTGATAAATTATATCATTATTTTATGTTTGGAATTTATAATATAAATTTAAAGTAATGTATTTATAAGTGAAGGGTGAAACAAAAAAAACTTGGCTTTATCACATGTGACCGCTAGGTTTTGATCCTTGTACATGATGGTGAATGTGTTTTATCCTTCACTTATCGATAATGTGTGATCCATGATAGATAATTATTATTTTGATTAAAATTAAGATTGGTGGTTTGCACTAATTTTTTTTTAAAATTATATTAGGCAAAACATTTTTTGACTAAAGTTATGAACTAGTATGAGATACAAATGGGGGCCCATTCTTTGCATCAAAATAGAAGGAAGAAGAAAGAAAAGATCAGGACATCACCTCATAAAAGAACAAGAAAAATAAAACAAAATCCATAGAGAAACAAATGATAGGGGTAACAAAAATAGAGGATACCCAAACACCCAAAAGAAAGTAGAATAATACATCCCTCAATACCAATCTCTATAAAATGTCCCCTAGAGGGGCTTATCCTTAAGAAAATATTGCCTATGATGCTCATTTAGAAAGGAGGCCTTCTAGGGTCCATTGATGTCCATTGGATATGAGAGAGTGAACTTTTTACCTCAGTGGTTTTGACTATGATCTACATACTTTATTCTTCAAAAGGACTCCAATGTCCACATGTCACTTACTAAACCTAGAAAGGGGAGACCAAGGAGGGTTCACTCGAGGAGGGATTGAATGAGGGTTCAGGTTCTCCTGTAAGGGATATTTTGTAGAAGGGAAGGATTGGGGTGGAGAAAGGGGGTACTCAATATGCTGAGAGAGGGGGGAGGGGAATTAGACCTAGGGAATCCCATAATAACATCCATCATCATCACTAAGTGAGAGAAAAGGAGGTAGTAAAACTTTTTGTGATTGTGCCACTTGAAAAATGGTCAAGATCCCCATATTTTCTAAGGATGCTAATGGGTCTTAGAGGGACATCCAACAATGTAATGACTAGGGAGGTGGTAGTGGAAGCAATGGAAGGGAAGTCCTTTATAATTGGGATGTTGAGTCCATGAGCCCTATGAGGAGAGTAGAATAGATAAAAAGTGGAGAAACTTAGAAAGGTTAATGAAATCACAAATGTGGACTATGCTAGGCTCCAAGAGGTAGTATCAACCTTTACAAAAGTACCAACTTTGTCCACCAAGAGCTTGATGAAGCATGCATTCCTCATCACTAGAGGGAGAGAATGAAACTAAAGCCATATCAAGACAACCTTGAATTGGAGAAAATATGGTGATAAAAAAGGGCTCTAAAAGTATAAGAAAATTTTAGAATAGTTTAAAAACCATGGCCCTAAGTTTCACACAAAATCCCTATCAATTGAGCTCTAAAATTCACCAAAAGAAGCTAACACATAATAAGATAAAGGAAGGAGGACCAATGGAATGCCAAAACTTTGAGGCCCAAGTCAAGAGGTTTGAAGGAGAAGTGAATTATCCCACACATTTAATGATGAGGGATTTACTATCGATAACCACTTCCATCTCCAATAGTAAGGAGTCTAGGATAACTAGCTCAAGAATCGATGAGGTGACCTGAATTTGAACATCACCAAGTAGAAGGTCCTCAGTTGTGACTAGGGAAGGAACACATAAAACATCCACTAGAAGAAGGGTTTTAGAGTCAGAGAATGATGGGATCTAAGATTTTTAAAAATTAGAATAGTGGTAGAATGGGTTGGGGACATTCTTGTATTCAATGTACACTCATCGAGTCTTAGTATCTCCAACTACCTGTTTAAGATATTTGATAGAAGAAAAAATAAATGGCCATAAAGAAAAGATCCCAAAAGGTGAAAACCAACCAATAGAATAAAAAATAAGGAGGACATAAGGTTATTAAGAGGAGCAGGTATGGGATCCACTGCGTCAAAGGGCTCGACCAAGGTGTTATCACCAATTTGATGAAAAACATAAACAAGAATAGATGGCCCCATAAGAAGAGGCACAATAAGGGAACATGAGCCATTTGTAACAACTATCAAGGCATACAACACTGTAACCTAATTAAAAGAGTAAATTTACCCTTGTAAAGAACTGTCACCTTTTGATGGAGGAGAGTGGTCCATCAAATCAGAGTGAGCATGTTTACTATTATTGACAGAGTTGAGAAATCCTTTCCATAGGTGATGGAAACCATCCTCTATCTTAGAAACACTTTTTTTCTTGTTTTAGTTTACTATAATAATTACACTTGAAGGGGCTATTAAATTTATGCTTGGTGATTCAAAATATTTGTTTTTCAATGTTTAATTTGGTAATTACATTTTTAATATCTGTGATTATGTATTAGAAGTGGAAGGTAAAGATCATATATCATTTTAATTATAAATGTAAATTCATAAGCATAGTCTTTTTTAAATCATGGGTTTTAAATCTTCTAGGAATAAAATATATATTTTATGTGATTTGAATGAAGATCAATACTTGTAAATGTAAATTTATGCCAAAATACCAAACCAAGTATGTTTACTAAAAAAATTTACAAATATTTTAAATTTATTATATTGAATATTTTTAAAAAAGATTGTAAGTCCCTATTATTAAGTTAAATTATATATCTAAAAGTGTTACATCCTGTCTAATCCTTAACATTTTTTTTTGAGAAAATAATTAATTATGGTCTAGTTAGATCTTGATTTATATAGATAGATGGAATTATTATACTATGTTTAATTACATGGATTATAATATTTCTATTTTGAAACTTTAATTTTTAGTATTTATATTTAATTAAAAAGGTTTAAAATTTGTAGTTGCATTTTAATAGTATGAATGATGATGATGCAATGGTATTCATATCATCTATTTATTGATGATTCTTTCTATTGTATGATAAAAATATACTAACTACATTCTTTTGGTTTGAGGTGATGTAGGAATTCTCTTAGCCTCATTGAGTAACATAGAGGAAGGGAATTATAGGAGAGAGGGAGGTAAATCATGACTACTAGAAGTATATCAGAGTTGTCAAGGAATAATCACACACGTGCACAATTGCTTGCTTATTTTGATTCTTAAATTATTTTTTGTAGATCAAATATATTATATTTGCATGTAGTTTTATTGAAAAATGTCTACTTGATCTAGTGTTAATGTGATGGCAACAAGTGTTTGATTGGTTGACATAATAATACATTGTATGTGCATTTTACATGGTAGGATTGATGTGATTTCTTAAATCACTATTAGTAGCATGTTTTGATGACTGAATTGATAGCTTGATAATTTTTTATTGGATTACATACTTTTGTGTCTATCTTATTGACCACTTGGTGATATAATACAATCTATTTAACATAATTGATTTAATTGTACCTTTATCTTGAGACACTTACAATGTTAAAACATGTTTTAGTGGAAATTATTCCTTACACAGTTTATAATATATAAGTTCTTTTAAAATAAATTGGTAAATGATAATTATTAGGTCATTGATATATGAAAAGAGGTTAAACGATCAAAGCCAAAAAAAGTGGGGAGTGTTCTTATTAAAATGCCAACCTTTTTTATTGCATATGAGGAGATTATAATGTATTAAAATAATAATAATAATAATAATAATAATAAATAACAATCCACTTTGGTGGCAACTCCTGGTTGGACTCCTTACCATAGTAATTGGGGCATAGTTAGAAGTCATGGGCAACTTGAAACATATAATTAGGGTTATTTCATTATTTTTTTACCAAGTCAATGGGACTTGATTGCTTTTGCATGGTTTTTAGTTGATTTTCATGGAATTTTTGGTTGATTTGGATGGAATTTATTGGACTATTATTCAATACATTCTCTATGGATTAAATGCATTTGTGCATGAGGGAGAAATGGAGAAAAGGTCATGGAGAAAAAGTGAGTTTCTTTGGGTTTATAAGATTATACAAGGAATCAAGGAAAAAAATAAGGACATGACTGAAGGTGGGTGAAGAAATGACATTAAGCATATTTTTTGGGAAAATATCAATAATTTTGAAAGTGATTCAAGTAAGTAAAATAAATTATGAGTAAAATAAGATATTGGTAATCTCTATTTTGTTGTCTTTTAAAATATAAGTGGTGGAATCTAAAAAAGGACTTATGTATTTTAATACCTACTATATTTGAATCAAATTGATTAAAAACCTTAGATTTTTATGAAAATGGATTTGTAATTTTTTAGTAAGACAAGGACTTGGTTGAACTTTGTTTGAATGATGAATTTTTGGGAATAAAACTTTAAACAGGTTAAGTCTCATTTATTTTGATGTATGTTCTATTAAAAATTGAATATAGGGTCTCACCTATTTTTTGTCAATAAATTAGGAGGTTTACAGAAATAGTAAAATATAAATCACCACACTTTAGGTTAAAATAAATGTAGTGATCAAAATGTTATCTCAGATTGATTTACTGCTTCCAGTTATTTCAAAACTTGTTAAAATATGTTTATTTTGGAATTTCAAGGGTAGAACTTGTAAATGAGTTTTATATTTTATTTGTTTATTTCTTCTGGTGAAAATATACTATTTGTATTGATTATTAAAGCTTAATTTCTTAGACTATGAGATGGGGTTTATTCACCTTATGATTGTGGTTGTGAGACTTGAAGGAGTTATTAAATCTATCTCATTTTATTATAATTACATAATTTTTATAATTCCTTTATATGTAAAAATATGTATAGTTTCATCTTGTGTTATCATGGTTTTTAAGCATATTTATACATGGTTATAGTTTATTTTCTATAGTTTGTCATAACTTTAGTGATTGTGGCTATAGCTCATCTTTATATATTCATATGAGCCCAATGTATACAATGTTGTAGTTCATATTTATATATTTATATGAGGCTAGATTTTATATAATTGTAGTCTGTTTGCTAAATTTGTGAGAAATTAAAGGAATGTGATTGTATATTTTATAAACCATATTAAATGAAATTATTTACAACTTTTATATGTATTATATGGTGTAAAATGAACCAATGGTTGTATCCCATCTTAGTTTTAGAATTTAAGTTATAAAAGTATTAAATTATAAACTTAAGTACGACCTCTTGGGGGTTGGGAATATATTATATCTATTTAATGATTTATTCTCAATGGAGGTAGTAACACCCTTATTGATAGATGAGAAAGTAAGTAATAAAGAATACAATAGTTACACCCTTGGTTGTTTGTATGAATTGTATTTTGAAAAATGATGAGATTTTATGAGAAGAACTATGTTTTGCTATGCTTAGTTATTTAGACTATTGTACAAATTATATAAGAACCATATGTATTATGCTAGATTTAGACTATTTTAATATTTGTACAATTTTGTATTTTTTATTATATTCACATTATTAGTTATCCACTTTGTTAAGAAGTGAAAATTTATGGATAAGGAATCCATTTATAGAAACCACCACTTGTTGACAAGGTAGATTTTTAGTGAATATCTATTGTAGTAGAGATTATAAAGATGTGAACTTGAACTAGATTAATGAAATATGCTAATTGGCCAAATCAATGTTATAGTTGTATACATTATCAGTTCATGGTACCTTCTACTTTATATGTTTGTTGGTGGTGAAATTAGATAGGAGTGTACACCTAGAGTCTATTTGGATAAGTTACATGTGATAGAGAGTGTACATATTCACATGAATCTAAATTAGTTATAATCACTTGCATCATCATTATCTACCCCTTTATGAAGGGAAGGGAGACTCCAAATGAGGAGTCATGTGGGAACCATTGGTATGTGGTTAGAGGAAAAGCACCCAAATGATGATCTCCCTCTCTACAAATGGATTTAAACCATTTTTTGAGACATGTTCATGGATAATAGTATATTTAAAGATATGTTGCATTAAATATCTAATGTAATATTATAATATTGTATTAACTTGACAAAATACAAAAATGGTAGCCATATAAATAATTATTTCTTATATTGTATACGACAATGGCTATTCTTATTATTTATAGATGTATTTTTAAAAAAATGTATTTAAAAGATGGATAATTTAAGGAATGCACCTTTTAATTATGTATTTGGATTCTAATGGATGAATTCAATATATATATATATATATATATGTAATTGATAAACATTTATGGTTAAAAAATTTTACTTGATATAATCATTATATGGTAGAAATATTGTGATTGCTATACATATGTGAATTTTAGTGTAAATTAACATATTATGTGTATAAATGAAGTGAATATATTAAGATTATAGTTTTAAGTACATACAACATATATAGGTACATTTATCATACTCATTCAGATAATAGATAGTTAGTTGTACAAAAAAATAAAAAAAATTGATTAGTTAAGTGGTGTTAACAATTGAGTTCTAACATTTGGTATTAGAGGGTAGGTTTAAATTATAAGGAATTTACTTAGATGATTCAAAACAATAGAATTATATATGGTAGTATTAAGAGTAGAATAAGTAGATCTACAACAATAATTGGTGAAAGAGAAAAATACTTGAATATTATAACTAAGCCACTTCAAGGGGGAAACATCCACAATAATGGAATAAAAACATAATTCACAATATGATGATAAAATACTAACCAATACCCCCTATATATACTCTAATTATCCATGGTTATTCCAAAGGCTGACCATACTAAGAACATCAAGAAATGCAACAAGTTAATATGAAAGTGTGTAAACCAAAAGTCGGCCACACATCTATAGATGCACTATAGGTTAAGGGTGTAACATGCCACTCCCATTAAAAATAATGTTGTCCTCAATGTTGAATCAATCTAGGATGTGCTGTAGGAATGCTTCATCCTCCCATGTTACATCTTCAGAATGTAGGTTCTTCCATTTAATCAAATACTACTTAATGACTTTAGTCCATAGATGCTTAATGCACATGTGAAGGGTCCCCGCTAATAACTCAACCTTATTCATCTAATTTAAGTAACTCATTCTGAGTGGAAAATATGTGTCCAATTACTTTCTTTAGGCAAGATACATAGAATACTGGATGTATACAAGTGGCTAAGGGTAATTTTAGATTTTAAGCCACATTACCAATTTTATGTAAGATATGGTAAGGGCCATAATACTTAGGTGATATATTATTATCCTTTTATTGTTTCTTCAGAGACATTTGATTATATGGATGCAAATGCACAATGACCCAATCACCTATGTTAAAAATTTCACTCATTATAGTGTTGATTTGCTTGATACTTCATTCAATTTTATGCCATTGCCAAATTCTCTTGAAAAATGACTAACACCTATTATTGATGGTGAATGTGTTCTTAAATATCTCAAACCTTAGGATGCACTAGAAAAATTGAAGTGATGTATGGGGGGTGATACCCATATAATGCCATAGAGGGAAAAATCTTGGAAAAATCATGAAAAGAAGTGTTACACCACCATTCAACAAGTGGAAAACAATGAACACATTTGTCCTATTTGTTAGAAACCAAATAATGAATATACCCTTAGAGAAATTTGTTGACTACCTCTATTTATCCATCAGATTGAGGATGATAGGATGAGCTATGAGATAATTAGGTACCACCCAAAAATGCAACTAATTCAATCCACAAATTACTAATAAATATGGGATCTTGATCACTTATAATGATATTTGGAGTGTCATGAAATTTTTGAACTACATTGAGAAAAATAGAAGCTATTGTAATGAAAATAAATGGTTTTGATAAGGATAAAAAATGAGCATAATTGGTGAGTCAATCCATAACTACCATGATAACACTTTTACCCTTAGACCATGGTAACCCCATGATGAAATACAATGAAACCTCTTTACAACACTAGCTAGGGATGGATAAAGGATGTAAAAGACCTGGGGTCTTAATGGTTTCACCTTTATTTTTTTGGTATACCATACATTTAGCCACATATTTTTGAACATCCCCCTTGAGTCCTTTCCAAAATAAATCTTGCTTGATTCTATGACATTTTTTCAAAAATACCAAGGACCTCCAAGTGGAGAGGCATGAAGTTACTGAAGAATTTCATGTTTGAGGAGAGAATGATTACAAAGGTATCATCTATATTTATACTATAATGTGTTCCCCTTATATGTAATTTTTTTATATTCATTATAACCCTAATAAAGATTGTGAATCAAATCCTTGGTAACACTATCATTTTTCCACTATGATTTTACTTCCTCTAGCCAATCTACCTACCATTAGGTCATGGTGCATAATAATGCCTCACCTAATTCATACCACCTAGAGAGGGATTTTTCCACCACATTCTCTTTTCCTTTATTATACACTATTTCAAAATCATAGCCTAAAATTTTAGTCACCCATTTTTGTTGCTCTTCATATGAAAAGCATTGTTCCAAAAAATATTTGAGGCTATCATGGTCAATCTTTACTTGAAAGTGATGATACATTAGATAAGGTCTCCATTACTTCATTACATGTAGAATATCTATCACCTCTTTCTCATAAATTGGTTTGAGCCTATTTTTTCTCTTCAGTTGGAAAATTTCAAATGCTAGTGGTCTACCTTCTTGCATGAGTACAACCCCCATGCCATATCCTGATGCATCACACTCCACAATAAAAGTTTTTGAAAAATTAGGAATAGCTAAAACTAGAGTTATGTACATATCTATTTTCAAATGTTCAAATGCCTTTGTAACTAAATCAATCCACTAGGAGTCTTTCTTCAACAAAGAGGTGAGTGGGGATATAATGCTACCATAATTTTTGAAAAACTTATGATAGTAACTAGTTAGCACCAAAAAATCCACAATGTTTTTTGAGGGTCTTAGGAACTTGCCACTCCATCATCACTTGGATTTTCTTAAGATTAACTTTAACTCATTCATGTGAAAAAATATGACCCAAGTACTCCACCTCTTGGACACCAAAAGCACATTTTGAAGGTTTTGCATAATTATGATGTTGTTCTATAACTAAAAGCACTTATTTCACATGCTTCAAATGGTCTTTCCAATTTTTGTTGTACATGAGGATATCATCAAAAAACACTATTACAAAAATTCTTAAAAATGGCCTAAAAACAATATTCATCAAAATTTAAAATGTAGATTTTTAGGCCAAAAGGCATGACCATAAATTCATAATGGCCCTCATGAGTTCTAAAAATTATTTTAGGTATATCCTCATCATGGATGTGAATCTGATAATGCCCATAGCAAAAGATTTAACTTGGTAAAATAAATAACACCATGTGATTCATCTAGAAAATAATCAATTATTGGAATAGGAAACGTATCTTTGATGGTGTATTTGTGAGTTATCTACAGTCTGGGCACATACTCCAATGGTTATCCTTCTCCCACACCATGACCATCATGAAAGAATATTCACTTTGTTTATGTTTAATGATCCCTGCCTCCAACATCTCTTGTACCATAGTTTCAATTTCATTTTTTTGGACATAGGGATACCTATAGGGTTTGATATTGCATGGTTTAATTCCTAGAATGAGTCTGATGGAATGCTCAAGTGCACAACTTGGAGGAAGTCATTTTAGAATGCATCCAAAAATAATAAAATGGCCATCCAACACCTTTTAAAAATTAGGATGTGTAGACTCATTAGTTGGTTGAACCTCTATGGAAAATAAGCATGTCACAAAACCTTTTCTAAGAATATTAATTATCTAATGAGAACTAACCAATTGTGGAGATTTATCTCATAATCCATGTAGTTCAAAATTCATTCCTTTTGAATCAAACCTTATGAATAATTCTTAGAAATTAATCTCAATAGTGCCCAAAGTGGTGATTCACTACACTCCTAAAATAATGTCAGCTTCTCCCATGGGAATAAAAAACATAACGGAATATAAAAAATAGTATCCCAGAACAAGCTTAATATCATGGAATTTTATAGAATAATTGATTGTACCACCATATACAATCATGACCTTAAATTTTGGAATTGGGTAAATAAAATAATTCAATGAGCATGCAACTTACTATTGATGAAGTTATGTATACTCCCATAGTTAATTAACATAGTCACATTCTATTTCTTTAAGAAACCCACCAACCTAAGAGTTTGAGGAGTAATAATGCCTAAAAGTACATGAAAAAAATAGTAGGTTGAGAATCTTTAGATTCATCCTCAAGTTTTTCTAATAATTACCCTAAATTATCCTCATCTTATTCATCTTTATTAGTACCATCAATGTAAAATAACTTATTTTCAACACATTGATGCCATTTGGTCCATTTCCTATCACAACCAAAACATAAATATTTTGCATACTTTTCTTCCACTTATTGAGGTATTAATATTATAGGATAATGAAATGATGGTGTTGGAAAGGTATATTCATGAACACTGGTGAAGGGTCTTGATCTGATAAACTCTTTTTAATTAGACATGCATTCCCTTGGAATGGCCTCAAATATAATATTGGGATGAAACATGAAAACCTCCAATTGGATTTTATTTTTGAGGCCACCTAAAAATAGGTCAATCATATTTCCATTAGTGATGTCTACCAGACATATAGAGAGATTCTAAAATTGATGAATGTAGTCCTTGATAGTCCTAATCTGGTGCAACTTAGCTAGCTGACTAAAGTAGTTTTTAGAGACATTATTGTGATAGTAGAGCTACAACTCCTTATAAAATACTATCCATGAAACTTAGACACCCTTATTTTTATTTTTTGCACATAACCAATGATACCAAATGAATGGCTCATTTTATAGATATAGAGAGGCCACAACCACTTTTTGTGAACATGGAGTCTGATGTAGATCAAATACTTTTTTAATTTCAATAATCCAGGTGATTAGATCATTACCATAAATATTTTTTAGGTCTAATTTTAGTAACATCAGCTTAGGGATAAAATTGGTGTTGGTATTATTTGGAGGAGGAGAACCAAATTGAAGTGGTGGAGGGTTATTTTATAATGGATGAGTTGAAAAGTTAGCCATGTAGACACCAAAATTGTGTCGACTCCCCTGGTCATCCCCCGTCTTATTCTTCTTCTCCTATTCAACCCTTGTCGATCACTTTTTCCACTATCCTTGACCTTGGTAGCATGTAACAATGAGCACAGAGCTAAAGCTAGACTCTATCCCCATTGTGCATCTGCTGACGATGGTTGTTACCCGGCTGATATCACTGATGTCGGTCACTTATCGACCGACATCGGCAATCCTGCCGACGTCGGTCACCTTACCGTTATCCGTTATTAGTTATCATTTGGTTCCCAATCGGTTTTCCGAACGGTTATCGAACCGTCTTTTGAACCGCCCCTTGCCTTCATCAGCATCCGCCGATCAATCCTGAAGGCTAATCAACTAATCAATCAATCAATCGACCCCCGAACTCAAACATTCACAGACTCTGGCAACCAATCAGCTCTGACGATTAACCAATTCCAGCATTCGATCAATCTACATTCACTTCGATCAACTTATGGCAACGCTTCAACAACTTCAATCATGGCTTTTATCATGTCTTCTGGTAGGTAAGTATTTCCTCTGTTTGCTTTTATTTCTTTCTGGTTATTATTTGTTTGTTGTTTCTATTTCTATCACCCTGGATCTTCAGACCATAGACCTGAGCCCTGAGTCCCTTCCTTACATCTCTGCCCACTATCCCAGTCTATAACTCCATCCAGACTCGACCAAAACTCCCAGACCCTGTCCAAGCTTGACTTTATTTTGACTAGACCCTGTCCAGACCCTGTCCCGAACCTGACCAAGACCCTATCCCGACTCTACTAGACCTTCTGCAACTCACCCAGACTCTGTCCAGAAGTTGCCCTGACCGACGCCGGTCACTACCCCGACTGACGCTAGCACTTTAACCGACGTCAGCAATTTCCTTAACCAACGTCGCTACTATAAAGACCGACATCGGTGACTGCACAGAACATTTTACTTCATTATCAGGTATGCATTTTATTTTATGTCCTTTATTTCTATCATTTTATCTTTCATTATATCTACTTTAGTCTAATATTCTGCTTTTTTATCAGTGGGTTGATATCCTTCTAGGAAGTCTTCGTACTTCCGGGATCGGGCGTTCGCCTGACAGCCCACCATATCTTTGACTAACATTTTTTCGTGTTTCAGTCTCTTTTCTTCTCAGGTGTCATTCCTCCACAGCCAAAGAGGAGAATCTTCCAACATCTGATTTCAGTGCGCACAACTTTATCAGGTATCTTCTAGCTTTGACCATTTCTTTTAGTTTCTTATTTCTTCTTTGAATGTAGAAAGCAATTTTGCATAGAAACATTCTGGCACGCCCGGTGGAACCTAAGGCCTTCCTTGGGTTCTTTCTTTCTTACGTTCATATAGGTGCATTAGGTTCCTTCCTTTTCGCCTCCTTCTGTCTCTTCTTAAACGACACCATAAGTAGGATTAAAAAGAGCATTTCTTTCTTTCTTGCACTTCTAGACTAGCTAAAACTCATATTCTTCGACTCTTTCTCCATTCGTCTTCATACAAACAAAACATTTTCGACTTGGACATTAAAACACTTTGCATTCATTTTTGTTTGCCTGCATCTTTTAGACCACACATAGTAATTAACGAATGCATATTGAATAAATCTAGATCACTTCATGTTACATGACCAAACCACTTGCACAAAACAAACATTTTAACTTACCTGAGACAAGGCCCGACTGGGATTTCATCCCCCAGTGGATACCTTACCCATCCTGGCAATCTCACTTGGATTTCATCACCAAGGGGAAAGCCCACTCCGTTCTCTGGCGGAGGATAATCTCTAGGTGAAGTATATTTTGGCTAAGCGAAACCAGCTAACCATTGGAATCATGAAGTGAGGGGAGCTTGCTCCTTAGCACCAGGCCTCGTACGGACCCTAACACAGACTTCTTGAGCACCATAACTAACCCGAAACCATTCATAGACTTCTTCTAAGATCCGACTCAAAGCCAATCTTCCTCTACACACATTCTAAGGCATAAGCCACTATAATCCTAAAAAATTTACTTCTAGGGTTTTAGGATCTACTTGTGTCTTCATCTTTTTAGTTCTTATCTGCTTGTTTGAGCATGTGAGGATGTTCTCTCTTGCCTTGTATGGTTTTGACATGCAGTCAAACCAAGGCCCTTTTTTGACCACTCTAGCCGTCAACTGCTTTCATCTACCCCATCTCTAACCTGTCCTATCATGGAGTTCCACTCGGAGACTGAAAGAACTCCTACAGGACTGACCCTGACCCCGACTCAAATTCCCATCATCCCTGAAGGGGACCAGGATTTCAAAAGATTCTTAGACCTCAATACCGCAGCCCTCCATAACTATCTCACGAGAAACCCAATGCGAGACCTTTCAGATGACATGGCGACGACATCGACACCATTCGTCATCCAACCCTTTTTGACTCAGCGTTTCACCTCAACTGTTAACTCAACCATGGCCAATATGGAAAGTTTGGCCTCTTCATCTATTTTTAGACCGACCTCCATCAGGGTTTCGTTACCCCCTCAATCACCTGCAATTCAACCAAGTTCTACATCGTATCAGAACTTGATTGTCTCAAACCCTTACACTCTTATGCCCACAAATGTAGGAGTGCCAACCTATCCTTCTACCAGTCCTGCTATTCAACCACCTTTGGCGGTACCTAGTCAACTTATACCTTCGACCTTCATGACGCAACCACCCTTAGCCTCTACTTCTGCCCCTGTGACTAGTCATTCGTACGTTGCACCCTTACTGGTACAATCGACTACGTCGTATACCTCCTCTAGCCTCTTTCAAGTGCCTTACAACCTAGGGGGTGCTCCGTCCACCAATCCGTCAGCAGACGTCATCAAGATGCTGATGGATAAAATGTCCAGTCTCGAAGCTTCTATCTCCAGTTCAAATAATGTCTCTTCATATGACCAGATTTACAATGAGCCCATTCATCCTTCTGTCCCTATCCGACCATACCCCAACCATTGGATGCTTCCTAAATTTACTCACTTTCAGAGTAAGGAAGACCCACAACAACATCTACAGGCATTCAGACATGCCTACTATCTTATTGCCCACGACGATACGTTACTTTTACGCATGTTCCCTATGTCTCTTTCTGGCCCGGCCCTTGACTGATATAGCTCCCTTGCCAGACATTCTATCTTTTCATTCATTCAACTCGCTCAATTATTCGTTGACCATTTCTCAATCAATATCACTAAACAAGTCTCGATCACAGACCTTTACTCCATTAGACAATTTGACGACGAATCAGTAGTTGATTTTGTCACCTGTTGGAGAGGCTTGATTAACCAGCTCTCCTTCTCCTTGCCTCAACCCAAGCTCATTGAGCTCTTTTCCCGAGCATGTGTTAGTCACATCTCATCCACCTTGCGGGTTCAAACATTCCACACTTTCAACGAGGCCTTCACCATGGCCTGAAAGCTTGAACTCTGCACTATTGAAGAAGATAAGGTCAAATTGTGTAACACTAACACAAGAACCAATGACCATTCTTCTTCTAGACCTTCTTCTGCCCACTCTCAATCTAAGGAGTCGGCAAACACTGTCATCTTTAGACCATCATCTTCAACAATAACTAACCGACCAACATCTTCAACATTAGACTACATCAATTAACATTTTCAACGTCAATCCATACAGCATCAATTCACTCCAATTGGAGAGTCATATGCCTCTATCTTGGATAAACTCATCAAGCAGGGGGTCCTCAATCTCCCTTCAATCTGACCACATCAATTTGACCCCTCAACACCTATCCCTTCATGGTACAGGGAGAACCACTTTTGTAACTATCACCATGTCAAAGGCCATGATACGAATCACTGTCAAACTTTTAAAAACATCATCCAAGACATGATCGACAAGGGGGATCTTATTTTAGATAACCCAAATGCACCGCCCAACCAAAACCTTGACATCTTCAAACAACCTTTTCCTAATCACCCGCCTACTCAAGACAACGTCCAAACCATGATCAATGACCCTCAAGACCATGATATACACACCATTAACATTATCTGACCTCTTGTCCCTGACCAACCTTCTTCACAGGATGAAGGACCCTCTTCTCCTATTAGTCCTCCATCGACTTCTCTCATACTGGAGGACGCCTTGACCACACCTATGCCATTAGCCCTACCTTCATCCAAAGACCTTACCTCACCCACTCCTCAAGCACACGTAGAAGGCATGATCATCCCTGCCATCTACCTACTTGAGGAGCCACACTCTCCTATTTCTTCTCCACCAAGAGAAGAACCAGTCTCTTTGCCCATTTTGATTGAGAAAGACCCAGTCACGGTTTCCTCTTGCCCTTTGCCTGAGATTGTTATATCTCACTCACCTCCGTCCACATCTAAACCCAAACCCATATCTAACCTCACCTCGCACAATAGTGGTCCTCGACTCAAACCCACGAAGACCACTAGACCACACCGGAGGACTCCTCCCCCACCTTCGTCATTACCTTCAATCCTAGGCCCACATCCATCCACTTTAATTGGAGTGCTTCCTACTCCCATCCTTCATAGAGGCACGTCACCTCCATTACTCTCTCAACCTGTCAAACATATATCTTCTCTAAATCATCAACCAATGTCTCTTACGCCTCTCAAACCAACGTCATCAACCCTCACTGCAATAAAATATCTAGACCCGTTAGTAGGTTCTTATACCTTACTGTTACAGCACTTGTTGTAGTCATCTCACCTCAACCTTCCACCTCTCGAACCATATCAATCTCTCGAACCTAAACCACCTTGGTTCGACAACACTCGTATTTGTGCATATCATCGCACGCCTGGACACGACACAAAACATTATTGTGCCCTCAAGGTCGCCATTTGCCAATGTCTGGGGAATGACACCTCTCTTCTTGACCACTTATCAAGCCTTCAACACCGCCCCTCTCATCAACTCTCAGATCAAGACCCTCTTGGTTCGACAACTCTAAATACTGTCACTATCATCATACTCTGAGACATGACACTGAGCGTTGTTGCGCTCTTAAAGCTGTCATTCGTCACCAATGGAGAAAGGATTCCCTTCTCATCAAGGCTCCTCTTGACCACCTCTTTACCAAATCACCAACACCAACCCATACGTCTCCAACCTCATCGCCTAAATTGGGATCTCCATGTCAGACTATGGTCCCTTTGCAATGAGCCAGACCAGATTTACAATGAGCCCATTCATCCTTCTGTCCCTATCCGACCATACCCCAACCATTGGATGCTTCCTAAATTTACTCGCTTTTAGAGTAAGGAAGACCCACAACAACATCTACGGGCATTCAGACATGCCTACTATCTTATTGCCCACGACGATGTGTTACTTTTACACATGTTCCCTGTGTCTCTTTTTGGCCCTGCCCTTGACTGATATAGCTCCCTTGCCAGACATTCTATCTTTTCATTCATTCAACTCACTCAATTATTTGTTGACCATTTCTCAATCAATATCACTAAACAAGTCTCGATCACAGACCTTTACTCCATTAGGCAATTTGACGATGAATCAATAGTTGATTTTGTCGCCCGTTGGAGAGGCTTGATTAACCAGCTCTCCTTCTCCTTGCCTCAACCCAAGCTCATTGAGCTCTTTTCCCGAGCATGTGTCAGTCACATCTCATCCACCTTGTGGGTTCAAACATTCCACACTTTCGATGAGGCCTTCACCATGGCCTGAAAGCTTGAACTCTGCGCTATTGAAGAAGATAAGGTCAAATTGTGTAACACTAACACAAGAACCAATGACCATTCTTCTTCTAGACCTTCTTCTGCCCACTCTCAATCTAAGGAGTCGGCAAACACTGTCATCTTCAGACCATCATCTTCAACAATAACTAACCGACCAACATCTTCAACATTAGACTACATCAATTAACCTTTTCAACGTCAATCCATACAGCATCAATTCACTCCAATTGGAGAGTCATATGCCTCTATCTTAGATAAACTCATCAAGCAGGGGGTCCTCAATCTCCCTTCAATCCGACCACATCAATTCGACCCCTCAACACCTATCCCTGCATGGTACAGGGAGAACCACTTTTGTAACTATCACCATGTCAAAGGCCATGATACGGATCACTGTCAAACTTTTAAAAACATCATCCAAAACATGATCGACAAGGGGGATCTTATTTTAGATAACCCAAACGCACCGCCCAACCAAAACCTTGACATCTTCAAACAACCTTTTCCTAATCACCCGCCTACTCAAGACAACATCCAAACCATGATCAATGACCCTCAAGACCATGATATACACACCATTAACACTATCTGACCTCTTGTCCCTGACCAACCTTCTTCACAGGATGAAGGACCCTCTTCTCCTATTAGTCCTCCATCGACTTCTCTCATACTGGAGGACGCCTTGACCACACCTACGCCATTAGCCCTACCTTCATCCAAAGACCTTACCTCGCCCACTCCTCAAGCACACGTAGAAGGCATGATCATCCCTGCCATCTGCCTACTTGAGGAGCCACACTCTCCTATTTCTTCTCCACTAAGAGAAGAACCAGTCTCTTTGCCCATTTCGATTGAGAAAGACCCAGTCACGGTTTCCTCTTGCCCTTTGCCTGAGATTGTTATATCTCACTCACCTCCGTCCACATCTAAACCCAAACCCATATCTAACCTCACCTCGCACAATAGTGGTCCTCGACTCAAACCCATGAAGACCACTAGACCACACCGGAGGACTCCTCCCCCACCTTCGTCATTACCTTCAATCCTAGGCCCACATCCATCCACTTTAATTGGAGTGCTTCCTACTCCCATCCTTCACAGAGGCACGTCACCTCCATTACTCTATCAACCTGTCAAACATATATCTTCTCTAAATCATCGACCAACGTCTCTTATGCCTCTCAAACCAACATCATCAACCCTCACTGCAATAAAATATCTAGACCCGTTAGCAGGTTCTTATACCTTGCTGTTATAGCACTTGTTGCAGTCATCTCACCTCAACCTTCTGCCTCTCAAACCATATCAATCTCTCAGACCTAAACCACCTTGGTTTGATGACACTCGTATTTGTGCGTATCATCGCACGCCTAGACACGACACAGAACATTATTGTGCCCTCAAGGTCGCCATTCGCCAATGTCTGGGGAATGACACCTCTCTTCTTGACCACGTTATCAAGCCTTCAACACCGCCCCTCTCATCAACTCTCAGATCAAGACACTCTTGGTTCGACAACTCTAAATACTGTCACTATCATCATACTCCGAGACATGACACTGAGCGTTGTTGCGGTCTTAAAGCTGTCATTCGTAACCAATGGAGAAAGGATTCCCTTCTCATCAAGGCTCCTCTTGACCACCTCTTTACCAAATCACCAACACCAACCCATATGTCTCCAACCTCATCACCTAAATTGGGATCTCCACGTCAGACTATGGTCCCTTTGCCACCTTTAACCCCCTTATTCAACATCAACACCATCCATCTGACCACTAAACCTCAACTGATCTTAACCAATCCATCAAACATTCTCCCTAGCTGCTGGGGGAATTCAACCTTCATCCAAACCTCGACCAATTTTTCAACACAGTCTCGACCACATATCAATCACTCTTTCAACTTAGCCTCAACCAGACTAGCAACCAAACATTTAACCCGACCTCAACCAAACATTCGACCCAACCAAAGACCAAATACCAACCAATCAACCCTCGACCAACCATTGACCAACTATCAAATGACCAAATCTCAACCAAACATTGACCAACCTTTTTATCCACACATTCAACCAGTCTCGATCAATCAACAACCATATCAGTCAAATTCACATCCACTCATCAATCAACACGTGACCAATATGGAATGAAGTAAATGAGGCAAGTTTGCTCCTAATTGGCTCGGACCTTTTATTATCACGCACAAGTATGGATCAGGGACTTATCGTCTGTCTTCTCTTGATGGACGCCCAGAACCTAAGCCTCTTAATGCGTTGCATCTGCGACTGTTCTACTGCTAGTCGAGTATTCATCCACTTGACACTTAACTTGAGCTCATCCCTTGAGCAATCTCCATCCTCTTAATCCTACTTCCTTTCAACCCTATTCCTCTTAACAATTCCTATAACCCTTTTATGCTGTATGGATGCTTTTGTCCTCATAAAAGGGAACCCTTGACCTTCTATAATCTTGTCCACGACTCACATTTTTGTCAAAATAAATCAAGATGTCACAATATCCATGGTCACTATATCAATATCAAAAAAAAAAAATAGACTGCTCCCTCAAAGGACAGCTGTACTATTATTGCTGTAATTAATAGACTGCTCCCTCGAAGGACAGCTATTCAAAAGCCTTTATATTAAACAAAAATCTAGACCACTCCCTTGAAGGATGGCTATGACTAATCTGGCAATAAACAACACTATTTTAGAAGCTTCCCGCATTGATCAGCTTCACAACTAACCACCAAGCAAATGACATCTCTATGCAGGCTTCCCGCATTGATCAGTCTGCCCCCAAAAAAAAAAAAAAAAAAAAGAATGAGTCATGGACTTGACTTATAGTTGTCTCAGGGTCTCCTATAAAAAGGGGCAAAGTTATCTCTGCTCTTAAAATGGGTTACCCTTTTTCCTCCTCCTATCACCTGCTCAAGGGACTTCGAGCTCACTTTAATGTCAAACTGATTCAATTACCGCTCTAACATAACTATGGTCAACAACGTCATGCATAAATGGGGCTCTTGGTTCTCATAACCCCTATCTATGCTATCTTTTTGGTCCTTGTCAATGAAAGAGCAAAATGCTTTTCACTTCTTCTGCACTTTGGTCACATTCACCTTCATCACTTGTCAATCAACTCAACTCTCTTTTCAGACCACTCCCATAACCTATTCACCCTAGTTTCTATGGACACCAATACACATGGAAACTATTGACCCACTGCAATTTATGTTAAGCATAAACCAATACTTGCTGAAGCATAAATTGACCTCAATTCCTTTTTAGCATACATCCATCACAAATATGGAATATTGCTAGGGATGAAAGACCTCTCGACCAATGTTGCGGAATACATCATTTGGAAAAGGCTGCAACATCTCTTCCCCTCATCATTTCATCATAACCACGACCAATCTATCGACCATTTTGACCACCTGTCTACTACTCGGACCCTTTTTGTCTGAACTACATTGGCCTGAAGCCCTCTGACCGGGGCTATGTAGGCAGCACTCAGATGACACGACTATCTTCTGGGGTTAGCTCGGCCACATCCTTTCATCCATTCCTCCCCTCGCCCACCAACCATTGGAGATCATACCTCTCTCCTCCAACCTCGACCACTTCCAAGACACTGTTGCCTTGGTTGTTTTTGCATGTATGCTACCTCATGACTGGTTAGTAGAATTGTGTGCAGACCTTTTTAACCCTCACAAGTATAGGATCGCAAGCCGGTTGATCCGCACTACTTGTGACTTTTTCATGATTCTAGGAGCACTTCCTGAGCTTGGGATACCTAGAACGCGACGACCCATTTGGGGCTTCAGCTTAGATTGAATAACCTGATCAGTAGACGACTAAATGCTGGGGCCTGGTTATTTCAATTTTGGCACTCCTCGACCCTTGACCTACAACACTTTTGACCTGACCATCTTGTGCAGTGGTATGCGCACAATCACACCTTTTGCAGTGTTCACCCTCACCCCTTTTTTTCCACTCTTTGTCAAATCAGCACCCGATTCCCAGTTCCCTTCCCTCGACTCCTGCTTTGAGGGGGAATACCTTATCCATAATCGAGGCAATCTGCTTCCTTTTTTTTGTCTTGCAGTTCATTCGAACAACCAACAAGACAAAATCAACCTTATCCCACACCTGGGGCAATCACTCCTATTTTTGTCTTGCAGTTTGTCCAGAACAACCAACAAGACAAAAAGGGGCAAATGTAGACACCAAAATCGTGTTGACTCCCCTGGTCATCCCCCATCTTATTCTTCTTCTCCTATTCAACCCTTGTTGATCACTTTTTCCACTAGCCTTGACCTTGGCAGCATGTAACAATGAGCACAGAGCTAAAGCTAGACTCTATCCCCATTGTGCATCTACCAACAACGGTTGTTACCCGGCCAATGTCACCGATGTCAGTCACTTATCAGCCAACGTCGGCAATCCTGCCGACGTCAGTCACCTTACCATTATCTATTATCAATTATCATTCAGTTCCCAATTGGTTTTCTGAACGGTTATCGAACCGCCCCTTGCCTTCATTAGCATCCACCGATCAATCCTGAAGGCTAATCAACTAATCAATCAATCAATCAACCCCCGAACTCGAACATTCATAGACTCTAGCAACCAATCAGCTCTGACGATTAACCAATTCCAGCATTCGATCAATCTACATTCACTTTGATCAACTTACGGCAACGCTTCAACAACTTCAATCATGGCTTTTATCATGTCTTCTGGCAGGTAAGTATTTCCTCTGTTTGCTTTTATTTCTTTCTGGTTATTATTTGTTTGTTGTTTCTATTTCTATCACCCCAGATCTTCAGACCATAGACCTGAGCCCTGAGTCCCTTCCTTACATCTCTGCCCACTATCCCAGTCTATAACTCCATCCAGACTCGATCAAAACTCCCAGACCCTGTCCAAGCTTGACTTTATTTTGACTAGACCCTGTCCAGACCCTGTCCCGAACCTGACCAAGACCCTATCCCGACTCTACCAGACCTTCTGCAACTCACCCAGACTCTATCCATAACTTGCCCTGACCGACGCCGGTCACTACCTCGACCGACGCCGACACTTTAATCGACATCAGCAATTTCCTTAACCGACGCCGCTACTACAGAGACCAACATCGATGACTGCACAGAACATTTTACTTCATTATCAGGTACGCATATTATTTTATGTCCTTTATTTCTATCATTTTATCTTTCATTATATCTACTTCAGTCCAATATTCTACTTTTTTATCAGTGGGTTGATATCCTTCTAGGAAGTCTTCGTACTTCTGGGATCGAGCGTTCGCCTGACAGCCCACCATATCTTTGACTAACATTTTTCCGTGTTTCAGTCTCTTTTCTTCTCAGGTGTCATTCTTCCACAGCCAAAGAGGAGAATCTTCCAACGTCTGATTTCGGTGCGCACAACTTTATCAAGTATCTTCTAGCTTTGACCATTTCTTTTAGTTTCTTATTTCTTCTTTGAATGTAGAAAGCAATTTTGCATAGAAACAAGCCAATTCCAAAATATTTTTTATAATTGATTCATCACACTATCCAAGTCCCCTCTCAACCCCATAATTCCCCATTGAATCATATCAAAATCATATTTTTTCACCATGCCCTACAACTCTAACTTAATTTGTTAAATTATCTTTGAAATAGTTGGATCAAAAGTTTCAAACTCCATGTCATCCTTGTGAGGAGTTTTTAGAGTTTATTTCCATTTCCTATGTCCATGAGTATTTAGACCATCCATGCACAAAACCTAAGAGGGTTTTATCCTAAAAAAAGTGTATTAGTGGAATACAATGTTGTGATTATATCATTAAAATGAATCTAACTACTGATATTATATACCAAGGTTCACTAGGGTCATATGATATAATCATAAGAGTGAATTGGTTATGAAATCTCAAAGCAAAGGTTGATTGATTCTTGAATAAGGTTGAGTGCTTAGACTATTTGGGAAATCAAACCTAAATTCAAAGTGAAAAGAAAGAATTGAAGTTGAGAAAAGTTTTAGTTATCCTGTTGAATAAGGATCAATGAAAAGGATGATAGGTATTCTTAGTCAAGGTTGATAAAATCAAAGAAACTAAGGAGCCTACCTTATACGTGTAATGAAATTACTTATATGTTTGAATATTAGTATATTATATCATATAAATAAGAGAATAATAAATAGATCCATAATAATAATTGATAAAAGAGTTAAATTTTTTATAAATATAGCTGAGCCATTTCAAGGGGGAAACCTTCAAAATAATGCAATAAGAGTAAAATTATAAATATATTCCCAAATAATAACCACTACCTTCTATATATACTCTACTTATCCATGGTTATTCCATAGATGAACCTTACTAAGAACATAGAGAAATGTAAAAAATAAATATATGAGGTATATAAGCCATAAATCAACCACACATATCCCTAGACATGCCATAAGTGAAGGTCATAGCATTCCCCTCCCATTAAAAATAGTATTTCCCTTAAAATTTAATCAAACCAAGATGTTAATACAAGAATGATTCATCCTTTCATGCTGCATATTTAGAATGCATAGTCTTCTATTTGATCAAATACTCCTTAATCACTCAAGTCTATAGTTGTTTAGTGTGAATGTGAAGGATCTCTTCAGGATCCAAAATGACTTAGTATTATTCATCTAATTAAATAAAATCAATGTGATTATAAAATAAATGTATAATTACCTTTCGTAGGTAAGAGACATGGAATACTAGGTGTATGCAAGTGTATGAGGGAAATTCTAGCTTGTAGGCCACACTACTAATTTTTTACAAAATCTAATTAGGGTCATAATACTTAGGGGACAACCTGTTATCCTTTTTATATTTATTAAAAGACATATTATTATATTGATTATAACACACAAATATCAAATAATCTATGTCATAATATGCTCACTATGATTTTGATTTGCTTACTGCTTCATTATATTTTTTGCCATTCCTAAATTCTCTCAAAAACTAGCGAGTACCTCTTATTGATGGTGAATGCATTCCTCAACAACTTGAACATTAGGATGAACCTTCAAGGAAAAATAATGGATGGGAGGTGATACATATATAATTCCATAAAGGGAGACATTTTGGAAGAAGTATGAAAAGAAGTGTTATACCATCATTCATCAAGTGACAACCAATGAAGCCATTTATCCTCTTTGTCAGAAACAAAACTATGAAGATACACTTCTAGAAACTTGTTGAATACATATATTTGTCCATCATATTGAGGATGATATAATGAGATATGAGTCAACTAGGTGCCTAAATATATAAATAATTTAGTCTAAAAATTACTAGTAAATATGGGATCTCGATCACTTAAAATTATATTTGGAGTACCATGCAATTTCCGAACTATATTGATAAAAGGAAAAGTTACTATACTAGATAAAAATGGTTGTGATAAGGAAAAAAATGAGAATACTTAGTGAGTTGATACACAATTACCATGATAACATTTTTACCCTTAGACTATAGTAACCCAGTAATGAAATCCATGGAAAACTCCACCCACCTCAGGATAGGGATGGATAAAGGCTGAAAAAGACTTTAGGTATTAATAGTTTCACCTTTTTTATGTTGACATATCATGAATTTAGCCACTTTTATGGACATATCCATTGAGTTATTACAAAAATAAATCTTCTTGATTCTATGATATATTTTTAAAAAACCTGAAAGACTTATTGGATATACATGAAGTTTTTGAAGGATTTTATGTTTGAGGAAATAATGCTTACATAGGTATATTAGATCTTTATACCATAATGCATTCCCATTCTGTGAAATTTTTTTAGACCCCCCAAAACCATGATAAATATTCTAAATCAAACCGTCTGTATCCTTTTCATTTTTCCATTATAATCTTGCTTCCTCAAGGCAATCTACCTACCAAATGGTCTTTGGGTATATTAATTCCTCAACTAATTCATTCCACTAGGATATTACATATGCCACCACATTATATTTTTTATTTATTATATAATATTTTGAAATCATATGCTAATATTTAAGTCACCCATTTTTTTTCTTTTGATGGAAATCATTGTTACTAAAAACATTTGAGGCTATCATAACTAGCCTTTATCTAAAAATGTTAACCATTAGATAAGGTCTCCATTGCTTAAATACATGTAGAATAGACATCATCTCTTTCTCATAGATTGGATCAAGACTATTTTTACCTTTATTTGCTGAATCTCAAATGTAAGTAGTCTACCTTATTGCATGATTACAATTCCCATATCATATTATGATGTATCACATTCAACAATAATTTTTTTATAAAAATTAGGGGTAGTTAAAATTAGAGTGGTGCACATAGTCATTTTTAGCTACTTGAATGCCTTTGTAGATATTTGAGACCACTTGAAGGATTATTTATTCAAAAAATATGTGAGTGAGGCTATGATGTTTCCATAATTTTTGACAAACCTGTGATAGTAACCTATTAGCCATAAAAATCCCCAAAGGTTCTTGAGGGTCCTAGGCATTGCCACTCCATCATTACTTGGATATTTTTAGGATCAAAATTTACACCTTCATGTGAAATAAAATGAACCAAGTACTCCACCTATTTGACACCAAACTCACATTTGGAAGGTTTTGCATAAAGCTAATGCTGTTTTAAAACCAAGATTACATGTTTCACATGCTTCAACCAATTTTCCTAATTTTTACTATAAATAAGGATGTCATCAAAAAATGCCAACATAAAATTTCTCAAAAATGGCCTAAAAATAATATTTATCAAATCTAAAATGTAGATGGTGAATTTTTGAGAACCAAAGGCATAAACATAAACTCATAATGGCCTTCATGAATTCATAAATCTATTTTAGGTATGTCCTCTTTGAGGATTTGAATCTAATGATACCCAAAGAAAATATCTAATTTGGTAAAATAAAAAACACCATGAAATTCATCTAGAAAATCATCAATTAATATAATATGAAACTTACATTTGATGGTGTATTTATTGAGTTATTTTTAGTCTGGGCACTTCCTCCAAGTGTCATGTTTCTTATGCACCATGATCATGAGGGAGGAATATTCAGTTTTATTATGTTTAATAATTCATACCACATCATATCCTATACCATATTTTCAATTTCACTCTTTTGGGAATAGGGATATCAATAGGGTCTAATGTTGGGTGGTCTACTACCTGGAAGTAGTTTGATGGAATGATCATGTGGTTTGCTTGGTGGAAATCCTTTTGGCATGACATAAAATACAACATAATGGTCATCCAACACTAGTTGTAAATCAATATGGGTAGACTCCTTGGTTATTTAAAATTCTTTGTAAAACAATAACACAACAAATACTTCAACACCTTTATAAGCATCTTCATCATCTAGTGATAAATAACAAATTATGAAAATTTAGCTTGTAAATTATGTAGTTCAAATGTCCTACCTTTTGAATGAAAGTGCATGAATAATTCCTAAAAATTCATCTCAATTTTTCCCAAAGTGGTGAGCCATTGCACTCCCAAAATAATGTCAAATCTACCCATAGATTATAAAACATAGTAAAAAATAATAGGATGTCTCCCATAGCAAACTTAATATTATGGCATTTTCCATAATAATTGACTATACCCCCATATATAATCATGACCTAAAATTATGGAGTTAGGTAAATAAAATAGTTCAAACGAGTACATAACTTACTATTGATGAAGTTGTGTGTATTCCCAATTCATTCAACATAGTCACCTTATATATCTTGAGGAAAGCCACCACCTTAAGAGTTTGATGAGTACTAATATCTAAAAGTGTATAATTGAAAATAATAGGTTGAGAATATTTATATTCATACTCATGTTCTTCTATACCTACACCTAATGCCTCATCATCATCTTTATCCTCATTCGTACCTTCGATGTAAAACAAATTATTTTCAACACATCTATGTCCTTTATTCTATTTTATATCAAAACCAAAACATAACCATTTTTCACACTTCTCTTCAATTTTTAAGGTGTTAATCTTGTAGGCTAAGGAAATAATGGGGCTAGGAAATTACATTTGTGATAATTAGCAAAAGGTCTTTATTTGACCAAATATTTTTACTATTTCATGTATGGCATTGGTATGAATTCATATATTGAATTGGGACTAAGCATTTGAACCTCTATTTAGATGTTATTTTTGAGGCCATCGAAGAACATGTCAGTCAAATTTTCCTTAGTGATATCATCCACATGTAAGGAGAGATTATAGAATTAATTAATATAATCCTTCATATGCCCTATTTGAAGTAGTTTGATAGCTGGTTCAAGTAATTTTTTGAGACATTATTGTGACAGCATATTTGTACCTCCTTAAAAAATATAGACTAGGTAACTTGAAGCCCCTTTTTTTATTTTGACCACACAACCATCTATACCAAATGAAATGCTTAGGTTCCAGATACAAAGAGGCCATGACCACCTTTTATGCACATGGATTTTGATGTCTACCAAATAATTTTCTGAATTTATTGATCCAAATGAGTAGATCCTTACCATCAAACTTGTGAAAGTCTACTTTTGACAATAACTACTTTAGACTAGGATTAAAGGTGTGATTGTTTGAATGGGGATGATTAAACTCAAGTGGTGGAGGATTATTTTATGAAGGATAAGCTGTAAGATTCTAAAAATGCCTAGTTATAAGTGTCAATTAATATTTCAAAAATTTTAGTTCCCTTTTTACCCTAATGATGTCCCATTTGACTGCATTGAGATCATCTTTTCACACCATGGTTTATAAATATAATTTAAGTTGATGAACCACCTAAGAAAAAAATGGATCAAAAGTTCTAGACTCCATTTCATCTTTGTGTGGAGTTTTTGGAGTTTATTTCCATTTCCCATGTCCATGAGAGTAAGGAATAACCATGCACAAACCCTAGGATAGAGGGTTTTATCCCCCCCAAAAGTGTCTCAAAATATTATACCATTATGATCGTCTCACTAAGATGAATCCAATGACTAAAAATGTGAACAATAGTGATAAAATTTCACCTTGAAAAGTGTATAAAAAGAATATACCATTGTAATCATCTTGATGAGACAAATCTAATGACTACTAATTTTTACAAAGGTGTACAAAGGTGAAATTTTTTCCAACCTTTTTAAACTATTTTTTTTTAAAAATTAATTCAAAAAATACTTTAGTGATCCACAACACTATATCTATAAAAAAATATGGAAAACTTGCCCAATTTAAACCTTTAATACCACTTATAATGAAATTATTTAGATATTTTCACAATAGAATAATATATCATAGAAATAAGAGTAGAATATGTCAATTCACAACAATAATTGATATAAGAGAAGAATGTTTGATAAATATAGATAAGCCACTTTGAGGAGGCAACCTCCACAACAATACAATAAGAGTGTAATTCATAATATATCTCCAAATACTAACCACTACCTCCTATATATAGTCTACTTATACATGGTTATTTCATTAGCCTAAGTTACTAAGAGAATATATAAATATGCAATAAGATAATAGAAGATGTATGTAATCATCAAACCACACACATCCCTACACACACCATATGTTAAGGGTGTATAAATAAGACTATCCCCTTTTTCAAGAATTTTAGGGTGTATTTCCATATGAACTTTTTGGATTACTCCCCAAAAGGGAATTTGATTTCATAATTGACATTATTCCAAGATTTAATCCTCACTCCAAGGCTTCCTCCAAGATGAAAATGACAAGTTTGGTTGAATTGAAAGCCCAAATTTAAGATATTTTATCCAAAAGGTTAATACCACCAAGTGTTTCACCATGGGGTGCACCTATAGTATTCATGAAGAATAAGGATGGATCTTTTCACTTATGTGTAGACTACCAAATGTTAAATAAGGTAACCATTAAGAACAAGAATACTTTACCATGTATTAATGATATTTTTGATCAAATTTGAAGAAAAATGGTATTTTATAAGATTGATCTTAGAGAAAGATACCATCAATTGAGAATCAAGGAGGAAGACATTCTTAAAACTACCTTTAGGATAATATATGAGAACTACAAGTTCACACTTATTCCTTTTGGGTTAAAAAATGATCCAACAACCTTCATGAACCTTATGAATAATGTTTTCAAGGATTACTTAGATTATTTCATGCTTTTTTTTGGATGACATCATGATCTGTTCCAAGAGTGAACAAGAGCATGTTGAGCATCTACGTCTATTTTTTTAGTGTTTGCAAAAGCATAAGATTTAAGGAAAATTGTCAAAGTGTGTTTTAAAAAAAAAATGTAATATTTGGGTCACATTATTTTAGTATAAGGAATTTATGTAGACCTTACTAAGATTAAAGCCATTATGGAATGGCCAACACCCAAAAATATTCAT
This sequence comes from Torreya grandis, assembly GCA_037957365.1. Classification (NCBI taxonomy): domain Eukaryota; kingdom Viridiplantae; phylum Streptophyta; class Pinopsida; order Cupressales; family Taxaceae; genus Torreya; species Torreya grandis. The sequence continues at coordinate 4,397,164 of JARHVA010000611.1, read as the reverse complement.
GAGGTTCATAGTTTTATGGGTTTAGTAGGGCACTATGGGAATTTTTTTTCCAAATGTCTACAAAAATATAATCTAATCACCTCTTCATGAATAAATATAATATTTTTGTTACTCCATATATGGTATTAGAGCTCTACCAAATGGCCAAGATATTACAATTTTTCAATTGAATTCTTGAATAAAAAAGAATTTTTTCTAAGTGACAATCAAATGGATGTCAAATTTAAGTTTGGAATTAAAAGCTAACACACTCATTATATTACATTCACCCCACCCTCTAGATGCCATTTTAAAACATCTCTCAATTTAATTAGATACTATGTTATTCAAATTATCAGTTAAAAAGAGTAATATTTTGAATGGAATGGTAAGTGTGAATAAGGATTTATAATCTTGAAAGAGAGAATTTATTTAGAACCAATCCTAAAAAAACCAAATCTAAATGGTATTATTGTTGTTATAATATATGATTCTAGGGATGGTTTAGGTGGAGTACTAATGCCAGATGTTTTTTAATTAACTTACAATTCAAATATATTTAAGCCTTACAGGGCCAATTATGCTCCACATGATTTGGAATTTGCTGAAATTATACATGTCTTACAAGTTTGGAAGCATTATTTATTGGGTAAACCATCTAAGCTCAAAACAAACAAATTAAGGCTAACATATATCTTTACTCAACCAAACTTGAATGCTTGATAAAGGTGTTAGTTAGAGTTTTTTTATATTATGATTTTGACATCAGTTACATTAAAGGAAAGGAGAATAGGGTTACAAATTCCCTTAGTTGTAAAAGGTATATATCAACAATGGATACTATCAAAAAACACCCTCTAAAACCAAGTTTTGAGGTTCTCTCCAAGGGATAAATTTTACAAGCAAGTCAAGAGATCCCTAACATAAAATCTTCAAAATCATAGTTATAAAGGATTTCATTTGTAGAATAATAGAATTTTTATATTCAATGAGAGAATCTATGTCTTTGATAAACAAAATTTGAGGCTAACCATGATAAATAATTATGTAATTCACCTTATTTAGGTCATCTAAGTGTAAAAAAATCATGGACAAGTTCAAACCATTGTATTTTTAGAAAGAAATTAAAAAAGACAACTAATTTTATGTCTAGATGCTTAGAACGTAAAAAAATTAAGGCTAAACATGTGCATCCTACTGGGTTTTTGTACATACATGACATTATAGAATTGAAGTGGCAAGTCATTAGTATGGAATTTTCCAAGGGCTACCCATGCTAAGAAACTATCATGATATGATTCTAGTGGTTGTTGATAAACTCACCTAGGTTACATAGGTAATTTGAGTAATGATGCATCAATGCTATAAAAAAAGGTTTGTTAAAATAAATTTACATATTTCATGGGTTTTTAGAAAAAAATATTTCAGATAGAGATCCTCGTATGACCTCAATATTTTGGCAAACCCTTAATGCAACTTTGGACACACATTTTAACTTCACCACAACCTACCATCCATAAATAGGTGGGAAAGTTGAAAGGGTTAATTAAGTTTTAGAGGACCTTTTTAGAATATATTTTATGGATCAATAATACAAAAGGAGATAAATATCTTCCATTAGTTGTGTTTTGCATGGATCATTCCAATCATCCTTGGAAATGGCTCCATTTGAAGCCTTGTATAGTAGAAGTTTTAGGACACCAATTAGTTGGGATAAATTAGAGGATAGAGTGGTTTTTGGACTTGATATACTTGTTGAAAAGGAATAAAATGTAAAACTAATTAGATATAGGTTCAATAAATCCAATGATAGATAGAAAAGTTATATTAATCAAAAGATAGCAATAAGGTAGTTATTAGTTGGAGACAAGGTTTTTATATGAGTCAAGCCTCAAAAGAGCTTTATCAAGTTTGGAAAAATTAGTCAAACTAGTACCCATATATGTGGGACTTTTTGAAGTTATATAAGTGATTAATATTGTTGCATATAAACTTATTTTTCCATGAAACTTAGCTCAAATTCATAGTGTTTTTCATTGACTTATTTTGAAAAATTATGTGACTAATCTTTCACATGTACTTGATTAGATTTATTACAAGTTTTGGATCTAGGAGTGGTAACAATAGAACCAATCAGAATACTCTAAACACATAAACTTAACTTTCATAATAGAGATGTGTCTCAATATAAGTTCTAGTGGGACCAATATTTTGAATACAATGCCATTTGGGAGGATATTGATGAATTTTAGAGGTTGTTTCCTCATTTATAAACCTAATCTATTTTGTTTAACAATTTGCATTTTTATTCATATTATTACTATTTATAATATCATCGAGATGATGACCTATTTAAGGGGAGGAAGATGTTACATCTTGCTTGATCCTTAACAAAAAATATCTATTTTGAGGAAACAACTGATTATGGATTAGTTAGATCCTTATTATGTATGGATAGATGGACTTATTTTTCTATGTTTGCTTACATGGAATATGATATTTCTATTATAAAACTTTGAATTTTAGTACTTAAATTTTATTAAAAAATGTTTAAATTTTATTGTTGCATTTTAATATTATGAATTTGATGATTATGATGATGATGTAGTGGTATTCATATCATATATTTACTGATGATTCTTTACATTATATGATAAAAATAGACTAACTACATTCTTGTGGTCCAAGGTGATGCATGATTTATGTTACCCTCACTGAGCAACATAGATGGAGGACATAATAGGTGGGAGAGAGTTAAATCATGACTACTAGAAGTACATTAAAACTATGGGGGAGTCATCACACGTGCACATTTAATTTTTTGTTTTAATTTATTAGACTATTTTGTCTACAAAAAATATATTAGATTTTCATGCAGTTTTCTTGATAAATGTCCATTTGATCTTGTGTTAATGTGATGGAAACATGTGTTTGACTAGTTGAAATTATAATATTATTGTCTATCCATTTGACATCAGTAGGATTGATTTGTGATTTATTAAAGCATTGTTAATAACATGTTTTGTTGATTAACTTGATAATTTGGTAATTTTTTCTTGGACTACATACTTCTATGTGTTTAACTTACTAAATCATTGGTGACATAACTCAGTCAATTTAATTTCACCTTTGAATTGAGAAACTTACAATGTTAAAACATGTTTTAGAGGAAATTAATCCTTACGAGGTTTATAATCCTTAATTAAATTTTAAATGGTGATTATTAGGCCATTGATATATGAAAAGAGGTTAAGCAATCAAAGCCAAAAAAAAGGGAGAGTGGTATTATTAAAAATGCCAACCTTGTTGATGGCATATGAGACAATTATATTATATTGAAATTTAAAAAATAAAATAATAATAATACACTTTGATGGAAACCCCTAGTTGGACACCTTACCATAGTAAAAGGGCCATAGTTAGAAGTCATTGGTAAGTTAAAACATGTGATTAGGGTTATTTTTCTATTTTTTCCAAGTAAACTAGACTTGAGTCATTTTGCATGGTTTTTGGTCAATTTTCATTGCATTTTGCTTGATTTGGATGGCATTTACTGGACTATCATTCAATTTATTTTCTATGGGTAAAATAGAGTTGTGCATGAAGGAGAAATGGTGAAAATTCCATGGATAAAGGGGGAGTTTATTAGGGTTTTTGTGAGTATATAATAAAGCAAATAAGGACACGACTGAAGGTGGGCAAAGTAAGAAGGATATTAACATGTTTTTATGGAAAATGTCAATAGTTTGGAAAGCAACTAAAGCAAGTAAAATAAAATTTGAGTAAAATATGATATGTTTAATCTTTATTTTGTTGTATTTCAAAATATAAGTGGCTGAATATTAAAAAGGAATTATGTATTTTACTAATTGTTAGATTTGAATCAAATTGATTGAAAAATCCTAACTTTTTATTAAAACAGGTTTTTAAATTTGTATTAAGATAAGGACTTGGTTGAAATTTGTTTGAATGGTGATTTTTTGGTCATAAAACCTTAAATGGGTTAAGTCTCCTTTCTTATGAGGTTTGTTATGTTTAACCTCAAATATAGGGTCTTGCCTCTTTTTGATGGATAAATCAGGGAGTTTAATTTTTTTTCCCTTGTAGAAATCACCACTCTTAAGGGTAAAATGAATTGTAGTGATTAAAATTTCATCTCAACTTGATTTGTTGGTTCTAGTTATTTCAAAACTTGTTAAAACATGTTTATATTAGACTTTCAATACTAGAAAATATAACTAAATTTTATATTTTATTGGTTTATTTTTTATGGTGAATACGTATGAAAATATATTATTTTGTATCAAGTATTAAGGCTCGATTTATTAGACTATGAGATGGGGTTTATTCACCTTATGACTATGGTATGTGACACTTGAAGGAGTCATTAAATCCATCTCATTATATTATGATTATGTATGTTTTGTAATTCATTTATATCTAAAAATATTCAAGGTTTTAGGTTGTGTTATCTTGGTTTTTATACATGAATGTATCCTGCATATTCATGGTTATTTAAGCATATTCATACATAGTTTCAGCCTATTTGATATAGTTTATGAAAAATTAAATGATTTTGGTTGTAGTTAATGTTTATATATTTTTATGATCCTAATGTATACATTGTTTTAGTTCATCTTTCTATATTCATATGAGTCCAATGTATACATAGATGTAGTATATTTTTTAAAATTGTGATAACTTGAATGAATACATGTGTCTATTTTATAAACCATAGTAAATGTAATTATTTACAACTATTATATGTATTAGACAACGCAAAATGCACTAATCAATATATCCCATCTTAGTTTTTGAATTTAAGTTATAAAAGTATAAAATTATAAACTTGAGTACCACCTTTTGGGAGTTGGGAATAGATTGTATCCATTTAATAACTTCTTATCGATGGAGGTAGTAACACCCTTATTGATAAGTGAGTAAGTAATCAATATAGAATATATAGGTTACACCTTTGGTTTTTTATGCTTTGGCCAACATGCCCCACCCTCATTTTTTAGATGGGGACCCTCTTGACTCAACATAACTGCTTCGTTCCTCTTTTATTGCTTACTTAATTATTTGTTTTTATGTTTGAAATCTATGTCTAGTATTTATCCCTTGGGAGTTCTTGGTGGTTTGCATATTTGAGTCCCTTATGGAAATTTTCCAAGTCTAAAAATCTTGAACTTTTTAAAGTCACATTTTAAAATGCTTAAAAAATGTCCTTTTGGGGAAAATCTAACTTATACTTATGCAACTTATCTGAATTTTTATAGAGTATTATGAAGCCTTTCCATTATCAATATAACCCATTTATGTTTTAGTTTAGTATGAATTGGCTAAGTTTTTATGATTGTTTATTTTTTAATTTAGTCATTTTAATTTGAAATTACCTAACCATTGGCTTTTGGATTTAAATTTACTGACTAAGATTTTATTTCTTTTACCCATAAATGCTCAACATTTATCCTTTACCACACAACACTCTTTTGTATCTCTCAATATTCTTGACCCATTTGTAAAAGATTTTTAGTACTTACCCAATTCTTGAATTACTTCCCAAAACCACATGGATTTTTTATGATACTTTATGTGACTTAAGTGATTCAAAAAACCCTCTAGGTGAGTAGGTTTGTAAGATTTCACCATGTGGTATTATCTTATTAACCCGCTATCATAGGGTCATCCATACATTAGTAGACCCTCTAGGTGAGTGGGTTAGTGGTATTATGCCATGTGGCACCATCTTAGTAACCCACTATCTCTAGGCCATCCATATATTAGTAGACCCTCTAGGTGAGTGGGTTATCAATATTATGCCACATGGCACCATCTTAGTGATCCATTATTCTAGGGTCATTCATACATCAACAAAACTTCCAAGTGAGTGGTTTAGTAAGATTGTGATATGTGACACCATCTTGATGACCCACTATATCAAGATTGTCTGTACATTAGTAGACCCTCTAGGTGAGTGGGTTAATAGGATTTCACCACATGGCATCATCCATAAGACCCATTCACCTAGATTTGTCCATATTACTTTGGTATGCATATTATCTTATTGCACTGAGTCTAAGGAATAGTCAAAACATATTGAACCATAGTTATGTATTAGAAGATCATGAAACAACCATGTGGTAAGACCTTTCCACTAGAGGACACATTGGCAATGATGTCAACAAGACACTAGCTTAAATTTGATGGCTTGTCTAGATGTTAAGAATGTCAAAACCTGAGATGGAACTGTGAATTAAATTTTATTTATAGAATCAAGTTGTAGATTATTTCTCACCAAAATTGATAAAATAAGGGGTATAAATTAATCCCAAACTTGACGTAATTCAATGGACTTTAATGTAATTAAACTTCTAATTCAATCTAGGAGCTCAAAATATTGAGTTAGAATTGATGTATACATCAAGTTAACCTCTGAATTGAATGAAACATTATTAATATGGCATGAGTCATAACATGGAATGAAAATTATGACTATGTACAAGAAGTATAAGACAAATTACAGCCTTTAAGAGGGGTGGCCCCTAAACTATAAATTAAGGTTAAGTTGGCAAAATTTGTTAGAACTTTAACAACATTCCCTAATCATCATTGAATATTGTAACTACCCCAATAGTGGGTTAAAGGAACTTCATGGAATTTTTTTTTATATAAGGGACATTATTTACCTTTGTAAGGGTTGATACTTTGTGCAAATAAACTTTGTCAAAATCAAATCAAAATCAATTTTATTTGTTTTCACTTTATCTTCTCACCTGAGATTTTATCAATGGTTTCTTATTTAGAGTTTATGTCTATGATAAGGAATTGAAGATGTGATCTATTACTTAATGAATGTAGTAATTATATTGTGCCTATGCTAATCTAGTTTACTTATAAGTTATTTTTTTTGCTTTAGAACACTCTTTACTTTATGTTCTTGAAACTATAAAGTAATTTTAAGGTCATGTGTGTAGGATACTATAGGCATTTTGAGGTGTTTATTTTTAGTGAAGATTTTTTGAGTTAGGCATTCAAGTTTGTGTCCTTTGAAGCTCGTCCATTGGGTGATTAAGTTTGTGTAAATATTGAACTGAGCACACATTGGTATAACTTTGACTTGGCATATTCCAAATCTTAAAGCATTTAAATTATTATAATAAAAAATCCCCTTTTTTTCTCTCCTTTTTCCTTATTTTTATGTTTATTTTGAGACTAAAATACCCTTACATTATTTTAGAAATCAATAAAATTAAAATACAAAGTAGGTTAGGATAAAGGAAAAATAAGAAAGATTTATATTTAAGCATGATAGTAAGATTATGGTGGTAGTAGTCACCCCTCCTAGAGGTTATTACTACTATGCTACATCATGGAGACACATACATGTAGCTAAGCCCTAGATTGATCTAGATATCAATCCTAAAAAAATATGAAGTTCCTTTATTATCCTTTAGCTTCCTCTCTCTATTTCTTAACCTCATAAGTGTTCTAGGAGTAGGATTTTGGAGTGAATAAAAATTGATGCTAGAAGGAGGGCTATTTGAACGAGTAATAATATTTTAGATTTGCCATTTTATAAAATATTGTCCCCTATACCTTGATTTTTTTTGTTTATTTTATCAAACAACTAACACTAGAAGGGGGGGCTTTTGAGTTGTAGTTTAATTATTGATTAAGCTCAAGATTAGTTGTAAACTGCTAAATGTTGTTAATAATTGGTTACGAATTGTTATATGCTTTTAAATTCACTAACTTTTGATTTTTTACTTCTACTTATTTCCCATCTATTGTAAGTTTAAACACATGAAATAGTTGGCCTAATAAGAGTATTTATGATTGAATTATTTATGGTAAACCAAGTTTGATCCTAGTGTGCACATTACTTGGTCCCAATATATATATGGGAGGTTGATTATCTCACCCTTATAAATCCATAAAAGAGATCTAATGGCTAGAGGTAGACCTAATCCTTTATTTACCCCTATTAGCTCAACCTCTCAAACTAACCCAAATTAATGTATACCCATGACATTACCTATATATTTGTTAGTAGGGTCTGTAATAAATGTAATTGGGGTTGTCCATGACTTACTTAGGAACATAAAGAGATACTTACCAAGATTCACTTCTAGTGTAGGAAGGACTACAAAAAGAGCATGTGACATCATATAAAGCTAGATTAAGGCTTATCAATGTTGAACATAAAGACATGGCTTGTATACTATTACCCTTCAAGTTATGGATGCATCATATGATTGGTTTCTAAACCTTCTCAAGGATTACATCACAAGTTGGGACCATTTTAGCAGTATTTTCCTAGCCCAATTTGGGCAAGTCATAGATCCATACATCTTATATCAATAGTTTAAATGAATTAAGTAAGATCCCCATGAGCCTATTAGGAATTTCAATGCCCATTTCTAGAAGATGTATATCCAAGTCACCAATATTTATAAAATTGATTCTTATCTAGCATTGGATATGTATAAAAATGTATTCAACCCATGGACTATAATTTTCTTAAGACAAGACCTTGTGGTAATAACCTTACCTTTGTCATATGTTAAAGATATCAAAGTTGATAGATAGATCAACCCATAAGGTCAAATGATGGATCCCATCCCTAATTCATTACCCAACATACCAACCTTGAACCTCATTCCTAGAGTAAACCAAAATGTGCTTATGTCTCAAACTTACCAATAGCTAACTAACTTTTTTTGAGACATGCTGCTCTAAATCAACACTTGGGTTTTCTTAACCCAATGAACAATGAAATGGTTCCATAATTATAAAACCAAAATAAATTATTAACACATAAAAATATGCAAACCATACCACAAGAGTATACAAAAAATGAGTTGGATTCCATCCAATGAATGGTGCTAATACTAAGTATGACTTACTTAGACTACAAAGATAAATGGGAAACTTTGGTAATAAGATTTCAAATAATAAATTCAATTACCAGAGATAAAATATAAATTACAATCATCCCTAAAATCATCCAAAGCCTTCTCCTAATAATCTAACTAAAATCAAAATTCATGCAATAACCCTTTTGACTTGGTGTCATGTGCATAACACATTCCAACATATCGTGATTGATTACATTGAATTTTTCATTGCCTTTGATATTATCCAAAGGGAAATGGAATAATATGAGGCAATGTTAAACCAATTTGAATCATATAATATTGGTAGGCTGCTTAGCATAACCATGGTGTTATAAACCATGGAGTTTCCTATCCAAGAAGAGAATAAACTATAAGAGAGTGCTAATGAAGTGCATCCTTTGAAAAAAATTCAAAGAATAAATTATGGCCTGAAGAAGTGACATCAATAACATCCCCTCACTACCTCAAATCCTCTAAACAATCCCAAAAATACTTCTAATCATGATGCTAGGAATGACCCTCCACCTCCAAATTTTAGTGAGTGTAATGCCCACATGGAGACTCAGCTAACTCAAGGCAAAGTTGGAGATCATATTGTGGAAGATATGAAAAACATCAAAGCCAACATCACATATCATGAACTTGATCAAATAACTTATAAACATGATATTTTTCTCAAGTCACTAAAAAACTAGTCCATCCCAATTAAAAAACTACTCAAACCAATGTATTCATTAATAATAATAAGACTAAAATTTCTCATTTTATTTTAACTATTAGACTACTTGGGAAGAATATGCGTAATTTACTAGTAGAATTAGGAGCTTCGACTTGATGGTCCAACAATTTTATCAATGGAATGAAAATCAAGTTATACTTCATAATTCAAGTTTGAATGAGAGAAAACATTATAATATAAAATCCAAAATGGCCATTCATTTCAAATTCCTAATGAAACTCTTCCTATTCCTATAAGAATGGAAAAATTATTGAATAAGACAAAAATCACACACATACTAGACACCTAGGATTAATAACAACTATATATAATATTGTTACATCCTCCCTTAATTTATAGGGGTCTTTGTCAAACCAAGCATTCCTATGAACTTTTTGATTTTTTTCTCATTCAAACACTTTTGTCAATATGTCTATTGGTTGTTCTATTATAGGGAAATGTTGCAACTTGACATTGACATATTTCACATAGTGATGAACCAAATGAAACTTAGTATTGATATACTTGGTTTGGTCATGAAGGATTAGATTCTTTTCTATCAATATTATAGAAGTGTTATTAACCATGATAAGTTTTGATGAAACTTATTACTCCTAAAAATCTTAAGGAACCCTTATGATCCATAAGATATCTCTAGTTGCTATAAAACAACCACATATTCTACTTCTACTAAAGAAATTATTGATAATTATTACTTATTGGATTTCCAACTAATAATTATTGTTCCCAAATTCATCATAAAACTTGAGGTGGACTTTCCATCTTTATGATCACCAACATAGTCAAAATATGAATACCCGACCAGTTTGAAGTCTCTTTCCCTAGAGTATTTGAGACCAAAATATTATGTTCCTTAGAGATATTTGAGGACCCCTTTTTGCTGCTACCCAATTATTATCCATGGATTGTTGTATGAATATTGAGAGGAAACTAAATATAAATGCTATATCTAGTCGAGTTATGGTCACATTAATCAAACTTCTAATGAGTTGTTTGTATTTAGTGGCATTAACTAGATCTATTGAATCTTCGAATGCCAGTTTGAGATTATGTTCCATGGGCATGCTGAGAGGTTTACAATATTCCATTTTGAACTTTTTTATAATGTCACCCAAATACTTCTATTAAGTGATGAACAAAAACTTTGGTTTTTAAATTAATTCAATACCTAAGTAGTAATGAAGGTAACTATTAGCCAAATTTGGCCCACATAAAAAAAAGTGCTTAAATCTAGAATGAGATGCTAATCAGAGTTCCATTTAAAGGGTGATCCAATGGTGAAAAGAGTAAATATATTTTAGAAAAAGATCAAATTTCATTTTCAAGTTTTTTGAAACACTTTAATCAAGCTTAAAATGTGAAGTTGGTGATCTTAGATAACCAGACCATCACAACACGTCTTTCAAGAATGAATGGGTCAATCTAGTTGTGTATTTGATAAATTCACTTAAGAATACTATTAGAGCTAGAAGATCACATGGAAATGAAGTGATTCATGCCTAAATAATATTAGTGTAGGTTTTTATTTTTCACTATTTATTAATTAGAGAAATTGTATTTCTTGTGCATACATGGAGTTTTCCTACTTTTTTGGGATAGGCTAGCTTATGTGGAGGTGTATGTCATAGATGTGTCATAGGTGCCATAAGAATGTTATAAGTAACTCCCTTGATGGGAGTTACTTCTCTATTCTTAGCACCTTGTCACCACCTTTCATGGAGGAGTTACATTCTATTCTTGGGGTGCTTTGTCCACCTTTTGTGGAGGAGTTACTTTCATACTCTCCTATTTGTAGTCCTCACTTTGGCCAATCTATGTTAATCAAATTTTAGTTTTCTCCATTTTGTCTTGTGAAATTTCTCTTATTGTATTATTTTCAAATTGCTTTAGCATCTATGTGGTGTGCACTTGCTTCAACTTATGTGATCACGTCTCCATTGCACTCGCATTATCCAAATTCTGGCAATAACTTCGATATGGTATCAGAGCTAACCCAGTAATCTTATGTGTATGATTATGCTTTTAGCTTATTTTAAAATCAAGAGGAGTGGAGTTTTCTTTATTTTTTAATTCTAGATTTAGTCTAAAATAAAAAAAATCTATCAATATCACTTCTGGTATCATTTCCTTGGGAATCCTTGGCCTTTGGTTGTCTTCACTTCAGGGAGCAACATTCAATAGCAAAAGGAGCTACATTCAATAGCAGGAGGAAGGTTGGCGCTCAGATTTTGCCTTCAGTTCCAACAAGGTGTAGCAGTAGCTTTCTTCCAGCAAGGTGCCTTCTGCAAGATCTTCCTTTCTGCAACACCTTCTACACTCCTGTTTGCCATTCAGCTAACTTTTTCTTATTTGTAGTGCCTTAAGCCGTACGGTGCCCAGGTCTGCAGGTTAGTTTTGTTTTTTTGCTAAAAACTCAAAACTGCACCCTTTTTTGGACACCACTACTGCATCTATTTTGCTATCTAAAAAAATAGAAGTGTGCCCTCTTTTTTGGTAAAGACATTCTGCTACTTCCTTTCAGCAAGGTGCCTCAGTTAGGCCATACACCAAGCAGCAGGTCTGTATTTAATTTTTTGTCTTTTCTGAGTCAAAATTCTAGACTGTTTGCTTTTAGACGCCCCTTCCTTACTTGGCATCCTATTTGGCACCCCTTAGACATGTGGCATCCTTCAAAACTATCTTTGTTTTTTTGTTTTCAGTCTAAAATTAACTTGTAAAAGAAAAATCAGTCAATTTGACTGAGTATTTAATTTTTTATATAGTTTTGTTTTTTGGGGGTTTAAATTAAAACTTGTATCTTCGACCTACGAAGATGAAGGGTGAGGCCCGGGTTGGTAGGAGGCCAATTCTCCCTCACACAAACTTCCTTTGGATTCCTCATTCTGTGTTGAATCCAACGAGTGGTTGGAAGGCCACTTTCTTCCCCATAATAGGCATTTTTAAAATGTTTTAGTGCTTCTATTTGCAAAAACACTAGTTTACGAGAAAATTGTAACTTTAATATCTTGCAAATAGTAGTGCAGTTTTGGGTGCTATTTTTTGAAAAAGTGCTTATAATTCAATTTTATACAATGTAGGCTTGTTATTTGTCAAAAATGCACTAGTTTATAAAGTGCCATAAATTTGAGTCTCTCGAGATGCATTTTCGGCTGAGTCCGACGTCCTGTTTGCTTTAGTGTTGCACTAATTGCTCTAAGATGCATTTTTGGCTAAGTCTGACGTCTTTTGAGAATGCACTTTCATATTTGGGGGGGTGCTCAATATTTTGGGGGGGGTGTGATTGCTTTTGACAACTTGCTTTCATTCTCCTTTCTACATAAATTCACAACTTGCAATCAACACAATTGCACCTAAATTTAGCTAAAAATAGATTATTTTCAACTTAAACCCCTAACACCCTTCAACTATCATGAATGGAAAGTTAAAATTTCAATCATTCCTAGAAGTAAAGGGTTGTATAGGATCACCATGGGTACAAAAGTAAAACCCAACACAAATGCTGAAAAGGTCAAGTGGTACAACCGTAGTGATGAAGCCTTTGGATTACTGAGCTTGTCTGTGTCTCCAAAACTTCTCTTCCACTTAGAATCCTCCCAAACTCCTAATGACATATGGGACACCTTAGAAAATTTATTTGGGAAACTTGATGAGATGAGAGGTCATGAGCTCGAAAATGAACTCATAAGTCTAAGTCCTAGCAACTTTGACACCCTACAGGACTTCTTCACTAAGTTTAAGGCCCTTAGATTGAAATTGAAAGAGTGCATGATAGAGAAGAAAGATGATCAACTTATTATTTCTATTCTCACAAAGTTAGGTCCAAGCTATTCAGTCTTTGTCTCCACTTTCCATGCCACAAAAAGTGCCCTTGGCACTACATGGAAAATGCCTTCTTTGGATTCATTCATTGCCGACTTGACTAGGGAGCAAGATAAGCTAATTCAAATGGGCATAATGAAGTATACTCAACCCCAAGCTTTGATATCTAGAAATGGTAAGGATAAGACTTCAACAAAGGAGAAGAAGAAAAAGAACAAGGACCAGGAGAAGAAGAAAGAAAACAATAATCTTGCCAAAAACAACACTGAGTCTTCATCCTCCGATGCTAAACCTAAGAAGGAGAAGGTTAAGTGTGCCTATTGTAAAAAGATAGGGCATGATGAACACAAGTGCATGAAGAAACAAATAGATCACCTAACTCATCTTCTAGAGAAGAACAACATAGGTGTTCTTGAGTCCATCAAGCAAAATTCATCTACCCAAGATTCTACTAAGGCAAAAGGCAAGGGTAAGGAGAAAGAAAAGGGCAAGGCCCTTGTAGCTACAATAGCTTCCACATCTTCATGGCTCATCGACTCAGGTGCTTCTCACCACATGGGCTCTTCACTAGTTGAGTTTTCATCTTTAGAGCCTTGTAGCATGACTTCAATTAGTTTAGGTGATGCCACATTAGTTTCCGTTGGAGGGAGAGGGTTAGTTGAAATGGAAGGAGGAACATTCAATAATGTTTTAAGTGTTCCTTCTCTTTGAAATAATCTCATATCAGTGTACCAATTCACTCACATTGGTCAGGGCATGAGAGTTGAGTTTTCACCAGATTCAGTGTCTATCACGGAGTTGCATAGTGATACTATAGTGGTAGTGGGTAGGGCAGATCACCAAGCCAGGTTATACACCTTCTCACATTTTGCATCAGATTCTTCTCCAATAGCATTGTTGACTCATTCAGATGGAGTTAGAAAATTATGGCATGAGCAATTTGGCCACCTTAACTACCACTACCTTGAGCAACTTTGCGAACATGACATGGTCATTGGCTTGCCTCATGTCTAATTCTCAAAAGGAATTTGTTAAGGGTGTTCCCTTGGGAAGCATCTCGAAGCAAAATTTGACAAAGGCAAATCTTGGAGGGCTTCACAACCTTTGTAGTTAGTCCAAAGTGATGTATCAGGACCCTTTCCCAAACCATCTTTCACAAGGGCCAAGTACATCCTCACTTTCATTAATGATTTCTCTAAGTACACTTGGATATATTTTCTCAAACAAAAGTCTGAAGTGTTTGAAAATTTTCTAGACTTCAAACCTCTTGTTGAGAAATAGAGTGAGAAATCCATCAAGGTTCTTCAAATTGATAATGGAGGGGAGTATGTCAGCATCAGATTTAAATAGTTTTGCACTTTAGAGGGGATTGATTTGCAGTGCACAGTCACTTACAGTCTTTCACAGAATGGGGTTGCAAAACACAAGAATAGGTTCTAAGAGATGGGTAGCTATATGATTCACTCCAAATCCTTACCACCATAGTACTGGGCTGAAGCCATCAATTGTGCTTGCTACATTCAAAATAGGGTTCCTCACAAAGCTTTGAAAGGGATAACACCCTTTGAAGCTTGGCATAAAAGGAAACCTGATGTTGAGCACCTTAGAGTTTTTGGATCCCCACCCATGGCCTGCATTCCAAAGAAGAAACACAAAGCTATGGAATGTCAGTCTAAGCCTTACATCTTTGTAGGATATCTGGATGGTATTAAGGGATATCACCTTCTATATCTAGTCACTCATGAGTTGTTCATCGAGAGAAGTGTCCATTTTCAGGAGAGTTCTAGAGACTCAACTCTTGACACTTCTCCCTCATCGGATCTACTTCTTCATGATGATTCCTCATTAGATTCAGATCATCCACCAATAGGTTCTTGAGCTAGAGTCATCTTCTTCTTCTTCTTCAAGTTTAGACAATGAAGACAGTGATGTAGAGTCGTCCACCCCTAGTCAATTAGAGGATGAGGAGTTGCACCTGACTTGCCCACTTCTGGGCCACTTTGGGCTAGACAGACACTTGAGAGTGCTGGCACTTGGGCAGGAGATCCTGTGGATGATAGACATACTAGGGGGATTTTTAGAGAGATACACAGCCTTCTTTGCTACAGTTTTAGATCCATAGACTTTTTGAGAGGCATCGAGGGTACCTGAGTGAGATAATGCTATGGAGGAAGAATATTCTTCTTTAATCAAAAATAATTTATAGAATCAAAATCAATAATATTTTTCAATGAATGAGTACTAGGATTAGTTTACCAAAACTTTATATTATGTACCTCAATACTAAAAAGATGAGAGATTAAGGATCAAGAAGTTTATCATAGGATTAAAACCCTAGATCAGTGGAGAGGTAGATGCTCATGGACCTTATATAGAGGTGTTCCAACCTTTTTTTTGTAAGATATTCACTAGGAAGCCACCTTTTTGGCCTAGAATGTACTTAGACCCTATTATTTGTGAAAATTGGCTTGAATAGACACTATGGAGGAAGAATATTCTTCTTTAATAAAAAACACTTGGGATTTGACTTCACTTCCTAAGGGAAGAAAGATGGTTCGATGTAGGTGGATATATCAGACCAAGTTTGTAGTAGATGGGTCAGTTGATAAGTACAAGGTGTGATTGGTCACTAAGGGTTTCTCACAGGTGGCAAGCATTGACTACTCAGAGACCTTTGCACCCATTGCAAAGATGACTTCTATTCAACTCACCTTGGCTATTGCCATAGTACATGGTTGGGATGTGCATCAGATGGATGTGAAGAGTGCCTTTCTTCATAGAGACCTAGAGGAGGAGATCTACATGGAGCAACCACCAAGATTTGTTCAAGATTCTTCCTTAGTATGCAAACTTAGGAAATCTATCTATGGCCTCAAATAAGCCCCTTAGGCTTGGTATGCCAAGATGGATTCCTTCCTTCTCACAATGGGTTTCACTAGGTGCCATTCTGATCCCAATGTCTATTTCTTGTGGTAGGATGATTCACTTTTGATTTTGGTTTTATATGTTGATGACCTTTTAATCACCAGGAGTTCTTCATCGGCTATTGTAGTGGTGAAGGCATCTCTTCAGGATAGATTTGACATGACAGACTTGGGTTTGTTGCACTTCTTCTTTGGCATCAAGATCTCACAGACAGATTCAGGGATTTCTCTTACACAGCCTAAGCATGCTCTTGACTTAGTGGCTCGATTTCACATGGCTGATTGCAAGCCATCTCTAACTCCCTTTCTATCAAGAGTCAAGCTTGAGGATGATTTTTCTTCACCATTAGTTGATGCCACTTAGTATCGACAATTTGTTGGTAGTCTCATCTACTTGACTCACACCAGGCCCAACATTTTATATACAGTGGGACTTGTCTCCAGATTCATGTAGGAACCCCATGAGCTACATTGGAAAGCAGCTAAGAGGATCTTGCATTACATATAGGGTTCACATAGATATGGGATTCATTATAGATTTGGCATAGATGTTGACTTGGTTGGATATATGGATTCAAACTAGGCTAGTGATTCACAGACTCGCAAGTCCACTTTTGTTTATAGTTTCTCTCTAGGTTTAGGTCTTATCAGTTGGTCTAGCAAGAAGCAAAATGCTATTGCTATATCATCCACATAGGCAGAGTATAGGGGAGCTATTAATGTAGCTATTAAGGCTATTTGGCTTTAGGGTATTCTTTCTGAGTTTGGCATTCCTATCAGGTAGCCCACCATCATTTATTATGACAACTAGAGTACCATTTAGATTTGTAGGAATCCAGTTCAGTACCAGTAGACTAAACACATAGAGATTCACATGCATTTGATTCGGGAGCTTATTCATAGTTAGGTCATTGACTTGATATTTTTCCAGTCTTCAGAGCAAATTGTAGACACCTTCACCACACCTTTCACCGAGAGCAAGTTCATTCATATACGAGCTCTTCTTGGGGTGCGGTCTACATCTGTAGCAACATCATCTTCTGGGGGGGCCTTCTAGCCTCTTCTTTTCTTTTATGTCTTTCTTTTGGGGGGGAGTTTTTTCCTACTAGTTTTCTCCTTTTCTCTATCTTATGGGAGATTGCATTTGTACATGGGGACCTCATCAGGCATAGTTGCCGGGACCCATTTTCTATTTCCACACTGCCACCTAAACTGTGCTTATGGGGGGGTATTAGTGTAGGTTTTTATTTTTCCCTATTTATTAATTAGAGAAATTGTATTTCTTGTGCATATATGGGTTTTCCTACTTTTTTGGGATAGGCTAGCTTATGTGGAGGTGTGTGTCATAGATGTGTCATAGGTGTCATAAGAATGTTATAAGTAACTCCCTTGATGGGAGTTACTTCTCTATTCTTAGCACCTTGTCACCAACTTTCATGGAGGAGTTACATTTTATTCTTAGGGTGCCTTGTCCACCTTTTGTGGAGGAGTTACTTTCGTAATCTCCTATTTGTAGTCCTCACTTTGGCCATTCCATGTTAATCAGATTTTGGTTTTCTCCATTTTGTCTCATGTAATTTCTCTTATTGTATTATTTTAAAATTGCTTTAGCATCTATGTGGTGTGCACTTGCTTCAACTTGTGTGATCACGTCTCCACTGCACCCACATTATCTATATTCTAGCAATAACTCTGATAAATTATGCTCTAGAAATTTTGTATCTTGATGAGGTTGCTATCTCAAGATATAGGTCTTTAAAGTTGAA
This sequence comes from Torreya grandis, assembly GCA_037957365.1. NCBI lineage: Eukaryota > Viridiplantae > Streptophyta > Pinopsida > Cupressales > Taxaceae > Torreya > Torreya grandis. The sequence goes on along the minus strand of JARHVA010000611.1, from coordinate 4,379,037 downwards.
CTTATAAAGTAGAATGTATGTGTAAATTTCAAATTTGAGCCTCATGAAATAGACATTTAAAATCAAATGAGCCCAAGGTTGAATGTGAAACTAAAAAGTGGAAATATCTTAGGTGCCCACATGAATATATAATTGTGTATGGTGACTGAAATGTTAGGACTTATTCCAAAGTCTTAACGTTAGGTTAGATTTTTGGTAGGTAATAAATAATTATTGTAAATGGGGCATGCATCTTTTAGTAAAGACACCCCCATAAAATAAACTTAGTTTAATTATTAGGTAGTTTCAAGGTTTTATATTTATTAATTAGAATTACCTTACGGGTTGTTTTCTCATATTTAGTTGGTTATAGGATTAGTTATTTTTACCAGTCATTGGTAAAAACTACATAAATCCATGTTTGCATTGTAAAAGGGTTAATGGAGTAAAGGCACCCTTATGTACTTGTTTTTTTGAAATTAATAAAATACTTGTGCACTCGCACTAAGTAGGGACAAGGTTCAACCTAATTTGGTTTAAGAGTTATCAGTGGTATCAGAGCGTGGTTATTTTGGGAGCTTGGTGAATTCAAAGGAGCAAGGTGAAAAATCAATTCACGTGATATCATTTGGCATGAAATAAGGTATGCCATATAGTATTGGTTTAAATATTTTGAAAAACTATTAAATTATTTTAATTTTTTAAATATTATTTATATTTAAACCTGTATATTTTCCATATACCACAGTCTAGTCTTTTTTGATCATTCATACTCCATTGTCTTGTGTTCAAACCTCTTCATCTAGCATACAAATGAATTTTTAGCATTTTAATGTTATTAAATTCATTGTTTTTTGGCCAAAACTAGATTTGTACAGCCTATTTATTTGAGAAAAACCTTTGTAATATTTATTCATGGCTGCCATTATTGATTCATCTCATTCTCAGGCCTCTTAATAGCTAAAACACCTGCCAATCTTGATCAAATGATATTAAACCCCTATTTTTTGCATTCAAATTGTAAATCTGAGAATTTTTTGAACTTGTACGGCCTATGGTATGGCCTTTCATGCCCAGGCTTTAATTTTATATCATTCCCTGCAAATACACCTCAAAAAATTTATAAAAACTCAGTGAAAATCCTTTTTACCCAGCCTGTACAGATTTGTATGGCCTATGAGAGATAAAACAGGTGAAAAGAAAATTCCTAGGAGCTGCCATGGCACTGCAGTAAAATTTAGAAATTTATGTTTGCTGTTTCTAATGTTTTTTGATATAAAAAATTTGTCTTAGTGGGTCCCATGGGAGGAAGCTTCCTTGAGAAGGCTGTAAAAATGGAAAAATTTGAATTTATTTACTCATATGTATTTTTTTTTAAATTTCCCCTCATACACAAAATCTAAAATAATTAGAAATTTCTGAGTATAATGTTTTGCAAATGCTCTTAGAGCAATTGGTTAAGCTTATTTTGTTAGAAGCTTGTAAAGGAGGAGGTCAAGGGTTCAAATCCCTTCTTTTTGGAGATTTTTTTTTGCTTTGGAATATTTTTTTTGAAAAAGGAATATTCTCTTTTTAAATCTGAATATTGTAAAACACATACTTATTGTATTGTGTTATTTAATTTTTCAAAAAAAGGGAAATTCAATCATATTTCTTTTTCATTGTTGTGGTGAGATAATGTTGTAATTTAGAGAAATAAGGGTGTAATCATTGATTTTTTGGTGAGGTTAAGTACAAAACCCATAAAAAATACTTATTTTTCTTTTACACTCTACACAGAGGTTAAGTGCAAAACCCTATAGAAGCAGTGTCTTGTGCAATGAGTGTGATATTTGTTTCATTTCTTTTGCATTTTGTTACACTTTTCTCTACTACACTTGATTTCATTTCAAAATTCCAAAAATTTAGAATTTGCTTTCAGATGGTGATAGATTAACAATTTCCAATTATTCAGATTGGAAATGATTGATGGAGGCTTCACTAGTGTTTAATGAGTTATGGGATATTGTTAAGAATACAAATCCCACATTGCCAACAGAGCAAACTAAATTTGATATATTCAATTTGCATGATTCTAAGGCCTTAGCTCTCATTAAATGTTGTTGTACTTGTGATACTTATGTTCATATTGAAAATTCTCTGCATAGTTACACTGCATGGAAAACACTGTCAGATTTGTATGATAAGAAACCTAAGCATAAGAAGATAGATATTCATATGCAGTTGTTTACTTTGTCATTAGATGAAGATGGGGATATGGGAGAATATATTTCTAAGTTGAAAAATATCACTACTGAGTACACTAAGGCTAGTTTTGGAAAACTAGATGATGACCTCATAGTTATTGCTACTTTGAAAGGACTACTAGGATCCTATAGGAATTTTGTTGAAATGTTGCATGTCTCTGACAAGATCACAGGCATCACCTTTGATAAGTTGGCTAAGTTTCTCATCCAACATGACCTCTCTCTACCCAAGAAATCCAAGAAAATTGAAGAAGCCCATGTTTTAGAGTCAAAGCATAGTTCATCTTCATCTAGGCATCAAAACAATAGAGGAAACAGTTATAGAGGGGGTCGAGGTTATAGAGGAGGCATATATCAAAATAGTGGTAGGGGTCATTCAAATAATCAATAGTCTAATCAATCACATTCACATGAAACAAGTGATCGAGGACATGGTCACAACTCATATAGGGGTAGAGGTCGAGGTAGATCAAACATTCAGTGTCATAAATGTGGAAAATTTGGTCACATTGCCTTACAATGTAGGATTCCTTTTGATAAAATTCAGAGGCCACAAAAAGTGTCTAAGACTAACTCTTCTCAGTATGCCGACATGACTATGATGAATCTAGTAATGTTGCCCATGAATCTGCATTCACTACTTTGGGGCACATTGATTATATTGAATATGAGGCTAGAGATGAGCTCACAGATGTATGGGTTTTAGACACAGGAGCAACCAAACACATGACATTTAGGAGAGATTTCTTTTGGTCTTATAAGGAAGCTTCTCTCTCTCCAGTTGCCTTAGCAGATAAGTCTATGCATACACCACTAGGACTTGGATCTATTTAGATTCTTCTTCCTAATGGGTCTATAAAATACTTGGAAGATGTTTGGTATGTTCCCACATTGAAGAAACACTTACTTTATTTGGTAACTATTCAAAAGAAAGGTTATCAAATTATGCTTGAAAATGGGCTCATTTACATCAGTTCAGTGAAGGATGATTATAAAACAATGTATACAGGATATGAAGATGGAAACTTGGTTAGATTGCATTGTAAGGTGCTTCCTCCCAATATAGAACTTGTAGCAATTGTTGACATAGGTACAATTACTATGTCTACACAGTGGTTATGGCATCTCCGCTATGGACATTTGAATATCCACTCTTTAGTGGATTTACAGAGATATGGTATGGTGAATGGGTTGCCCACTTTTCACAAAGATAGTATTCTTTGTGAGTCATGTGTTTTGGGCAAACAAAATCGGGAAAAATTTCCTAAACAGTCATCTTGGAGAGTTAATAGATGTTTACAGTTAGTTCATAGTGATGTATGTGACATGAAAAAGTCATCCATTGGTGGGTGTAGATACTTTGTCTTGTTTATTGATGACTTTTCTAGGATGACTTGGGTATTCTTTATGAAAAACAAATCTGAAGTTTTTGCTAAGTTTGTTGATTGGTTACACTTAGTCGAAAAAGAAACAGGTTCACATTTGGCCACTCTTTGTTCAGATAATGGAGGTGAGTATACCTCCAATGAATTTTTAGATTATTGTTGAGAACATGGTATTCATCGACAATATAGTAATGCTTATACTCCACAACAAAATGGAGTATCTAAATGAATGAATAGAACTTTAGAAGGCACAACACGTGCCATGTTGCACTATAAATAGTTTAATGATAAGTTTTGGGCTGAAGCTATTGGTACTATAGTGTATTTGAGAAACAGGTCCCCCACAGTTGCACTTTTGGGAGAAACTCCATATGAGGTATGGTATGGATTTAAACCAAAAGTTAAACACTTGAAAGTGTTTGGATGTGTTTGTTTTGCTTTGGTTCCTATTAAACATAGAACTAAGTTGGAACCACGAAGTTGAAAATGCATCTTTCTTGGTTATTCTGAAGATAAAAAGGGGTTTCATTTGTTTGCATAAGATTCAAGCAAATTCATAATGAGTCGACATGTAATATTTGATGAGTTTGGGACTCTGAACACTGTAGAGATTGATTCTCAACTTGATAGATTAGAGAGGAAAAATACAAAAAGAGATAAGGGTTTGAATAATGGGGATAACTCTTCAAAGTTATGGTATGAGACTCAAATTCCTTCACTTTCCTCTCCTTCATCTATAAGTTCACAAGTTGATGACTTAGAAATTGTTGAAAATTCTCTAAGTCCCCCTTCGAATGATGCACATGTTGAGAATTCTGGAGTCCCTAATTTGAATAATTAGTCTAAGTATCCAAAATGGGCTCAAAGTACTTTTTTTGACTTGATAGCAGATGAAGTTGGTTTAATAGGGCCCAAGAATTCTCAAAAATAGGTAAACTATGCTATGGTTGTTACTGCTTCTTCCACTGAGCCATCCACTTTTGAGGAGGCATCTACTAAACATGTTTGGCAACATGCAATGAAATGTGAGTATGATTCCATACTTAACAATAATACATGGGTTTTAATTGATCCTCCTCGACATGTTAAACCCATCAGATGCAAATGGGTTTATAGGACTAAGTATAAATCAGATGGCTCCATTGATAAACATAAGGTATGACTTGTTGCAAAAGGATATGTGCAACAAGAAGGTATTGACTATGAGGAAACATTTTCACCAACTGCCAAATGGCACACTATTGGTATGGTACTTTCCTTAGCAGCATAAAATAGTTGGAAAGTACATCAATTAGATGTTAAAAGTGCTTTTTTAAATGGTGATTTATAGGAAGAAGTCTATATGAAATAACCTCAGGGCTTTAAACAGGTGGGTGCTAAACACAAAGTATGTAAATTGATAAAAGCTTTGTATGGACTCAAACAAGAACCTAGGGCTTGGTATGAGAAAATGGATTCATACTTGAAATCCATTGGTTTTCATCATAGTGAATCTGATGATACTCTCTATTTTTGAGTGTAGGGTAAGAAAATGGTGATACTTGTTCTCTATGTCGATGACTTGTTTCTCACAAGTAATGATGAAAACCATAACAAGTATGTGAAGAAGGAATTAAAAGATGGGTTTGAGATGACAAATCTTGGACTTCTTCACTACTATCTAGGCATAAAGGTAACTCAAAAAGAGCATAGTATTTTCATTTCACAAACTAAGTATATTTTTGAGTTATTAGAGAGGTTTGGCATGAGTGATTGCAAACCTACCCTCACTCCCATGGAAAGTAACTTGAAATTGTCTAAGGATGATAGTAGTGCCTTTTTTGATGGCAGCACATATAGACAATTGGTTGGAGGTTTGATATAATTGATCACTACTAGGCCTGATATTTCATTTTTAGTTAGAATTTTATCTAGGTTTATGCATGAGCCTAGAGAAATTCATTGGCATGTAGAAAAATGAGTACTTCATTACCTTCAGGGAATGAAAACATATGGCCTTGAATACCGCTGCAACAAGAACTTCAAACTTGTTGGATATTGTGATGCAAATTTTGGTAGAGATGTGGATGACAGAGTGTCAACCACAGGATACACTATGCATATGGGTTCAGTTGCCATTGCTTGCTGTTGTAAGAAGCAAGATACAGTGGAAAATTCATTAGCATAATTAGAGTATATTGCAGCATGGGATGCTTCTAGAGAAATTGTTTACCTTCATCATATTCTTAAAGATCTTTAGGTTTCTCAGTTTGCTCCTACACAGTTATACATTGATAATAAGAGTGAAATCAAGATGTCCAAGAATCCAGTGTTTCATGCCAAAAAAAAACATATGGATGTCAAATACCATTATCTACGAATGCTGGTGGCAAAGAAAACTCTTGATCTAATATATTGCCCAACTGTCGATCAGACAGCTATATCTTCACAAAACCCCTTGAGAGAATCAAATTTGAAAAATTTAGAAAAATGCTTGGTATGTGTCCAAAGACCTAAATTTGGATCATAAGGGGGTTTTTTAGGACTTGATCCAAAGTCTTAACATTAGGTTAGATTTTTGGTAGGTAATAAATAATTATTGTAAATGGGGCATGCATCTTTTAATAAAGACACCCCCATAAAATAAACTTAGTTTAATTATTAGGTAGTTTTAATGTTTTATATTTATTAATTAGAGTTACCTTACAGGTTGTTTTCCCATATTTAGTTGGTTATAGGATTAGTTGTTTTTACCGGTCATTGGTAAAAACTATATAAATTCATGTTTGCATTGTAAAAGGGTTAACGGAGTAAAGACACCCTTATGTACTTGTTTTTTTGAAATTAAAAAAATACTTGTGCACTCACACTAAGCAGGGACAAGGTTCAACCTATTTTGGTTTAGGAGTTATCATGAAAAAGCTAATGGGTCCAAGTTGATCAATGATGCATGATCCATCGTACCAAAATAGATCAATGGTGAGTGAAAGATCAACTAGTCAATGGATCTTAGGAATGAATGAAAGGATAAATAGTGTCTAAATATCAAAAACTCAAGTAAAATATAATAGTGAGTAGTATTTAATAGAGTTAGTGGGTCCATCAGATCCAATGAAGTATGTTTAATCATGAATCCAAATATCAATGGTGAGCTTATAGTCAAAAATTTAGAGGATCCTAAGATTGAGTGAGGGATTGACAAGTGTCATGATCATGGAAAGATAAAGGATCAATAGTGCATGTTTGATGTTACTGATAAAGATTAATGGCATGCATTGAATCATGTAGATAAGATAAGTAGTGAGTATATGATGCCACCATATGGTGCAAGCATGGAGGAAGATGAAGTTGATAGTACGATCCTATAAAATGAATGGGGATCTAATAGATGGCGTAATTCTAGGAACCCAGATCAAGATCAATGACCAAGATTAAAAGGTGAAAACTATGGAATTAAAATATAAAACAAAGGTGACCTAGGTCAAACCAAGGGCAATATTTCAAAAGGTTTTGTCATCATCACAACTCAATCAAGCATCCTTAAGCATAAGATGTAGTGATACAATTAGGGTTTGTCAACAATAAAGTTTAAATGCCATTAAAGCTTAGTATGAACCTTTGGTTCAAAGATTTGTAACATGTGAGGTCTATCTTCTATGGTTGTAGTGATTTTATATGACTATATTTTCTATTTATTTAAATAAGACCTATGCATATAATGAATTCTCAGCTTCCATAAATGCTCAAAGGTGAAAATAGGTCTTTCTAGGCCTAATAGAGATCAAATATGGGCAACTAGTTATTGAAATGAGATCAAATAGCCTATGTATCTCCATTGCAATTATGGCTATATGAAAACCAATAAATGGGATTATTTTTCATCTATAGTTAACCTCTGATTAGGTTTGAAATAGGGGTAGATTTGTGATTAATGAAAGGAGTGTCTCATCTATCGACATAGTCATAACTTTGATAAGTAGGTTCTTGTAGCCATTTAAAATAATATAGTCATGGCTTTGTCAGGCCTGAGGATATGAGGATTTTGTCTTTATAATGAAGCCAATTGGAAGGAAATGTAGAAGTTCAAGGAGTAGTTTTCAAAACTGGAGAGTGCAGGTGGAACATTAAATTATTTTAAAAAGCCTTTAAAGATTTTCCAACATCAAGATCATGACTGATCATGCAAAATAAACCCTTGTCTTCTAGTGGATCTCTCAGCTAAGGAGAAAAGCTTGAAGGCTATTGGGATAAATTCAGGATAACTTGTTGAGGAAGGCTTATTAATATTGACTCAAAATGTGGTGGAGAATTCAAGAAAGGGATTGGACTTCATTTATTGATTTTTGAACTCATGCTCCCTCTTCTCTCTCCCTTTCTCCTATATCACCCCATTCTTTCTCATTGCAAATCCCTCTCTTAGATTTTGGATTCCCACAAGGACTCTTTGATTTTGAAGAATAAGGGGCTCTCTAAGATATTACAAGATATTCTCATCTTGATAAGGCTAAACCCTATCAAGTATTTGTAAGAACTACCTCTTGATGCAATAAAAGACTTTCTTTACCTATCTCTTACCTTGGATATGTGTTGAGTGAGTTTTGCATGATGGCATTGTGAAGGAAAATATTCTTTATACATTATCCTCCTTTTTGACCTCCTTTAGGGTGTTTTGAAGTTATTACAAGTCTGGATTAGTGTTCTACCTGAACCTAGTCCATGAAACACTCATGCATTGAGCTAGATTGTGATGTTGTGTGAGCTAGTATTATCTTCTAAAGATCTAGTGTGGGTTCAAGCTTATGGGAGTTTCCCATTTTTATTTGGTGCATCAAATTTTAGACTTATTAGGAGCCCTTTACCCCTAACTAATCCTTTTCTTAGTGGAAACATTAGTTTAGGTGATTCATCATAAGGAAGCTGAACTTCTCTAGAGGTTTAGCCCCATCATAGGTTACCCACAACCTAGGGTTGTCCTAATATTATGAATGGGAGTGGAGAAGCCTAAATAACTCTTCCAAAAGGGTGAAATTCTACATCATAATAGTAACCTGAATCAATCATTTCAAAAAATTTCATCAACTTTGATTTGAACTTTATAGTGTATTGTTCATCATTCCTTGTGATAAACATATAATCGACATACACCACCACACATATAACTATTTTGTCAACTATTTTAATAAAAATAGTTGCATCCTTAAACTCAAAATGTTTTAAGTTCATATTCATGAGGGGATTGTTTCAAACCATACAATGATTTTTCTAGTTTTCACACCTTATGTTCTTATCCATTTATTACTAAACCTTTGAGTTTTGTCATGCACAGAGTTTCCTTAAGGTCACCATTCAGGAATTTTTTATTGACATCTATTTGGTGAACTTTCCATCTATTGTGAGCTACCAAAGTTAACATGGTTCAAATGGTAATCTATTTTACTATAGGTGCAAAGGTTTCATTATAGTTAATTCCTTATTTATGACCATATCCCTTTGCGACAAGCCTTGCTTTATGATTTTCAAGTGAGCCATCAATCGTATATTTTTTTGTAGACCCAATTGTAGACAATAGGTTGGTAGCCATATGGGGGATCAACCAATTTTAAAGTCCCATTTTGACTAATGCACTGTACTCATCTTCCATTAATTTTCTCCAAGATTCAATATTCTCAACTTGTTTGAAAGATGTTTTTTTTTGAAACAAACACAACATTGATTTCTTCTAGAGAATAGTTTAAGGTGAGTTTTATAATTATATATTGAATTTATTCAAGGGAATTATATGATTTTAATGTGATAAATTTTCTCTTTTTGTGTTATTTTCCCAACTTCATCAGGGTTCACATCTTTCAATGTTTGACTAGACCACTTAGGCTTCTATTTTTATGTTTTAGGTGCTTCAAATTCATCCTATAAAGTTTCATCATTTTTTGATCTTTGTTATAGTGGCCTCTTTTTATTGTCTGATGAAGTTTAAATATCTCCTTCAGGAGGAGTTTCTATCTCACCTATATGAGATAATATAAAATCAATGGATTCTTAACTATGTGTCCCCCAATCATTATATGAAAAATATAAATCACTCTCTCTAAAGACATCAAAATTTACATACTTTCTAAGTTGACTCAATTATTGATCAATATGTTCTCTTCCCTTTTCAATCTCATAAAATAATTCTCTTGCTATAATAAATTTATTATCTTTCTCATCATATAACCTATATGCCTTCGAGGATTTAAAATATCCCAAGTGGATGCATTTTTGACTCCTATGGTCCAATTTATTTCTCTTCTCCTTTGGAATCAATGCATAACAAGTGGGTCTAAGATATTGCATTAAAGGAAGATTACCACACTAAATCTCATATGGAGTCTTGGATTCAAGAGCTATTAATGGTGATATGTTGTGGAGGTATACTACTACTTTATCTACTTTAAACCAAAAGTTTAGGTTTACCCCTTTGTAGTAAAATATAGCATGAACCATATTCATCACAATTTTTTTCATTGTTTCTACAACTCATTTTGTTGTAGAGTGTGAAGAATTGTGAGATGGTGTTTAATTCCATTTTACTCAAGATAGGATTAAAAATTATTTGAAGTGAATTCACCACCATTATCTATCTCAAGTGTCTTGATGTGAGTTTGAGCTTTATTTTCAATCATATTTCAAAACTTTTACAAAGTCTCAAAGTATTCTAATTTTTTCTTTAGAAAGTATATCCAAGTCACTCTATTGTAATAATAAATGAATAACATGACATAATTATGACCACCAAAAGAGAGGATTGGAAGAGAACACAAGTCTAAGTGAACTAGTTGTAATTTTTTATCAGCTTTCCATTATGACTTCAGAAATGGTTCTCTTGCATGTTTATCCAAGATGCAAACTTTACACTTTTCATCTAATTTTATGGTAAATGTAGGCATGTCAAAAACACCATTATTTTGCAATACATGAATGATTTTATAGTGAATGTGACAAAATATTACATGCCACAAAATGTTTATAGACATTCTATATTCCATGAGATGAACATAATTCCTTGAATTTGTTGGCTCACCCTCGAGTTTGAGTAGTTTCCCTTCCTTATATCCAATCAAAATAATTATAATGTGAATTTTTATCCTAATAGTGACATTAGAATTAACCAATAGAATGGAATGGCCTTGTTTCCTTATGATCACTAGGGACAAAATGTTTCATTTTAATTGAAGGAGGTAGAGAACATTTTAGAGTTTGAAATTTGGAAGCCCTGGACACTTGATTCTTATTGTACCTCTTCTTTGTGGTTACATACTTGATCCATGTAAGAGGTATATTATACCACAAATTTATTCACTTAATTCCTCAAATAAGTGTTTTCAAAAAGTCATGTGTAGAGTATCACCAATATCAATAACCCAAGAATTAAACCATAAATAACTAAGACACTATTTTCTTCATCACCTGCACTGGAAGACGCACATTCACTAGTGAATTAGGTAGAGTTTGACTCTTTTATTTTATTTGTTTTTTCCTCTATATTCTTCCAACATGCTTAAATTTTATCTCGTGGAGTTCTACATTCATAAGTCTCATGGATTCCTTTTTTATCACACCATTCATAGTAGAGGTTTTGTTTATCATTTTATTTTTTACCACCTTGATTTTTATTTTTTTCTCATTTTCCCTTATACTTATTTATTTACTTATTATTGACTTAATTTTTGGAAGATGTGGCCTTATTGAATGTTTTGTAAGAATTTTATTTGACATAACACACAATTTATCCTATTGTGGATTTGGTTTTTCTTTCAAAGGCCTTTTCTCTTTATGCCATCTTTCCAACCAATTGATCAAATGTGAGAGTCTTCAATTGATTAATTACTTTTAGAGACTCCAAATAGGTTGAATATCTAGGAAGAATGTATGTTATGGATGCATTCATATATGTAAATTTTGACACTTATTATTTTTACATCAATCTTGATTTCACATATTTCTAAAGCCAATCTCATCGTATCACCATCTATTTTTGATTATATAAGGCAACAGACTAGGGGCCAAACCCTTATAGAAGTAGAGGAACCATGAAGGCAATCAATATAAAAGATGCCTTACGACAAGAATGACATGATCAATATACCAACAAACACAACAAACTAAAATAAAATGAGAATAGGAAAAATAAGAGATAGAGAAATCTCTCCTTACATAAACATAGATTTGATGAGGTCATTCAATTTATCAGTGTTGTCTGCATTGACAATAAAAGCAGTATTACCCAATTCTTGCAGCATAGACATGTTCAGGAGAATATAATTCCAGAGCCTAGTGGTAAATTTCTACTCCAATTTACGGATGCGACCCTTCAAAGCAACAATTTGAGCTTTCAAAATAATTTCAATTTTGATTTTCTCATCAGCTTCTTCCACATACATCTTTCCCTCTTTGTTAACATTTTTTGCAATGTCAGCACCATCCTCCATAGTAGCCTCAAATTCTCTTATCTCCTGCTTACCTTTAGTATCCTTAGAGATTTCTTGAACTTATAATTCCTTTTCCTCTTCCTCCTAGGTGGTTTCCTCTAAGGCACTCTTCGAATAGTCAATAAGCCTTGCCTTAGGAGTAGGTTTGCTAGCAATCTGCCCCGACTGTCAAACTCCTGAGGAGAGGCCCTCCTTGCTAACCCTAGTGGACATATGGGATTTACCACCTTGACCCAAAGTGGTCCTACCTAGATTTTTATGGTTCCCCATAGTGGTCCCCCCAATACTCTCTTCACCATCATAAAACTTCCTCTTCTTACCCTTCATGCTCACAAAGGATCTAGGGGAAAGACATGGCTCATCGACAACATCACCAACCAAAGGGTTAGAAGAAATATCAATGCTATCAATTCTAATAGTCTTGGATGGCTCAAGGGCATGATGGAAATTATATAAATAGAAAATGAGGCCCTGATGGAGGGGAATAGGATTCATATCAAGTTTTTTAGCCAATTTTGCTCTCACCCTAAGGACAAAATGTTTTAGGGAAGAGAGCAGCTAAAATGGAAAACTAATGAGAGAATTATGCTTGAAATAATTTAAAAGGGGGAGATGATAATTATAGAACTTGGTGAATCATCCTTCTAGCATGAAATACTTCATGAGGATGAATCACACTCTATCCCACAGCTCGGGTAATTTAGATTGATCAAATCCTCCTTGGTAAGGAGAAAGTTTTTCACCTTCTCCTAAAAATAGCTTTTGGCTGGAGAGGTCTATGATTTTTATTTTCCTTTGTAGCATCATTCCATACGTGGACATGATTGTAGCCATAGCTATCACCTTTTCATAAATCTTAAAACAAATTCCTCCAACAGTGACTCACTGGTTTAACTAGGACCTCATGAATTATTTAGATAGGTTTTCATCAAACCCATTGAGACTCTCTAGGTAGGAACTAATCCCACCCTCTTTTCAGTAGTGACAAACCAATGGGTTATCTTTGAACTCACAGCAAGAGACTAGTTCCATTCTAATTCTATCACCCCCATTTTGGATTTACAGACCAGACCAGGAGAATTCCCAGTTTTTACCTTCATAGTTGAAGTGGTTTCAAGCTCTTGCTCCTGAATATGCATAATGATAATGTGATAGCACAAAATTCAGAGTATCATGGAGAGATGACATTTACTCCTCCCATTCTTAAAAATCATTTCCTGATGATCTCCACAATGAAGTCTACTTTCCTTAACACATTGGTATAGTAAATCAAAAATGATTATCAAAAGAGTAAAATAGGCACCAAACTCTGAGATCCATGTCAGCACCCTCCAAATGGACTAACTAATAGAGCTATCCTTCTCATATGTCTGACTCATCCTTAACAAGTCATTTCCTTTTGGATAATATCCCTAATGTTTAAAGGGATATGATATATTTGGTGCCAACATCACCAATTAAAAAATTATTAGCCGAGATTGGCACAGACATTAGCAACACTATTTCCCTTTCTATAAATATGTGAAATATCAACTTTGGTAAGATTTTGGAGAAGAAATTAAATATCCATAATGATATCTTTTAACTTAATGCCCATATTCGATGCTTTATTAACTACATCGATGACCATTTTAGAGTCCCCCTGGATACTCAAATTACTTATACCTAGGGAAATAGCCAATTTTATCCCCTATAAGAGAGCCATTACTTTAGCATAGTTATTTCTCTAGTAGCCTATTCCACCAGCATGGACAACAATCATCCACCCTTTGTCATTTCTTATAATCCCTCCTCCATTGGCTTTACCATCAAACTTGGAGGACCCATCAAAGTGAAGTTTCATCTAGTTAGGCTTTGGGGGAATCCATTTAGTATTAAGTCTCTATAGAATTTTGGAATTATTATAAGTAAGAATATGGTTTAAAACCTTCCATTTAGCCACAATTTGTTCTACTTCTTGAGTTAGGGGTTTTTTCATAGTATGAATATGAGTAATGGTGACACTTTCCAAAAGAGTCTTAACAAAAGAATGAAACACTTGAGAGGCATTTCTAGCAGTATCCCTAGAAATTCTATGGTTATGCTCTTTCCATAAATCTAACTCAAACAAGGTAGAGTTTGATTCCATAATTCCATGAGCTAGGGATGAGAAAAGGTAGGATTCTAGCTGATAATGACTTCCTTAAGGTCAGAGTTATAGACCCACTCAATACCAAAATTATTTAGGATTATGTCCCAAAGTTCCCAAGCAAAATCATAGTGTATGAAAAGGTGAGAAACTGTTTCCTCTTTTAAACAACACAAATAACATCTGTTGACTAGGGTAAACTCTCTTCTAAAGGTTGTCTTGGGTTACGATTTTATTATGAGTAGTAGCCCACCAAAACATGTTGATTTTTGGTATAAGTTTATGGTTCCAAACCTTTTTCCATATCTCTTTATTTTGAGCCTTAGGAATCAACAATTGATAAGCAGACTTGATAGAGAACCATCCATTCTTATCTGGCTAGTAGTACTATTCATATTCACACGAGAAGAGAGGGATTCTGATCCCCTAAATCAACTACTGAATCTCTATAACTCTAGGGAAGAGCTCAAGTCGATGATCATAGTAATCTGATATATTTTTCTAGATCCTTATGCCATTGCTATTATCCATGTAATCAATAACTTTATCTCCAAGAAACTGAGTAGTAATGTCAACAATCTCTCTATAGTTTCCTTATGTGATGAGAGCATTATCCTTTACCCAAATGTCATTCTATAATTTAATATGCCAACCATTTCCCATTTTCCATCTAATTCCTTGCTTAAGAAGGCTTCTACTTTTTAGCATCTTATTCCATATCACAGATCCCTGGGGTAACCCTACCCGTTGAAGAAAGTTGGAACCATTAGTACTATGCATATATTTGGCATACATTATTTTTTCCACAATCATTATTTTTATGAATCAAGTTCCAGTTGATTTTGGAGAGAAGGGCTTTGTTCATGTTCCTGATAGATCTAATATTGAGGCCACCATGTGATTTCAGAAGACACACATTTTCCCATCTGACTAAAGACATTCTCTATTTATCTTTCAGTCCCATCCATAAGAATTTTATTTAAATATATTCTAATTTATTATCAAAATATGTAGGTATTTTAAAGAGAGACAGGAAGTAGGTAGGAATCCCTTTAAGAGAGGCTCGAAGAAGCTGTATTTTGCCTGCACTGCTGAGAAGTTTCCCTTTCCAACCAAGAAGTTTCTTCTGAATTCTTTCCAAAATTCCATTCCAAAAACTAGGAGATACCTCTTTGATTATGAGGGGAAGGCCCAAATAGGTAGCAAGTAGGATAGCTTCAGCACATTCAAGAATGCCAATGATTTTTTGTCTAAGGTCATTAGGAGTATTGAAGAAGTACACATTGCTTTTTCAAGGATTTATGATTTTCCCAAACTCTATGGCATAGTTATTTAAAATATTCTTCCATCTCCTAGCTTCAATCATCGAGGAGATGCCAAAAAGAATGGTATCATCCACAAACTGCTACACCACCATAGGGGGAAGGGAGGAAGCAGGTTTGACGCCCACTAAATGTTTAGAGACTATTTTAGCTTATATGTATCTTGTTAGTGCCTCCACCATTATGATGAATAAGTAAGGGGAAAGAGGGTCCCCATAGTGGATTCCTCTCAAAGAAGAGAAGAAACCTCTAGAGACCCCATTGACCAGAACCAAATATTTTGCAAAAGAGACAATGTTCCATGCCAGGTGAGACATTTTATCATTAAACCCAAATTTATTAATGACTCAATATTAAACATTTTACCACATCACCATCTATTAAATCAAGATTAAACAACTTATATTACAATTGAATGAATTCCAACTCTAAATGAGAATCATATAGCTCCTTTAGTTTCTGGAATACTTCCCAAAAATTATTTCACCCCTGAATATGATGAAACACATCTCCATTAACTAAGGCCCTCATCAAAGCCAACACTTCCTATTTTTTTTGCCTCCATGCCTAAATATCATTTAATTTCCCTATTGTATCAATTAGGTTTGTATCCCCATTAAAAATATCAAAGGATATATAATTGAATATGAGTGTTTTATCCACTTTATGAGACCATTCTAACTAGATGTCTTTAACACTCAATATTGTGCCAATGATAGATTTGATAGAATGCATGGTTTTGTGTTTTTAATTTTGAGTTTGGAATTTTTATTTTTATTTAACCCTATTTAATTCCTTATCACTCCAAAATAGTCTCCTTTTATATATACCACCATAGTGATATACCAAACCTCTTAATATACCTACCCTTCTTATATATCTGTAGGTATGTGAAAGTAGCTAGCCCTTTATATATATTTGATAGTACATGAAAGAGGCCTTAAGGTATGTGAGAGTAAATTTATATGTGGTACCTAGGTGGTACATTGAAAGGATTTGCTTTATCACTATCACCATCTTAAAAATAAAACCTCATACATCAATATACTCAATTTTTCTTGATTTCCATATTTATGCCTGTTGATAGTGACAAATGGGTAAAAGAGTAACTCTCCTTATTTCTCCTTGAATTTGCAAAATTTGGTTGTTGTATACTAAATTTTATTAGAGTATCTTGATCAAGGCAATTTAAATGAAACAAATTCTCAAATTTAAATGCTTTCAAATTGAAATGAAGGATTTTCAAAATCTAAAAATTAACATTCAAATGAAATTAGATTTTTAATGAAAAAACATAATTTTTTTGTACCTCTCCTCCAATTTTATCTCATATAAATAATTCTATAATACTGGAAAAATGAAAATGTATGGCTTATTTCTTGAAAAAATTGTATCTATATTCCACATGGCAAAGATTGTCTCATGCATGAAGGAAGAAACAAACTAACAAATAATAATCCTATACATGGCCAATTGGGAGAATGCCCCTAACACTATTTTGGCTATTTGAAATGTAAAAAAACTCTAATAAAGAGTAAAATGATGTAGGTTTAGGTTAGATGAATGAAATGTAGGCCAATATAACTCCACATAGTCTAAAATAATCTCCATGTAGCTAAAAATAATCTCTACATAGTTTGAAATGCCTTCCAAGAAGATTATGCAGTAGTGAATATGCCAAAAAAATCTATTTTTTTTGTAAATAGTAGAAAAGCACTGGTCATAAAATAAATGCAGGTCTAAGCACCTTACATAAAATTTACAATAGTAGTGACATCTCCTCCAGAGTGATTTGTATCCCTTGTCATAAAAATACTTCTTTTGGAAGATGAAAATTTATTTTTCAAGGTTTTTATGACTAGATTAAAGGAGAAGGAATAAAAAAATTAAATATCTAGGCTCTGATACCAATGACAAGCCAAAAATAGTATTGATGAAATGGAAATGGAATTATATTTCATTATTCATGTTTGAATGAGAAAAAACATTACAATATAAAATACAAAATGATTGTTCATTCAAATTTTTAATGTGACTCTTCCTATTTGTATGGGAATGGAGAAACTATCAAATAAGAAAAAATGAGACACCTATGCTAGACACTTAGGATTAATAACAACTATATGAAATATTTATATAGGCCAATGTGATGCCCATAATAGTTTGTGAAAAACTAGGATTAATCCATATAACATTAGATAAATTCATGGTTTAACTATACAAGTCTAAGGTTAAGGTAGTTGGTGAGATTATCAATGTGGATATGTAGTTGGAATCAGAATCCAAGATCCAAAAATTCATAGATGTTTAGTTTGTGGATATCTCTAAAGCTTATGGGATTCTCCTCAGTAAGGATTGGTTAAAATATTTTAATGGGTACATGGCTATATATTTATCCCATGTATGGTTGCCTTAGAGAGGCATAGCCAATCAGATCATAGTAGATAGGTAACCTAGGATGAAACACATGATAACTAATTAAAATACTATAAATGATAAAGTGAACCTAATATCCTTTGATTTATGAATTTACATGTTGTGTCAAAATCTTACTCAATATAAAGTTGGGAATGATCCTAAGTTACCAGGTTTATGGAAAAAAACTATTGATGGGTCCTATTCCAAATAAGGTAGTAAAGCAAGAGTTCTACTAATAGACTTGTAAATAAAGAGGTGCCTAGCTTCATATAGGTTGTAATTCCCCTACACTAACAATATGGTAGAATATAAAACATTAATACTTGGGACACAATTTGTATTAAAGTATAAAGCTAAAAAGATGAGAGTGTTTAGTGATTCTAAACTGGTCATGAACCAAGTTAAGATTAGATTTCAATGTAAACTATCACATATCAGGAAATATAGACATAAGGCATGGAATTTAATTGAAAATTTTAATTATTTTAATGTTTTTCTCATCCCCTAAGAGGAAAATCAAATTGTTGATTCATTGGCAACCTCTGCTCTGAATTTGACAACTTTAGATGACATAGTTGTATGAATTTTCTATTGGGTTAATCCCTCATCCTTATGTCCTAAATAATTTATAAAATTTATAGGTATTTAAAGATGACAAACATATCATAGAGTTAATTTGTAAATTAGGAGTGTTTGAAGCTCAAATAATTGATGAAGCATAACAAGATAATCTTAAAGAACAATATCTTAACCAAAAAGGTGCTATGGAGATCAAGGGAAATTAAATTCCAAAAGGGATGATCTCCATACAAATGATTTGTATTATGATAAAAACCTGGTACATTCACCTAAAAGACCAAAATATGAGTGTCAAGAATGTTTGATTATGAATCTTGGTTCCCTCAAAAACCCCAAAATGTCAACATCAGTGCTGATTGGAAAGACACAGAAGTAGAACAACTTTAAAAGTTGTTAATATATAAAGACATCATTACCTGGGCTTATGGATATCTATATATATTTGACCCAAAGATAATGACCCACACCATTCCTCTTAAGCCAAATCATAAACCATTTAGGTAGAGACAAAGGACTACGAACCCAATTCTAGAACCATTTATATATAAATAAGTCCACAAGCTTCTCTCACGTGAAATAATTTTTCCATCACTCCACTTGGGTGTAAAATCTAGTGCATGTTCAAAATAAAAATGGAGAAATTAGAATATGCACTAAATCTCACAATTTGAATAAAGCCTCAAACAAAGAAAATTATCCATTGCCTTCCCTTGATAAGGTAGTCTAGATGGTGAGTGGATACTAGATGATGTAATTTTTATATGGATTCTTAGGGTACAATCAGGTTTAAGTAAATTTATAAGACAAAGATAAGATTGCATTCACCATGAAATGGGGTACTTTTACTTACAAATTAATTTAATTCAATTTGATAAATATAGGGGTGACATTTCAAAGGGATATGGACTTTGATTTTGAAGGATTAATAGGAAAATTCATTTTAGTTTACATGGATGATTTAAAAATGTTTTTTAGATGTAGGTTTGATCACCTACATAACTTGTATAATTTTTTAAAATGATGCAGAAGGTATGGCGTTTCCTTAAACCCAAATAAAACTTATGTGTTTAGTGTAAATGAAGGTAAGTTTCTTGAACAACTAATCATTAAATAAGGTATTTATAT
Source organism: Torreya grandis (assembly GCA_037957365.1). NCBI lineage: Eukaryota > Viridiplantae > Streptophyta > Pinopsida > Cupressales > Taxaceae > Torreya > Torreya grandis. The sequence goes on along the minus strand of JARHVA010000611.1, from coordinate 4,359,408 downwards.
AGGCCCTAAATTTGATAATGTAATTTACAAATTTCCTTTAACTAATAATAAGAAATAATTAAAATTTTTCTTTGGGAAATTTAACTTTTTCTGTAATTTTATTTCTAGATTTGTTGATATTGTTAAGACTTTAAAATGCTATTATTAGATAGGATACCAAAGTGTAGTGGAGTGATAAATCCTAATAGGCCTTCTATAACATCAAAGATGCTATATTGTAGGTACCTATGTTGATTAGTATAGATTATTCCAAGGACTTTTATCTTTATCCTTTTTCATCTGAACACACTGTTGCTATAATTCTAACATAGAGGTTAAAAAAATAGGAGCATCCAATTGCCTTTATGATCATGAACCTAAATTATGTATAAATCATGTATGACATGATGGATAAGCATGTATACACCTTAGTCAAGGCAAAAAAAAAGTTTAGATACTACATCCTCATAAATAGAGTGCATACAATTATTCTAGACCCAACCATCAAGATCATGTTGGTTAAAAATGAATTAGAGGAATGTAGAGGTATATGGATGGCTAAAATCTAAGAATATGACTTGGAAATAAACCATGAAAAGTTTGTTATAGGATAGGGTCTCACTCAATTTATCACTAATATTGGTCCCTGAATCATAGTCCACCAATTCTATCAGACACAATTACCTCAATAAGATTGGTATGCCTTAGTCACCCACTATCTTCTTTATGGAAAACCACCCTAAATTGAACTTAATGAATAAAAGGGTTCTCATATATAAATTAACCTAGTACATGATAAATAAATATATTATCTATAGAATAAATCATGAGGTAATTTACCTCAAATGTTTATAGAAGAAGAATCCAAGGAAGTTATGACTAATTTCCATGAGAAGCTAGGCGCTAGTCATCCTACAATAAATTTCATGGCACATAAGATACTCTAAGAAATATACTATTATCCTACCATATTTAAGGATGTCCATTCTCATTTTTGATCATTCCACTAATGCTAATCATTTTCTAAAAGGGAAATCCATGTTGCCATGGCTTTTCTACTTGTAGTGGAAGAGATACCTTTTACACAATGGGGATTGAACTTTGTAGGAGTAATCAATCCTAAATCCTCAATAGACCATAAATTTGTTCTCACTATCGTATATTAATATACAAGGTGGATCAAGGTAGTAACAAAATAATAACATAACCCGTGAATTGATCAAGTTCTTGGAAGAAAACATAACCACCTAGTTTGGCATGACAACTTCCTCGGTCTGTGATAATGGCCATGTATTAAAATCAATAGAGCTTACTAAATGGGCTTATGAACATGATACCATATTGAGATAATTTTTCAACTACTACCCATAAGGGAATGGGTTGGCTGAGTTAACTAAAAAAATATAATATATATAATCAAGAAGTATATAGAATAAAAACTAAGGGAATGCCATTCACTATTAAAATATGCCCTCTAAGTTGATTTCACCAGATATAAATAGTCTTTGAAAATCTTGACATTATTTTTAGTTTATGGTTTTGAACCTATATTCCTAATTACACTTAGACTTCCCACTTACAAGTTCATGAATCAGTACATGGAAGGTGATAACAAGGTAAATTTAAGACTATTAAACATTGTCTAGCTAGAAAAAGATCGAGAATAATCCTTAATGAATATTAGTAAGCATCAGGGCACTGTCAAAATATGGTTAGAAATGAAGCCTAAAGTGAAATATTTCAATATTTTTGATCTAGTGATTCTATGGGATAAATCCCATGAAAATAAAGGCCAACATTCCTAGTTTGATCCATTTTATATCAACCCATACCAGATATCTGAGCTACTAGGACAAAATGCCTTTCACCTTAGGGATTTATAAGGAAATTATATTTCATTTCCAGTGAATGGATAGTTATTTATTCATTAATTGTTAACCATCCCCTCTATTGTGTTCTTATAATAACTCCATGTTGGTCTAGTGGTGTATAAATTAGAGTAGAATTAACTTACTATACTTTTTATTGTGTGTTTTATTCTTTTTGTGCATGTACTTATATTCATTTTTATTTTTGTTTGTACCTTTTATGGAATCTTGTGTTTGACCTTTATCCTACCATAAATTTGTCCTAATTTTTCATTTGCTAAAAACTATGGTATGCCCCTCGATAAAATTAATGCACAAGCAAGAAAAAAAGAGGAAAGTTCTATGAAGAAATTAGATCCTCACCTAGGTGTATCATCCACTTAATGGTTGATCATAAGCTTGGAAAATACAATTCAAAATTTGGAGATTATAAGGCATGTTTTCATTTAAACAACCCATAGACCAGGATCGATTTCTTTTCCATCTCTTAAAAATTTTAAAGGCCAATGATTTAAAACATAGCAGGTGGATTTTAGAACACTTGCATTTTCCTGTTAAAAGACTAACACTAAATAATCAATTCAACATTATAAAATAAATTAAGTCATTGAATTAACTAATATTATCTAAGTATTTATAACTTTATGAAAAATAATTTTACCCATGGCTCGGTCCCAAACCCTCAATGTATTGAGTAAAAAAATCACTTTTAATAAAAAAGAAGATGCAAAATAACTGAATTTAACATGCTAGATCCAATGTTTCTTCCTTGAAAGGGTGATTAGGAAGTCTCCATCATAAGATTTCAAGCCTAGATAGAAATTGAGTAAGTCCTTAAGTGGGACTAGAGGTATATTTATCGAGGCTATAGATGCCTGGCTAGCAGAGAAATACCCATACCATTCCCCTCCTAAGCCATCTAGCCTAATAATATCCTTTTAGAAGTTCTAATACTTAGGCTAGTATGAACTTGTTCATGTGGATTCAAATGGAATAAAAAAAAATTACATCACTTCACACATTAATAGCCTTCAGATAGATATGCAACTTAGTATGTCACTTGTAAAATTTAGTGATTTTATGTTTTCTACCTATGTTTGAGAGATTGCTTGAAGACTATGATGTGTTAATAAATGAAAAGTATAACCTAGGTTAAAAATTCCACTAAATTTTCCCCATAGACGTCACCATTTATTGTGGCTAACATACTCTACTATCATTTTTAATATGAGTACCCTCTTGATTTATCATCATTGCTTCATAACTATTTTCTTATTTACTTGCTTATTTGTTTTTAGGTTTTAAATATATGTTTGGTATTTATCCCTTAGAAGTTATTGGTGGTTTTCTTGTTTGAGTCCCTTATATAAATTTAATAAGTATAAGGATCTTAAAATTTTTAAAGTCACATTTTAAAATTCTTAAAAAATCCCCTTTTGGGGAAATCTGACTTAGAATTATGCAAATTATTTGAATTTTTAAAAATATTTTACAACCTTTCCCTTAGCATTTTGACCCATTTATGATTTAGTTCAATATGAATTAGATAAGTGTTTATGGTTGTTTATTTTTATATTATCCATTTCATTTGAAATTCCCTAACCATTAGCTTTTAGATTTAAATTTTTTGATTGGAATTTTATTTATTTTTCCTATAGGTGATCCACATTTGTCCTTTACCACGCAATAATATTTCATAGATTTTAGTGAACCCTCCCCATTCAAAAAATATTTTTAGTACTTATCTAATTCTTCAAGTACTTTTTAGGCACTTATATAGTTCTTCAAGTACTTTTTAGATCCATGTGGCATCTTTCCACTACTCCATGAAACTTAATAAATCCAATAGACCCTCTGAGTGAGTGGGTTAGAAGGATTGTGCCATATGATACCATTGTAGTGACCCATTATCTCAAGGTCATTCAAACATCAACAGACCCTCTAAGTAAGTGGGTTAGTGAGATTGTACCATGTGGCACCATCTTGGTGACCCATTATGCTAGGGCCATTTTCATATTAGTAAACCCTTTGGGTGAGTAGGCTAGTAGGATTATGTCACATGGCACCATCCCAATGACCCACTGTCTCAGTGCCATCTATACATCAACAAACCCTCCAAGTGAGTGGGTTAGTGGGATTGTGTAATATAACACCATCCCAACAACATATTATCCTAAGGGCATTCATACATCAATAGACCCTCTAAGAAAGTGGATTAATGGGATTACACCAAATGGAATCATCTTGGTGACCCATTAACCTAGATTGGTATGTATTATTTTGGTATGTATGTGAGCTATGGGTTAATGAGATAGTTCCACATGACACAATATCACTACACTAAGACCAAGGAATAATTAAAACATATTAAACCCAAATCAATCAATAGAAGAGTGTGGATCAGCCATGTGACAAGACCCTATCAATAGATGACACACTGGTAATTATGTCAGTAAGATACTAGTTTAATTGGATGACCCATCTAGCCATCAAGACTATCAAAACCTAAGATGGAACCATGCATTCAATTTTATTTTTACAATCAAGTTGAAGATTTTTTTATCACTATAATTGATCAAAAAATAGGGATAAATTAAGACTATATTTGAAATAATATGATGAAATTTAATGTAATTAAGCTTCAATTTCAATCCATGAGTTCAAAAGATTGATCTAGGATCGATGTATACATCAAGTCAGCCTCAAATTTGAATGAAAAATTATCAGTATGGCATGGGTCATCACATGGAATGAGTATTGGGACTAGGTACAAGAAGTATAAGACAAATTCTAGCCTTTAAGAGGCATGGCCTCTAAACTACAAATCATGGTAAAACTGGAAAATCTCTCAAAATCTCAACCATATTCCCCAATCATCATTGGATATTGTAACTACCCAAATAGTGGGTTCAATGAACTTCATGGATACATTTGTATACATAAGGGAACTTATTTCCATTTGTAAGGTTTGACACTTTGTGCAAAGAAACTCTATCAAAATAACAACAAAATCAATTTTATTTGTTTTCACTTTGTCTTCTCCCTTAAGATGTTGTCCATGGTTGATTGTTTCGAGTTTATGCCTATGTTAAAGAATTCAAGATATGATTTTTTACTTGATGAATGTAATAATCAAATTGTGCATTTGATAATCTATTTTTCTTGTAAGTTCTTTTTTATTTGCTTTAAAACACTCTTTGCTTTATGTGCTTACAACAATAAACTAATTTTAAAGTCTTTTGTGTAGTCTGCTACAGGCTTTTTGAGGTGTTTATTTTAGTGAAATTTTTTTGAGTAAGGAATTCAATTTTATGTCTTTCAAATCTCACCCATTTGGTGACTAAGTTTGTGCAATTGTTGAACTAGGTACACAATGGTATAACCATGACTTGACATATTTTAGTTCTTAAAGCATTTACATTCTCATAATAAAAATTCCCATTTTATGTGATCCCTTTTCCTTATTTTTATGTTTTTTTTTGAAACTAAAATACCCTTACATTATTTTATAAATTAGTAAAGAGATATATAAATTAGTTCAGGATAAAGGCTAAGTAGTCAAGATTTATATTCAAACATGATAGTGATCTTTTGATGGTAGCAATCACCCCTCTTAGAGGGTATTACTAGTAGGATACATCATTGAGCCACATACCCATAATTGTATCCTAGATTGATCTAGATATCAATCCTAAAATAGAGGATGAATGTACCTTCTTGTCTTCTACCTTCCTTTATCTATCACTTAACCTCATAAGTGTCATGGTAGCAAGATTTTGAAGTGAATAAAAGTTTGTATGAATGTTATATTGACAAATGAAGATATTTTATGAGATATATGTTTTGGAATGTTGAGTTATTTAGATTGTTTTAAAGATTATATAATAAATGTATGTCTTATGCTAGGTTTAGACTAATTTGACATCTATAGTTTTTTACATGAATTATTATTATATACATCTAAATTTGATTGTCTTAACTCTTCCATTAATCATGCTATTTGTCATAATTAAATCTATAACCATGGTCCTAATTAAATAAATAAATATCATTCTCCATTATATAGTTCCTAAATCATGATAACCTTCCTACACACCCCATGCTATATTAATCCCTTGATTATCCCACTAACATCCTATAAAATCATGAATCCCACCTCATTTAATAACCACTTACCCCACTTTCCAATTTAAAATTCAAAATATTCTACATATGCCCCTAACCAAACTATCCATATCTTCTCCTACACACCTAGATATTTAACCCACCCTAAAACCCCTAAACAAATTCCTACTAACCCTTAATCAAATCTAGAAGCCTCTAAAATCTAGAGCATCTAAAATCTAGAGCCTTTTTTAATTCTCTAGAATTATCTAAAATTAGAGTTCTTATGAATTTAAAATTCATTTTTAATCCTCCCCACCACCTTATAAATAACCAAACATGGAACATGGTTTAACTAACTTGAAAACTTGAAATTTCACGAGAATACACCCAAGCTCTCTTATCCTTCATACTACCATTACATCCACAGTATCCTTGCATCCAAGAAGCATTCAAAATCAAGTCAAAAGTCAATGGTCTAAGGAGATTTGAAACAAGGGGCATGTTTAAATGCAACACAATTGAAGGGACATGAATTAGACAAATGTCCATAAAAATAATAATGACATATTCAATTTTTTGTATAACAAATAATTACATATGATAATGTCAAAAAAAATGTACATAGGTACGAGGGATGAAATAAAAGGAGTATATTCAAATGCTAAAACAAATAATAAAATATAAATGTAAAACACTCAAGGAAGTGCATAAAGTAAATCATAAGTAAACAACATAATCATGTCATAGTAACCCATGGATCAAATGTGTTGATGAAAAATATCAAGTATATAACATATCAAGTACCCTGTGAAAGATATATTCATGGATAAAGGCATGTATAAGTACATATATTATAAAAACATGATAATTTAAAGTGACTATAGAATGATATAACCTAGATGTATCATGATCAAATAAGGTGGATGTCCCCAACATCCTAGTGATGTGCATAGAGGGAAACCCTAACATCCAAAAGTTAATATTAAATATCCAAATATTTAAACATAAAATGGATCTATGAATTATTAATTTTGGAGCATATAAGGTTTAAAATATAGAAATTATAATTCAAAAGGGTGATAATTAGATCTAAAATAGGTCAATTGGTTTTTAAACTTAAATATAAACATACACTAAATATCTAATATTAAGAATAAGTTAAATATAGAAAGTACAACTAGGGTATGTATGAAAATAAAAAATAAGTGATATAATTAGATGGTTATAATGATAACATAATATTGGATCTAGAATAGGTGGGAATTAGACTAGAATAAGATTCTAGAACAATCATCAAATTATAGAATTGATACTTTTGGAGTTGTGGACACTAATGTCACTCTAGGACAATAATGTCAATAGTACTATCTAGGTTCAATGAAAGTGTCTTATATGGAATACTTGATCAAAAAGGATGAAAAAACCTAGATTATTTTGGGTTTTCATTTAAATTCACTCGTGTAGTTAGATCTAGGTCATGGATTGTCACTCCTAAATTTTTAAAATCTTAGTTATTCATCTTCATAGTGACCTTCAAGAAAAATGGGTTAATGGGCACACAATGTCCAATTAACCCCAAAGACACCTCTATCAGTGAGTGTTTCCTACATATAAAATATCCCAAGAGGGCCTTAAATTGATTTAATTCTCCCCATTATGTTGGTTTATGTGTGAATCACACAATCTATAAAAATACGTACCACAATGACCTAGCTTGTAACTTCAAAAATTGGGATCTTAGAATGCTCCTTTAGTACCTCAAACTTGTAGATGTGTTTTTTTACCTATGAATGGTATGAAAATATATAATCTTTGATTAATTAAATTCACTTTGAATGGTATTTGGTAAGAATACTAGGTATTGCTCTTGTATTGATATGTTAGAAATGAATGAGGGTTGATCTTGTATTTATATCAATCCCTTTGGATAAGTAACTCAAATTAAATCCCTTAAGTTGAATATTAGGATACATTTAATTTTAAATTGGATGAATTTATGCCACTTGACACTTTCATTAGATTAGGACACTAATGGTTATGCTAGTGTTTGTCCCAAACATTAGTGTTAAAGGAGTAGGAAAGTAGGTACAGGGTCAAAATTTGGAGAAATGGAAGATAAATACATAATAATAATTTTTGGAAAGATAAAAGTCTTATTTCATTGAAATAATATTATTTATAATAATATATAGGCCAAATGGAATACTATAAATCAAAAGTGATAATTGTGAAAGGTGAGAGAGGTCTAGCATTGAGAGGAACATCCAAGATGTGAGTTTACCAAGTGTAAAAGTTAATATGATAGAATATTTATATTCTCCTTGAATAGATATGAAATTTAAAAAAAAAACACATCTCAATATGATACTATATGCAAAAAATATATCCTTGGGAAGTTGGCAGTTGGTTGCACCGTTCAGTTGCATCTATTTAGTTGCATATCAATGCAACTGAATGATGCAACCAAATGCCAACTTCCTAAGTTCATAGCTTTTGCATATGGACTAAAATTGAGATAATTTTCATTTTGAAATTTCATAAATCTTTGAGGGGAATCTAAATATTCTATCATATTAAATTTTGGGGAAGTTCTTTATTCTTTTTTCCTTACCCCACAACCTACAGGTCTAGGCAAATAAAGTCCTACACAATAAATTTGCCAACACACCTAAAAATTCACCATGAATACAAAATAAATATTTATAGATTTTACAATAAAATCCAAGGGGATTTTTGATTAGTTTTCTTAAAATTTATGCTACCTATATCATTTCTTCATTATCCTCATTTGCACAGACAAAATTCTTTTTATTACATTTTGCCTTTTTGTTTGTGTGACAAATTATCATCCACCATTACCACACACTCATATGCTTCTTAAACTTATTTAAATTTGATCATACCATAATGACCTTAAATATAAATTAATAACCCACTGAGGTACCTAAAGATATTTTTAGTATCATATTCAACATGGCCTGCTCTAATAGTGAGTATATAAAATTACTCAATTTAATATTTCAACTTATCTCCTGCTAAATGTTTTATAAATTATTGAACAATGTCAACTATTAATCATAAGGTATGAATTTAGCCTAAAAATTTTCAACCAATCTATCCCATATATTGATCTTATATTTGCTTTATGGACTTCTTCCACCAACACATGCTTCGATCATGAGGATGTGTGACCCTTAAACTTTGTATAAGCCAAAAATAACTTTATGGGATATTCCATACATTAATAATCACATTATTTATCTAACTTAGTTATGTAATCAATGAGATATTTATGAATTAGGATCTCTAAATAGCTAATAGGGTCCAACTTTGGCTTATTAGTCATCCTTAACTACATGAATGAATCTATCTATAGGTTCATCAACCTTTTCTTCTTTGAACTAGTTCTTAGGAGATTCTTATATGATTTTTTTAACCCTAAATGGATCTAGGAAGCCTTAACTTTAGATTAATTTAGGGTTAAGAATACATGATAAAGCACAAGTGTGATAATCAGATCTATAATAAGATAATTGGGTACTAAACTTAGATATAAACATACACTTAATTTATTATGTTGAGAATAGGCTAAATATAAAAATTAAAACCAAGCTATGTATGGAAATGGAAAATAAGTAATATACCAATCTGGTTTTGACGATAACATAGTGTTGGATCTAGAATAAGCAAGAAGTAGTTGGAAAAAGATTTTGGACTAATTATCAGATTTTGGATCTAAAATTTTTAGAGCTCTAGATATTAACGTTAACCTGGGATGGTTACATCGATGCTAATATTTGGGTTTATGCAAGTTTCATATATGAAATACCTTTTAGAAAATGATGTGACCACCTAGATGCTTCTAGATTTAACTTTACCTTTTCTCTAGTGTTTTCACATTTAGGTCATGGATTATCACTCCTCTTCTATTTGAAAAACTTTGGTTCATCATCTTCATGATGACTTTGGGTAAAATTGGATTAGTGGGAACACAGTATCGAGATGACCCCAAAGACCCCTATGTGAGTGAGCACTACCTATATAACCAATACTTCAAAGAGGGCGTCAGACTAATGTAGTTCTCCCTTATATATTAGCCTATGTGTGAATCATAAAATATGTACAAAGCAAGTACCATAATGACCTAGTTTATAAATTATAAAATCAAGCACTTGGGATGCTCCTTTAGTAATTCATACTTATATATGTGTTATACCTATGACTAGTATGTAAATATGGAATATGTATTCAAATGAGTGCTCTTTGAATGTTATTTGGTAAGAATACTAGGTATTTCTCCCATGTTGCTATTTTAGGAATGAATGATGGTTGATATTGTATTTATATCAATATATTTTAATAAGTAACTCACATTAAAGAACTTATACTAACCAATATAATGTATTTAGTTTGAAAATTATATGACTTTTGGGCATGGGACAGTTGAGTTAGGTTAGGATACTAATGTTAACATTAGTGTTTATCCTAAACATTAGTGTCAAGGGAGTAGGAAAGTAGGTATAGGCTTAGAACTTGCATGAGTGGAATACAAGTACATTTTAATCATTTTAGGTAAGATATAAGCCATGGGTCATCAACATAAGACTAGTCATACTAAGAGATAGGCCAAGGGGCATAAGATAAAGTAGATGTGAGACTTGTGGAAGGTAGGATAGGTATAGAATTGAGAGGAACAACCAAGGTCTGAGTTTTTCAAGTGTAAAATATTGATGTGAAATATAATCCATAAATATCATCTACATTTTCCCCCTTTAATCTAGTAATTAAATTTCTAGTTTAAAGGAACAAAATGTGTACCTGGGTATGTACAACACACCTTATCTTTGCATGTACCCAACTTTAGTGCTTTGCTAGTGACTAAACTATAATAAAAAGCATGCTATAGTATATAATTATTTCATATAATATGGGATTTAAATTACTTGAAATAGATTTAAATTTAAAGAGAAAGGTTTAGGAGTACACATGTGTGTTGATGTGACCACCTTACATATTGGTAAGTTGATTTGAAAAATATGTATGATTGTAAGTATATGAAACTAAGATTAAAAAAATATAGATAAATATTGAAAGTGCATATATCGAAAGAGATAGAGATAGAGATATTGGAAGGCACATGCCCCTGACTTTGGATTAAAAGTGAGTTTCTACTTGGAAGTTGATATTAGGTCAACCATTCAACCCAATGATACTTATAACCAGGTGAGGTTAGATGATATAATCAAGTCCAACCTAAAAAATTATAAATATTAAGTGATTTTATCACCTCAACCATACCAAAAATTTAATCAACTACTATAGTAGATCATCTCAATAAAGTCCATAAAATTTCAATTCGTGAGTGGTGACAGTCCCTGAGAATGTTTTGAAATCTGAAAATTCTTTGGACTTTTTAATATTAGGACACATTTTATAGCATATTAACCTTAGATATGTTTAATTCTGAAAATATTTATAATAATGGTATCAATGTATATAATTCAACCACAACTATGAATCCAAATCATATAATTATGTGCTTTAGCCAATTGGGAAAATTATGTAAGTGTGGAGAACATGATTCCAAAGCATGCTCCCATTATATATGGATAAATTTGAAAACTAGAATAAGTATCAATGTGGATAACATGTTTTTAAAACATGGTCCCACTATAATATAGAGATTTTGAATAGTGAATAAGTGTAGAGAACATGCTTCCAAAGCATGCCCCCACTAAATCTAAAAATTATGAATGTGTGGAAGCCATGTACACATGACATTCCCATACATAATATGAAAACTAATATAAGTACCATATATTAAATAAGTGTGTAGAACATGCTTCCAAATCATGCCCCCACCGAATCTAGAAACTATGCCAAGTGTGGATAACATGCCTCTATGACATGCCCCCACTAATATGCCCCGCTTTGATGTGAAGGAAAGATAAGAAATAGTAGTTACCTAACCTCAAAAAATATAGAAAACTCTGTAATATTTGAATGTAACCATGTATCATATAAAAGGAACACGTCTAGGTAGATATAAAATTGAAGTGCATAGAATCAGTGTGATCACATGAAGACCTAAGATGCATAATAAAGATCATGGAAATGTTTACTTAGTAATAATATAATCTCAACAAGAAAATAAAGTACACACACAAGAGCACTCAAAATCAAGTTAAAATTCAATGGTGTAAGGAGACTGAAAATAAGGGACATGTTTAAATGCCACACAATTGAAGGGACATGACTTAGACAAATGTTCACAAAAATAATAATGACATATTAAATTTTTTATATAACAAATAATTACATACAAAAATGTCATTAAAAGTATACATAGTCATGAGGGTCATAAGAAAAGGGGTATATTCAAATGCTCAAACAAAAAATACAATAGCAAGGCAAGGCACTCAAGGAAGTGCATAAAGTAAATCATAAGCAAATAACATAATCATGTCATAGTAACCCATGGATCAAATGTGTTAGGAAAAAATGTCAAGCATTTAACATATCAAGTACCTTGTGAAAGATATATTTATGGATAAAGGCATGTGTAAGTACATATATTATCAAAACATGATAATGTAAAGTGACTATAAAATAATGTAACCTAGATATATCATGATCAAATAAGGTGGATGCCCCTAACATCCAAAAGTTCCTATTAAGAATCCAAAAGTTGAACCCTAAAATGGATCTATGAATCCTTAATTTTGGAGTATATAAGGCTTAGAATATATAAATTATAATTAAATAGGGTGATAATTAGATATACAATAGAATAATTGGTTATTAAACTTAGATATAAACATACACTTAATTTCTAATGCTAAGAATAGGTTAAATATAGAAAGTACAACTAGGATAAGTTTGTAAATAAAAAATAAGTGATATAATTAAATGGTTTTATTGCTAACATAATGTTAGATCTAGAATAGGTAAAAAATTAGACTAGAATAATATTCTAGAATAATCATCAGATTCTAGAATTGATGCTTCTAGATATCTAGACACTAATGTCAATCTAGGATGGTTATGTCAACAATACTATCTAGGTTCAATGCAAGTGTATTATATGGAATACTTTGTAGAAAATGGTAAAACCACTTAGATGATTTTGGGTTTGAATTTGACTTTGATATAATGTATTTAGATCTAGGTCATGGAATGCCACTCCTAAATTTTCAAAATCCTACTTATTCATCTTCATAGTGACCTTTAAGAAAAATGGGGTAATGGGCACACAATGTCAAGCTAACCCCAAAGACTCCTCTATTAGTGAGTGTTGCATACATACAGATTGACATAATTCTCCCCTATATGTTGGCTTGTGTGTGAATCACACAATATGTAAAAATAATTACCACAATGACCTATCTTGTAACTTGGAAAATTGGGATCTTGGAATGCTCCTTTAGTACCTCAGACCTATAGATGTATATATTTCTATATAGAATATATATAATTCTCCTTTAATAAGTACTAGCCAATGGGCAACTTGTTCATATAAAATATAACTTGGATTTATGGTTAGTTTATTTGATTTATATATTCTGATATTCTAGACATTCAAAAGGCCATTATCAGACTTGTGATGACACAAATGTTATATCACAAATTGTATGGTAAGCTACCATTATACGTGATAGCCTTGTGTTAGTTTATTTTAGGTTAGGGAGCATTATATAATTTTGGGTCTATCATCTGGATCTATCTCCTACATGATATGTATGGGATGATGTCTAGAGGGTAAAAGACCATGAGATCTATTGTTTTATTGAGTGCCTATGTAAATGAGAGGTTTATGATGTATCAGATAGTTGGATTACCCCTAGTTGATGATAGGTTACCTTGAGCAACAAGATAGAGGTAGGACTATGTATCTCAAGTCATGCCCCATGTTCCAACATTGCAAATTCTCACATGAGGGGAGATCATGTGGTAACCCTAAACACACATTATTATTGTATGCCCTAGTTGGTTGACCATTGTGATAGGGATAACATAGGTTTGGATCATGGGCCATTAAAATTCATGGGTAGAGATGCATATGATGGCATAATTTCCATGTTAATTTTGACTACCACACATAATGGCCCCTTTAGTGGTGCTTTCTTATTGGGCATGACATGTTAGAGAGCTAAGGGGGATAGGAGGAGTACTAGTGGAGACACCTATGATTAGGTCACAACATATTAGACCATGGACTGGTTGAGCATGATAATAGGTGGTAGTGGGATGGGATGGCATAGATGTGGATGTAGGGACACAACATGCACCATAATAGGCATCACCATAGTAGAAACAATAATGACCACCCCAGACAGACCATAGATGGAGGCACCAATTGAAAGATAAGGCAAAGGTGAGGGTGATAGTGAAGGATGGCTCAATAACCATTCTGAGACATATCTAATTTATAGAGACACCCCTTAGGAGAGGGTCATAGTGTGCATGAGTGGTAACTCCTAAATTTTCACTAGTGCAAATATGATCCACAGAGGAGGTGTTTGAGGGATGAGTAGATGGAGTGACTATGTTTAGTGAATGAAATAAAATGATTAGTAACACTAACACTGGTGAGAAAATGTTTTAATTTTGATTTAAGCTTTGATGCAGGACACCAGTTATATATGATTATAGTAGATAGATATATTTTGAGAGATATATGTGATCTAATATATATTTAGTTTTGGTTTTGCAAATCCTATGATAGAGGAGATCAGATGGGGATCTCTAGTTATGGATGCACACTATGACATTTTAGATGGGGTGTTGGATCCATATGACCCCACCACATTGGATGACCCTATGATATCATCTATTCCAACCTAGGTAGGTTGGTTTAGATTGGTGGGGGAGCATACAAGGTAGTTGTAGGCACATGAGGATGGATTTTATCCACCAAGGGTGGGAGAGGGAGATGCACATGCCTAACAATCCTTAGCTCAAGTAAGAGTAGTGCACATGGCTACCAATATCTAATTTAGATAGGTGTTGGCCCAAGTAGCCAATTTATAGAGATAAATAGTAGGTTTGATATCATATAATGACTCATTACAATGTACCATTTAGAGTGGGGGTATCCTGGCTAGGCCACATGATAAGAAGGATGGAGTCTAGCCTTAGAGATGGAGCTATGTTGTATTTTGTACTTTGTATTATATAGAACACATGATACACACATACACACACGCACACAAATGCACACACACACACACACACACACACACACACACACACACACACACACACACACACACACACACACACACACACACACACACACACACACACACACACACACACACACACACACACACACACACACACACACATTGATTTTGATAGTTGTATTTGATCTTATGAGTTATAGTTGGTTGTGGATGTTTATGTATGGATATATTTATTTCTATCACATGTATTTAGTTTTTGTTGTGTATGTTATGGGAAATATATGTGGAGTGTTTTATTTTCTATCATTATGTGATACACATACATGGTTAAAATAAAAAAAGTAAAAATAATTTAGAAAAGAATAAGTAATCAAAAACAAATGTACTACACACTATATCATGATTGGAAATGTGTAATAAAAAAAGATAATTAATTATAATAAACTAAAAATGGTGAAAAGAGATTAAAAAATGTTTTAAAACCATGAAAAAGATGTGTACCAAATAAAAACAAGTAAAATCACACTAAATCATGTTGGGAAGTATGAAAATAATGAAATAAAATGGAAACCACATGAAAACTAAATGGTGTAAAAATAAAACAATTAAGTCAATCAATCATACTAAATCATGCTGGGAAATATAAAAGAGAAATAAAATGGGAAAAATTAATATAAATTGATCACACTAATTCAAGTTGAGAAGTATAAAAATGGTTGTATTCTTACATACAATTGGAAAATAAGGAGATAAAAGTGAAAGATCAATGAAGTAAGCATAAAACATACTATATCAAGAAGGGAATCATGTCAATGATTTGTTACTCCTAATCAATCACTAATCTCAAATTTGACACATGTAATTTCATTGTGACTTGGGTATTAGAAATTTTTGTGAGGAAAGCCTAGTCCTATCCATGGTCTTACACTACAACTCAAAAAAAGGAATAATAATGAGGTGGAAACAATTGGAAATTATTTTAAAAGAAAATGTTATTAATGTGGTAATTTTTAAGGAAGGCCTAGTCCTATCCATGGTCTTGCATTACAACTCACAAATGGAATCCCTAGAGGGAGTGATTAGTTAACAAAATAATTGACTAACAAAAGGAAGTTATGTATCCAAAGACATGATTGACTAACAAACTTAGGCTTACCTATGAATGAGTATGTTCAAGTTTAAACCATGTGTATGCTTAGTTTGTGAAAGGAAATATAAGGGGAATAAAGGGAGATATAAAGTGGACTGGTAAGATGTAGAATGATAATGAGATGAGTTTGTTTACTAACTAATCACATGATAAATAAGGATTATTAAGGGGAGTAAGGGTTGTATAACCAAGTCACAATAATAATTATCTGTGTTATGGAGATAAGGTAGCAAACAAACATGAGAAAGGAAAAATACATCCATGAAAATAAATGAACTCATAAAGAGAAGAATACAATTATGAAAAAGATCCATAAGAGATCAAAATGAAAATATAATGAAATTAGAGACAACACATAATGTGAAATTTAAAGAGCCATATAAGATAGATAAATGAATCAA
The DNA here is from genome assembly GCA_037957365.1 of Torreya grandis. NCBI lineage: Eukaryota > Viridiplantae > Streptophyta > Pinopsida > Cupressales > Taxaceae > Torreya > Torreya grandis. Next base: position 4,342,718 of record JARHVA010000611.1, on the reverse strand, counting down.
AAATTTAATGTAGAGTCAAATTATATAAAGTAGATATATATAAAAATTGGAACACATGTCCAATAAAAAATGAATAATAAAGTAAAGGCACAACATGATATGTTCATAAATCATGGTAAATCTATCCACAAACATTATCCATAACATTTGATATATATCTATCACTATGGACCCTAACTACAATGAGGGTCTCATAGATATTTAGTGAAATATGGGAAAAAACATCTCATCAAATCTCCTCGATATATGAGACCTTAAGAAATTAGAAGTGTGCCTCTCATCAAAAAATATATGCATAACTAAAGGATCATGCTTTATTCCTCTCATCAGAAAATATATGCATAACTAAAGGATCATGCTCATGAGGGCCATCATGCATAAGATACTTAGGAGAAGGAATAGAGTGGAATCTATACAATAAGAAGGATCCACCAAAGGAGAAGGGTCCATAGGTAGAGGAAGATCCATAGGTGGAGGGACCATTGATGGAGAAGGGACCACATGTGGAGGGACCATAGGGAAAGAAGGGACCACAGGTGCAAGGATCATGGGGAAAGAAGGGGCCATAAGTGGAAGGACCATGGGGGAAGAAGGGAGAGCCTTTTTATGTGGGTGACTTGTGAAAAGAGGAATAGAAGGTGAAATAATGGTCATAATGTGATCTTGAAGATGTTGTTGGAGGATGCACAATGATCAATGTGATGGGTACCACATTGGTGCCATAGACAATATACCTTTCCATATTTTAGAATATATTTAGGTAATAACTTAGGAGGAAGTATAGCCTTGTCTATAAGATGAGGAAGATTAGAATGCAATGTCTTGATCTATTATCAAAGATTTAAATATTGTGTGGAGGAATGATTATCTATACCATGGAAGTAATAAATATGCTTGTTAGTCGACTTTGTGGGTGTACTAATAGAGGTGCTTTAGAAGTAGAATCTAAAGAAGGTTGGTATAGTTTAAAATATATAGTCTAATGATCAACAACTCTATGAACTAGTATGGTTGATCAACTTATTGGGCAGGTGGGGGAGAAAGCTATGGTAAAGGAAGTAGGCCATCACCAAGGGGAGGTAGGGCTAGTGGAGAGACTGAGTGAGGCTCATTTGAAGGAGAAATAAAATCAAAAGAAAGAAGAAACTCAGATAAAGGTAAAGCAAGAATAGGATCCAAACTAAGCTCAACTAAAGGAGGATCAAGATGCACAAATGGATTAAGGATAAAAGTAATAATCTTAGGGGGAAAAGGTTATAGGTTTCCTAGTATCTAATGAAGTGATAGGGACTAGTCATAGCATGATCCATAATTATAATCCTAAGAGGTTATTCAAAAATTAGAAGTGTGCCATGTGAATGAACCATCTCTAACTTACAAATAAGAGGAATAAAGCTAAAATTAGGAACTATATAAGATAGAATGTGATAAGATGAATGGAAAGACCAAAACAAATAAGAATGATAATTAAGGATCTCAGCATCTCTATCCTGAATAAGACCTCCTAGATATGGATCATATAAAGTATAACCATAATAATAATCAAGTGTATAAATATAAATGGTGTAATTAGGTGTGAAATTTTCATCAAAGGTTGTGTGGTGAATATAATTTTGAGTCTTATTTAAAATCATTTGTATATCATCTCTATGTGGTTGATGGGAATGTATCTTCAAAGATGGTGGAATCTAGTAAATGAGATGAGGAGAGAGATATGAAGTTTTTTAATCTTTAATTTGATTTCATCTTGCTCATTATCATCATAGTCTAAGAGGTTAGGTGGTATGTTCCTGATGAGTTTGGGGTGGCCATGATAACTTCACATATAGTTTATAAGGAAATTAAAATGTTGAGATTCCCAAAATGAAACACTTGGCAAGGGTTTAAGGGCTAGAATTTTGAATACACCACAATCTTGGAATTATTAAAAATTCTAAGGGTTAGTGTTTCCTTAAATACTATACATAACAACATTGTTGGGAAAATTGACACATTAATAGGTAGAATATGTGACAACCCTCATGTAATGAGTCCATGACCTACCAAGAAAGATATGTTAGGAAATGGGGAAATTAAATATCATAAACTTCACTCTTACAGTGATAGGTGGGATGGTAATAACGATCCACACACAACCTAAATGAGGTATTTACCTTAGATGATAACCTTAACACATACTATGTGTGGACTTAAGATTACATTCAGGGTATCCAAGGGTTTTAATAAAGTCAAGAGATTCAACAAAAGTACCTTAGCCCTCATCAATCAAAGCATGCAAGACTTGGATATCACTGATTTGGATGATTATAAATAGGGGAGGATCATCTGTACAAAGCAAAATCTCATTTGGAATCATAGAAGAAAAAATAAATTAGAAAGAGGGAAGTGACCATTATTTCATTAGTCTATTTAGACATATCTTTTTATTATTTAAAGATACTATCTTTTGAACCATATAAGTTAGATTCAAATCCTACTAGGGGATTACAAGGGATGTTTTTTAAAAATATTAGTTGCATAAGTTGGTTGTGATTACATAGAGAAGTCTGCATGAGTTCAATAAATGAAATTTAAGATGGGAGATTAGTAAGCTTGATGATATGGTCCCATTCATCATAAATCATGAGTGGAATAGTATATAGAGGTGTGTAGTGCTGGGGGAGCTCTTGAGAAGGAGGATTAAAAGTGCATGTAAACTAGTATTGATAGGATGTCGTTGGTTTAGGTTGGGGACAAATTAGTTGATTATCTTGAGAGGATGGTGTAGTTGATTTAGGTTTATCTTGTGAGAGATTTGAATAAGTGGTATTATAAGGTGGAATGATGTTGTTGATGGGTAAATAGGTTGGGGAAACTATATAAATAGTATGAGAGGTGCAATCTAATGGAGGTGTTAGAATTGGTTCTTTGAAATAGGTAATGTCCTCTTACCCCAAATCTATTAGGTGAGTTGGGGAAGAATCTTGGATAACACAAAATGTTCGGGATGATTAGTGCATGTGTGTAGGATGAGAATCAATGAAAGTAACTACCATTCACATATTAGTCATATTAAACACATTCTCTATAGGATTTTGGTCTATAATACTTTCAACATTATTGGTGGAAGGAGTAGGCTTGTCACTATTATCTTGATGGTTTGGAAGAGGATTTTTGTAAATGGCTAGATGAGCATTAGCCTAGTTTAAAGCTTCAATTTAATTTTGTTTTTTATGAGCTTTAAAGGAAATGTCATAGGCTTGTTAATTTTTATGAGTGAGGGAATTGTGATCAAAAATTGGACCAAGGGGGAAATCCATAGCTAAGTTACACAATTTCCTACAAGTTTCATGAGTGTGACCCCAACTAACATGAAACCAACATAATTTATTTGGATCATACCATGATTTCATGGGGTGAGTGGCATCAATATCTCATGATAGAGTTTGTGGTAGATGCTTTATGATTTATGCTAAGGATAATAGCTTATGAATATTAATGTTGTTTATGTGATAAATTTGAGGATTAGGGGTGTGGTTTAAAGGGGAAGCTTGATCCAAAGTAGGGTTAGGAGTTGTAGATTGAATATTGTGAATGTTATCATAGGAATGAGTGATACCATCATTGGTAACATGATTATTTTTATTTTTATGAGCATGTGAGTGCCCACAGGAGGTTGGGATGGCTCAAACTGACACATGAGAAAATCTTGGCACTTGGCTTGGTTGAGGGCCTCTTCCAAAGTTAATGGAGAGAGAGTCCTAACTTGATATTATAAATTGGGATAAAGAGCATTGGTAAATAGATGAAAGAGCTTATCATATACTATGTTATGCTCATACTTATTAGACAAGGTTTTCCACCATTTGATGAAATCTTGTTCCATTTCAGTCTCAAGCTACTTACAATTGATAAAATTAGCCAAGGTATTCTTAGGGAGGTCACTAGTTTGAAAATTTTATACTAGATCATTAACTAGATCTTCCAAACTAGTGATAGAATGGGACTTAAGTTGGTTATACCAATCTAAAACAACTTTGAAGAGGGTTTTTAATAAGATATTGGTATCAAAAAAAGTGTTTAACTTGACCCAATCTTCATATAGATTTCCAAACATTTTTAAATATAATGTAGGATTAGTTGACCCATTGTAATTAATGGTAGGGGTGATAACTCCTATATTGATGTTGGCAATTTAAGGCATAAGAGGTTCATTTTGAATATGTTTAATCATTTTGTTAACAAGAGGTTGTTAGGGAATAAGGTTTACATGGGTATCCTTAAAGGGGGTGGGGGGAATTTTGATTGTGCACTCCCCATGGAATTTGTTGAGGTTAATTTTGGATGTGAATAAGGTGATTATACATTTGCATCATTTGGTTGGCATTATTATCTTGAAAAGAAATCATTTGGTTAATATTTTTCAACAAAATTCTATGGGTTTGAGTGGTGTTTTTATTACTATGAACAAAATGTAAAACATTAATGTTAGTATTAGTGGCTTAGATACCACTGTGAGTAGTGGCATGCATGACACTAGTGGCTTGAGAGGAACTAGTAGAAATAGAGGCACTAGTGGCATGATTAGCATGTGTAGCAAAAAATGCACTAGTAGAAAGATTAGAAGAAAAATAAGCACTAGTGGCATGGTTACCATGGATATAAAATGATGCAATAGTGGATTGATTGAGAAGGGTGGGTCGTGGATAAGGCCCACTAGATGTTGAACTTGTCATGTTAGTAGAGATACTTGGCATAGAGGTATAAGAAATCAAAGAAGAAGAGTTCATAATATGAGAAAGAGTTAAGAGAGAAGGAAGGGGTTGAGAAGTAAAGAAGTTATCACCCCCAAATCCATGTGAGAATGTTGGTGAAGATGAATGGGGTTATTATTCTTGACCACTTATCATAAGTTTGTAAATAGTGGAAGGGTCTTTTCCTCAATGTTGAAGAAATTCATTAATGAATAAAAGCATTTCCAGAGTATAATCTAATTTAGGTTAATCTTATAAGGAGAAAAAAGGGTTATGAATTGAAGAGGCACAAGGAGGAGTCCCATAATTTATAGTGTGAGTGGCCATATAAACCTTACATTCATATAAAGTGGAATCCATAAGGTGTTTATGGGGAAACCTATTAGGATTGGTAAATTTAATCATATCTATTGAGTTTAACTCTATGTTGTCCTCAAATAAGAAGTTCATGATGAGAGAAAAAGGTTAAAAAGGATGATGATGATGATGATGCAAAGATAAAGTTGGAAAATAGGATACATAGTCAAATTAGTTGACTATGCTTTTAACCCAGGGAATAAATAAATAAATAAATACACACAATCATACATGTCAACTATGTATTGTAGATAGGAAGGCTCAACAAGATGATAAGGATACCTAGTTGTGTAGGTTGACTATGTATTACTAAACATATAATTGAATAGGGGGATAAGAAGACACAATCATGCAGGTTAACTATGTACTATTGAAAGGAAGGTAGAATAGTCTGTAGGAGACTATATTGATTAAGATGATAGTTTTCTAAAATAGATGAAAACTTTTTCAAGATAATTTTAAGTAAGAATGAAAGAAAACACAGAAATAATTGGATCAATGTGATTGATCCAATTGGGGCATACATCACAAATTTTATACCAACACTAGCTAATTCAAGTTTTGAAATACAAAAAACAATGATCAAAGTATAAAAAATCAACTTAAAAGTAAATGATAAATAATTGGTCACCCTAAGTGTTATTAGATTATTATAAATCTTTTTTATTGTGATAGGAAAGTTGGATGAAATAGGGAACTAAAAATCAATCTAAGGTTGGTTTTAGGATGTTTGGGATGAAAGGGATGTATATTGGTAATGATATTGGATTGATATTAGAGCCTAACTCCTCACTTCACAATCCTAAAATGATAAGTGTTTCAGGAAATTTGACAATATATACCATTAACCATGTATTTACTTGGCCAAAAAACCAAGTTAGCTTCCCCCTTGGTGATGAAATCTAAGTAGGTAGGCCTTGGGAAGACAAATGTTTATTTATTTTTAAATGTAAAGTGGTTTGGTAGTGTGTGCAAAGATTAAAATAGTGTAATTAAAATGGTAATTTGAAAAACAATCTATTTATACTATGTGATTTATGCTAAGATGCAAACAACTAAAAAGGAAATGTGAATTATTTACTAGTAAATAGTTGTTAATTATTTGATTGAGAATAGTACATACTTAGTTTAGGTGACACTATATGTAATTAGTACAAAACAAATTTGTGTGGATCATTTTTATTATATATAATCAAGGTCTTTAAGAATAGATTAAAATATGTCAACTATGTCTCTTAGACAAAAGGCATACTATAAAACTACATTAACCAGGTTGACTTAGTTTGCTATAGGGTTTTAGTTTTGAAGACTACTAATTTGTGAAAAATAGAATTGAAGGAAGAACTAAAATGGTAGAGAGAGATGAGAAAGGAACCTAGGTGGGATTTAAGATGATTTAAATTGTAAATTTTATGCTGTAGTGATTAGTTACTGCTCTCAAATTCTATAAATTTTGTTGATTGGTTTGACCAGGTTATGTAAAACCTTATGTACTGATGAAGAAATAATGAATACAGTCAACCTATTCAAAAATGTTTTCTGATCTATATTTTGGAAAAAGAAAATAGAAGACATAGTCAACCTATTTGATAGTGTATGATAATCTATAACTAAAGAATAATACTGTGTCGAACTACTTGATCTAGTAATTTATAATTGTTGAAGACCTCCACAAATAGAAAATAGTCATTTTAAAGTGATTATGTGTTAAACTTGTGCATAAAAAGTTAGAACTATACCAACATGTTAGATACACTACTAAAAATATATAAAAATATAAATGAATACAAAAATTATGGTGTGAAATAATCCATTCAAGGGTTAGACTCATGTTGAGTTCACTAGAATGTATGTAAAGGGAAATGTAAGTGATTTATAAATCAATCCTAGCTTAGAGAAGATAAATCCTACTTACACTATTGATTGTTGATAAATTATATATTTAGGATCATGATAAAAGTAGATCTTCTAGACCTAACCAAGGGATCTCTTACCATAATAAAATCACTAGGGAGGGTTCCAAAGCCTCTAGTCAAGCAAAACTATGTAATAACCCTAACTAGGTCCTATGTTTTCATATTCACTAAGTAAATGACAAAAGTAAATTAAAATATAATCTAGTGATCACCAAATATTTTTTCACAAAGTAGGGTAATAAACATAAAATTAAACATGCATATAAGACATATACTCACGCCAATATATAAATAATCCTAATGCATGGTCAATAAGTACAAATGCATATCTATCTACTCTTACAAAGGAGGAACAAAGTTAGGAATACTTACCTTTGAAGATGAATATGATAAGCCTCAATATCTCCCTTGTCTAAGGTGATTCACAATAGGTTATTATGGTATGTAAGGATGACAAGGATAAATCAACTTTAGGCTACATAGCCTATCTATGAATCTAAAATACTTATCCAAAAAACAAGATCCATATCTACAAAGAAAGTATGAAATCCTAAGATATGTTCCTCAAGTATAATGGTGGATAAGATGTATAATATACATCTCTTCTTATTCTCTTCTCTTAATGAATAAATGAATGTGTTTATATAACTTAATCTAACCCTAGTCCTTTTTGAAAGTTTAGTTGATAGGGTTGGCCCAATCAACTCTATATCATTATTGAAAAAATCCAATTAGGTCCTGATCTAAATCATCCAAGGGCTGACCTAGACCCTAAATGAGTTTTGTAAATTATAGTATAGGGTTGATGGGGCTAACAGTGTATCATAAACCATCAAAAAGGATTTTAGGCTAGGGAAGGGATAATGAAAGCATAAAATGGCTATAGAAGGGTGAAAGATAGGAGGCAAAGCTTAGGGGAATTTTTTTAGATCAATGTGTAGATAACAAGAAATAGCAAAGGGACAATAATATTGTAAATCACCATTGGTATACCCACCCCTTTCTTAGTACACCCCTTAAGGAGTGCACTCAGAGAGATTATGACATAAGATAGAAAGCATCAGTAAATGATAAAGTTTAAAAATATTATTTGTATAGATAATGTACCTTTGAATTCTATATTTGAATCCTAATAGATGTATCAACAATATCTACGTCATTGATAAATATTTATGGTTAAGAAAATTTTACTTGATATAATGATGATATGGTGGAAATATTATGACTACTATGCATATGTTATTTTTAGTGTAAATAAACATATTATGTGTATAATATAGTAATATTATAGTTCTAATTACATACAAAATATTTAGGTAAATTTATTATACGTTTTTAGATAGAAAATAGTTAGTTGTACTAAAAAATGAGTAGTTAGACATTATTAGCAATTGAGTTATAACATACAGTATTAAGTAATTTTTGAAACTCACTAATTTATGGATCTTATGAGTCTTAAGTACCAAGATTTAATTTCATTCATGTTAAAAACTCAAAAATAACATGTTTTATGCTTATTTGATTCATGTTCAAATAATATAAATGACATGTTCTATTTTAAATTGATCCATGTTCAAATCACACAAATGACATGTTATATGCTAATTAAGGTTAAAAAATTTGATTGCTAAAGAATATTAGATTTAATGTTTGGTGTTTTAGTGTAAATTATCCATGTACAATTCAAACACCTTCAATTTTTGTGTAAATTGATCCATTTTAAAATTTCAGGCACCCCTATCTTTTTGGTGTAAATTGATCAATATTCAAATCACACAAATGGAATACATTGTACCAAATGAAAAACAAACTTAAAACCTTAATTTGAAAAATATTAAAAATTTATAAGTGCCTTAGAAAACATTCTAATTTTGTGTTTTGGTGTAGATTTATATTTAAAAGAAAATCAATTTGTGTCTAAATCTTTCAAATTGCATGTTTTATCCTAAGAAAGCTATTTTGGTAAGGATTTACATTTACAAGTGAGTTTTACATATTCATATACCAAAAATAACTATTTTGGTGTAGATTTATAATAAAATTTATATTAAATTGGTCTATTTTCAAATCTCATAAATGGTATATTATATGCCAAGTATGCTTAAAACCTCCATTTGAGAGAGGCTACAATCTATGCCAAGCAAACTTAAAACCTATTCTTGAGAGAGGCTATAATAAATTAAAAAATATTATGTTATTTACCAATAATACCTATTTTTATTTAAATTATTTATCCAAAATTTTGAATTTAATTCCAATAACATATTCTACCCAAACAAGATTAAACCCTCTATTTGAGAAGCTGTAATAAATTTAAAAACTGTATGTGCTTTAAAAAGTACATTGTATGAAGTTTTGGTTTATAATTACATATATAAGTAAATTTATTCATGTTTAGAAATTTAATTTAAAATATATGTATAATTTCATCTGACATCTTTTCCATAAAAACAATGATTACTAGGGTATATACCAATAATTTTACAAACAAACTTGTCCAAGGAGGCTTTAGCACAGTTTACAAGAGTAACCTACTCAATGACTAATAAATGAATTAGATAAAAATAGGGTCTTCTAAATTAAATGAAAATAATTAAAAATACTAATTTCATGATATTAACTCAAAAAAATTAATAATCTAATTTTATGACATTATATAATTATATCTAATTTCCTAATTACTTTAACAAAATTTACCATAACATGACCTTGTTTATAATTGGTTAATATGTTACTATGATCCTCTATTGATACCATTCCTTATTCCATTGGATGATAAGTTGTAAGTAAACATATATAATATATTTAAATTATAAGTTAGCCACATTAATCTTCCACACTCAACCACTAGGTTTTGTACTATTATTATATTTTCATATGCACAAAGAATATGTACACAATTTATCAATTAAGAATGTATTATGAATAATTTTATCTAATATATTATAAAAAATATAAATGTTCACAAACTTATAAATATATAGATTAATCAAATTGAAATAATTCATATTTGTTAGTGTTCGAGTGTGAAAATTTATATTGTTGTATGTTTCCATATTGTCAACTTAAATGTAACAAATATACCCATAAACATTTTATTAGGCCTAAAATAGATGTAAAATACTAAATATGACCTAATTAATTAATTAACTACACCAATAAATACATTTATGTTTTAAGATTAGTTGATTCTTAGGAAGGATTACAAGACAATCATTAAGATTTGGGAATGAAAAACAATGTTTGGAAGTGATTAAAAAATAACCCATAAAACTCATAAAGATTAGAGAAAGATGTCCAAAGTGTGTGGTTTAAAGCATCCACATTATGGAAAGTCAATTTATGCTTTATATAAACTAACATGTATAAAAAATACACTTTGAGGAATATGTTTTCATGGTCTAGGCCTCTAATTACCTCACTTATTTTTTTGTGCCCTAACTTAAATCACTTGGAAAATATGCTTCTTCTCCTTAGCATAATTATGCAAGTTGATATAAAATCTTAAGGAAAAAAACATATGTTATTGGATCTACATTATATTAAATAATAGTTGATCTATCTTGATATTTATCATGGCCCTCAATGATGTATAATATCAATAAAAACACTCAAATAATTTCAAAAAATCATCAACCAATCAAACCTACATGATGCAACGTGTTACCAACATGTAATTATATGTTTACATGAATTTATCTAATGATTTTTTGATTTCTCTAAAATTATTACAATTTCTCAATAGATTTATGTGAGTAAAAATATATTATTTTTCCATAAATATATACCTAAATGAACTAGGATGCATGTAGTTTTTATAAACAATTTAAATTCAAATTAGGACTGTATTGGTACACAAACATAAAACAAACATGAAATATAAAAATGAAGGAAAAGGTTCATATAATGTTAGGGGCATAATGAATCTAAATAAACCTGACATGATAGTTCAATTATTCTCTGGACATGTCTAAAGAATAATTACATGCTCTTAATGAGTAAGGAAGAATAGAAATAAATTAATGGATAGAAAAGGTGATAGTTGGGAGGTGTGGAGAGAAGGTGTAGGGATAATTAAATGTTAGTAAATGCACAAATAATTTTAAATTTAAGCTAAGAGTTTAAAAGTACACAAACATCCTACAAACATGTAATTTAATGACTAATAAATACCAAGGTCCATTTTTAGTAGTCAAAATTTTCTCCCACATTGACGTACGTGTGTGTCTGCTAACATATAAAAGTCATGAAAGGCATGGTATGGATATAAACAAATTCCCTTGAAACTCCTAAAAAAACATCGATGCATTTGGGAATTCCTGAAAGCACATTATATTTTCTACATACATAAGGGTGAGTGGCAAATAATAATTTTTTTATAAAATCTATAAAACTAAAAGTGATATACTTGATTTGACTAGGATTTAGATTGAAGTGTCTCCATATATGTGTAAACCTTGAACATAATTTTGAGTAAATTTTTCATGAGAAAAATTAAAAGATAAATAAAAAATACTAGTACTAAAAATAACTAAATGATATCTGTAGAGTTATAAATTACTCTACATTCCATCTTATTTTTTTAACTACACGCTACCAAATTTTGTCCTCGCATTCTTGGTCTGAGATGGTGAAGGTTTGAAATAGAGTAAGGGATCTATTTTCCTTTTGATTCATTTTTGTCTAAGTGTTGGGGTAAAACAAAAGTTGACAAGTGTCATCCTTTGAGGCATCCTTTCTCAAGTGGAAATGCCAAGTGTCATCATCTGAGGTACCTTTCATATTTTATATGAGTTGGTTAGAATGTGCCATGCATCTCACAGTGACTCGGTGGAATGCACCAAGTGTCAGTGTCCACAGTTTCATATCGGTACCTACATTTCATCTCTTTTTAGTGAAAGGTTTAACAAGCTAGGTATCAAGATCAAACAAAAAGTGCCAAGTGGTAGTAGTGGAAGGTCTCAATGTTGTTTTTCTAAAAGTGACAGAAGATGCCACGTACCCTAGCAAAGGAGAGAAGAAGTCACCATGTGTCGTGATCTGAACTATCTTCATCTTTGCTTCACTAATATAATAAAGACCATGGTGGGTCCTAAGTTTTGTGTTTAAAACAAGCAGAAGCTACCAGGTGTCACTATCTATGTAAATGAGAAATGAGACCCATTTGTTTTTATGGTGTAAAAAAATTAAAGCAGAGATCACCATGTGTCATCTTCTACAGGTTTTTAAAAGGTAGCTAATAGAAGTGGAGACCACCACGTAACCTCAGATGAGTAAATCAAAGATTTCCAGGTATCTTTTGATGAAGCAACGAAGATCAACACCTGTCCCTATGTTCCTTTTAATGTTACTAAAGTAAGATATGTTGTGGGTCTTATTTTATTTCAAGCTATTGGAGTTTTGAGGAAGTGAATGGTGACAAGTGTCAAAGGCAGAATGATCTTGAGTAAAGACACAAAAGAGTATAAGTTACACAAAAAGTGCCACGTGTCTTCAATGGGTGTTGTGGAACATGACAAGTGTCATCCTCTAGTGTTTCCTAAAGTAATAAGAAGAAATTGGCTAAGTGTTACTAGCATTTAAGAGAAGGGAGCATCTTGTAATCTATTTTTGCCAATGAACTGCCAAAAGACAGCATTTCAGAATCTATAAGATATCTTCTGTTAGACACTTTTAGTGAGGAGGAGATTTCATTTGGGCCATTGGATTGGAACAAGAAGACAATCTGGAGTAGATCCAAGGCTATAAATAAGGGTGCAAAGATCACTAGAAGGGATCATCAATCATAAATTATCAGAAAGAATTTTAGGAGAGAATTATTGTAAAGAGTCTAGACTTTCTAGAGTTGTGACTAAGTAATATCATTTGCTTTTGTCTCATTTTCTTGAGTTGAAAGGTTTATATAGCTATACGTGTTTTTGTGCCTTTTATATGACTGGAAGATTTAAATAAGAAGATTGAACCCTATGCCTTTGTTGATATTTTCTATGTCATTTGCAAAAGTAGTCTAGGTTGTAGACTTTATAGAAATGTGATTAGGAATGTCATTTGCTTTTATCTCATTTTCTTGAGTTGAAAGGTTTATATAAATGTACATGTTTCTGTGCCTCTTATATGACTAGAAAATTCAAATAAGAAGATTGAACCCTATGCCTTTGTTGACATTTTCTATATCAAAATGAAAGTAGTCTATGCCGTGAGCCTCTGTTTCTATTATTTCCATCTTTTACATTGATCATGCACTTGTTTGCTCTTAAATGCAAATGAATCCTACATATAGTCTCACTCTGCTCAAGATTAAGGTTGAATTACATTCAGGTGCATCACCATAGATTAGATTTATTTTCTTGTATTTGTGTTTCTAATTTAAATTCCTATCCCTTTTCCTAGTATCTACTCAATTTAAAGAAGAACCAGCTTCTCAAAAATATGGAGGTTGTTTCAAGACACAAGTCCCATATCTTGAAACTTCCCATTGTTGTTGATTAGAGTCAAGCACAATTTTAAATCATCAATAGTTTTTGGCATGACTGGTGGCACCAATCTTGAAGTCTCTTTCAAGATCATATGAACCAAAGAGCTACGAGGAGTCATAGCTGTGGACCAGTAACTAGATCACATTCTACTACAAATCTAGGTATTCTTTTGCCACCTTTGGTAACAAGTCCAAGAAGAAGAGTCAACCAGTTTATACCAATACTAATAGCAAATATGGGAGCCCCTATACCCCCAAGAAATTATGCAAGCTAGAATACTGGTAGTCCCTTAATTCTCCCAATACCACTAGACACTTGGGACCCTATCCCAGTGAATGCCTTAAAATCTCTGCCTAAATTTAGTGGGCAAGACTCTAAAAAACTTGAAGAGCATCTACATGATGTATCAGATGTCTATGCTATACATGTTATCACACAGAAAAATATGGCCATAAGATTATTAGCAACTTCTTTTAAAGGGAAAGCTCTAGAATGGTATCAATCTCTGACCCCAAACACTATTTCTACATGGGATCAGCTCAGAGATCTTTTCTTTGAAATATTTGTAGAGAAAGGTGATAAGTCTTCTTTGCTACAACAATAAATCACCATTCAAAGGGGACCACAAGAAGCCATGACTGACTTCAATTCTAGATTTTAAAAGACTTCGGACAGAATCCCTGTTACAGCTAGACCATTATTAGGTATGGCCATAGTGTTTTATCTTAAGGCTTTGAGTTTAGATATATCTATTATGATTTAGTCACTTGGAGGACACACTTTGCCAGAGGCTTATGAATATGCTGTTAGAGTTAAGAACAATTTGATAGATGCTAGAAAATTACCTCCAAGGCCTCCTATGCCTATGTTCCCAAAAATTTCCTTTCCATTACCTCCAGAAGTCCCTAAATTTGTAAGCCCACATATGTCTATGTACACTTACCCTCAACCATTTGCTAAAGAAATTGTCCCCACTCAGTCATTTGAGCTAGATGGTATCAAGAATATCCTAAGGACATTTTCTAATGAATTAATCAATATAAAAAGACAACAGAGTACTTTTCCTAGGCGTCCATATCAAGGCTATCAAGGAAACAAATTTTCATCTTAGCCAAACCAATACTAGGGTCCTCCAAGACAAAATAATCATCAGCCAGCAAACCAATTGGTTGCAGTCCCTACACCCTCACAGACTTTCCTCCTAATTCAAATAGGGAGATTGTTCCAGGGCAAAATAACTATGTGGATAATACTAATGCCTAGTGTTTCCCTTGCAATAATGCTCATACACCTAGAGATTATCCTATGGGTAATCTACAACAAAAGGTGGTAGAGTAAAGAAGAATGGATGGTTAGTTTGCAAGTTCTAGTGACAATCAAGCTTACCAGTCTCTTGGTATGCAGAATTTAGTCTTAGTGGCTTAGATGTAAGGGATGTCCTTGCAACAAGAGGAATAAATAGTGACAAAACATGCTTTGTTCTCATGGGTTGAAGATGAAGAATTAGTTTTCTTGAATGAAGCATCTACCTCCAAAAAACTACTAGTGTAATCTGGTTATTACACCAGATCAAAGAGAAGGATGGTGGAATAGCCTGAGATTATAAATTGTCAAGTCATGGATAATCCTCCATTTCAAGGACAAAGAAACACAACTGTTAAACAAGAGGTGCCTCAGCCAGTGTAAAATCAAGGGATTCCTGCCCAAATTCAAGAAAAAACAAGATATCCTTATGTTCAAAGAACTCAGACTTTGGGACCAATAAATGTTGTGGATCAATTGAAGAAGACTCTATCACAAGTATCAATATGGGATATATTGGCTATTCTTGAATAAAAGACACTAATACAAGAAGCTCTGCAAGGCCAAGTAGTGCCCAAAGGTACTGTTACCAAAGAAGGACCTGATAGAAAAGAAAAGCTCAAAGATACAGTCCATCTGCAGACAACAGTCCTAGTAAATAATACAATAGAGGTAAGCAAGTCCAAACTGGATCCCTTCTATTTAACTTTAATAGCTGGCAAGAAACTACTACATAATGTAATGATTGATTCAGGGGCTAGTACCACAATAATGCCCAAACAGATAGCTGATGCTTTAGAGATTAAGTATGAACCACTCACCAAAGGGGTCATACAGCTAGATGGCAAAGCAATACAAACCATAGGGAGAATTAAACAACTCCAATTACAATTATGTGCTTGTCTAAATATAATTGTAAATAAAGATGTAGTAGTGATAGATATACCTCCTATTTTTGGCTTATGTTTGTCAAGAGACTTTACAACCAAAATAGGGGGATATATGTCCCTTGATTAGTCTCATCTCATCTTAAGAACCAAATATGGTTCAAAGATGAAGATATTGTCTGAGCCATTATATAAATATCACATCACTAATGAGCCCACTGCAAAGTTAAAGGCAACCCATGCTATGATGAATAAAGAAGAGAGGGTCTTTGCCAAAGAGTTAGGTAAATGGACTGGATATAATCAAGAAGAAGAAAATGATCATTTATTAGCTATGATGCAAAGTGACCCATATGGAAATTATGACTCTATTGGTCTAGGCACTTACGTTATACTTGATGAAGATCATAGAATCCCAAATGTTCTAGAGGAAGAAAAGTCAAAAGACACCTCTTATGAATTCCAGATTCCTAGTGAGAAATTGCAAGCATATACCTTGACCTCTGATGAAGAAGAAATAATTTCTGATTTTCTTCTTACTTTGCAAGATAATGTGGAAGAACATGGACATTCCTTGGACCATGATTTAAATGATTTATTTGAAATCATTGGGTCAGGTTATACCATTTTTCAACATAGCTATGAGCCAGTTGCAGATGAGTAGAACAACATTGAGCCTTAATTACATGTGCAAAATCATTGCAAACTTTCAAAATTATCCTTTCAAGATATTGGTAATTTTGAAGAGGATGATCATGCAGTAGAACCTGAGTTTGAAGTAGAAGGAGTTAAGTCAATAGATGATATATGTCAAAAGGTTTCTATTGGAAGTAGGTTTGATTCAGACTCACTCAAATGTAGGTCAGACACCATGGCATACAAAGAAAGCAAGTCATCAGAGCTATATCCAATTCGACCACTTGTATGGCAACATAAGCTGGCTTGTCATAAAAGAGACTTTAGAGATTCTTTTGATCCAGGAGGGAGATAAAGATACTATGTTTTATAGTTAGGTAGTTTCCTTTTTTCTGTATTGCTTTGTTTTCCTACTTTGTTTTCCTACTTTGTTTTCCCACTTTTCTTTTAAATAAGTGTTCTTTGAACACGTAGTTGATAGCTCAAAATTTTCAAAATTTTCAAAAATTCTCTAATACATTGAATGTCTTCCAAATATTTAGAAATCCCCAAGGTACCTTGCGCTGCCACTTGCATAACGTGTCTATCTCACTATTCAATAAAGATTGAGTAGGATCTGCTAATGGTTATCTAAGTTTAATTCCATTTTGAGACTTAATAGGTCAATAAATACCTCTTAGCAAGAGTTAAAGTTTACAAGTTCTCAAATAGTCTTGCATCTACATAAAAATATCCTACTACTTGCATTTTCTGTGCTTAGTAAACTTACTTTAGTGAAAGTATCTCTATTTTGCAAAAGTTCATACAAGTTACCACATAGAAGATATAGAGATGGAGGGGGCACAATCTTCATAACAAGGAGCTGGGATGTATGAATCCCTTGATAAGTTTTTTGCAAGTAAATCATATGCTTTAGCTCCCATGTAGCCGTTGAAGACCTATCCAAGGACCAAGTTTCCTGAAGCTGGTACAGTAAGTGATTCAATGAAAATAAAAGATTATGCAGATGGCATCATGGATCCAATTCTTTAGAGAGTCAATATCAAAAATCTTAGAGAAGGGGCACATCAAAGGTGTCTATAGAGGGCCAGAGTAGGGAAATTTCAAACATTCACCATGAGGATATGGACCTCACAACTGGCTTAGTTCATTGTTCCAGATGTGCATTCATGCCCTGACCTGGTCAGATTATGTGCAGACTTGCTCCATGCACCTTCAGGCACCATTCAACAAGGCCCATTCATAGTGCAAATCACATTACAGGCTATCAAGGATATGTTGGCCCTACATCATGATAGTACAACTATGTTTCTCACTATTTCTAAAATGCAAAGAATGTGGGCAAACATCAACACTCAGTCAAGGTTATTGAGATCCAAGTTACAAATGGGTGATGGTGATACTATGATACCCACACTCCCTACACCAAGAGCTCAATTCACATAGGCTAGCCAAGATGCATTGTCTATGATGGCTCTCATCTTTGGCATGAAAGATGATATGGCAGTGTATGTAGAACAAATGGCTATCCTTTTTAGGCTGAAGACTATTGACAAAACCCAGGAGGATCGGTTTGAATTTTTTGAACAAATTGCTTTCTCAATGGTAGAATAATTGGCTCATTTTAGATCAAAAGGAGTGTTCAGGTATTCTTCCTATTTGTTCTACCTCATGCTTTTTCAGAACTTTGAACTCTTTGCCCAACATATGTATCTTAATATGTATGACCCAGATTTTGATCTTCAAAGGACCATTCCTGTGTCTACATGGACACACATTTTGTCAAAGACTAGTGACCCATATGATTTTTGGGAATTATTTGTCACTCATACTTTTTGCCACCTCAGTCCCAAACCAATTATGAATAGATTATTCCCTAGTGTTTCAAATCTTCTGTCTAGTTGCCCAATTCCTTGTGATTTCTATTTTGGATCCCACCATATCATTATAAGAGTCCATGGTTTTTGTGGGGAACCAATATTTCTACCTAAGATCTTGACTCTTAGGCTAGCATTCCTAGAGGTCACCAGGTAGGTATCCAAAATTGACAATGAATTTGGCTCTGGGAAGAGGAAAAGAAAAATGTATAATCTACCATGGATGACAACTAGCATGGTTTTGGAAACCAGAGATGCTGAAGTTGTGTTGCTCAAAAAGCTAGCCTTTTTGGGTCTCCTTTTAATAGAGGACAAATGGGTTTATGACCTAAATTATTTCATAACCTCTTGGATAATAACTAACATAGTCAAAATTAGAATTGCACATGAGGGCTACCCTTTTTGGGAAACTAGAAAAAGTCCTAGGGAAGACACTCCTAGGTTTTATGTTGAGTTAACAGACTTACCACTTCCACAAAATAGGCCATGGGAAACATTCTATGTCAAATAAATGGATTATGATCCTAAAGTCAGAATGACATCTGGCTTAAGAAGAATATTAAAGAACAAATATTGGGATGTTGAGAAGATAGAGGCCTATTGGAAATATAGGTAGGAAATTTGTCAAACAACCCATTCTTTCAAAAATGTAGATACAGATGAGAGATGGGAAGAACTATGGGATGAGTCTCATCTCCCCCCTGCATCTAGCCCAGAGACAAGTAATTTATTGTGTGAAGAGTAGGAAGCCAAGGCTAGGTCAAGCTAGGAATCACAAGCCTTAGAGCAAACTATAGCTGCAACAACTATATTAGTCTGGCCTCAATCCCTCAGAAACATAGAAATGCAAAAAAGTGTGGTGCCTTCAACATCAAAAGCTTCCCCATCAGTCTTGGTTATAGGTATTCCCAGTTCTTCACAAGAAGCAGATGTGGAAGGAGAAAGGATGCGACATGAAGAAGGGACACCCAAGAAATGAAAGAGGGTGCAGTTTTAATTTAATTCAAAAGAGGAGACAGACACCACACAACACCAATTACAAGGTACTGTAATCACTCCTCAAGTAAGTATTGTTCCTCCCTCTCCTTCTCAGTCTATTTCTTCTCCTATTGGCATGATGATTTCATCTAGCCAGATGACATCCTTTACCACTTCTATCATTCCTATTTATCACTTCACCCCATCTGTGCCACCTCCAACCTTAACATTACCTCATTTCTCTCCCTCTGTTCCCAAGAAGCTTTCTCCTCAGATTACCCATAGCCAACAATTGGCTATTCAATATGGTCTACCACAAGGACATCCTTTTTTGGGTGGGCACATTGCCTTTCCTTCCACCTTCTAGACCCAAGCAAATGCTGCTAGGAAGGCAAGGGAAGCCCAAAGAGAGAAAAAGAAGATTAAGGAGAATAAAGCTTTGGCTACACCCCATTTGCAGTCACAATTTGACCCCCTTCAACAGAAATTTATGGTGACTCATTTGTCACCAAATGTAATAAAGCCAATGGAGTAGATGTAGCTAGAATATTACATGATGAATACAGTGGCCATCAACATGTCCCTCTTCAGGCCACAAGACAAAGTTGAGCTACTGACTGAATCCACTTCTGCAGTTACTGAAGACTACTTGAAAATTTTAAGGAGCCTATAGAAGTTAGAAGCTGAGTTAGCCAAGGAAAAGGTAAACTATAATAGTTTGACCTCATAAATCAATAGCAAAAATAATGAGGTAGAGAATCTAAATAAATAGTTGCAAAATACTATTTCTCTTTAGACTCATCAGGTAGTTTAGGCCCAAAATGATTCTTTAAAGGTAGGGCTCACATAGGTAAAGGATGCGGTGATGACCCTAAGGCATGAAAAGGTAGCATTGCAAGGATAATGCGAGGAACACCTACTACAAGTTACACAATTACAACAAAATTTGCTAGCCAAAAAAAATAATACTGCGGTCATACAAGTCTAATTTCTAACAGAGCAACAAAGAGCAACACAATTGACACTAGAGCTAGCCAATAGGCTAAAGCGTGTTAGAGTATTAAGTTTGGTAAGGGAGCTATAAAAATCCATGTGGAAGAGAATCTCTTTAGAGATTAATCAGCTCAAGCCTTCTCTCACCTTCCTGCTAAATGCAAAGGAATTATGAAAAAAGGTGGAGAGTTTAGTTATAAATACTCTGGTTACAGTTTCTGAGAGAGTAACAGACTCATAAATGCTACTGCAAAAGCTTTATGATGCAACAGATGCAACATTGTTAGTAATAAGAATCAATGATAGAATGGTCGCTACCAAGTGAGTAAATGAGGTTCTCAGTTGCAATTTCACAACCAATAGTTGGAAGGAGCTTCTGGATGTCATGAAGGAAGGAATC
This sequence comes from Torreya grandis, assembly GCA_037957365.1. Lineage (NCBI taxonomy): Eukaryota > Viridiplantae > Streptophyta > Pinopsida > Cupressales > Taxaceae > Torreya > Torreya grandis. The sequence continues at coordinate 4,322,163 of JARHVA010000611.1, read as the reverse complement.
AATGAAATGAAGCAACATGTTAAAGATCTAGTACAATTAGGTCTTCCTTATCTATTTATTGATGAAAACACCATGTTGATGGTAGAAGAAAATGAACCATTGCTGTTGGCCAAACAAAATGATCAAACAGTTTTTTAGGATCTCAAGGATGATTCATCAGTCCCTGAAATAGAAACTATCTTGGTTCCTGTTTCCCAGCTCAAATTCAAATTGAAGGCTACTATTCAAATTTTGCAAAATTTTTCACACAAGGATATCATTAACCTTGATTTAGCCTTTAATGAATTGCAGAATAAGCAAGGGTTATCTAATGAAGAGTGGTCTGCCTACCAGACAACATTGTTGAAGTTGTGATTTTGAAATTTTGATCTAGCGAGAGTTGTGGTTTCTTTTTTGAGTAGGCTCAAAAGTCCTTGGGGTCACCAATAACTGTAGAGTTATAAATTACTCTACATTTCATCTTATTTTTTCAGCTGCATGCTGCCAAATTTTGTCCTCACATTCTTGGTCTGAGATGGCAAAGGTTTGAAATAGAACACAGGCTCTATTTTCCTTTTGATTCATTTTTGTCTAAGTGTTGGGGTAAAGCAGAAGCTGACAAGTGTCATCCTTTGAGGCATCCTTTCTCACGTGAAAACACCAAGTGTCATCATCTGAGGCTCCTTTCATATTTGCTATGAGTTGGTTGAAATGTGCCACGTATCTCATAGTGACTTAGTGAAACGTGCCATGTGTTAGCATTCACAGTTTCATATCAGCACTTGAATTTCATCTCTTTTTAGCGAAAGGTTTGACAAGCTAAGTATCAAGATCAAATGGAAATCACCAAGTGGCAATAGCGAAAGGTCTCAATGTTATTTTTCTAAAAGTGACAGAAGATGCCACGTACCCCAACAAAGGAGAGCAAAAGTCACCATGTGTCACGATCCAAACTATATTCATCTTTGCTTCATTGATATAATAAAGACCGTGGTGGGTCCCAAGTTTTGTGTCTGAAACAAGCAAAAGATGCCAAGTGTCACTATCCATGTAAATGAGAAATGAGACCTACTTTTTTCTATGGTGTAAATAGAGTAAAGTGGAGATTGCCATGTGTCATCTTTCACAGGTTTCTAAAAGGTAGATAACAGAAGTGGAGACCACCACGTAACCCCAGATGAGTAAAGTAGAGATTTCCACATATCTTTTGAGGAAGCAATGGAGATCGACACCTATCCCTATGTTCCTTTTAAAGTTACTCAAGTAAGAGATGTTGTGGGTCTTATTTTCTTTCAAGATTTTAAAGTTTTGAGGAAGTGGATGGTGACAAGTGTCAAAGGTAGAACGATCCTAAGCAAAGACACAAAAGAGTATAAGTTACGTGGAAAGTGCCACATGTCTTTGATGGGTGCTATGGAACATGACAAGTGTCATCCTCTGGTGTTTCCTAAAGTAATAAGAAGAAATTGGATAAGTGTTACCTAACATTTAAGAGAAGGGAGTGTCCTGCAATGTGTTTCCACCAATGAACTACCAAAAGACAAAGCATTTCAGAATCTATAAGATATCTTCTGTTAGACACTTTCAATTAGGAGGAGATTTCATTTGGGCCATTAGATTGGGAACAAGTAGACAATATAGAGTGGATCCAAGGCTATTAATAAGGGTGTAGAGATCACCAGAAGGGATCATCAATCATCAATTATCAGAGAGAATTATTGTAAAGAGTTTAGACTTTCTAGAGCTGTGACTAAGTAATATCATTTGCTTTTGTCTCATTTTCTTGAGTTGAAAGGTTTATATAACTTTACGTGTTTCTATGCCTTTTATATTATTGGAAGATTCAAATAAGAAGATTGAACCCTATGCCTTTGTTGATATTTTTTGCATCATTTGCAAAAGTAGTCTAGGTTGTAGACTTTATAGAAATGTGATTAGGAATGTCATTTGCTTTTGTCTCATGCCACCTTGTTAGTATATAGATAAAATTTGATAGTATGATGCCACCTTGTTAGTTATAGGATTTAGTTAGTTACACTTAGGTGTTTTTATCATTTTTTCTTTTTTACTTGCATTGTCTTGAGTAAAAAACTATTTGTTTATCATACCACATCCAAAGTAAGTTGTGTTTGCACATCAATAATTTGTTTGAAAAGGAATTATTCCATCTATTTCACACCACACTTTGCCTTAGTCATTTATCAAACTTTTATGTGTGTGCCACTTGTTTGAAAGAGGCATCATTACACTGCCCATTTCATTCCAAGTCTTGTGCATTTGATTTTTTGAAAAAAACCATTTATCATAACTTTAGAGACAAATATCATAATTATGCTATTAAATTATTTCAAAGACTTATTTCCTTATGTAAAATTACAATTTCAAAACCATGTGTACCTTCTTGGTCAATGCCTAGTATTGTTATGCCATTCATTTTTAGTCTAAAACTTGTTATCTATTTGAGGAGCCTAGTATTATAAATCAAGTTTGAAATTGGTCTTGATAAGTTCATGTTCAAACATTTATTGATTTATGCCTATGCCTCATGTAATTTTGTCTTAGACATTTATTTCTCGCTTTTATGTTGTGCAATTTAGACTAGTTCATTGCTTGATTTTAATACTATTTTCTTGCCTAGATTTGGGGAAGTGGTCTATCTTCTATATGCCTAAAATCTAATGTATTTTTATAAATGATCAAAGTTCATGTATGAATATGAATGCCTAATTTAAGTTAAAAATTTTCAAATTTTTTAGATTAACTATCTTGCCTTTTAGGCCTAATTTTATTTAAAGCCTAACTTTTATGCCTTGTTCCCAAAAGACCTAGCGATTTCCTAGTTATCTTAGAACTAATTTTGTTTCATGTCTAGACTTTGTGCCTTGTTTCCAAAAGATATAGCATATCTTGATTGTTTTAGACCTAGTGTTTTTTAAGTCTAGCTCTTGTGCTGTGTTTCCAAGAGTCCTAACATCTTACCTTCTATTTTAGACCTAGTTGTTTTGAGCCTAACTTTATGCCTTGTTCCCAAAGACCTAGCAACCTATTTCATATTTAGACCTAGATTAGAATTTTTTAGTATAATTTATACCTAAAATTTGGCATTTTGATTTTATCCATTCACTTGACCATTTGTATGAGACATTTGAAGTTAGACATATGAAATTAGACCATTTTATACTAAGTTTTAACATTGACCATTTTGGAGCAACAACTTTAATTTTTAGACAAAATTAGACCTAATTCAGACCATTTGTATTTTAGACCTTATTTTTAAGAGTTTGTATAACTATGGGTCTTATTTTTGGAACATTAGTAATCATTTTGGATATGTCTCATTACATTTGTAGTGGATCCATGTATAATCCAAGTTATGATAATGTAGTCATAAATGATAACTTTGTTCAAGACCCTTGCAGTGAAGATGTGGTTTAAGAGATAGATCTTTATCCTCCTTACAATGATCAATCTGGTGAACAAAACCAAGACCCATTATCCCATTATTTGGTTAATATGTCTCCATTATCAGATTATAACCAAGAAAAAATCACACAATATTTTGCTAGCATACCATCGGTTGTAGAACAAGTTCAACAATAACCATATTATGTTACTATGCCATAGACATATTACCCTTATTTATTTGATCATCAATTGGTTAAAAATAAGAATGAAGTTTTATTTAGAGGCCATAGAGGTAGGGTTTAAGTTTCCAATAGACTTCTCCCATGAAAATTTATTTATTTTAGTTAGAGTGTTTCTAAACATGCCTTATACTTGAACCATTGAACATGCCTCTATTATCCATCTTAAAAAATTCATGATAATGTCATACCAAGAAAAAAATATGATTAGAAAAGGAAAATTCCTCATGGAGGACCACTTTAATGATATAGGCATATCAAACCTATTTGAATCTAATGCATAATTTTAATGCCATGACTATGTCAATTGTTCCATTCATAGAGCTAGCTCCTTTACTAGGAGTTCTAATTGAATTGATAGGTCAAGATGATTTGGGCATATAACTATTTGAATAAATCACTTCATTTAGTGACATGTACAATATCCCATCTATTGAAGAAGTGACTACTATTTCTATGTAGAATAATGTGCCAAACATGATGGATAACACACAAGTGTCTTCCAATCTAGGACAAAGTGGTTTAAATACACCAATAAATAGTTCAAAACAAAAAGTGCCTTTAGTTAATACCATGAATGGTTTAAAATATCAAGGGGAAGGAACTTTTACATCCCAACCACAATAAGTTACCTCTAATCCTCAACCAACTACTTTATCAAGCATGAAATCATAGGGATTAATTAATCAATCACTGACTAGTGATTTTCATCAACAACAAGTGATTAATGCTAACCCACATCAATATGTGGTGGCCAACATTACACAATAATAGGCATAATCTAATCTACCACCATAGTAGAGGCAGAACACTATGCCACCTCAATAGAGGAAATAAATGTTACACTTCGATAAGTAATGGCAAATGTACCTCTCTAGTCACAAAACAATATTCCTTTACAATCACAATTATTGACTAATCAACAACATGTGTGTATTGGTCAAAGATAAATGCCAAACATACAACAAACGTCTAGTTCATAATAGGTGTTTTTATAATAAAGAGGTGCCACTATCCAAAAATGATTGATTAGGTAGCAATTGCCTTTTACTCAACATATGCTGCAAATCCAATGATAGGGCCTTGGTCTACAATAACTTCCCCTTATTTATCCAAGTTTGACTTATCAAAAATAAGACCCTACTCAACCTTAGCAAGAACAATACTTTCCCTAGAGCCATATATTTATATTGTAACCATAATTACCTCAAAACCAAGGCTATTTATCAAATCTAATCTAGAATATCACACATCAAAATGTGCAATTTCAAAAAACATATCCCAATTCATGGATGCATACTCATGGTCAGTTCACTCATCAAACCAACATTTCATAACAAAACATAACCCATTATAACCCAGTTAAGGTAATCCACCTTTGACTACCTAGCCACCACCTTAGCCAAATGTTCCATCAAGTTTCTTAGCCTAATCATTGAAACACATGAAGGATGTGATTTCCTCCATTCAAGTAGAAAAATAGACAAATAAATTCAAGTTAGATGAATTGTGTTCACACCCATTCAACGTGGAGTATATTTAGATACCATTTCCTCCAGGTTATGAACCAATGAAATTTGATAAATACAAGGGTAAAGGAGACCCTAAGGCCCATTTGACATAGTTCTTTGTTGCTTACCATCTAGTGTCTTATAACAAAATCTACATCCTCCTTTTATTTCATTAAAGTCTAGAAGTATAGGCTTTTGGGTGGTTCCTTAAATTACCTTATAATTCTGTGTCTAATTTTGATGACCTCTTAGAATAATTTGTGCAACATTTCACCTATAATATCGAACATGAGATTTCATTGGTAGATTTAACTCAATCCAAGAAAAATTTGGTGAGAATTTTTTAATCTATTTATAGATATGTAGAGATATTACTAGTTGCTTCACCCATAGCTTACCAGACAAACATTTGGCCACTATGTTTACTAAAAATCTACATCGTGAGATATCCTATCATTTAGAGATTTAATATACACATATGTTTAAAGAGATCATCAAAAAGGTTTATTAATTAAAAAGGGCCTTATTAAAAAAGGGATTACCAATCTAACCTATTCAAATCAAAATCAAAACCAAAACCAAGGAAGAGGCCAAAGTCAGAACCAAAACCAAGTCAAAGTGTAAGCGTTGACACCTGCCTAAGCCAATAACTATGAGAAATCCAAGAAATATAACCATAATAAGAATGTTTTTGGAAATGGTTTAACTGAGTCACATTATTTCCAAGTAGTACAAACACAATCTACTCAACCCACATTACAAATACAATGTAAACCTCATCAATGACCCATTTAGTAAATGCAGCCTTTGTAGCAACCTAGACTTGCTCCATAAATATAACAACCACCACCTTTGGAAATGCCTCTTACATGAAGGAAAACCACTCCTTGATTCTTTATAAAACTTGGAAAACATATTTAAGCCATGTTTTATAAGTTACCCACAACTAATATGATTACTTGGCCAATTCTGAAGTATTATCTTGAGGGTATTCTATATCTAAACTAGTAATGAGAGAATGAATTCTATGAATACCATAGTGTTCATGGACATAATCTACATTATTATGGAAAAATTAACCCCTCATTAAAAATGTGTTGGAAAATGGGGAGATTACATTGGATAATATAACATATACATCCAATCAAAACCTAGGTATTTACCAAAACCCTTTTTTATAGCATAATAACAATAATAATAAATTCCAAAACAATGACAACAATAGCTACAATAATAATAGAAACACCAATATAAATAACAATAACATCAACCAAATGGGAGGAACCAAGGTTAAAATAATTCTAACAACCAATAGACTTACCATGTAGTTACACATGACTACAACAAAGTTGTAGGTCATATTATATGAGGTCACATTTTAACCATCACCATTAATCCTTGACCAAGTGCTAATAGACCAAGATTGTTGCCAAATAATTCTAATTAGTTTATCTATACTAGTAATCTTTCCTTGACCTGGGACTACAACCAAGTGCAATAACAAACAAGGATTATTATTTCCAAAGCCTATACTGATAACTCATCATTACCCCATGACCACAACCAAGTGTACTAGCAATCAAGACTTATCCTATCTAACCCATCTCCATCAGTATTTTATAGTAAGAATGGTCCTATATCCAATCTTAATTATGAAATCATAACTCATTGGTTAAAGATTACCATTCCAATCCCATAACCTCTTATCAATGAACCAATCCAACCCATTGTGCTAGATAAGAACAAGCCATATGCCACTATTGAGGAAAAACCATATGATATCATGGAACAACTTCAAAGACACTTGCACATATCTCCATTTTGGATTTGTTTTGTATGTCTACTATCCAAAAAAACATCCTAACAAAATTACTAAGCCAATCCTAAATTCCAAATGAAATAACCCTAAATAAATTCCATGATTTGGTTGGACATCTAGCCCTATGATAAAATTTGACCTTCAACCAAAGTGATATTTCACCCCTTGGCCTTCTCCATATCAATCCCCTATACATTTAAATTGTCATTACATGACATAAATTCAAATATATCCTCATAGACAATGGATCAAGTATAATTATTGTGTCTCTAAAGCTCATAAAGAATATTAGATATACAACAACCAATTTACATCAAAAAAATCACTATTGAATCCTACGATAATGAAGAATGAGAATCAAAAGGAACCATAAGCTTGTTAATTATCATTGGGACCTTGACCCATAATACACATTACCATGTGTTAGACCTAGACCTATCTTATAATTTAATCTTGGGTAGACCTTTGACACATGAAATTCATGCAATCATTGTTTCAAGTTTTCTCACTTAGCCTTGTAAGTCACTATCAATGGAGATTTAAATCTCTATAAAAATTTAGAGTCTAAGTATGAAATTTATAATTACCACTTTGGCCTTGATCTGGTTCCAAAAAAGGACAAAGACAAAGAAATACTTGTTGAATTGCTTAAGGCCAATTGTATAGACCTAGATAGCCTTGATTCATATTCACATGCTTCCTCTTGAAATGTCTAATCATTTTACCATCTCAACCAATGGCCCAAGAGAGTGTTTGACCCATGACACATTTCACATTGCCAAGCTTCCACAAAATGCCAAGTCTTATGGAAGACCTAAAGCAAAAATACCTCGTAGAGAATTGAAATGAAAAGGAAAAGGTAAACTTCATAGTTCAATTCCAATTATTTTCACACTAGCCACTAGCCAAGAAGAAGACCCACTTGATAATGATGAATCCTGGTTGTATAATGACAAATTAGCCAATTTCTACAAAAATGATAAATATCCAATTCCTAATAGGATCATGGAGAAATAAGACTATGAAGGTGGAGGCCTTAGGATAAATCAGTAGGGTACTCTTGAGCTAATTTTTATAACAGAATACAAAGGAAATTATGGTCTTAGATTTAAATCACCCAAAGGTGACCCCATGTATCTTATTTATGTTCCAATACCAATATCTAGTGATGATGATGCTAATAATAAAGTAGAGTTTGATCATAACATTTATGAAGACCTTGACAATACCAACCTATTTGACCCACATACCATTTTTAATATCAACCCAATAAGCTATTATAACTCACTTCTTTTGTATCACCCTCAAAATATAGCCTGGGACCAAAAAGAATCCATAGTTCATATAAATGAGTTTGAGAATGATGAGGCCTTTTGTAATTTTCTAGGCCTACGAGACAATGTTCCATTAGGAGACCATAAACAAGGGTTCTCTATCAGACTGGATCCTATAGCCTATTTAAGAGAATGGGTGAACACCCTTAGCCAAAAAAAATAATAAAACATTGAGGTCCCAAAGTGAAAATTTTTTTAGGTGATTTTAAAATAGGGAAAAAGTAAAGATAAAGGCCAGTCTTTTGGGGAAAACCTGTTTCATGCACCATTAGATAAGGGTGTTCAACTTTCCTCGAATTAAGCTCAGGAGACCACCAACGATGAAATTACCTTTACGTCTAAGTTAAATTCTATAAAATAGCATGCCTTTGATTAAATTTCATAGTAATTTCCTATAGTATTTATAACATGGATATCATTTCCTTTGGGAGATTTAGATTCATCTTGTTTAGGTGAGCTTGAAGAACTAGTCTATCCAAAATGACTTTGTAATTATAGGTTGATTCAAATCATTTATAACCATTATGGAATATGGCTCAAGTCTCCTCATAAAAGATACTAAAAAAGTCAACATCATGACTCTAAAATATCCAAAATGGATTAAACTAGGTGTCCCTCACTGAAGAGGAACATGAAATCTTTACAGCCCTTTTGAGGGAATTTGTTGACATATTTTCATGGGCCTATTCAAATATGATAGGTTTGGACCTCACCTTGGTTGTACACTACCTTATTATACATCTTGATATCAAAATTATGAAGAAGAAATTATAAAAAATGCATCCTCAAATTACCATATTAATAAAGAAAGAGTTGGAAAAACTCTTAGAAGTGATATGCATCTATCTAATCAACTATTTAGAGTGTATATCAAATGTTGTTCTAGTTAGTAAGAAACTAGAAGGAATCACAATCTTCACTAATTTTAAAGATATAAAAAGGCCTACCCTAAGGATGAATTTCCTTTATCTAACATTGACATGATAGTTGACTCCACAATAGGGTACAAAATGCTTTCAATTATAGATGGATTTTTAGGATACAACTAGATCTAGATTACACCAGAAGACCAACATATGACAATGTTCACCACTCCATAGGGAATTTTTTGTTATTAGGTTATGCCATTTGGTCTCAAGAATGTTGGGGCCACATACCAAAGAGACATGACCATCATATTTCATGATATTATGCATGATACTATTGAAGACTATATCGATGACATATTGGGTAAATCAAAGACCTGTGTTGATCATCCAAATGTACTATAAAGGATATTTGAGAGGCTTCATGAATATAAAGTTAGAATCAATCCTAAGAAATACATTTTTGGTATCACTTTAGGTAAATTTTTAGGCTTCATCATCTCTTGTCAAGGCATTAAAGTTGATCCTGCCAAAGTGCAAACTATTACCGAGATGCCACCACCTTCTAATTGGAATCATCTCCATAGTTTTTAGGGAAAGATCTTGTCTATCAGATGCTTGATATCATAGGTAGCTGATAAATTTCATCCATTCACACACTGAAGAAAGGTGTCACATTTCTTTGGGATGAAGACTATCAAAAATCCTTTTAGTACCTAAAATAATATCTTTCCAATCTACCTATTTTATTACCATCAATGCCAAGAAAGCCATTCTTACTATACCTATCATCCATTGAAAAAACACTAGGGGTACATCTAGCTTAGCATGATGATAATGGAAAAGAACATGAATGAACATAATTATATGCTAGTGTAAAAAGCTTTTTTTATCTATGGTCTTTATAGCCTAGAATCTATAACATTGCATACTTAACAAGACCATAGCTATTTTCAAATTAGATCTTCTCAAGTATCTACTATCTAAGATAAATTGAAAAGGCCACATGGATAAATGGATCATGCTTCTAAGTGAGTTAGAGATCAAATATGTCAATTATAAATCTATAAAGGGACAAGTCCTTATAGATCAACTTGTTGAACCTCCCCTTATAGGTACCAAACCACTCACTTTTTAGTTCCCCAAAAATTCCATCATGACCATCATCAAAACACCTTCTGAGGAACAACATTGAAAGTTGTATTTTCATAGATCATTCACATCACATGGATCAGGGATAGGCCTATTATTTATTACACCATAGGGGGATCTTATCCCTAAATCATTTTGTATCCACTTTCCTTGTACTAAAAACATGGTTAACTATAAATCACTCATTCTAGGGCTTTGACAAGTAGTGAAATGGAATGTTTAACATCTCACAATTTATGGTGATTCTTAGTTAATCATCAATTAGTTACAAACCACTTTTTAACCAAAGATGACAAGCTGGTACCATAAAAGGCCACGATCAATGTTCTCAAAAAGTAGATTGCCAACATACATTTTGAACACATACTTAGGGCTAGTAATAGGATAGTGGATGCCATGGCCACCATTGGTTCTTTGATCCACCACACTGACTAGTCAAAAGAATATCAATTCTTCATTAAAAATATTCTAGTGCCTATGCATGAACCTTCAACCATCATAATGATAAGTGATATTATTTTTACCATATCTATATGGTATTTATACCTTTATAATTACCTTCATGACTATATAATTCCACTTGACCTATCATGGAAACAGTAAAAGGCCTTTACCTACCAAGCTTCATGCTATATCTTACTTGGTTCAACCCTTTACCACTACATCTTTGATGGAAATTTGCTTCATTGTTTAAATTATATAAAAGAAACATTAACATTATGAGAACTTCATGGAGTATATGGATCCGAAACTAGTGGGCCATCCTAGCCAAAAATATCCTATGTACTGGTTATTATTAGCCATTTATAGAAAAAGATGTAATTTATTATGCTAAAAGGTGTGACAAATGTCAAAGGAATACTGATTTGATTCATGCCTTGACAAAAACACTAAAAATAATGATTACGCCATGGAAATTTGTAACATGGGGACTCTATCTCATTGGGAATATTAACCCTACCTCATCTGATGGCCATAAACACATCTTTACCACTTAAAAATATTTCACCAAGTGGTTTAAAGTTATACTCCTCACTGACATGACTAGAAAATAAATTTCCAAAGTCATACTCTACCATCTCATCTATGGATATGGTATCCCATTCAACATTATATATGATAATGAAAGATCACTTAAAAATAAGGATGCCAAAATGCTTTGTGCTGAGTATAATATTACATAACATTTTTATACCAGATATTACCCACAAGGTAATGGCCAAGCAAGGGCATCTTTTTAAACCATTATCACCATCCTTAAAATTTTTATCAATGATGCTTACTATGACTGGCACCTCCAAATCTTCTATGTCATCTAGGCATATTATACTAATTACCATACACCAACCAGATCCATTCCATATTCCCTAGCTTATGGCATTGAAGCCATTCTTCCCATCAAGGTTGAGTTACCTTCTATGTGGATCTTGTTGAAGCATGTCCTAGATGATGAATATTACTAAGTATCTCACTTTCAAGAGATATAGTTACTTGATGAAAATGCATGGCCATAATCAACAACTTCAAGCATACCAAAATAGAATTCATGGCCATTATAACTGACAGGTCAATAATTGAGTGTTCAAGATTGGCAATCTTGTTCTAAAATAAAACCAAAAGAACACCACAAATAGGAAGAGGAAGGGAAAATTCAAAACCTATTAGATAGGATCATATGCCATTGTTAAAAATTATGGCTCTAGAGCATACATGCTCACTACACTAGATGGGGATTAACTTGATGAGCTGATGAATGTCATACATCTCAAGCATTATTTCACTTGATAGACCTAAGGTATTATCTATGAGGATCATTTACATTTTACCATATTTTAATCTTCCTTGTGCCATATCATATACAATTCTACCATACCTTACCAATTGACCACAATTATTTTTACCCTCCCTACCCAACCCTTTAACCTTGGTTCCATTTCATTAGTTCTTAGGGCACCTTCAAAGAGAAGATTCATATCAAGTTTCATTAGTTGATTTAGTATTCTAGATATAGGTATTATATTGGATTAGTATGACTATGGTTTAGCAGTTGTATCCTTTATTTGTAATTTCATTTTATTTTGAGTGTTCCCAGTTATAAATACCTTTGGACAAATAAATATCCCATTCTATGCTACTAATTATAAATACCTTTAGGAAAATTAGTATCATTGACCCATGTTGTTGTTTCCTAATTATAACCTCCTATGGGAAAATTAGGAACAAAACCTTTATCATACATTATCGTATCACCTTGCCATTTCTATTTCCATACTATGACATTTGCCTAATTTGAGAAATTACTTATACCTAGTCATATTCCTCTACTCTAAAGTATAACTATAGTGACTTACAGTATATTTGGGACTATGTAGGCAACACTTGATTCACTTTTAGGTTATTTCATTCAACCTTTTGCCATGCTCTCACTATTTTATGAGAAATTTAATTTTGAATTCTCTCTCTATTTTTCAAGTTGAACCATTTAATATCTCATAATTCTTGATCAAGTTGAGATGCATAAAAAATTTCAAAAACATTGGTAAAAGATCTAAAAAATCCTAAAAGTCAAAAAATCATGAAAATTGTCTTAGAATTTCCACCATCTTTTTTGTTCAATTTATTTCATGACCACATTGGTCTCTTTCCTCCCATTTCTAGGAGAACTACATTGACCTGAGGTCCACAAAGAGTATGTAAGTAACACTTGTGTACATGGGTATCTCATGTTAGCTCAGATTCACCTTCTTATCTTCTCAACAACTTCTTTACCTTAAATATTTTTTGACTCCTATCTATTTCACAAGAACCACTTGTCATTTAGTTCCGCATCCTTTTGGGCCTTCATCTTACACTCTCAACATTTTGTATTTTTTTATAGTGCACATTCTATATCTAATTTTTTTACAATAATGATCAATAGGCTTCATATTATTGTCTCACCATTTTGTGATCAACCATTTCTCATACACTCACCATTTTATGAGACTATTCCTATTTTTCTATACAACACAATCATGTTTTTCTAAATCATAATTTTCTTTTATCCCATATCTTGGGTGAACTAAATTTATATTCAAGTTCATGTTGGACCTTTATTCCATGGATCTATGTAGGAATCATCCAATTGACTTGTGAATCTAGACTTAGCTTGACTATCCCTCTTTTTCTTATCTCCCCCTCTGATTTTGTCTATTTGTTTCATTGTCTCCTGTAACCTAGGGGAAATGTTTGCCATCTTGTGTGTCATTTATTCCCTATAGCCTAGGGGTAACCTTGTGTCATTAGTCTTATGTTTTTATACTTGTGACATTAATATCTAGCTTAGGTATCACCCTATAGCCAAGTATAACACCTTTATTACACATACACAAATAATTTATTTTCTATTTATGCTAACATTGTGATTAACATTATTTGTGTTTGTTTTATTTTGTTCTTTTGTCTTCTTATTCTCTCTTTATTCTTGTTTCTTATAATTTTGTTTTGTTTTTATTTATTGGTGTTTTTTTACTTGTTTTCATATTTATTTGCTTTCATTTTTGTGCCTTGATTCAATCTATATGCATTCATCAGGTGATTCCTTGTGCATTATTATTGAATCCATCCATATTCAATGTCAACATTGTCATCATGGTTTTAATCATTTTTGCATTATTTTTAGTTATTTTTTGTATCACATTTCAATCTTTATGAATATTATGGATAAGATACCATGATGTTTAATATCACATTATATACCATCACATGCTATAGTAAAAATTAGTTCAAAAAATCTTACAAGCAATGAGGCCATAATACTTATCCTTGGTCACCTAAAAACTTCCTGATCTATCCAAATAATTACCCAAATACAGAGTAATCAAATCAAAAAATAATTTTAATCCTTTATATTTATTAAGTGCATCTCCAAACTAAAAGGTGGTCCAAATTCATCTTTATCTTTTGTACCAACTTCCTCTTACTCTGTGAGTAAGAATTCAGTACACAAGCCCTTTTTTCCACTTTCCCATATTAATCCCACCCACAGTGATAATGATTATAACCAAATTTAGGTAAATTATTGTGTTTCACTTTATTTGGATGTTAATGATTATAATCACCTTTGGGAAAATCATTATCTCTATCATCTCAACTGGGGCATGTTTTAATTATGCTAATGATTATACCCACCTTTGGGCAAATCATTATCTTCATCCAACCAACTAGGGCATGTTTTCATTTTGATAATGATTATAACCCCCTTTGGGAAAATCATTATATTTTTTTCTTTCTATTCTGATGATTATAACTACCTTTGAAAAAATCATCCCTTTTATCTGCCCAACTGGAGCATCTCACTATGCCACTAATTATAATCACCTTTGGGAAAATAAATATTTTCCACCCCCTTTTAACTTTTGGTATGATCATTTTACTTCTTTCAAGGGACCAATCACCAACCTTCTTTGTTGAGCACTCCTTTGAGGGGGCATTTAGGGCTTATTCATCACCATATAGGGAATTAGGCATACAGGACCTTTTCATTCTTTGAGAAGACATTATTGTGACTATAGATTAAAATAAATTTCCAAATATGGGCAAAATATAGACACTTAATACTATCCAAAATTAACTTCCAACTAGACTTCAGACCAATTTCTACCAAAGATTGCAAATTAAGCGTGAAAATCACTAAACATCCCAATTTTGCTTGCAAACCCTTCATCAATGCTTAGAATAATGTTGAGGCATACCTATTTGGGGTACTGGCCCATACATAATAATAACCTCTCATAGATTCATTCTCAATCACCTTGTGACCTAAAAGCTTGTAGTTTGGCCTATAGACCCATTAAACATGGCACTTGAATAATTATTAAAAGAGATAAATTTATAATAAAAATAAATCATATAATTAAACTAGATTAAATGCCTAGATAAATTATCTATTTATAATTAATGAACATATAAAAATGGAAATTCCAAAATTAAAAATATCAAGCTTTTTCATCATTGCCTTCATGAGTTGTCAATCTCTTCCAAAATATCTAATTTAAGAGTCATGACTATTAATTAAAAATCATAATTACATGACAACTTTTGACTCATCTAGAGTTAGCCTCAACTGAACTAGGATTAGTTTGAAATCATTACCTGTTTAAACTCAACATTAACACCCCTTGGGTGAGAGTTAAATTTTTAGGCTATAAATACAAGTCCATACCTATTGATCAAGAAGCTTTGATAGTGTAGTGTTATAATGAAATATTTCCCCCAAAATCTATCTTGGTGTAATGTTATCATGCACAAATATCTTCATATCTCTCATAATTCAAAGTTATAATGCTCATTTTTTGAGAGACAAGACTTTCAAGTATTGTTACCATGCCAAATTTATAATCCAATAAACCAAACTAAGGTGCCAAAGAGAGAAGAAGCAAATGGAAATTCATTGATAAAGACTTATTGATGTACAAAACAAAATAAGCCACTTCAAAAAGATATTTAGAGCTCCAAAGAAGGTAAAATAATTATTTGTTTTGTGTTATAATTGTGTTTTAATTTTTATGTTTGTGACCTATGCTCCCCATAGTGTCTAGGCTAGAGGTGTTAAGTGTTTAATGTGTTATTTTGATTTTGTTTTATTGGAACAACACAAGACTAATCTTCCCTCTATGGATTCCTTGTTCATAGATATTTATGGATACATAATGTTGTTTAAAATTAAAATTTATGTTGAAGTTACATTATGTGTACCCATTATGAGGCAATAATTATCATATTCATATTCTCTCTTAGGCTGGGTACATAATGTACTTGAAATGCCAGTTTTAATTTTAAATAACATGATGGATATAGTAATTTTTTTTTCAAAGATATAAATTAATTGATATATAACATATAAAAATATAATATTTTAATCATGTTTGTTGTGAATAAGCTACCTAATATGGGGATATGATGTAATCAATAGAAGTACATAAACAATGTTCCCCATGTGGGAGAATTATAAATAATATAGCATAAATAATAATATGCTCTTTATGAGTTCAAGATATAAGTTTTACATGATCAAAGAGATGTCCCATGTGGGTTTAATATAAGTATCACAAGATATAATAAATTAAAACACATGTATGTGTTATTTCTATTAATAGATAAATGATACAAATCATTGAAACATAGGAAAGTAATAAAAGCATTGGGCACAATATAGATAATTACACCATAAAACACACCAAACACATGATGAAGACAACCACAAAGTAAGAACTTTAGATAGTTAAGTTAGGCACATAAAAAAACACATAAACTAGTGAACTTAAATCATCCATATAGAAGGACCATAAGACGTTGAAGTAGTGAATTTAGGGACATAGAAAAGCACATAAACTAGTGAAGTTTCACAATGAAAATAGAATGACCATAAGGCATTGAAGACACATAAAACATTTAGAAGACACACTAGATAGTGAAGGAATATAATACACATAGTATGCATAAATATTAGTAAGGATACACCAAACACTTTAATAAACATGCAAAACATGTTGAAGACATACCATGCACTTGGAAAACACACCAAACACACTAAAGAGTTATTAATCATGACATAATAAATTTGTCTGTGACTAAGAAAAATAAACATGACACCTAGATATAGAAATCATATAAATCATTAGGAAAGAACATTAAACGAGAACTCAACTAGAATACACACATACACACATAAAAAAATAGAAGTTTGTCTAGTATATGAAATGTCATAATTATAGTATGATAAAATGGTTTTATATAAGCAATTGCAGTACACTAAACTATAAACAATGCACCATTAAAATTGAAACAAATTTACCCAAATAAAAAATTAAAACAAACTTAATTTAGTAAAATAATATACTAAAATAAATGAAATTAAAAAATATAGGGTGTTGATAATAATAATTATTTTTTCAAATATGTAGTTTTTAAGGCTAAAAAGAGTAGAAATAGGTCTAGGAATTGACACACACAAATCCCATAAAGTTTAGCATAAACTAAATATTTTGAAAATTTGACAAAGAGTAGACACTAAGCCCCTATAATGAATAGTTACATACTCTAGAGGAAGTGTAGATTCCTTTAAACTATGCCATTTCCAAAAATAAAATTGATGACTCAGATCCTTTTCTCCTAGGCTCTAAAAATCCTACTCAATTTGTCTAAATCTACTATACATCACCCTAAAATATTTATCATTTATTGAAAACCTAATATGCTCTTAAAAACTTGAAAGACCTTGAAAGGGGGTTATAAATTAGTGGTTCTAGGTTAGTTGTACCCACATTCTTTGAAAATTTTGAAAATAACACTTTATGAAGTTTAATATGAAAATGTGTTAGGTAAGTGTTGATAATTTGGCTTCCCATGCTAAATGTCAACCCTTAAAATCAGAACCTTTACATGAAACCACTCTAATCTTGTTAATAGTGTCTATAACTTGTCATGATTTCCTAAATTCTCCTTGAAAGTCATTATAATGATGATTAAGGTTTCATATTTGTGCTAGTCATTGACTACAAAGATCATCATATGTCATAAGCTATTTTGTGGTCTTTGGTTGATGAACTACATGGTCATGATGGTAATTTAATGACTAAGATAGTGTAAAAGTGGTTTTTAGGCATATAAGATAACCTAAGCATTGTTTGACAAGATTAAGGTTTCCAAGTAGAAGTTAAGGTATTTCGGGGAAACTAAGGTTGTTAATTCTTATGGTTTTAAGCTTATTTTAAGTCACTTATTGTGATAGGAGATTTTTCAACATGATATAAGGGTGTCCAAGCCTTGTTTTAAGTCATGAAATGATGTCTAAGATTACATAAGGTCATTTTATATGACATACCCACCCAAACTAGATTCAAGCATTGATTCACCCTTCAAAATCATCAAATGAGCCTTAAAACATGATATATGAGTCTGATTGCATTATAAATATTTGTAAATGGGAATATTTTAATGTCATATTATTTATAATGGTCCTAAAATGGTTTCATTTCAATTATATTATCATTTCAAGGTGTTTCATGCTCGAAAAGGTCCCCTTTTAAAGACAAGTCCATCTCTCACTCACCAAATGTGTGCCACACATGAGAAACAATTTCCTTTCAGTTTCCCTAGTCATAACATAGGTTTTGAAATGTTATGTGACTTATGTTTTCCCTCCCTCTACTCTCCAATGGTTTCTCAATGCTTTAAACATGGAAAAAACATAGAAAATAAGCTATTTTATAGGAGTTTTGTAGGTTGTATGGATTTGTATGGTCAGGTCCATACAAAGGGATGCCAAATATTTCGTAAGGTTTTATGTCAAATATCTCAAAAAAGTTTCAAGTCCAAAAGATGAAAAATAGGTCCAAAACCTTTTCACTTTTCCCACTGAGCTCTTTCGTAGCCATGGACAAGCTTTCAATTTTATGCCTAGACTATATAGGAGAGAGAAGATGAAGGTCAAAAATCTTGGACAAAGGAAATTTGTATAATTCCCTTAAAAACTTGGCCATTGGTTTAAATATTTAACCCATTTTATTTATAAAAAAATATTAATAATTTAAGCAATCAAAGTGTCTAATTCATATGTGTAGGGGTAAAAAATGGAATGGTTTCAGTCTGCTTGATGAAACCAATGGATGTAAATGTATTATACGCACCCTTAAAGGTCATTTCATTACATTAATTACCCTTATTCCACACATGTGAGGTTTAAAGATCAAATAAACATTCATATTGATACATGTGCAAGATGCAGCAATGTTCTTCTTATATTAGAGTCTTAAAGGCATGATGATGTAAGTGGAGTCCAACTAAGTTTATATTCTCTCCAAACCACAACTAAGACACTAGATAGTCAAGCAAATCCTTCAAGTCTTGCCCCAATGTAACTAGCATGTGTATAAGGTGATTCCTTATAGATGTAAACATAATGCTATGGTAATGAGGACCTTAATTAGGTTGTTTTAAAGTCATACATGTATATCACCTCCTAGTAGGTTTTATGTTTTTTCTCTCGTGCTTCATCAATGCCCTATTTTAGACACTAAAAACTACACATAATAGTTTTAGATATCAAACTAACCATTACACTACCTCGAGACCCCCTATTGACTAGCCCACAACATTTCAACGACAAACCTAAGTAAAAATTGATTGAATTTGATCACCTTGAGCTTTGACCTATTGATTGATGATGGTCAACCTAACCACTAACAATTAGGCCTAATCATTGATGGTTAGCCTTTAACTTCCTTAAAGGGTTAACTCTAGCTAACTACAACTTTATTTTTTATATTTAGCTTATTTAGTTTGCATGCAAATCAATGCATGTTAAGACTAAAATTAGATGACCCCTTGACACCTTGTTGAACTTATTATTTGAATTTATTAAACCAACCTAGAAGCCATAGTAATCACTGATGATCACCTCAAATTTTGATGATCTGTCCATAACCATTGATGGTTGCAACCGTTGATGGTCACCCTAACTATTTATGGTCATCTCAACCATCAATGGTCACTATGTGACAATTATAAACAATAAGATATTTTCACCTATTTAACCCTAACCATATCCCACTTTCTAACTTTCTACCTGAGCACAAAACATCATTCTATTTTTTAAACCATACCTAATCTATTTGGCATTAATATTCAACTATTTATTTTATAATTAGTCAAATTCATCTCATTCAAACACTTATTGTATTTGATTTCAATACCTTATGTTATTCATGTAAGTAATTTATCTTTCATTTTCAGAACTTGATTGTTTAAAAGTGTGGGTTGATAGCCTCCAAGGAAGCTTGTGCTTCTTAGATCTATCTTGATAGGTAGTCCACCCTACTATCTAACTAATCATCCATTTATTTAGTATTTTCTTATCTATAGGCAATTCCTCCCAAGCCAAAGAGGAGTATCTACAACCATCTAGATCATGGACTACAAATCAAATCTAGGTTCTGATAACCCCACCCTTATTTCAAGTTTTACAACTTTCCTATTAATAAATAAATCATAATATATGAGAAACACTCTGGCACACTTAGTGGGGCCCTTGAGTCTTTTCTTGGGTTCATAGTTACATCTAACTACTTTTTATTATTAGCTTTCTACTCATACAATGAAATAAAAATTTCATCTTGGGATTAAAATTGACTACATCCATTGTTTGCTTGCTTATTCTAGCCTACATAGCTTAATTAATTAGGTGAATTAACTATAGCTTCACTCTCATCACACACACAAGACCAAACCACTTAAACATAATTAGGCATAAAAGAATTGACATAAGGCCCACTTTGGATTTCATCACCTATCGATCACCTTTCTCAGCTATCCTACTTGGATTTCATCACCAAGGGGAGAACCAACTCAGTTCACTAGCTGAGTATAATCTCTAACAATCAAGATATCTTGGATAAGCACATGACACCCTTATTGCTATAGTGTGTGAAATAAGGGGTAGGCCCCAATATCAAGCCATGTATTGATTTTCAATATAGATCCCTTTAATTTCCTAAACATAACTTGAAACCAACCATATACTTATTTTTTAGTACCTTATCTACAAGACAAGTTGAGCCACACAATTCTTATAAATTAAGGCATAAGCCACAAGAGAGACTAAAAATAAACCTAGGATTTAACATGTTTTAGTCTATGTTTTGTTTCCTTAAATTTTTCTTGTCTTCTCTTAATTTAAGTGATGAGATTGATTATATCTTCCTCTTTTCCTTATCTACATGGTTCTAACTAAACAAAAACTAAGAAACTAAGTAAATCAGGATCCACATCCTAATCATCCATCTTCCTCTTCTCCCTCATCCATGGAGTACATCTTAGATTTAGAGAGTTCTCCCCATCCTTCTAGAAGTCCTACCATCCCTTAGATGGTCATCCAAGGTGATGTGAATTTCATCACCTTTCTAGATAATAACCCCATAACCCTCCAACATTACTTTAACACTGTATCTTATCATACCCTTACTTTAGTTCTACCTATTGAACTTCCTTATGGTATGCCATCCCACCTTATGGGTGACACTTCGTTGCCACCATTTCCATCCAACCTTTAGTCACCCAGGAATCCTCCTCTACTAATAACCCCACTAATACCACCATACAAAACCAACCCACTCAATCAAGCAATACCCAATCACCTTATTCCCCAACTAATAACCCCCCTAGTATAGGAGCAAACCAACCTTTGGGTACCAATACTCACCTTACCATAGGAGTACCCTCTACTAGTATCACCACCATTCAACTTGTTTCCAACCCACCTACCTATAATCCATTCTAGTGTTTGATGGTTCCCATAGCTTCTATCCTTCCACACATCAATACCAAAGTTACCACCTACCCTCTATCTACTAACCCAACCATACCTCCTAACCAGCCTACATTAATCTCTCAATAGGTGCCCATTGTACAAAACCTAAGCTACATTCCTAACCCACAAGGGTATGTACCTCTACCTTCCACACAACCTCCTATCTTCACGTATTTGTATGTGGCATTATATTAACCACCCATATCTACATACCAATATGTGGAAGCCTTTCAACCCCCCACTAACTACATATATGTTATACCTACCCAAACCCAACATAATCTACCTTACAACTATAGGTGCACAACCACAAACTAACCTTCTGAAAATGTTAATAGACAAAATGAATACTTTGGAGTCATCTATCTTAGGCACCCATAACCTTTTATCTTATGACCAAATCTACAATGAGCCAGTACATCCATCCATCCCTATTCATTCATATCCTCCTTAATGGGAACTTCTGAAATTTTCAATGTTTCAGGGTAAGGAAGACCCTCAACAACATATAAGAGCATTTAGGCATTAATTTTATATGATTGACTGTGATGATGCTCTCTTTCTCCATAACTTTCTCATGTCTCTATTAGGTCTGGCACTATATTGGTATAGTACCATTACAAAGCACTCCCTCTTTTATTTTACCCAAATAGCTCAAAATTTTTTTGATCACTTTTCCATAAACCTCTCTAAGAAAGTTTCCATAAAAAATCTCTACTCCATTCATAAATTTGATGATGAGTCCATAGCTAACTTTGTAGCCCATTGGAGAAGCTTGATAAATCAACTCTCTTTCTATTTTCCCCAACCTGAGATGATTAAACTATTTACATGGGATTATGCTAAACACATTTCCTCTACTTTATGGGTTAAGAGCTTTAGGACCTTTGATGAAGCTTTTTACATGGCACACAAATTAGAGAATAGAGCCATTGATGAGGGGAGGTTGAAATTGAAAAATAAGAATTCCAATTTAAAATCAAATGAAACTCCCTCCTCCAAACCTAATAACCAAACTAACACTAAATCTAAAAATAAGGGAACCACAAATGTGATTGTCCTTAAGACCTCTCCTCTACCCATTGTTTACTAACCCAACTCCTCCAATTCCTCCAATCAAAACACTAAAAACCTAAACCATAACAATCAAAATCAATTTACTTTGCTAGGAGAGTCATATGATTTAGTCTTGGAGAATTTATTGAAATAAGACATCATACAGCTTCCACCAATCAAACGTCCACAATAGTTCAATCCCTCTCATCTTGTACCTAGTTAGTATAAGGAGAATGAATTATGTGCCTTTCATCATGTCATTGGGCATGATGTTAGTAGGTGTAATACATTCAAGAACATCATCCAAAACCTTATCAAGAATAGGGAACTTGTGTTGGATAACCCCAATGCACCCCCAAATCAAGCACTTGACATTTTTAGATAAATATTTCCCAACCATGCTCCTTATGTGAAAAATGAAAACAATAGATCAAAATCATCTCACAATGATGAAGTCCATACCATTAATGCAGTCCTTAGTCAACTCATTGATGAGGAAGCCATTGAAAAAACCACATTTTATGCCCCTCTAATTATTGAGGTAGTGGATTCACTTTCCATTCTTATAGAAAATGATACTAAGGAAACAAACACCCCGCCTTCTCCACTTATTGAGGTAGTGGAGTCACCCTCAATTCCTTCAAAAAATAAAACCCAAGAAACAACCCCTCTATTTTCTCTACCCATTAAAGTATTTGGGTCATCAACCCAACCTTTTTAAGACATAATAAAAGAGCCAACCATGACCACCATGTCCTTATCTTCCATCATATAATAATCCACTCTTCCTTTGGAAAGTACCCCTAAAGAAGTGATCACCCTACCTAACTCTCCCATAGGAGGCTCATCTTCTCAAACCTTAAAGCCTTTGATTGAGGAAAAGGATGAGGTAACCACTTATCTCTCTCCACCCATGGGTTTAAACTTTGATCTTAGTATCAAAGGGATTAAACCCATCTATAAGCCCTTCTCTAGACTGATTTAAAACTTGGACTATTTATCCCAACCCAATGTAGATCATGCGACATTTTGGCACCATCTCAGGCTTCCTTACCAAACCAAACAAGAACCTCTAACCACACCTCTATCATCCCAACCTTCTATTCTCATTATTAAACTCACTTTCACCATAACTGAGCCATTAGGAACCTCTATTGACCAAATAATATTTAAACTATCTAAGTTGACTCCACCTAAAATAACCAAGTCACCTTGTACCATTCCAACCAAGCCTACCAAAAACCTTGTCATATTCCCTATTTAAGACCTTACTCAACCCTCATTGAAATTAGAATTAACCTCACCAAACCTAAAAAAGAAACCCAAAACCAAACCAACAAAAAAGTTCAAACCACCTAAGATTCCACAAACCAAAACTCTACCTCCCCTTTCCACTTTGCCTTCTATTTTGAGACCCCACCCTTTTACCTCAGTGAAGAAAATAACCATCCTAGATAAGAACCAAAACTAACCACCACTTTTGATTACACCATCACTCTTACTTTCATCCTCACCTATTTTTACCCAAATTTCTATAACCAAACCACTTACATATTAGGAATCTACCCCAACACCTTTTGCCTCTAATAAATCCATAGCAAAACTATCCATTAAATATGCTCCTTCACCCAAATCTTTGACCATGAAACCCACTCTTAAAAGAGCTTCCACCTCAACTACAAAACTTAAGACCTCCATGCCTTTACCACCACTACTCGTGTCTTACTCAACCATCATGTAGAGTTTATTGCAAGTATATTTATTAACCTTGCCACCTATAAGACCATTTAACCCACACAATCCTAAACCATCTTGGTATAATGAAAAATTCATATGCTCATATCATAGAACACCTGGGCATGATATTGAGAACTATAAATATCTCCAAGAATTATCCCATCAACTATATCATGAGGATGACTTATTATCAAATGAGCCTAACACCAATCCAAAAGCTAGGAGCCATCAACCAAGACTTACCTATTCCCCCACTCTCATCTTAGAGTAAATCAGAACTGAAGAAAACCTCTAGCCTGACTCCTCCCCATATCCATACCATAAATGTGGTCACATGATCACAAGATCAATGAAAGGATAAGGTAAAAGTAAAGGTGTCCAATCCATGAACATATCCCTCTTTTACCACCTAACCACCTGACCAACACCAAACACCTTTACCTTTAACCAAACCCAAACTATCCATATTAGGACCTTATTAATCCAATCCATCTAAATCAATTTAATGAGTAGTTCTAAAATAACTTCACCAAACATCAGTGAAGATGAGTTTATATGAAATGATCAATACCTCACCCCATCACTACCAAGCAATGATAGAGGATTTTTAATCCACATAGGTCTAAATAGAAGACCCATAACCTCTAATATCCTTTGTTAGAGCTCTTCAAATTTCCAACCTCGTTACCTAATAAGATTTAGAAAAACACTCCATCCATCTAGATGACCCAAATCCTCCCCTCTTCCTTATAACATACATCAACCAAACCTATAACAAGAGGGTAATGATTTATGAGGGATATAACATCAACATTATCTCCTCCCCCACATACAACTAACTCAAATTACCTGAGAACATTATGTTTAAAACCTTAGTGGTGCTCTGATCATTCAATGATACCATGGCCATGACTCTAGGAATTGTTATCCTTCACATTCATCTAGGACCCTACACATTTCTTGAGCTCTTCTACATAGTAGAAGGTGATTTATAGTAATTTTTTTTGATGGGATGCCCTTGGATCCATTTCATGGGTTGTGTACCATCCACCCTACACTGATACATCAAATTTTAACATGAAGGTCAAGTTATTACCATACAAGCTGACCTGAGTCATTTTACATCATGCAACATGATGTACTAACCCAATGATGTTTTCCTTCCCCCAACCAATAAACCTTCACTGGTAAAAGATGAATTCCTATCCTCTTCTACCAATGAGGCCTCCACTATTTCATCCATTATTTCTACCCAAATCCCCATAATAAACCCTTTGGAATCAACCTTCCAATGTCTTTCATTGGGGGAGTATCACCTTTTGACACTAGACACTTTTTCTAATCCTCAAGAGTATGGGAATATTGACCAAAAACTTAGTTAAGACCCAAATATTGGAACCATTATTCCTTTTGCGCCCTCAACTTATCAAACTAATTTCATCTATGGGGGACTTGATAAGACCCTTGACACTTTTGCCACCTCTTTTTCATCTCGACCATTCACCTCCAGTCTCTCTAACCTAGATAAACTAGAGTTTGCTAAGACATATATTTATAGTTGTGTTTAGAAGGGGTTCGGTCTAGGTCAGTATGAATGTGGGCCACATGAGTTGCTTCAAATCAAGACCCAAAAACCTCATGAAAATCATGGCCTCAATTTCATGCCACTTAAATAGTAAAACAACCTACCTCCCATCACCATCATTAAAGAAGACATACCTTCCTCACCAACCCCTTCTCCATCGATAGCTAAGGATTTTAATATCACTCCCCCTAATTATTTTTTAATTAACATGATCAGCCTTAGACCCTTGACTTATCAAAAGGATGGGGTAACCATAAGTATTCCTCTAACCCATCTTGAGATGGTAGGAGATGAATATCATACCATTAATACCCTTTAGTGTTAGGACGATGATTCCATTCTCACTTATCTTGGTATAGAATATTACTCTATCCATAAATCTCTTCCTCCTAAGACTTTCACAATGTTTAACAAATACACCATGGATATCAACTTGGGCACTCTATATAACCTGTGCATTATCAAAATTGGCCAATCACTAAATCTTGAGGAGCTTCAAGACTTCCCCTCCTTATTACAAGAATACAACATAGCATTTTATTGGCCTTATAATGACATGCCAAGAATTTACCCCTCCATTTCTACCCATAATATAGTTACCAACCATGATGCCAAGCTAGTTAGGTAAAAAATTCAATAGATGCACCCTCACATAACCCTTATCATCAAATAAGAGATTTAATGTCTCCTATTTATAAATTTAATTCAACCCATTGATTATCCCTAATGGGTCTCAAACATCATACCTATCACCAAAGGATGACTTTCCTTTGCCAAGCATTGATCAGCGTATTGATCTTACAGTTAGCCATGAGATGTTATCTCTTATGGATGGGTTATTGAGTTACAATCAGATCTTAATTACCCCTAAATATCAATACTAAACTTCCTTTATCACCCCATCGATAACCTTCCACTATAGGGTCATGCCCTTTGGACTAAATAATGCTAGTGCAACTTACCAACATGCCATGACCTACATTTTCTGTGGCATTGTTCATAAAATCATTAAAGACTATGTTAATGAACTTCTTAGGAAATCTAAATGTTGTAAATATCATTTATCCATTATCAAGATTATATTTGAGTGATTCATTTATTACCATGTCTTATTTAATCCCAAGAAATGTATCTTTAAGGTCTTGTCAAGAAAGCTCCTTGTATTTATCATCCCTCTTTAAGGAATCATAGTTGATCCTACCAAAATCAAAGTAATCCTTGACATGCCTCCTCTTACCCACATCAAGCAACTCTATATCTTTTAGGGAAATCTCCAATCCATTCATCACTCTATCTCTCAGCTCTCAAACTGATGCCAACCCTTCTATCACCTTCTAAAGAAGGACGTATCTTTTAAATAAAACAATGACTGTCAGAATGCCTTTGAGTCACTTAAAAAGTACCTTCTATCTCCACTTATCCTCATTCCTCCCAAAGAATATCAACCTTTTTAACTTTATATATCCACCACTAACCACTCCTTAGGGGTAATTCTAGTTTATCGAGATGAGCAACATAAAGAATAAGTTATCTACTACATTATATGCACACTTGTAGAGAATGAGACTTAGTACACCTATATTGAGAAAATTTACCTAGCCTTGGTCTTTGTGGCCACAAAAATTCTCCACTACCTTCTCAACCACAAGACCTATGTCATAACCCATACTGACCCACTCAATTATATCCACTCCAAGTCATACCAAAACCAATGTATGGCTAAGTGGCTCATTCTTCTAGCTAAATTTGACCTTGAGTTTCTTTAATGTAATTTAATTAAAGGGCAAGTCATTATAGACCAATTAGACAAATCACCATTATCAAACACCTAAACTCCTCTTATGTTTCCAAATGAGTCCATCATAACCCTCTCTCAGGTAGACTTTAGCTATCAAGTGACCATGTTCTTCAATGGATCAAAGTTTCAACATGGTGGGGGATGCAGCATCATCCTTATCCCCCTTCATGGTGAGCCTCTTCCTTTATCCTTCAAGATATATTTTTAACGTACAAATAATATGGCTAAGTACAAATCCCTAGTCATAGGCCTTGAAACTAAATTAACCTTAGGAGTTAGAACCATCAACATTTTTAGTGACTCTCAATTCATGGTTAATCAAATCAATGGCTCTTATCAATACACTATTGATGTTTTTCAATAGTGAAAATAATTAACTAACGTACTTTTAACATCATTTAAAAACTATTGTATCCAAACCACTCTACCATATATGAACAAGTTTGATAATACAATGGCTTCCCTCACTTCCCAAATCCTATATGCATCCTCTAACTCTATGCTACCTATCATTATCCATCAACTTACCTAGACATCTTATGTCAAATCAGATTCTCCCACCATCTTCAATGTAAAGGAGACCCAAACCAACCTTTGGTATCAACAAACCTTCAACTATCTCAATCTTGCCATCATTCCTTCTAGTCTTTCTAAGAATGCTCGAAGAGCATTTATCTAGAGCACCTCATGTTATACTCTATTGGGGGTAATTCTTTATTAATTCAGCTTTGATGGTCTCTTCTTTCATTTCCTACATAGTCATGAAGCCTCTCATGCTACCAGGGAAATGCATGATGGGATATGTTGGGGACACTTTAGTGGCCTAGTCAAAGCTAAAAACATCATTTTACTTGGATATTATTGGCCTAACCTTAACCAAGGTTACTGTGATTATGTCAAAAGGTGTGTAAAATTTCAACAACATGCTAATTTACATCACACACCTAGTGATAGTCCTCAAGTGTCCAAATATTTTTAACCCTTCTCATAATGGGGTCTAGATATTATTGGTGAAATTAAACACTATTCTTCATAATGACATCATTATATCATCATTTTGACATCATTCTATCATCATTACATCTTATGGGTAGAGGCTATTTCTCTTGTCTAAAAAAAGTTAAAAATACTGTCAATTTTGTCAACCATCAAATCATCTATCATTTCGATGTCCCTCAAAAAATTATCACCAATAATGGAAAATAGTTCAAAAACAAAAAAGTCCAAGGTCTTTATGACATGTTTGGTATTAAATTAAGTTTAACATTTCCCTATTGTCCATAAACTAATGGATAGGTAGAATCCTCTAATAAAACTCTCAATAACATGCTCACTAAAATGGTTAATGTATTTGGTAAGGATTGGCATTTGCACATCCCCTTCACCTTATGGGCATATCATATTAGCATACAAAACCATATGGATGCTACCCCTTTCTCCCTTATGTTTGGAGTAGAGGCTATCTTTCCTCTTAAAGTCAAAATTCCCTCCCTTGACATATCCCTTCAATATCTCATCTCTGAGAGTGATTATCATCAAGAATTTTTAGCTAAAATTGAGCTAATTGATGAGTGTCATTTATCCATGCTTACCCACATTCATGTATATCAATAAAAAATAAAGTGTGCTTATAAAAAATACCTTAAAGTATGAGAATTCAATATCAGAGACCTCATCCTAAAGGAAAATAAACATGTCACCAATATGGAGAAAATAAAGTGAGGCAAGTTTACTTTTAATTATCTTGGACCTTATATCATAATGCATAAGTATAGTTTGGGAGATTATTGGTTGTCCTCCCTTAAAGGGAAATTAGAACTTGAGTCCCTTCATGCTTCACATTTGGATCTTTTATTTTTGTAAATGGGATTGAACTCACCTTTTTATCTAACTTAAGATCATCCCTTGTCTTCACCCACATTCATCTCCTTCTTTTAAGGAAAACTAATTACAACTAAATCATGTGATTATCCATTATAGTCTTTTCCTAATCTTGAATAATGGGTACCATGGCTCTACCCATGTCATGATTTTCATGGTACTTTCTACCCCTTTTATAGATGAATTCCCATGGTCATTATCACTTAAACCTCTTTTACACCTCATCAACCTTCTTGTGCTTTAGTTTTGCCTTCATAAAAGGTGAAAATTTAAAGCCTATATAAGAAAGTCCATGACATCAAAATCAAACATCAAAATAAAAATCAAAATAACTCATATGGGTCATTATATAGAGTTCATAAACTACTCCCTTGACATATAGCTACCAAAAACATATTAAAATTGCTCAATATAAGGTAGACTACTCTGTTGAAGGACAATTATAAATAGCCTTAAATAAAGCACAAAAACTTAGACCACTCTCTTAAAGGATGGATAAGTAAAGCATTTGTAAAACTCATATAAATTTACTAGAAGCTTTTTGCATTGATCAACTTCCCCAACCTATCCAAACAAAAATAATAGATCAAAATACCCATTATCAAAATTTGAAACTATAAATATAATTTGGAATCTATAATCATCTTTCATAAGTAGACTTCTCAAATCAATTAGTCTAAAAATTATATGAGATGGACTTATTTATGCTAGCTCTTTGGTAACCTATAGAAGAGGCATGCTAGTCTCACAAAAAGGTTCCACCATTGTCCATTTCCCCTTTATACACTCTATAAATAAGGTATTTTGAAATTACTTGATAATGTGTGATCAAGACATTCTTTTTTAACCAACTAACAAATTCTAATGCAAAATATTATAAGGGTTTATGTTCCTTAAGCTAATCCAACTTTGGTTTATTTTAGTCTTTGCCAAAGATGAAGTATCAAGCCTACTTTCTATTCTTTGATACTTGTTGATACATTTGTTATGACATTTGTCTCTCGATTATCCTATCTTTCTTACATTTAGTTCTTTTATCAATATTACTCTATGTTTTTTTAATATTCGACTAAGGTTTTTAATCAAATAACCATAACCATAACCAAATCATAAACAAAACCAACATCATTAACATAATCATTAAGAACCATGATCAAGTAACATAAAATCCATAAACCATTATCATGATCATAATCATAACATCATCTAGTGATTGATCACATCAACTAACCATCTATCACATCTACCATAGTTTAATCATACATCATAAATAAATGAGTCCTTCACACATATACACCACGTGTCTAAATCCTATATGAGGAAACATATACTCATTAAATTTCAACATGAACATACTCATTACTATCATCATACTCATCCATAAACCATAATAATAATCACATCATAACCATGTCCACTCACACATAATTAGTAGCCATAACCATATACATATCAATATCATAAACATGATCATCTTAAACATAAATTAAATGATCATCATTAACAACAAACATCATCATCACATTACCATATCATAAACATCATCATCCTACCATTTATCACATCCATATAACTATGATCCATAAAACAAAACCATATAAATAATCAAAAAACATCATAAGCATCATCATATCATAAACAACATCAAAACAATATCTATCCATCACATCACATGCCTAGATACATAAGTCCACATTAACCATCACATCATAATCTCATAAAAACCATCAATCCATAATCATCATGAACACAAATTAAACAGACATACCATCACATGCCTAGCTAGGCGAGTCCACATAAACCATCATGAACATAATCATATAAAATCATAAATAAGAAACATGAACATCATAACCATGAACTAGAAACCATGAATAGTGAACATATCTATATATATATATATATATATATATAAATAATGATACATATAATAATGTGCTTATATCTCAAAATATGTATACATATCACTATATTGGCTCATAATCCAGCATCAAAATCATATGGAATATGAAAAATAATATGTAACATAATAAATATATGATCTTCGGGTATCACTACCTCCTAGAGCTTATCCTCTTGCACTAGCCTATCCTCCCATAGATGTGGCCCACTAACCTAGTGTCATCATACTAGCACCTCCTACAATCCTAGCTCTATACTCGCCCTAAAAGGCCCATATAGAAAATACCTAAAGACCAAGGACTCATAATACCATAGCTCCTCTATTGTCACTACATATTTCTATATTGAGATAGTCCCTGATGATCCCATAGCTGCTAATACTCTTTCTTCTACCTGTTAGAGAGAGTCTCTTTCTTGTATCACTATGGTTATTTAAGATCTATCCTGAAATCTTTCCCCTATAAGAGTGTCCACCTAACCCTATGTTTTTTATAATAATGAATGTGCTATAGATATAACCACTCATGCCAAGTCCCTCTTAGTGATCAATTCCTATACATCTAGACCAGCAACTCCTACTTGCTAATCACCTCCCCTTACATTGACATCCATATCCTACTAAACATCATCATCACCACCAAAATCAACTACAAAATATTATTCCTAGTACCATTTAGGATAGCCATTAGTGACACCTACATCATCCACATCAATACTCAATGGAAAAAACTCTTGATCAATAAAATCATGAACTAGCTATGGAATGGGTATTGGAAACTTTCCATCCTCCTTATACCTTAGGAACACCCTAGGGATATCCTTCACAAGGATAAACTACCTCCATACCTTTTCAAATGGAATAAAATCTATCTCATGCTCTCACCTAACATATATCCATCAGTATCTTTGTAATTATAATATGTGTCATGCATAATGTCACCATTTTAAAAACTTGACATCTGGTCTCTAGATCATATCTCTCATGACCAAGCATCTAGTTGTCCTTGTACTAGTGTATATCATATACCAATCATCCTAGTCTTGAAGGGGCATAATAACCTCTCCACTCATATATCCAACATTGAAATCCATCTACATAAAACCCTCCCATGATAGCCCCATAGATCTCATAACTCAGATGTGCTCGTAAGCCCAATAATGGAGAACAAAATTGATACCAATCCCATATCTCTTATGAGCACATAATCCCCATAGATATTGGTAAATATAGAATAATAACATAAGAACCAATGAAAATGATGTGCAACATAACCACATCTCAATGAGTATCCCTGGCAATAAGTATGGAAACCTCCTATTGCTCAAATATGGTAAAGCATAACAGGTGACCAATATCATCATCATAATCAAAAGTTGCCTCACATCTTTATCCCTATGATATAGTGGGAGCCTCCTGAGTGCCACTACATGTACTCATAGTCCTCTCCATAAAAGAGATCCATCTTCTCATCCCACTCATCCCTCTCAATGTGGTAGATTAGCTTACCTCATATGGGTAGTTGCACTATCTTATGGATATCCTTAAGTAAAATAATCAGCTTTCCTATAGGAAGAAAGAAGGTGTTAGTGGTAGGAACCCATATCTTGATGAGTTATAATAACATCTCTACATCCTAAAGTACATTTTGGTAAGGGTAAATTTTATGAGCCCATATCTAAAACCCCCTTAGATTCATTTAAGTGAATCTGATTTGTAGCCTTGGTGAATATACAAGTCCAATTTTTTTTTGATTTCTAGATTTTTTGCCCAACCAAGGTTTTATAATATAGTTTTCAATTTTTTAAAACATGATTTATGTCCTCTCAGAGCTTAATGACTAGGCCAAATGGATTAGATGAACAACAGGGTCAAATGTCTTGGCCAAATGATAGGGTCGAATAGCCGAGCTAAAAGGCTATGTCGAATGGCTGGGCTAGATGGTAGGGTCAAATGATTGGGATAAATTGTTAGGTAAAATGGATTTTCCAAATGGTAATGTCAAATAGCTTGACCAAATAGTAAGGTCAAACAAATATTTTGAATGGCTGGGCTGAATGACTCTACCAAGTGGTTACATCAAATGACTCTATCGAACCCCCAAAATAATTTATATCATAGGGTATATTATATATGTGTCAAATTAAACTGATTTCTAAGATAATGTTGTAAAGGGTGGGTGAGCAAACCCTTGAAATAATTTATATCCCTAATATTTTGGCAATCTAGTCCTATTTATCGACCTTAAAAATTTCTAAAACAAAAATCCAAAAATTAGAATATTCATGAATTAACAAATATTCATTGCTAAGATTTACCCTAGTAATACCTAATTTCACTAAGACCCACATCCTCTATGTTTTCCCAATTGGCATTAGTCATCAATCACTAAATCTCATCAAATATCTAGGGCACCCAGTTCCTCATTTGTATGCACTCCTATGCCTACAGGGTTTGATAGAAAAAACCTTAGTTCACTAACATATTTTGCCTAATGAAATATATCACACCTACCTCCTATTCTAATCTATTCAATTCATAACATTTACATAATATGACATACCTATAAATTATCTTCAAAACTTTACCCTTCACCTTTAAACCTAATTCTACCTTATACCTATTCACCTAATTCACCTAGTCCTTATTAATCACACCTAACAAAAAACATAATTCAACCCTCTTATCATTACGCTACCATATCATATAAACTTCTTGGCCTATACCCTTTATCATTACTACTAATCATAAACCTAACTCCTTAACCTATCAACCATTAACTATTATCCATCAAACCTTAACCTTCACCAAAAACCCTAACTATTACCTAACCATTCACATAAATTTAAAAATAACTCTCTATTTCATCAACTGTTGATGGTCAACTATTTCTATAGTTATTTGATAATAGTTAGGGGACCAACTATTGATGGTCACCATAACATGACGTATCAATGATTACTTATTGATCACTGATGGTTAATGATGACCAATGATGGCTGGTACCAACTATCAATGGTCACTATGTAGTGACTACAGGTGATCAACACAAACCCTACCCCCCAAACCAACAAACTAATCACTAACTTGGAGCCTATCCTCTATAAATTTGGACCCTACACTCCCCTATCTACCCTAAAATCCTAAATTTACCCTCCACACCACCCATTTCAACTCTAAAATCAAAACAACTACCAAAACCATAACCTTAGGTCAAATAAACCCACAACCAACTCAACAATAAAAAGAATCAAACAAACATTCAAAATTAAATCAACTACAAACTACCAAAATTTAAAACACTACTTACCTCATTTATTAATTGTTGTCAAGGAAGAACCTTGGAAACCACTACTTTACCCCATGCTCTCCCTCATTCCCTCTATTTTTTCATCAATTCAAACCTCCAACAAACTCAGTTAACTTAACACTCTCACTCACCAAATCACTCAAATACCTTAATGCACTTGCCAATAGCTAAGCATCATGGGTTATCAAAAGCCAAGTGAAGAAATATAACCCTTGATGGCTCTTTTATCATCACCATTTTAGGGAAAACATATAACCATTAATGGTTAGGGTGATCACTGATGATCGACCTTGACATTAATGATCGACCAATTTAAGGTTTTTCCCTTCTACCCATAAATTTTCAAATACATTTTTAGCACAAACCCAATCCAAGTGTTTACCTTTATAGTACCCATTCTACACCAACCACAATTAACCATATTAACTTACCTATGGTCATTTTAGCCCAACTATCACATGTTTTATGATGACCTTGCTTTGGTCCTTTTGATCACTATGATTGAATTGCCATGTTGAATTTTTTTGAACTTACACTACCTTATGCACAAGAAACCAATTATATCTTCTCAAGATCACTTCCTACCTTACATACCTATGAAAACACTAAAATTATCTAGGAGAATTGTATTTACAAGTGTACCCAACTGCCATGCCTAAATTTGGTCATGTGGTACACTTATCGCTTGTCTTTCTAGTGATGACCTTATTTTTACCATTCATGACAACCTAGTCAATGTGAGATCTTGACTATCACACTTAGTCACACTTTCTTCACATGTTTGAACTTTAGTGCCTAACCTATCACCCACTTCATCACCAACTTACCCACTCATCAAACCCACACTTGATTCTGTTTCACCTCATCAAATCCTAGTTTGAGGGGGAAGACCTCCTCCTATGCTTAGGATAACTTAACCTTTGACCTATAATCTATTTTTGTTTTACAGCTTGATGATAAAAATTGCATAATAAGAAGGGGAAAAATATAGACACTAAAAAATGGCACATAATGGTTCTAGATGTTGAACTAACCCCTAGACCACCTCAAGACCCCCTAGGGACTATTCCACAACCTTTTGAATATAAACCTAAGTTAAAATTGACTAACTTTGACCACCTTGACCTTTGACCTATCAATCATTTATCGTCACCCTAACTACCAATGGTTAGGTATAACCATCAATGGTAAGCCTATAACCTCCTTAAAAAGTTAACTCTAGCTAACTATAAATTACTTTTTTATATTTAGCTTATTTGGTCTGTGTGTGAATCAATTCATGTTAAGACTAAAATTAGATAACCCCTTGACACCTTGATGATATTAGTTTTTCACCTCTCCTTTCATTCTATAAAAAAGGAGGAGGAGGTGAAAGGGATCTAGATCTAGAATCAGATCCATCAGATCATCAAAGTGACCATCACCAATTATCAAAGCTTCTTATATCAAAAATTCTTTTGCAAGTCTTCTTCTAATGAACTAGCAGTGAGTGTGATAGAGATCCAAAGTGTCATTACTCATCAATTAATAACCAAGTACTATTACTCTATCAAAATTACTCTAGATTCCACCAATGGATTTCTTAGCACTCACCTCAACAAAAAACAACAAAGCTAAGTATCTATTTTTTAATGATTAGTTCTTTTTGTTCCTCTTTTAACTAACCTCTGACCTAGACACACATTCTAGAATCCTTTTTGCATCCCTATCAACCCAATTTATTAAACCAACCCAAAACTGATAATAACCACCAATGGTCACCCAAACCATTAATGGTCACCCCAACCATCGATGATCAACATGTGACAATTATAAACAACAAGATATTTTCACCTATTTAACCCCAACCAAATCCCACTTTTTGACTTTATGCCTAAGTATAAAACATACTCTATTTATTAACCATAACTAAATTATTTGGAATAAATATTCAATCATTTATTGATATAATTAGTCAAAGTCATCTCATTCAATCACTTTTTGTATTTTATTTCAATACCTTCTGTTATTCATGGAAGTAATTTATCTTTCATTTTTAGAACTTGATTGTTTAAAAGTGTGGATTGATAGCCTCCAAGGAATCTTGTGATTCTTGGATCTATATTTATAGGTATTATACCCTACTATTTAACTAATCAACCATTTTTTTAGTGCTTTCTTATTTTTAGGTAATTCTTCTCAAGCCAAAGAGGATTATCTACAATTATGGAACGCAAACCAAATCCAAGATATACTAACCCCACCATTATTTAAAGTTTTAAAACTTTATTATTAATAAATAAATAAAATTTTACATGAAACACCTATAAAAAATAACCATTCTCATCTTCAACCTAAATGATAGATCTCACAGTCACATAAAGACCTATTTAGACATACCAAGTAAATAAAATGCCAACTATTGGGATAAGGTGTAGAAGTCATTGAATATTCATAAATAATGATATGGATATATGAAAATAATAGGATATGAGGATTCAAGGTGAGATATAGGATCAAAAACATCTCAACCACCCCAAGATGAGAGCTCAGTCAAAGTTTTCATGCATACAAGACTATGACTATAGAGTAAGGGAAACATTGAGGGCATGATGAGGATAAAAAAGTTTATAAGGTAAAAAGAAGAAATGATAATTAATCCACATGTTATTGGATTTAAATAAAAAATATAACACTAGTGCACCTCTCACCTTCTCACTCACAACCTAAGAAACTCAAAGTTATACCTATAGGCCTATTCTATAGACTAAGTACATGAAGTGTTGATTGTTGGAATTGGTGAGGATAATTTAAATATTATTGAATAGTCATAGGGACCTACAAGGTAAAAAATAAGATTGATAGTTTAGGGTACATCAAGGACCAACACCACTAACCCTCCTTAAGAAGATAAGTTTAAATCAAGATCTGAATGGAAACAAGACTGTAGCTGTAGATTTGAAGATATACTAATGGAGTGGTTTGGTTGAATGAGATTTAGAAGGTATGGGTAGGTAATTAACCTTATGCATAATTATTTTATTATTTAATAAAGTCTCAATGTACCAACCAAGGAGAATGTCTACAACTATAGCTCAATCAAACCTAATTGCCATCTACAAACCTGATTGCAAATGAAAGATAACTTGAGCATCAACCCTATTTCAGAGTGTTTTCAAGGTGAAGAGAGTATATTGAGACTAAAAAATACCATGGATATGATGATTTATTTTGGTTAGTGGGGCTTATTTTTCATGAAGGAAGAGATCTTACCTCTCATCTAATAACATAGTAAAAGATGTAGGACTACCACCTAGATGTAGGGTCCTTGGTAAGGAGGAGAACACAAGGATCAATTAAGCAAAGTGAAGTGAAAAGAGGAAAAGAGAGTGTCTTGATATATTACATAAAATATCATAGTTTTTTCCATATAAACAATCTAACACTGTAATCAAGAATGAGCCTAATGGCATGAACAGACCTATTAGGCCTAGATAAGCCTAAATATGAATATGTGTAAAATTTGAAGGTACATATAAGTTTGGAGGATATTTTAAGTATGGAAAAATACTAAAGATAAATTAGGGTAGACATAAAAAGGTTTATAATAAGTTTAAAGTCTCAAAATGAATAAATAAGGCACTAGGTCAAAGCATTAGGTTTGCACACACCTAATCACTCTCAAACCATAAGAAATAGTTTGGTAAGTATGCAAAAAGTATAATGGAGGGAAGGCTTGATCCTAAGGATGTTACCAAGGTAAGAAATCATATTACATGATTTGAAATCCAATCAATAGTGAAAGTGGAGAAAATAAACCACTTAGGCCTCTTGCACCTACTCTCAAACACTCAGGCTTAATAGTGAACAATGAAACTTAAGGCAAACCATGAGAAAGAGATTTAAATGGTGATAAAGTAGATGAAGGAAAGTGAAGAG
Organism: Torreya grandis; assembly: GCA_037957365.1. Taxonomy (NCBI): domain Eukaryota; kingdom Viridiplantae; phylum Streptophyta; class Pinopsida; order Cupressales; family Taxaceae; genus Torreya; species Torreya grandis. The sequence goes on along the minus strand of JARHVA010000611.1, from coordinate 4,283,326 downwards.
GGTGGAAATAGAGGGAAGAAGACATCATGGTGGAATTAGAGACAATAGTTCACCTAAAATAACCTTAGGACTCAGTATAGGCCTATTAGGCCTAAAGCCATTCTTGACTAACTCAAGACCTCACCTCAATATTAGTGAAAAAATCAAACCTAAAAATAAAATTAAAGATCATGAGAAGGTGAAAGGTGATGTTATATGTCCTATGGAGAGTATTTCAATCAAAGAAAATAAATAAAATGTCAAATTTGGTCTTGAGACCCCTCTTGAGCTCCACAGTCCTAAGTAGTCACCTTGAGCTTCTAATCTAAATGCTCATATCTTTCATAGAAAAGTGAATCAGAGCCAGTTATCTTAGGGGGCAATGGAAATTCATATGAAATAAAAATCCATGGAAGAAAGGGCTATATTAAACATCCCATCTCTATGAATCATCATTAAGAATACAACGAGGCTTAAGAATCTTTCAAAGAGTCTAAGGTCTGCCAACTTGCACTCACACTTCACTATAAAAAATTTATGGGACAAATAGATATTTTAGATATTTGAAGGGGTATATGGGATATATATTCATGGAAAAACATTTTGGGTTGGAGGTCTGTACTTTATAAACTATCATTAAGCTAGTAAACCTATAAAACCTTGCATAAATGTTAAGATAGACCCAATTGGAGAAAACTTGATATATTTTCAATAAAAAACTTTTAATTGGCTTGGAAAACATTTGAATTACATATAAAACTATCAAGAGTTCCTATCCATGGTATTGGTTTGTATGGAATGTTATATGGAATTGTTATAAATGGTACTTTTTCAAGGTTTTGAGTAGAAAATAAGTTCCATAACTTAATAAAGAGTAAATTAAATCATTTCGGAAGGTATTTTGGGGAATATTTCATCCTATTAGATCATAAATATCTCACAAAATTCCCTAGAAAGGCTTCTATAATTATTAACAAAGGAGCAAGTCTATAAGTGCTAGTAGAAGGTAACCTAATCACCTAGTTAGGTAGAGTTACAGGTGTATACTACTTAAAAATGACTAAGTCATGATGTGGATTGATTTTAAATACTTTAAAAATGATAAATTACCAACCCTTAAGGCCCTAATCACGTTATATGGTCATCCAAAAAGGTGACACTAAGTCACTAGGCCTAGTGGCCTTGTAGACCTACTTGGTTAACAATATGAGGACTAATGACATAGGGGGGCTACTAAAGAGATGAATTTATGGTCATAACTCCCCTATAATAGATATATTGAAGGATGGAATCACATATTATATGGACATTAGGTAAATTAGGGTAGTTCCCTTAAACTAATTAACATGCAAAGAGAAGGGTAGGATGTTTAATGACTCATGGAGAATTAATTGAGCCACTTTTATGTTTGTAACTATCAAAGGAGATATGATTTACCATATCTAGGTATGTCCATGAATTTAATGGGGTCAACCAATTATACACCAACCTTTGTCACTCCACTTCAAATGCCTAAGATACTCATTGATGACCTCTCACCACCAATGCAACACATGAGGGGGCTATTACTGATATTGTATAGGTTATAATTTATTATTGGAGTGAATGAGGATCATTATTGAATTCTTATTCATATTTACATGCCATATTATCTTCTCCATATTGATCATTGTTCTATACATGGAGCCTCTTAGGCCACTATACACATCCCTTACCTTGGTATGAGGAAAATCTACCTGGATTTATACTTTATAAACCTATTAATCTAATGAAAATGACTATTTAAAATTATTTTCTACTAGTTTAGTGTGTTATACTTATTTTATTTTCACATGTGGAAAGTTTTTCTCCCTTTGTAGGTCTTTGTCTCACCTAGTTGAAAGTATATGGTCCTATGCAAGTCACATAATGTGTTAGAGTGATGAGTGGTCGAGATCAGAATGGAAGTTTGACTGGTAAGTGTATTGATCCAGACCTTCCCATCATTACCCTCATGTTTTTATCACTTAATACAACCTCTATGTGAAACACTATTACATATGAGCTCTTAGAGATAGAATATTTAGTCACTTATCTTGTTTACTAGTGTTGTTTTAGGATAAATAGAATGGATGACTTATATTGGTGCATCACCATATTTAAATTAGGTTTATTTTTATGCATCCATTATATATATTTTCACCCCAATAATTAGTAAGTCTTAGTGATTTGAGTTAAAAGGATACACCAGGGGAGCTATCCCCATAATTTAAAGGTTTGGCTGAACCGTAGGTCACCCACAACCTTGGGCTAATACCATGTTACCCAAGACTTGGAGATAGGCCTAAAGACCTCCTCATAGGGTATAATTTAGAGTGTTAATAATTTTTGCACTACTAGTGGGACCAACATTTGAGAAATTAAAATAGTTACTTATAACACTTGGTCATCTCAAGAAGCTTCAGACACTCAGATGATAGTTTTGTAGTCAAGGTTTCATGTCAAGGGTCATCATAAGGTCTCCACCTGATTGTAAGAAGATCTTGTTGATTGGTAATCCATGTTGTTATTTAGTTTTTTAATGATGTGTAATGGATACATATGAACCATATTTATATCCTATACCTCCTTATCAATATCCCTATGACCCATATCACCCCCATCATGAGCCTTACCAATCCTACATTAAACCCTACCAATAACATGATGGCTTACCTTAGTTATATGACCCTCTTTACTACCAATATTATCAAACCCCTCGGTAGCCTACCTATCCTCCCAATTAGTCTTGGCAACATCATGATACTTCTAATTAGCCTAGTCATGTCTCAAACTAGTCTATATTAGACCTTAAATAAACTCTTTTGAGTTATGAAAAGTACCTTGTAGGGATATATACACAAAGGATTTATGGACAAGAGATCGCTAGCCACCCAATTAAGAGTATGAGGGCCTCATTATATCAAGTTAAGAGGGAATGGACATCTATCACGAAGGGAAATCAATCAAAACCAATGAGTGACATGTTAGATGGAGGTGGTTTTATTTAAACCATAAAGGAAAATCTAGTAGTCCATGAGGGGAAAAAAATCCAATTCTACTAGCCTCATGTACCCTCTTCCATCTCACATCAATATTATATTAAATATCCCATCCTCCATCAAGAATCTAAAACAAAAGACTGTCAAAATCTTTTAATTTCCTCATATGTCCCTCAAGCCTTCCCTACCTAGAATTTCATCAAAGAAAATATGCTTAAGGAGAAATAAGTTTGTGTTGAGAGGGCCAAGTTTCATGTTTTATATCAAACTTTATAGGGCCACTCCCTTCCTAATCATCTTGAGGAGATAAGTGATTAGGACAATCTTGACTTTGAGGCTCGCATTGCTAGAGAAGTTGAGCTTACAAACAAACATCTATCCTAATTAGTGGCAGTAGTAAGAGTAATGACATATTAAGTGAAGGTTCCCTCTTTTATTTTTGAATATACAACATAGATAATAGAGGAATCTCCTAAATCCAAGTTTCCATATTGGAAACAAGTAGTGTAAACTTTGGAAAATGAAGATGAGTCAAGCTTGTATCAAGGTGCCAGAGCTAAAGAAAAATATGAAACCATTAAACTATAATTGAACTCTCTTATAGAGTTATTTCAAGAATATCCAATTCTAATTCTTTAAAATGATTTTATCCTTGAGGAGGTGAGTGAAGAAGGTCAGGCTATGGTGGCAGTTGATGAAAGTGACTTACGTGAGACAAATAGATTAACATTGGCACATCTCTTGGTGAGGAGAAACATAATTTAACATTCAAGAATCAATAAGAAGATGACATTGGAGACCTCCTTGATGATGTGACCACTGAAATTTTCCATGATAATCTTGAGGAGTGTGAAAGTGTAGCATTTGTATAACTTACATCAATTACAAGAGAAGGAGACTTAGAAGAGACATAAGATGACCAAATTATGATGATATATGAAAGAGATTATAAGGGTCTATCAGAGGTGGAAGTGAGTTACATATAACTTCATGAACATGGTCAATAAGATAAGGTTCCAAAGTCATTATTAAACTATGTTATATCTGCTCCCACATCAACCACTACCCAACATGAAGAGAACCTAGACAAACTTGAGTTATGTGAAGATCAATCAATGGATATATTTGGAATCATAAGGTTAGGGTAATCTATTCTTGAAGAATATCATTATTAGGTTCATATTGAGGAGGATGGCTCCATAAAATAAGAAGAAGTTAGTCCTTCAAGCATGCCATTCTAAGGAGTTGTCTTAATTGAAGGTGGCTTGTTTGAAATATTCAAACAAGGTTATCAACACATCCTCCCATTTGTAAATGTATATTCACCACTAGATAATTAGATTGAAATTTCTTAGACTTAGTAATTCATTAAAAAATATTCATCTATCCTTCAAGGTAACTCTCTAAGCATGCTGCAATATTTTATTCAAACTATTCAACTTGATTAAGAATAACCTATGAGTGAGGCAGAATTGAGATTGGTCATGCAAAATAGATAATTATGGGATGAATATGATTGGGTACTTAACTCACATAGATATATTATGAAATTGAATATGGATAAGTAGAATATATTTGATCTTCTAAGAAACTATGAGCATTCCAATATCTCTAGCTATAAGTATAATTCCTCATTCAATGAGCAATACTTGATTGTACTTTGGTCAATACATGACAATAAAACCTCATGGTTCCATGGTGATCAAATAACCTTCCCTTTTGATCCTAGAGTATAAATGAATTGGTTTTAGTTCATTTTTTTATATTAGTTCACTGTCTTTCTTTCCTAAGTGTGAAAACACATATGTAGTTAGCTACCTTTATTACTTTATGTCTTGTCAAATTATTTCTTAGGTTTTAGGTATTGTTTGATTTTATGTCCTTATGGGTGTGTAGTTATTTTTATTCCTAAAGAAGTTTTATAATGTGTTGATATATTTTATAGTCTAAGGGAAGAGTCATCTAATTCATTAGGTCATCTTAGTTGGATCATGACTATCATGGAGAGTTAGTGGGTTCTCTTGACCAGTAGGTTCGTCACCCCTTGTGAGTCACCAAAGATATTGAAAATTTGGTCTCTCAGGCCAAATTTCAACCCTTAAAATCAAAATTTTTCCATGAAACCCATATATTATTGTTTATGATGTCTATAACTTGTCATGATCTAAAAAATGCTCCTTGAAAATCATTATAATGTTGATTAAGGTTTCATGTTTGTGGTAGTCACTACTTACACAGATCATCATATGTCATAGATATTTTGAGGTCTTTGGTTGATGAAATAAATGGTCATGATGTTAATTTAATGATTAAGATATTTTAAAGTCATTTTTAGGCATATAATATAGCCTAAAAATTGTTTGACAAGATTAAGGTTTCCTAACAAAAGTTAAGGTATTTTGGGGAAACTAAAGTTGCCAATTATTATGGTTTATGCCTATTTTAAGACACTTATTGTGAAAATAAAATTTCCATCATAATATAAGGGTGTCCAATCCTTTTTTTAATTCATGAAATCAGGTTCAAGATGTACATAATGTCATTTTATATGACATACCCACCCTAACTAGTTTCAAGCATTGATCCACCCTTCAAAATCATCAAATGACCCTTAACATGCTATATGAGTCTAATTGAATTATAAATATTTGAAAATGGGAATATTTTAATCTAATATTTTTTATAAGGGTCCTAAAATTGTCTTATTTCAATTATATTGCCATTTCAAGGTGTTTCATGCTTGAAAAGGTTCCATTTTGAATCCAAACCCATCTCTCACTCACCAAATGGTCCCCACACATGGGAAGAAATGTCATTTAAACTTTCATAGTCATACCATATGTTTTTAAATTTTACGTGACTTGTATTTTCCCTCCCTTGTCCCTCTAATGGATTCTCAAAGCTTCAAACATGAAAAACATGCAGAAAATAAGTTGTTTTATATGAGCTTTGTAGGTTATATATAGTTCTATATGGTTAAGTGTATATAGAGGGATGTAATATAATTAATTAGGGTTCATGTTAGGTTTTTAATATAATTTTAAAGTCTAAAATATATAAAATAGGTTCAAAATTGTTTCACTTTTCCTATTGAGCTCTTTGGCAACTATGGACAAGCTTTTAGGTTTGTCCTCAATCTGTACATGAGAGAGAAGATGAAGGTCCAATATATTAGAAAAAGGAAATGGGTATAATTAAATTCCAATAATAATAATCAATATTTACCCCATATTCTTTATGAACAAACATTAACAAGTTAAGCAGTCAAAGTGTCTTCTTAATCTATGTAGGGGTAAACAAAACATTTTCAATCTACTTTTGGCCTACTTGATGAAACTAATGGACATAAATATATTAAAAAACCCATTTAAGGTATCTTAATTAAATTATCCACCCATATTCCACATGTTTGAGGTTAAAATAGCAAATAAACATTCATTTTGATACATGTGTAGGTTGCAGGTAATGTTCTTCTTGTAGAAGAGTCTTTAAAGGTTGATGACATAAGTGGATAATGATTTTGGGATGTGATATGGATTATTGGAGTCCACATAATTTTATATTCTCTCCAAATCACAACTAATCCAATATATATTCAATAAAATCCTTCAAGTCTTACCCCAATATAACTAACATGTGTATAAGATGATTCCCTGTAGGTGTAAATAGAATCCTATGGTAATGAGGACCTTAATCAAGTTGTTTTTATGTCATACATGTATATAAACTCTTATATATGTTATATGATATTTATATAATGCTTCGTAAATTCCATATACCAAATAACCATTCTCATCTTCAACCTATAGGCTAGCTCTCATAGTCACACAAAGACATATTTAGACATACCAATTAAATGGAATAACAACTATTGGGATGGGTTGAAGAAATCATTGAAGATTCATAAAGAATCATATGGATATATGAAAATCATAATATATGAGGATTCAAGGTGAAATATAATATCAAAAACATCTCAACCACCCCAAGATGAGAGCTCAGTCAAAATTTTCATGCTTACGAGACTAACTGTAGAGTAAGGGAAACATTAAGGGCATGATGAGGATAAAGAAGTTTATAAGGTAAAAAAGAGAAATGAGAATTAATAAAAATGTTTGTGGTATTAAATAAAACAATGGAACACCATTCCACCTCTCACCTTCTCACTCACAACCTAAGAAACTCAAAGTTTCACCTATAAGCCTATTATGTAGACTAAGTACATGAAATGTTGATTATTATACTGGGTGGGGAAGGTTTTGAATAATATTGAATAGTCATAGAGACATAAAATGGAACATGGGAGATTTATAGTGTAGGGTACATCAAGTACAAACACCACCAACCCTCTTTAAAAAGATAAGATCAAATCAATATCTCAATGGAAATAAGACTGTAGCTATAGATTTGAAGAGATACTAATGGTGTGGTCTAGTTGAATGAATTTTAGAAGGTATAGGTAGGTGAATGATGATTTTATTACTCAAAAAAGTCTCAATATACCAATAAAGAATGAAAATTACAACAAATAAGGAGAATTCCTATAGCTATAACTTAGTCAGACCTAACTACCTTCTACAAACTTGACTGTAAATGAAAGACAACCTTAGCATCAACCCTATTTTAGAGTGTTTTAAAGGTAAGGAGAGTGTATTGAGTCTTAAAAACACCATGGATAGTATTATTTATGTTTTTTAGTGGGGTATAGTTTTCATTAATTAATATATCCTACCTCTTATCTATTAACACAATCAAAGATGTAGGACTGCCACCTCCAGGTATGGTCCTTGGTAAGGAGGTGAACACAAGGAGCCATTCAAAAAATTAAAGTGAAATGAGGAAAATAGAGTGTATTAATATATTACCTAAAATATCATAGTTTTTTCCATCTAAACACTCTAATCCTCTAAGCAATAAGGAGCCTAATGGCCTATATAGGCCTATTAGACCTAAATAAGCCTAAATTAGTCTATGTGTAAAATTTGAAGGTACATATAGGTTTATAGGTTGTTTAAAGTATGGAAAAATACTAAGAATAAATTAAGAGAGACATAAAAAGGTTATTTAGGAATATGAGAGTCTGAGAATAAGTAGATAAGGCACTAGGCCAAAGTATTAGGTCTACACAAGCCTATCACCATTAAATCCTAAGCAAGGATTTGGTATGTATACATATAAGAGAATGGAAGGAAGACCTGATCCTAAGGATTTTAATATGGAAGGAAATAATATTAAATTATTTTGAATCCCATCTATAGTGAAAGTGAAGAAAGGAAACCGCTCAGGCCTCTAACACCTACTCTCTGACACTTAGGCTTAACAATGAATAATGACACTTAAGGTAGACCATGAGAAAGAGATTTAGATGGTGATAAGTTATCTAAAGGTAAGTTTATAAGGTTTAAATATAGGGATAAATACATTATGGTGACATTAGAGACAACAATTCACCTAAAATAACCCTGGGGCTTAGTATAGGTCTATTGGGCCTAAAGCCATTCTTAACTAACTCAAGACCTCAACTCAATATTGGTGTCAAAATCAGATATCCCAAGGAAATTTAAGATTATGAGAAGGTGTGAGGTAATGTTAAAATTAATATGGAGAGTGTTTTAGGTAGAGGAAAGTAATAAAATGTCAAATTTGGTCTTAAGACCCCTCTTGAGCTCCACAATCTTAAACAGTCACCTCAAGCTACTAATCTAAACACTCATATATTTAATATCAAAGTAAATCAGAGACAATTATATTAGGGGGATATGGAAATACCTATGACCTCAAAATACATGGAATAAATAGTTAGATTAAAGATCTCATCTTTATGAATCATCGCTAAGACTGTAACTAGGATCAAGAATCTTACAAAGAGTCTGAGGTCTACCAACTTGCACTCACACATAACAATAAAAGATACATGGGAAAAATATATCTTAAAGATATTTGAGGGGGTATATGTTCTAATTATTCATGGTATAAAGTTTTGGTTTGGAGGTTTTTAATTTATGAACCATCATTAAGATAATATACCTCTAAAACCCTGCATAAACCCTAGTATAGACTTGATTGGAGAAAAAATGATATATTTGAAATAAAACACGATAAATTGGATTAGAAAACACTTGAATCACATAATATACTCTTGAGAGGTCCTATCCATGGTACTAGTCTATATGAAATGCTGTATAGACTTGTCAGGAATGGTACTTTTGTAAGGTTTTGAGTAGAAGACAAGCTGTAGAACTTTATGGAGAGTTAAAAATAATCAAGGAATGTATTTTTGGGTACATTTCACCCTATAAGATCATAAATTTCTCAAAAAATTCCATGGAAAGGCTTTCTCAAGTCTGAACAAAAGAGCTAGTCTACAAGTGCTAGTAGAAGGTGACCTAATCACCTAGTTGGGTAGAGTTTTAGGTGTATACTACTTATAAATTACTAAGTAATGATGTGGTATGATTTTATGGAATTTAAACATGATAAATTACCAACCATTAAGACCCTACTTAGGTTATATGGTCATCTAAATAGGTGGCACTAAGTCACTAGGCATAATGGCCTAGTAGACCTACTTGGTCAAACAAGAGGAGGATTAATGGCATAGAGGGGATGATAAGGAGATAAATTTAGGGTAATAAATCCCATATACATGATACATTGAGTGAGGAAAACAAACATTATATGGACATTATGGAAATTAGGGCTATTCCTTTGGCCTAATTAACATGCAAAGAGAAGGGTGGGCTACTTAATGACTCATGGAGGACTTAATTGAGCCACTTTGATGTTTGTAACTATAAAAGGAGAGATGATTGAAAATATTTATGCATTTCCATGCCTTTAATTGGGTCAACCAATTTTTCAACAACCTCCATCACTCCACTTTAAACACCCAAGATACTCATTGATGACCTCTCACCACCAAGACAATTCATGAAGGGGGTTGTTATTGATCTTGTGTAAGTTACAACTAATTATATGAATGAATGAGTATCATTCATGAAATCTTATTCATATTTACACAAAATATTATCTTCTCCCTCTTGATCATTATTATACATATATTGAGCCTCTTAGGCCATTGTACACATCCCTCACTTGGGTATAAGAAAACTCTACCTAGATTTGAACCTTGTAAAACTCTTAATATAATTCAAATGATTATTTTAGATTATTTTATACTATTTGTCAAGATCTTGCTCCCCAATTAAAGCACATATGATTACTTCTTGTATTATCAACTAAACACGGAATTTAACCAGAAGTAACAAGTAACTAGAAATATGAAACAACACAAGAATATGAGAGACATTACACAATTGTATTAGTAATCACTCAGAAGAATATACAATAAAGAAGATGCCACTTCTTCTTCCACCTCAAAGGCTCACCACACCTCAAGACCTTCTTCCCTCTCTCTCTCTCGGTCCCAACAATCTCCTCCAATATAAAATTGATGTTTACCTCTCCAACCAGTCAGTAACACGCTGCTAGTACACCAAGTACACAATTATACTCCAAGTAGATCTCCTACTCTCTGATGCTACCTAAAAATCACTAGACCTTACTCACCATTGTAGATCTCCGAAAGAAGCCATGCTCACCTGCTAACCAAGATCATACAAATACGAAGAACCCTTTTGATTCTCCAAACCAGCACCCACCTTGGTACTGTGGCACTAGGAGGAACACACCATTGCTCTCCTCTCTCAGAAGGAGCTTATTTACTATCTTACTCTCTAGCACACTAATTTACAATATATCCCATTAGTCCATATATAGATCTCATGCTTACAATAATTAGACTATCTTAATTACAATAATTAGATGCACAACTCAAGACTATGACTAGCCTTTAACATGCAAACTAACAATCCAAAAATAGACTCTCCAGAATCAACATGCAAACTTCATGTTCACGTACAGGCTACCGATTTTGGCACCTTCCTGATTGATGTTGGCCAACTGGTAACTAACATCAGTTGCTTCTTCACTGCTATCTGACCAACATCGACTGATCAGACCGATGTCAGTTGCTTGTAACTCATTTTGCAACTCTCTGCAACCTCCGTAACCTCTATAACTTCTCTTGTTTGCATCTTGATGAAGCTTTTAGCTCCACAACCTAACAATCTCCCACTTGGAGATAAATAGCTGCACCTATACTTGTACCTGTACACCGTCTAAATTATTCCCTAGCTTGTATCCCTCTTCAAGATCAATCCTAAAGACCAACCATCACACAACCTGTGATGCTACACCTGCCATCTAAGTAACCTACCAAATCCAAACCTACATATCCATGTAGTGAAGACCTTGACCCTACATAACAAGAATTCCTACTATTGATCCCTCTCAGATACCTGAGAATCTACTGAACTGCCCTCCAGTACTCCTTCCCTGAATTGGCTCCATACTTTTTGACAACTCCCACTGCTTGGGAAAACTCAGGTCTACACTAGACCTTATGTGATTTTAAACCCTATTCTAAGCTAAGCTTGAACTATCCAGCCCTTGGTGTGCTTTCTAATTCTGCATCCTACATCATGAACCCTGCCAACACCATCTTCACACCAGCTCCCACTGGAGATAAAATCTCCATGTCTCTTATGCCAAAGAATTTTGCTACTCCAAATTCTTCATGACATACCTCTGAACTAACCTTACCTTTAGCTCAGCAAAACCCTGTATGTACAAACCTGCTCTAAGCTCATCCTCCACATACAGTAACAAGATAATGTTGTGACCATCATCCACCTGGTAAGATAAACACAATAGTTATACTGACATTGAAAAAAGCTCTGCTTTGTCATCTCCCTGGTACCACCTATCAGATCTATACCTGCAGCTTCCTCAAGACCATACACCTTGGCCTTCCATCTCACATATTCGTCCACTCTCTTCTTTAACTCGGGAATCCATTCCATCTCTTAGTGCTTACTTCCAGCTGACAACTCCACCAACAAATACCTATTTGGTTCTTCTCCAAGGACTCACACTCCTCATCCATGCCAAGCTCCCACTGTATCTAGATTCTACCTACATTGCCTCTTCACGTCTTCCTAGTTCTTGACCATCAATAAGCAATATAAAGAATGTGAACAATGAATATGAGGTTCACTTACCCTTTCTGACCTCCATATGAGCATTTGAGACTTATTGACAGCTTGCTATTCACCCAATATCCATTTCAGTGACTGATCTCAGCCTTCTCCCAGTCTGCTCCCGACTGATGTCAGTTCCCTGCATTGACCCTAATTGCCAATGTCATTTCCCTGGCTGATGCTGGTATCCCTTCTACTGACGTTGATTCCTTCATGACCGACATCGGTCTTCCTATTGTTGATGTTGATTACTATATGACCGATGCCGGTACTTGTGTTTACCTGAGAGTGATAACTTTTTACCTACAAGCTCTCCATGAATCAAAATCCTATTCAAATAAACATAGCTCTGCTCAAAATAATTTAGTTCCCTCACCTGATCTCTGTTCGTCATCTCCTCCATGAACACCAAGGCTTTCCTGTTCTTTAGCTTGTCAAAAACATCTATCTTTTGCTTAAGAACATGCATTCCCCTCCTACATATGTGACCAAGCCTACGAAGCCACATATCTATAACAAAAGGTGAATCAGTAATATAAGTAGATAGATAAAGGATACCTACTTTCTTACCACCATCTAATTCAAGTGCATCCACTGTGAGAGTTACAGTGCATCTCCCATCACCCAAATTTCATGAAGAAATTATACTCATACCCAAGACTGGTACCTGCATGACCTCCTTCAACACTTACGTGTTATCCATCTACAATTTTAGCTCCACTTCCCCTTCATCAATAATCTGACAAGGCTCTCCAACCCCTAAATAAATCTCTCCAAAGTCTCTAAGGACATACCCATGAAAAGATGCTCTATTTCGGGCTGCATGGAAAGAGGTAAAAGAATCTGTAAACAAAGATTCTACTTTATCCAGAGCAACTTGTGCAACATCACCTACAACATCTGCTTCTACATGCTGATCTTCTACCAACCAACAATCTCCCTTTACCTACTCCTTCTTTCCATCAATCAGACCATTCGTGCTATTCAGTTTCTCCATTTGTAGCTTACTTTCTTCTGCCATTGCTATACTCCCACTCAATCTGAAACCCCTGAGAGTGACCTATAATTAAGAACACTACCAGATCTAAAACCACTTATTAGTCAACCCAACCAAAAGCTCTGAGACCACTTGATGGTATCAGCTCTTGAACCAACAACCAAGCTCTGATACCACTTGTCAAGATCTTGCTCCCTAATTAGAGCACATATGATTACTTCTTGTATTAGCAACTAAACATGGAATTTAACCAGAAGTAACAAGTAACTAGAAATATGAAACAACACAAGAATTTGAGAGACAATACACAATTGTATTAATAATCACTCAAAAGAATATATAATAAAGAAGACACCACTTCTTCTTCCACCTCAAAGGCTCACCACACCTCAAGACCTTCTTCCCTCTCTCTCTGGGTCCCAACAATCTCCTCTAATATAGAATTGATGTTCACCTCTCCAACCAGTAGTAACACGCTGCCAGTACACCAAGTACACAACCGTACTCCAAGTAGATCTCCTGCTCTCTACTACTACCTAAAAATCACTAGACCTTACTCACCATTGTAGATCTCCAAAAGAAGCCATGCTCACTTGCTGACCAAGATCATACAAATACGAAGAACCCTTCTGATTCTCCAAACCAGCACCCACCTTGGTACTGTGGCACTAAGAGGAACACACCATTGCTCTCCTCTCTCGAAGGAACTTATTTGCTCTCTTACTCTCTAGCACACTAATTTACAATACAGCCCATGAGTCCATATATAGATCTCATGCTTACAATAATTAGACTATCTTAATTACAATAATTAGATGCACAACTCAAGACTATGACTGGCCTTTAAAATGCAAACTAATAGTCTAAAAATAGACTCTCTAGAATCAACATGCAAACTGCATGTTCACGTACAGGCTGCCGATGTCAGCACCTTCCTGACTGATGTTAGTTGACTGGTAACCGATGTCAGTTGCTTCTTCACTGCTATCTGACCAACGTTGGCTGATCAAACTGACGTCGGTTGCCTACAACTCATTCTGCAACTCTACACAACCTCCGTAACCTCCGTAACTTCTCCTGTTTGCATCCTGGTGAAGCTTTTAGCTCCACAACCTAACACTATTTAAGTGTTTTATAATTGTTTTATTTACATATGTGTTAGGTTTTTATCCCTTTGTAGGTCTTTGGCTAACCTAGTTGCTAGTATATGGTCCTATATATGTCACATAATACGTTAGAGTGATGAGTGGCTAAGCTTAAAGTGGAAGTTTGACTGGTAAGTGTCTTGATATAAACCTTCCCATCATTACCCTATTATATTTACCACTTATTAAAACCTCTATGTTAAACACTATTACATATGAGCTCTTGGAGATAGAAGATTCAATCACTTATCTTGTTTACTAGTGTTGTTTTAGGATAAAAAGAGTGGATAAATTATATTGGTGCATCGCCATCTTTATATCTAATTTCCTTTTATGCATCCATTCTATATCTTTTCACCCCAAAACTAGGTATGTCTTAATGATTTGTGCTAAAAGGATAAACCAGGGGATCTAGAACCATAATCTAGAGGTTTATCCCAACCGTAGGTCACCCACAACCTTGGGTTAATCCTGTGTTACCCTAGACTTGGAGATATGTCTGAATAACCTCCTCCTAGGGTTTAATTTGGAGTGTTAATAGTAAAATCTAATCCTTATATGATATTTCACTATATAAATAATTGGAAATGACACAATATGAAGATTTGGAATAAAAATATTCCCCAATAAATTAAATTTTATACTCTCAGAGTTATGCTGATCACCCTTGAAATTTTATTCAACTAATTACTTCATTCGTTTGTTTTATATTCTCTCATTTCTTGATCTAGTTCCCAAGAGGACACTTAGTGGACAACCTATTTAAACTAGTTTAAGAGGTTTATATGTGGAAGAGAATACTAAATTATAGAGAATATGAAAATTCAATATGTTTAATTAATAATTAAATCAAGAAAAATATGTCAACCAATGTATAATTTTAATAAAAAAGTTGTATTATACTAATTTATGTATAAATCTAATATATTATATGTCTGGTGTCAATATAAATCATAACTCTATTATTATATTGTGTTTCTCATTAAATGAAAACCTATAAAGAATGGAAGTGTACATTATTATACAATGCAACAAGATGAAATGTTAGTTGAACCATTATAACAATTAGTAACAACTTTTTCATAACCAAAGAGTATGATGACATAACTAAATATAATTATTGATAATTTATTGGCTATATTACTCACACTATAGGAGTTGTGCAATAACACAAGAGTGGAACTGCAAGTAAAAAATTAGCACATAGGTTTATAACCTACTTCCTGAGTTATTAGTGAAAAGACATATGTGTAATTGTAGTAATGTTTAGTTTGATCTAGTGACCCAAATCCTCCTACATAAATCAACCCTTCTTGAATATAAATCATACCTATTACATTCAGTTGCAAAATAAGATGTGGATTTTTTTTTATCAACCTGAAATTTTGTAAACCATTTTACTTTGGAAGGCACTTGAATTGTTTTAACAATTTAGAAGAGAATAATCTATTGATGACATGTTTTTTTGACCTAAGCATCAATGAATAAATGTGATTATAATATAATACTTAAATTTGGATTGATCTCTATCTAATGAATAATATCCATGGATTTGAAATATATAATAGGAGTGGAAATTAATGGTGCAAGAGTTATATGTTGAAGAATATATTCGATCCAAGATAATTAATAAGATTAAGCTTGAAGGCATTATTTAATACTTACTTGGTGATAGTGTAGGGTCCATACCACAATATATGAATCTTGGGGTAATGTCTTGTTATTATTCCTTATGAATCTGTTTCCATACTTGATCACTAACTCAAAAGGTTTGCAGTGTTTGGTGCTTGTCATGGCATTGATTGCATTTTAAATTTTATTATTGTAGAATGGTTTTCACTTATATCTAAAGGATATAAATATACTCAATGAATTTAATTTTTTTTTAATTCTATTTGTAGCTAAAGGATTTACAACTATTGATGACAGAACATGATAAGCTACATAAATGGGTAACAAGGGTTGGAAACCCAAAAAAGGAAAAGGTTTATGTGAAGTAGAGTTGTGTAGAGCTCTATTTTAGTTTTTTTAAGTGAAAGGAAGGATTTCATCCCAAGTTAATTTTTTCTTATAATTATATACTCTTATAAGGTGAATTATCATCCTATTTACCACTTCTATCTATCCATCAATATGTGGATGAAAGGAGGTGTATTTGTTTATCCTTATGTCTAGAATATACAAAGTGATTTATATAAATGAATCAAAAACATTGTTCCTCTATCATAAAATATATTTTATGGGATTAGAAATTGGATATAGACATGTTTAAACTATAATTGAGTTATTTATATAGATGATACTACTTTCTTACAAGTTATGAGAATTTCCATCTTTGAGAATCTATCAACTAATATAGAAACATAATAATTACCATGCTTGGAAATAGGGTATCCTAAGATAAATTACATTGAAATTAATTCCCATGGTCTCATTAGAATAGATAAAGGCATATACAAACCTTTATTTTGGTTAACCAACTTGGAAATTGCACATGAAATATATGAATTGATATAATTAGATATGTTAAAACTAAGATATGGCTATAATAAGTACTTATGTAACACCAAAAGAGTATTTTAAACTATAAAATGTCTTGAAACCTTTTTTGAGCCTCCTATATTAATTTATATCTCTTTTACTCATGCAAAATGCACAAGTGTCCAAGATGATAGAGTAGTCCATCCTTCAGCAATAAATCTAGAATTAAATTATAGTAGAGAAAATTTTGATAGATATATTTTCATGTCATATGGATAAAATTTTGATGTGTTAACTTCAATTCCACATGAATTAAGTAAAATAATTAGATATTAAATTAGAGGATGGCTTAGATAATCTATGACTAGATTGGAACTTTAATTCATATTCTTTATGTTTAAATGGAAATGTTGAAGATAAGAAGACCATTTTTTATGCCACTCTTACTAAAATTTGTTATGAGTCTACAAGAAATAAAGTGGCTTATGATATCTATGGATTATAGTCTCCTTTACCAAGATACAATGCTTCTAATGCTTACATGCCTGAATAATAACATAAATATCACAATCATATGTTGGGTAGTTTCTTCGTGGTAAAATGAACATTTTTTTATGTTAAGAAATTGGGTGACCATGTTGAGTGAAGACTTATTCAAGTGAAAATATATAAGCATCTATCTAAAGCTCAAGTTGAATCCCTAATAAATAAACTACTAGCACACAATTCATTTTGTATTTCAATTCTTTGAAATATTTATGTTGTACAACATCTATATGAGCTTTAATTTAGTGCTACTTTGAGTAACTTGGTTTAGAGGCCAAGTCACATGAGAGAAATCAAGTACAAATATCATGTATAAATTTTAAAATCCTATAAATATATAAATCTCTATGATATTATTTGGTTATGGCCATTCTTGGATGACTCAAATATTGGCCATGTCCACATGGACTTCTTGTATGTCTAAAATGTAACGTAGATACTATATTTTTGGCATGGAAAATGAACATTTCTTCATGTTTTTTGGAACTTATGTTTCTAAAAAGTTTCAAGTTCTTTTTATAAATGGAACAAATTTTCATCGCATGTTTTTTTAAAGATCAAGATGTCATTAAGATAGACTACAAAGAATGAAGTTGTGAATAGCTTTAGAATGTAATTCATCATCCACATGAATGTAGATGGTCCATTGGTTAAAATAAAGGGCATGAATAAAAATTTGAATAAATGTTATTTGAACTTGAATGTTGTATTCCATATGTCTATATGATCAATAATAATTTAATAATACCTAGACTTAAGGTTAATTTTAGTGAAGTATTTTTCATTATAGAGCTAGTATAGAAGGTCCACAATATTTGGAAGAGGATATTGGTTTTTCATTGTGATCTTGTTGAGTGCTTGGTAATGAATGGAAAACCTCCATTATCCATATTTATTTGGCACAAACATAATTGGTTTGATGCAAGGTGATGAGTTGGGATAGATATGTCTTTTATCCACTATTGCATAGATCTACCACTTGATTTATTCATTCTCCAAAAAGGATTTGTAATATAAAGAAACATTAGGTATAGGTAGTGGTATAAACCCAAGTTGAACTTGGTGAATGATATTTTTAATTTTAATTCAAACCCAGACTAACATGGGATTGGCCTAAAGGTTGTGGGTTACATATAATTAGACCAAACCTCTAGATTATGGGGCTAGCTCCCATGGTGCATCTATTTGGTTCAATTCACTAAGACATATTACTATTAGGGTGAAAAGTGATGGAAAATGTATAAAATAAACCTATTATGGGGGGTGATGAAATAATGTGATCATTCATCCACTCAATTTGGACTCCTAACAACACTAGTGAACTAGTAATGAACTAAATAATTATCTCCAAAGATCCTAAGCTATAATATTTGACATGAAGGTCCTGATGAGTGTCTAAAAATTAGAGGTGAAGGATGAGAGTCATATCTTGAGTCACTTACAACTATATTACACTCCAAAAATGATCACCAAACTTTAAAACTTCATACAACCTACATAAGATAGCTTATCATCATATAGGTGTAATAAAGACATGACAAGGGAGGATTTCTACCACTTATAAAATCATAAAAATCATATACACACTATAAAAAAATAATTGAGAAGTTTAAATAGTTTATTAATTAGTCTAAGAGGTCTATTAAGTATAAAACTAGGAAAATTTTCCTCATACTTAGGTTAGGGATACCAATCAAGGCCTTAAGGACTGGATATATAGTATAAAAGGAAGAGAAAGAGGAGGAAAATGGCATGGAGGAGAGATAAAAAGGTGATAAATTACCATATTAAACTCATTAATTCAGTTATAAAATAGTATTTCTAACTCCCTCCATGCATTGATGCTCTTCAATGACCCCTTAAGCATTGAGGTGGGGTAGTAGAGGATGTGGTTGACTTATTAAACTTTTTTTAAAACATGTGTATGCCTCTTTTTGGTCAAATAGATTATATTTATATTAGTTAAAACATAAATGATATGTTATTAATCCATAATAAATTATCAAACAACATATCATCTTTTTGAGCATGTGACCAAGTCAAGAAATTGATTTCTTTCTGATAAAATAGGTCCATTAGGCCAATACGTCTAGTTGTTTGACTGTGCATGTTTGGTAGCCATGAAAGTTTGTATTATACCTTAATATCATATGAATGGGTGATTTTTATGTCTAAAACAACATCATATACCATAACATAAGCCTTTTTGAGCAAGAAATACCTACAATTTTACCAAACTAGGTGACTAGGTCACCTTCTCCTTCACATTTGTAGATTCGCTGATTGGAGGAGAGTTGTAGAGGAATTTACAAGAATATTTTTTGTAATATAATGAATTGAGGAGACAAAAAAGTGTCAAACATTTAATTCCAATGATATATAACTTTTCAAACAATTCTACACCTTGTAAACTTCATAAAACCTTGAAAAAGTACATTTTTATGATAACTCCATATAGTGTCCATACAAACTAGTATAATGGGTAGGGTTTCATTTAAATATTTGTTTCAAGTGTTTTTAGGGTCATTCAAGAGTCTTTGGTTTCCAAAATATTCACTTTTCATAGGTCAAGTTTGTAGTAGGGGTTTAAAGGTCTACCATCTTAACAATGGTTCATAAAGATGAGGCCTCTAATCCCAAACTTATAGTCATGGATGTTTATTCGATAGACCCCCATAAAACCTCTGATAATATTTGATTCCCATGTAGCTAGTATGAAGAGATATCATTGTAAGATGATGAACCTTGCACTTCTTGCAAGCCTTCTAGATATGTCAGTAGTCTTAGCATTCGTTCATAAACCCATGCCCCTGAATCTAACTAAATAATTCATGGATTTCAAGAATATATGGGTCTTTAATTCAAACTAATATAATTTGCCTCAAATCCTTATGTTATAAATGATATGGGCATTTGAATAGGTATTTTGAGGTAACTATGTAAGACTATGGAGTTTGAGATAGTGATAAGACTATGTTTGATCATTATCTTGCATTATTATACTTAGAATCATCTCATTAGGACCTGAAACAACCTAATACACCATATTATGGTGTCAAAATTTATTATGAGGGTCTGAGCATACTTCCATGGTGGTGTGGGTCTTCTTGGCCTACGATAGGCTTTTAGGCCAAATAGGCATAGACTGAGTGTTATAGGTCTAGATTTCCTATAGGTTGCTTGAGTGGCTTAAAATAATCATAAAACATTGTTTTCCACTTATCTCTAACCTTATGAAAGTACCTCCAATCACCAAAACTCTATTTTGCCTTCATAATCTCATGACTGCCTGTAGGTGATAGTTCTATGACTATTAAGTCTAAGTGTTTGGTAGTAGTAGGGGGTTATGAGTAATTTATCCTTACCTTTACACACATGATGATCTATTTTTAACTCTCATTCATTATATTATAGTGGATAACACCATTATATCCAAGTCTCTCATCAAATATTCTCTTTACACTCCAATACAATAGCCCTAGGGTTTATTGACAATCAAGCTTACATAGCCCTAGTGGCTCAACTCAATATTTTATTTACCTAAATTGGGAGTTTAATAATTTAATAATAATCTATATTGTCCTACCTTACTATCCCTTAAGTGATTTCAAATCTTATATCACTCCAACATGTGAGTTAGCTCTCAACTAATGTTTACAGT
Organism: Torreya grandis; assembly: GCA_037957365.1. Classification (NCBI taxonomy): domain Eukaryota; kingdom Viridiplantae; phylum Streptophyta; class Pinopsida; order Cupressales; family Taxaceae; genus Torreya; species Torreya grandis. The sequence goes on along the minus strand of JARHVA010000611.1, from coordinate 4,262,396 downwards.
CCTATACATGCCTGTTTAGGCCTTAAACTCTTTCCATCTTGAACCAAGGTTATCATCACTTGAAAGAAATTGATACACATTCATATTTTATTAATTTAGGTATCTCATCCATAAAATTACCTCAAAATCATGCATAATCCCCTAATTGAGATGTATAGGTCTATTTTTATCAATCTTAGGTCCAACAGGCCTAAGAAGGCCATTAATCTCTCCCATCAAACTGAGACTTTTTGAAATTTGGAATATTTGACACATATGTTGACCTTAATTTTAGGTTTCTTAAACTTCAATTATCTACTTAATTATGTACAATTTTCCAACTGACATGTGTAAACTTATTTAGGTCTATTAGGACTAAAGGGCCTGTTTAGGCTTGTTAAGTTTTTCATCACTTGTCTTAAGTGGACTAAAAGACTTATTTACGGTTAAGAACCTAAGGAAACAAATAAGACTGTTCATATTTACCTAAACATATTTACATCTCTAGTATTTAATACTCATTATATTCTCATTCTCTTTGTCAATAATTCTTCTTGTGGAAGATAGTGAGATTTACCTGCTAATGCATGTAAGAAAATTAACCTTGCCTTCAAAATTATTCTCCTAGTTTATCATCATTAATCTCTCTACATGAAATAGTGAATCTGATAATATCACTTATATTCAAAATAATTCAAACAATGGTTCTTTTGACTCCATTTGTCCTATTTCTACAGTCATCATGTAGATGATGTTTGATCATTAGATTCAAGCATATTTTTTTTTATTTTCCTTAGTTTTTTATCTCCTCACTAACCCATTAATGATCCTTAAGTTAAATCACTATTTTTTTGACCCCCTTTATCATCTTATTTAGCCTCAAAGTAGGGTTTCTCTCTCAAATGCTTATAAGTTACATTTTCTAGGCTTAGAATATATGGTTTCTCTTTGAGGAAGGATTGGTGTGTTGTATTTATTGAATGGGATCATATATCATTTGAATCCTAATTTTTATTTTTTCCTTAATAATCCCCTTAATCCTCAAAAAATCATCAGCATCTTCTCAACATTCCTTAAGTCTATTATCATAGTCGTGAGCATGTTCATTTGACTAAGTTTGACATCTTTGAGGTGATTAAAGGTGGTGACCATGTCTACCCTATTTTATTAATTTAAATTATCCTCCATATGACCATATGGATCTTTAGAGGTCTTCAATGTATCTAAAAATCCCATTCAATAATTACCACCCTATGTGTGAGGTTTGCCTTGAAGGGTTTATAATGACTAAGTGAGGGTTTGATATAAAGAATAGGCTAGAGGTGAGGATGAATTGGTGTATAAGGGTATGATGAGAATGGGGAAGTGAAATAAATAATGTATAAAAGATTGGTTTGTGTATATTCCTTTTAAACAACCTTAAGACTTCCTATTGTATTAGTAAAGAGCCTCACACCACATATTAGGGAAGTCATTATTATGAGATAGTATCATGAAGATGCTACTTGATTTGAGGGTGGCTCAGATGGGTTTATGAAGTGAAATAGGAGTTATAAGATTCAAGGAAACATTATATAGTTTAAAACATGATTACCTCCATTTACATACACTAAAAAGTTTGTAACTAGGAGCAACACTACCTGTCATCTACAAATAGAGAGAATATGAAGATTGTTTGCTCTCACACCCCCAAATGTGTGAACCAAGGGTGGAAGGTGATGAATTTGGTGTATTACTACCTATATAAAACACAAAAAATGTTGGTTTTGTTAAAAATCCTCAAAAAATGCACCAAAATAATTACATTTCTAACCCATGCATAGATGAATAAGCTCATTAGAGTGGATACAATGTTAGATATCATTCATAAAGTATAGACCATTAACCTATATAAAAATTCCATTTGTTTTAATTTTAAGAGACCCCATTCATCTACCCAAGAGATCAGCTCCCCATTTTCTCTCTCTTATTCGTACTATCCATAAATCAAAAAGCTTTCCTAGGTTGTAATGGAGCTCAATTGAAGAGAGAGGTGAGTTTTGGATCTACCTCAAATCTTCCTACCATGAAAATTCATTGAGATGTTTGATATAATCCCAACTATAACCTCTAATCTCCCTCTATATAGAACTATATGTATAAGTCTATACATCTCCAGAAAACACCTAAAAATCCTTCTTTTTATGAATTTTCTCCATGTTTCAAGATTTTACCCACCATTTAAGGATGAAAATAGGGAAAACATGAGTTAAATAACACTTTAAATTATTAAATGTGATAGGGATAAGTTGAAGAGACACAATGGCATGTGTGGGGTCCACTTGGTGGGTGGGAAGTGGAAATAAGTTTTAAAATGAGCCTTTAAGGATATGAAATGCATAGTGATGATTTGGAGGATATTTTAAGGCCTTTATTAAACAATTATACACTTGAAACATCACCCTTTTCCAAAGGTTTAGTAATTTATTTGACCAACATGAGGTATTTGGAGGGTCACTTTATGATTTTGAGGGGGTTATGAAAGTTTGAAAATGTTTGAATGGATAAACCATAAATAATGACATTGAACACATCCACAAGCCTTCATATCACAACTTGAGAAAGGTATAAACACCCCTCATAATTATTAGAAATACTCTCTCAAAAGTAAAGGTTTGAAAAAGGCCCATATACCATGAGAACCTAAAGCCTCAAACTTTTCAAGTTGCCTTGACTTTGTCAAAAGATCCTTAAAATTATCAAATAATGTTCAAACCACTCATTATACTTCATAAGACATCTTGACATGCTCCTCTCTCACAAGGATCACTATAACTACTGTCACCTCACTAAATAGACTCAAGTCAGTCATGACATATTGAATTCACAAGTAGGCTCTTGAACACATAATGACATTTCTAATAGTGCTAGCAAGGCTCAAAATAGGAATAATAAGGACATGAACATGTAATAAATAACCATGAGTAGGATTAGATGATTTTCATATAATTGTTTTTAGTAATAGGGGTTTACATTTGGCCTTGGGAGGCCAAATTACTAATATGTGGTCTAGGGATCTAATCAATAGTGTGCTTCATTGCATAATGTGTATGCACTTACTATAATATTTAAAATATGTCATTGTATTTTTCTAATTTGAGCTTCAATTTTTTTTTATTTTTTTGTGACTACTAAAGTAATTATAGTATAAATGTGTTTCATAAGGAATTTATTACACTAAGATCTTACCATCAAAATCACTAGATATGATTATCTTCTTACAATGCTTTGTGTTAATGAATGAAAGAATTGAAAGTAATTTTGGTGTGCAATATCTCATATTACCAACATCTATGAGAAACTTCCTATGATTTTCCTCATCTACTACATGTCAATGATAAATATATGGTTGACCAAATAAAACATCAAATACCTCTAATGGAGTGGCATCATAAATGATTGTATCTTGAAAAGGTTTAATGTCTTACACCACCTTGCATTGATAGGTGATGTACTTCTCAGATCCTACACTGACTATCCAATGGAGTATGGTTGTGGGTGATGCATCATTATAAATTTCAATATGTGAACTAGTTCAAGATAAATTAAGTTATTCTAACATTTATTATCAATAATGAAGTGTATTGGTTGGGTATTGATCCACATTTAAGAATTGGAATATATTTTTTCTCCCTCTATTTATGTAAGGGTATTCAATATGTTTGCAATATTCACCATGGCACTAGGCTCAATATCAATGGTATGTTTAATTTTATCCAATGATGAGGACATTATGCTTGTGGCTTCAAACTATGCAAGGAGATTCTTACTAGTGCAACATTATTTATTGGAATGACTATTGGAGTTATGAATTTAACACCATTTATTAGTATTGGACTCCTTAGTCTCATCATTTGATAGCTACCACTTCTTTTGTGGAGGGTGTTTTGAGTTATTCCATGATTTAGAATGCTTAAAATATTTAAAATGTTACTTAGTCAAAGATTTTACATATTCAATCTTAGTCTAGGCCTTAATCTTTGATTTAAATTTACAATCAAATATATAGGCTTCTCCAATTGAATATATTTGTATAAAATCCAAGTTTTATTGGATATGAGGTCTCAATCTTGAACTATACTTCAAAAAAATATTTTTCTCTGAATCTTGGATCTTAAGATTAGACATTAGATAATGGAAGGTATCGAGTATTGCTACACAGACCACTCTTTACCTTGGTGCAATTGAGATAAATTGATAGACTAGTTATCAAATTTTCAAAAAGGGTATAGGTTACTTTGAGTGATTTTGTAACCCATTCCATGTGTCTAAATTGACTTCATATTCATGTGAATTGTCTTAATCTTCCCACCATTTCTTTATTGATAATAAAATTTCACAAGAGTGAATGTAATATTTTCTTGCTTATAGAATTGATTAACTATGTAGTATGAAAAAAATGATATTAAGCCAGTTATTTAATACATATGAATCTATTTTTACTTCAAACATAAGGATGCATATATTGACTTGTAACTTTCATGGAATTTGTCCAAATGGTCATTGAGATTGAGAGGTGTTTAGAAGAGTTTATTGCTTGAGAAGTAGCAAGAAGTGATCAATGATGCTTGATATTTCAAGTCCATGAAATTATTCCAAATATTCATATTGTCTTTGCAATGCATCCTCTATCATTTTCCAGAAAAACTCTAAAGTTGGTGTCATTAAATATTTGTCTCCCATTTGAATATGTGAAATAAAGTACAATGAAGGGTCATGAGTCTTGACACCCAACGTCTTGTAATCAGATCTTGAATGAGTGGGAATACAAATAATTATGAAGTTTAAAAGCACCACAACATCAATAAAATATGATATGAAGTGTGTATGCTCTCATACCACTAGTTCAGGGCCTAGGAGGAGACCCATTGGACAATGTACTTAAACTATTTTAAAAGGATTATATGAAAAAGTGAATACTAAATGATATAGAATTTGAAAGTGTAATATTTTATAAGAACTAGTACAGTAAGAAAAAGATGACAACCAATGTAGAATTGTAATAAAAAAGGTGGATTATGCTAAGTTGTATACAAATATGAGAGATAATATGCCTGATGTCAATAAACTTCCTAAATATTTTCTTATATGGTTTTGTTCATTAATATACTAACATAAAAATAATGAAAGTGTACATTATTATATAATGCAATATGATGAAGCATCTATTAAACTGTTACAACATTTGGAAATAACTACTTCATATCTGAAGAGTGTGGTGACTTCATTAACTACCATTACATATGAAATATTGGCTATAGTATTTAAACTAAAATATTTTTATGGTAACACAAGAGAGGAACTACAAGGAATAAACTATCATGTAGATGCAAAACCTACTTCCTAATTTATTGTTGTTAGTGTAAGGCTAGGTGTGAAACTATGGTAATGTTTAGTTTGATCTAATGACCTAGATCCTCATGGATGATTCCTTGTCCTATAATTATGCAATCATGATTAGGGGTCCAATGAAGGAGAACCCTAGACCATGCAACTTGGAATTAATCTCAAAATGGAGACATTTGATCATAAAACATAATTAGAGATTGAAATAACCCCAAACTCTTATTAAATTCATATGACAGTGATAAAAATGCTACACAATAATCAATTTCCTTACAAGCTTTTGAAATATGACATGAATAAGGTATATTGATTCATATTGTATAATGGACTGGTTAACTCTTCCACACTTATCTCTTTGGAGAACTAACTCCCAATTTATATCCATTTATTTTTCCTTGAATATTTTAATCTTTCTTTGAATTCCTCTTTCTTTTGGAGTGCTTCTTTGAACTCTTAATAATCTTGAAGATTCTCAAAAATTGATGGTTCATCATTTTTGGCGGTTAATTTATTTTTGAATTTCACACTGGTAAAAGCAATGATTTATGCAAACTAATAGTTTTGAAACCATTTTATAGGTTTGAAAAAAACTTTTTAATTTAGATTGAAGATTTATTTATGGACACTTAACATTGTAAAATTGTTATGACATTTTCATTACTAGGTAAAGTCTATTGAATTCCAAAGACCATATATTTTGAATAAAAAATCTATTAAAAATGTTATTCTTATTTGAAAGTGCATAATATTTTTATGAAAACCCAAATATTCAATCACATTCTAATATAGGGATGTCCTTGATGCATTTTTCCTTTACCCTTCAACCTATCAAATTTAGGCATTTAATGGATGCATCCATTTCTTAGATTTTATCAATGGTTGAGAAACTCAACCAACTCACTTGGAATCATGTCACTTATTGAAATTGAACCCTCTAAGATGTACTTAATGAAAATGAATTTTAGGAGTATTCATATTTCTCTTGGATCATATTCACCATGTAAAAATGATAAATAATGACCACAAGAATACACAACTATTATTTTTGGTTGATTCAAGAATGATCATACACTTGGATGTTATTATGTCAGGCATAAAAGGTTTCAATTTTTTGATTTATAAAATAACAAATATAAGGTGAATGGTTGAACATTATTTTTTCCACTTGACTTGATCATAGTGTCCCCTACCTGTTAACACTCCAAGCTGCACCCTTTGAAGGAGATAGTTCAATTACCTTCAAGCTTGGGGTAATATGGGATTGGTATAAAGGATATGGGTGACTTATAGGAAGACAAAACCTATAGTTTATGGGGATATATCCCTTGGTACATTAACTTAATCCCTCTTCATAAGACCTACTGATGTTGGGATGAAAAGAGATAGAGTGAAAACATGAAAATAAACCTATTCTAAGGATGGTGATGCACCAATATTCATTTATCCTCTCTTGATTGATCTTCAAAAAACACTTTATGAATAAAATAAAAGACCAATGACTATAATAAGATTCTTGATGACATCCTAGACATAAGTGATTCATGTGGAGGCTATGTGGAAGGTCTTAAAACTGAAGGCAATTTAAAAGAGGCCTACTTGAGCCACTATCAACCAACTAACTCTTCAATATAACTACCACACTATAACAGATCACATGAATTTCATAATATGACATAATAATAGCTAGGTGAAGGAGGGGACCTGAAAAGGAGAACACACATCACACTTTCTGCAAGTCAACAAACTAGAACACACTAATGATAATATAAAAGTCTTCAAAGAGTCATTTCTTTATTATTTTTTAAGGTTTCAAGATACAATTTGGAAGAGTTTTGCTACACCTAATTAGGATGAAAACAAAAGCCTTATGTCATAAATATATATATAAATATGGCCAAGATAGAGAATAGAATCTTGGTGTAGAAGTGGCATGAGGAATCTATAATGGTCATAACCAACTCACACAATAGTTACAATAGTCCTCCACACTCCATGCATTGACTAGGTTGACTAGTGTCTTGAATGAGCACTTTGGGGTGTTGGAGTATATTTTTATCAAGGTTTGACCCATTAAGAGTATATTCAATCCATATTTTGTTAATTACATTTCTTCTCATCAGTTACCAAGTATTGAAAATGTCTAATTAGGCCTCCTCTATAAAGCATTAAGTAGTTGCCTTTTCTTGCATATTGACCATATTTAAGAAACTATCTAGCTCCTCCATAATTACTATGGATATGGATATTTATTTCCTTAAGAGACATTTATAAAGGTTTTATTATGGAATATTAATTCCATGTCAATTTTCTACACCCATAAGCATCCTGATTGTATTGGTTAAGTGGGCCTACTAGACAAGTAGTCTATTCTCTTGGCAATTCATTATTTGGATGATTATGGGAGTTGAATCAAACCTTTATATGATCGAGTGAGATTGATTTATATCTGAACTAATTTATTATACCAATATTTAGGCTTTATAAATATCTTCCACCTGCAATCTTACTCCACTTAGATGACTAAGTCACCTCCTTCATGCATTATCATATTGCATGATTGGTGAAGGTTTTTAGAATAATTTCCTAATAAATATGTGAACATGATATGATTTTAGGGGGTGAAAAAAGTCCCATATCACCTCTTATTATGCTCTACAACCCCTAACCTAGTCTTGTACCTCTTTTTCTACTAAAAACCTTAAAAAATTATAATTTATGGGGTTGTTCATATACTGTTCATACAGACCAATACCATATCTAAGGTCTCCTCTAATTGGAATAAGTGATACAAATGTTTAATAGGTGATTTCAATTCATTTGGATGTACTTTCTCCAAGTTCTTCCTAATCAAGTCCTTATTAGGGTTTTAGGGAGGTTTAAGAGAGTTCTGAACTCTTAACAATGGTTTATAGAGGTTAGGGCCTTAACCTTTGAGAAAATGTAAATAATCTCTTGTAGATAAGGCCCCTCAACTCTCCTAAAGTGAGCATATCCCCATGCAATCATTCTGTATAATTATTGGCTTGCTAAATTTCCTCTCAGGTGGGAAATGAGCATTCTAAGTAGTCCTAAAACACTTTCAAGCCAAAATGACCAATAGTGGATTATCCCCTATAAACCAAATTGTATAACACATCTAAACAAACATGTTGAAAATTTACATGAAGGTTTGAGATGCTATTCAATCTCCTCTTGTCATCTGTTTTCTAACCTTCAAGTGGCCTTGAAGAAGGTGCTAAATCATCATGTTTGGATGTAGGGTTCTTGAGTTGTTACCCTAATATATTGTTTTGAGGAAATTATAAACTTTATATAAAATTTAAATCAAACTTGAAGGCCATTAGAGCATTTGTATTGGATTTATCAAACCATACCCCCTGTTGCATACATACAATCTCTCAATTAAGTACTTGGGTCTGTATGGAAGTAGTAATTAGTCATGGAGTCCCCTTTAGGTGAATAATGTGAATTAATTTGAGACCTTTAGGCCCATTTAATTCCTCATAAATTTTTGGTATATGCATATCCTATTAGTAATTTGATTTATTAAGGTCAAATTACTACCCCTATCATTTGAAAGTTTCCTAAATCTCACCAATATACCTTTACAATAGGTCAAACCATTCAATTATGGATTAAAATCACTAATATTTTTTAAAAATGTTAAAAATGGATTTTAAATGGGTTATTTTCATTTCAAAAGAGCATTGTGAAGTTCAAATATGCAAATAGTCCATGCACAAGAGTTAATTTTGAAAGAAATTAAGGATTTTGAGAGTTATAGGTGGTTTCAGGACCTCAAAATTTGTACACAAAGTCATAATGACTTGAGGAAACTTTTAAAAATGTTTCATGGACATTGGATGAGTGGAGATACTCGTTGTTTTTTAATAGTTCTCAACATGTTTGTTGGAGATCACCATTGGAGCAGACATTATTCCAGAGTGCTATAGAGGATTTTAAGTCCAAGTAAAAGTTTTAAAATAATAGGATGATGTTTTTAAATCATAATAAGATCTTTATATAGTGTCAAAAATCTAAATTTTAATCAAACCATGCTTATATAGGCTTTTATGAGCAAATATGCATATAGGCCAAATAGGGTTTCCTGATTTTTCAAGAAAAATGTGATTTTAGAGTGTTCTGATAGCATGTTATAGATCCCATGATTATTTTTTCAATAATTGGGAAGTAGGTGAATATTTATTTTCATTTTGGTGAAATTTTCATTTTTTGTAGTTCGAGACACCCTTCCAAGCCTCCTATTTAGATGCTCATATCTTTCACCATGTGTGGAGTTTGGATGAATGATAATATGATGTTTTGAGGACCCATATTTAATTATAATTAATGAAAAATTGAGACTATTTTATGGTATTTTATTTATGAACAATCATTAAGAGCGTAAATAACTTAGAATGTAGTCAAAACCTCATAGGCAAATTTCTCCATGTGATAACTTTTCATATATTTTGCATGGGAACCCAATAGTTTTAGGGATGTTAGAGGGGAAATTTTTATACACATAAATGGAAATATTTTAGGATTTGGAGGTCTGTACTTCATGAACCATCATTTTGAAGATTTAGCATCAAAGCCCTCATAAACCCTCAAAAAACTAGTTTTGAAAAAAAATGATTTTATTTCAATAAAATCATATTGAATCAACCTAAAACAATTTAAATGTAATTTAAACTTATATAGTATTCTATAAATGAAAATTTTATGCATGGAATTGTATAGATGAGGGAATAAATCATGTTTTTTTGGAAAAAAACATGTAAAATGAAATACAGGACACTTCAATGAAATATAATCAATGGATATCAAATAATAAGATTTTTTATTCATTATAAAATTTTAATTTTGTCATAAATAATTCTATAAGTGTCCCAAATATCTCAATTAAAATGGCTAGTCTACAGGAAAATGGAGCAAAATAGGCCTAGTCAACCCTGTTGATTGAATGACGAGTGTTTTCTCATCAAAATCAAATATATTGTGATGATAAAAGTTTATACAGGTATATTTAATTAATTTTTTAGGTTTCATGGCATATTTTTTCAGGTTTAATGGAGTCCAAATTCAAGAAGATAGGCTATTAGGCCTAATTGGCCTAATTGGCCTAATTGGTCAATCAAGCAAGTAAAGAATGGTGTTAAAAATATATCAAATGAATTAATTTTGGAGTTACCACATTAAAAATATGTTTTTAAAGTGTATATATCATTATAAATTCAATCCATAAGTTATAATTCATGCAAGTTGATCTCAAGTTGAGTTAACTAGTCCTTAAGGGTCAAATCTCTTCGATTAACTAGTTTGACTAGTTTCATGCATCTCCCATGCTTTTCATGCAGATAATGAAGTTAAATAACTTTAATTTTTTTATAATATGGATTTATATTCCAATTTATAGTGTTATTTTCATTAAAGTAAGGTTGAAAAGTCAACATGGGCCCACCACTTCTCAATTATATGCCAAAAATGAACATGCAATTTTTGAAGACTTGGAAGATTTTAAAGCTTTTATTTAATATTTTAAAAGGATTTTAGTCTTATTTGAAATCAAATAAGACTAGTAATTCTATTTTACACACCAATTTTTATTTATTTAAGGTTTTATACTTATATATTGGCTTTTTGAAGCCATTTTTCATTAATTCCTGAAGCAGAGAAGAAAATGTAATTGACACCATTTATCAAACAAAGAAGAATTTACATATGCTTTTTGGATAAAAATAGAGTTTAATTTGAATATTAAAAAACATACAATTGGAATATACTTTCCATTTTTTCAGTTCCTTTCCACACTTACTATAAAAATCTCATCCTCTGCAGGTCATTTGAAGAGCTAAGATTTGAATTTGCTTTACAAACTTCTTTCAGGCTTTCTTTTGAAACACTAATGTTCAGGATTGAATGTAGAATTTTATTTTAGATTCATATGTGTATATTAATCAATTTTATAAATACTTTAGAGAATACAAATCATTCAGGTGCATCACCTAATTAGATAGGATTTACCATTTAGTTTCCTTCTTCCTTTTCATCCCAAAAAAATCAAAATAGTTTAATTTTTAAAAATAAATCTAAAGGGAGCCAACCCTCTCTAGAGGTTCTTATCAGCATATAGTTACCCAAACTCTAATAATTTCTAATTTTATCATCTAGAGAGAGTGTGTGTTTTACACATCTTCAAGTAGGGTGCTCTCTAGAGTGATAACATAACCTTCTTAATTCCTTGCCCAAGGCTTAAAATGTCTCTCTCAGGTCTAATATATATAGTTCACACCTTGTACATGCCAAATATTAAGTCATATAAATTATTAGGGACTAGATAAGACCATTAAGACCCTTTCATATCTCAATTACTTCATTTGAATGCACTTGGAGGTATATTTCTTTCATTGGGTCTAAGCTAAGGTTTAAGAAGGGTTTTGGAGGTCCACCATCTTAACGATGGTTCATAAAGTACAAACATACAAACCAAAAATTATTTTTATGAAATTTTAACCTATTAAATGATTCATCTCTCCTAAATAGACTTGGTTTGCATGTAAATTTTATGAGAAGATATGAGTAGAAGATGGTGTGTTTCAAGCTCTCTGCTAGTTGATTTATGTAAGTTACCTTATTAACATTAGTTCATAGAGATATACCCATAAATACCACTCACTATTTCATGGATATTGAGTCCATAGGGGTTCCCAACTTCCCCTAAGATCCCTATTTTTGGCTCCCTTTATGGTGAAAAATACAAGTGTTGAAAGGTGCAACTCGACATAGCTACTTAGAGTAGCAGAGATTGGGAGAGGACTAAAACCAAAATGAGCTATCTCATTACACTCCCATATTTCAAATACTTTATCCAAGACCTAAAAAATATTCATATAATCCCACATTTCATTGAGTGTACCTAGAGATTTAGATTTACCCTGAAGTGGACATAGGGTCTTGATAGTTCATGGTGGTTTTAGGCCTTGAAGTGTTTAGACTAAGTTTTGGAGCCTCAAACCATATGTGGGTGCAAATGTATCTTATATGTTATCATAACACATTACTAAATACGTTTTCCATATTATATATTTATTCTCATTCTTTTAGACCATCTTGTCAACCCTCCTCTCTCTTAATCCTACCTTGGCTATACTCTCTTGTGTATTGGCTTGTAATAGTTGATGTTGGTGCCTTGAGAAACCTATTTTATCTCTTTATATGGGTGGGATTATGGATAAAAAACGTCATTTTTAAAGTATTGATCATATCCTTGAGGTTTATCATCTCTAACTCTTCCAATAAGGTTCATTTACATAGTCATACATAAGGCCTATGTGTCCTAAGTATGAAACTTAGACGAGACAGTCACCCTCAATTGGTATCACCATCATGTGAAGGTTTGAGATATACATATGTATTTATAATCTTGAAATTACATATTATATGCTATTGGCATTATCATCTGATCTAGTCATGCACTTCAGGTTGACTGATCATGGTTAGTTAATTATATATCCTAGCATCATTTTATTTAGTCATCTGCTTAGACCATGTTATCATCCCTTCATGATTATCATGCTTTGATTACTAATATAGTTTGAGTTATCTCCTTTTCATGGCGTGCTTGGCCTCATTTAAACTTAGGACATAGACTATCAATAGTAATATAGGTATTTATTCATGTGTATTAACTATAAATTAATCTATTAAATATACCCATAGGTTAGAAGAGAGTCTCCGTTGTCATACTTGAGATCCCTATGCACTTCCTTCTATTTGAGTCTTTCCCCTAAAGATAGACATCTAATTAGTCATATCCCTTTATTATGCTCAAGGCTCATCTTCATATGACATTTTAAAGATCTTTTAAAAGTAGATCTAGGTTATTTCCTGTAGGTGATGATTTGTTATCTCAATAGGGATTATAAGTGTATAGGTTCATTTCTCATAGTATTTATGACACTTGATATCCTTATAGGGTGCTTAGGCCTTTTTTCTATCTTGGACTTAGATGAAGGGTTTATACATGTGGGTGATGATTGGTAAAGTCACATGGAGATTAAAACTTGGAATTTTGGGCTTGAACTAAGGTAGGTTAATAGTGATGAGGTTATCAAATGTTAGAGGCTCTTTGAGGTCTTGAATTATACTATGGACTCATACCCAAAATGATCTACAAGGACCCTAGGAATATACACACACATAAATAATAAATAAAACACTTTTAGTTCATTAATGAGGAATATGCAATGAGGAATGGAAATCTAAGACTATCTAAAAGCCTCAAACTCTGCTAAACAACCTTGGTTTTTGCTAAACAAGATAGTGAAGGTGTTTGAAGGCTAATTGGTGGTTTCTTGGACTATGAGAACTATGATAAGGTTTTCTCAACTAAATAAGGGAATTTTCATATGGATAAAATATTCTCTTTCTACCTCTATGTCATCTTGATGGTATTCAACATCTAACCTCATCAAACACATTGTCCTTCGTTACAATGGAACCCAAACATGTAGGCATTCTCACTTGAAGGCATCCTTTGAGAGAGTTAAAAATATATCTAGAAATTCAAGATGAATTAAGGAGATGTGTAATACTTCAATGCACCATAATTGAACTCAAAATAATACTCATTTAAGACACATGCATTTAATACCCATTTCTAACCATGGAAATCTACCTGTAGTATGCAACTAATGGAAACATATATATTTCTCACTCTTATAGGATCACACATGTGAACTAGATGTGGAGGATACAATGGAATGTCCCTATAATATTGGAGAAAACATGAAAAATCAATATTTTCATTAGATAATCCAATAATGAATTGAAACCATTCCCCTTCTTTTGCCCTATGTAGATGAAGATGGTAATTAGGTTACTTAGCTTCTTAGTGTTTATTCATATAACACAAAAGACTAATTATAAAACTAATGCCCAAGATTGTAATTGTTATCACTTGTATTTTCACCACTTGAGTAGATGTATCAAATATACTCATCCAAGTGGCACAATGGAGACATCTCACTTGTTGTGGGTAAATAATTTGGTGAGATGAATCTTTAAAAGGGCTAGTTCCCTTGATGCACTCTTTGAAATACTTTATTATCTATAAAATTTTCATGAAAAGGGTTAAGAGAAAAAACTAAGAAAACTAAAATGTGATTCACCAATATTTAATTTCCTCATATTGACTAAAATTATACTACTTAGAGAAAAACAAAGCTTTCTTCACACAAAACTCACAACACAAGATAGAATATTACATCACTGTTTCATATGCTAGGTTTAAGAGGTATTTTGATGATTATGAGGTTAATGCATGATTAATTTGGATAATATAGTCATGGACCACTTATAAAACACTTATACACTAAAATACAACACTAATAAAGACCTATAACAATTACTCTTCTACACACTTGGTGAACAATCAGGGATAACATGCTAGAAAAGATCATCTTCTACTAGACAAGATAAACAAGATTGAAAAAAAAATCAATTTTAAAATATGAAATTAGGAAAATTAACTTTTTAATTTCTTCAAGAGTAATTCAAAAAAAAATTTAGCCAAATTTTTACCATTAATCAATGGAGACTACTCAAAAGAGCCAAAAAGGTTAATATTTATAGCATTTGGAAGAGGGGTGAGACAAGGGAAGTCCAAGGGTCACTTAGACACTTGTAAATATGATAAAATAGGTAAAATTAATGATAAATATGTGTTAAATTAAAAATTTAATTTTATGAGGCCCAAGTGTCCATACAAGTCATGAAAATTATGAAAAGTGGCAAGAAACTCCTTGTCTTAGCTCAAAAAATTTCCTTCATGATTTGGACATATTTTAACATAAAAAAATAAATAGGGATAGGTTTTATTATTGTAATGATAATTAAGGATTTTAGACATGCCTTTATATCATTATTTGTAGTCCTACTCATTTAAAATCTCCTAGAAGTAAGCCATCACTACCTGTAGTCTAAAAAACTTCTCTTTCAGTCACCCATCACAGTTAGCCTCAAAATTGGATTTATTTTTCCATGAAAATATATGGGTGGAGTGGATGACACTTTGAAATACTCTCTATGACCTTAAAATTCTTAGGCACACTTTAAAAATTCTCACACTTGAAGTTTTCACCCTTCTCACCATTGTGTTCACTATGCTAGTTTTGACTAGCTGAGATGAGATCTATTTTTTGAACACTTATAAATTTTATAAAAGAATAATATGACCATAGGGAGTTATATTAAGTTGATATCTTCCTCCAAAAGTGATTGTATCTTCAAACCTCTTCTAGAACTTTTAAAACACACAAAATGGTCAAAAGTACCCTATTTTTCACCTTGTCCATAAAATTATGTACAGATAAAAAGTATGGGAGGGAGATTGAGTGATTACTTTACAATTTTAAATCACTTTCATGGTCAAAATATGTCATATAGATAGCTATCTAAGCTTGTTTTCTCCATCGGGTCTTGACTGAGGGTTATCAAGGATTTTAGGTAGTTTTCTTTCTTAAGCTTTGTTCATAAATCTATGACATTGGAACTTCCAAAAAATTCCACAAACATGATTTTAGGATACCCTACCAACTCCTAAAAACCCCTTTGGTATCCATGCATAGTTTAGAGGAGATATGAGCACTCAAAATCACCCTTTTAATCTTGTTTCCACCTTTCCTTCATGTTTGGACTGTCTTTGAGTTCAAAGTAGCTTTCCTATAAGTTTATTTTTATACCAAAATATCATACATGTATAAATATATCCCATAAAAATTATCCAATAAACTATATATCTCATCAAGAACTAGAAGTGAGGTTAGATCCCCAATTGGCTCTAGGTCTCCTCAAGGCCTAATAAGATTAGTAGGCACCCTACTAGTTTGGGATATTTGGACTAATATATCATGGTTTAGTTTGTGTATTATGTATTTTAAAACCTAATTCAAGCTAATAAGGTAACCACACAAATTTTTTAGCACTCCTTTTCATTTAATACTCTCATTCACCAATTAGGCCTAATGGAAGCTTGTATAATTGGAATTTATTCAAGTGTATTTTGGTCATTTTGAGAGGTATGAGCCTGACCTAGTGATCCATATCACCTATTTGTATTTCATATACATAAAAACATGTATCTTTAGGTTTCCAAATCTTTTCATCAAGTTCCTTTACACATTTTGACTTCATTAGCTCATTTTGCCAAACCCTAATTTGCTTGACTGACTAACCTCTAAGATAAAAAAGTGAGGTATATAACTCTACCCCAAGTCAAAGTGAAGATTTTTAGAATTTTATAAGGTCATAATTAGATTTTTTACCAAAGGGTTTATCTAGATTCATCCAATTAGGTACCTAACCAACTCAAAATGCGCAAGTGACTGTTTCCTAAATTTTTCTCAAATCCACCTAAGAATGACCTTTCTAAGACAAACCAATGCTCTTAAGATTTCACAAAATGTTATTCATATTCAATTAATGATAATTAATCTTTTAATTATAAAAAAATAGTCTCCCTCTTTGGATTCTAAATTCTTACCTATTGAGCAAAGAGTCTTAGTGTAACTATACATATTGTTACTTTTGGTTAGGAGGAAAATTGGGTGGTCATATTGAAAGGGGGTGATGGAAATTTTATAAAAACGTTATTGATCAGTCATGAACCATTTTTATTTTTATAAACCCTCTTCCACCTATTAATCATACTCACCTCTTACCTTCAATGAGACTGCACCCTGTTGTAGGTGTATATAGGGTTTCAAGACATCTATGTAGGCTTATTTTAAATTGTTTGAAGCTTATGAAATTTATTATGATCATAGAGGTGATCATAGGATTGTGTCAAAAGTTTATCCTCCCTTTAATATGTTTTCAAGCACCTTGAGATCAAAATCTGAGTTTCCTCTATCATGATTGTGAACCCTACCTTCTTTGACTCATTTAGGTGAGCATTTACTTATTTGAACCTTGGTCATGATATATGAGAACCTCCCTTGAATCTTGATAGTCATATAGTATTTTATTATACTATAATTCACCTTATATGGGATAAAATACCACTAAAACACCAAGTTTAGCTCACTATCTACTTTTTTTGCTATAGGTGGACATCTTCCTTAAGAAGGGACACATGTAGGTGTTCATGAAACTTGAACACCATATTCTAGCATCATACCAATGGTATTCATAACATTTTATTCACTAATAAATACATGGGACCACTCTAGTCATGAGGGAATTCCTTATTTTCTTGTGGGATGCCAATTTTCATTCAAACTTCCGAACCTATAGAGATTAATGCTAGAATTTAGTGTTTTTAAAGGCATCTTTGAGGCCTACAACTTTTATCCTTTACTTACCTTATAACCTCCATACTTGGTATAGATCATATCCATACTAGAAGCTATCAAATTTACCCATTTATATTCTTTAATACCCTTTGAAAACATGTTGTAAAAGATCTAAAAAAACCCCTTGGACCTTTGTTTTCACTTTTTGGGGAAACCTTCCTAGAATTCAGTTTCTCCCTACTAGAAGGTGATTTTCAAAATTTCCAAGGCATCTAACACTTTTAAATTTGCATATTAGGATCCTTTAAAAATGTCAAATTTTTACCATGATTTTTAACACTTGTATAACATTTCAAAATGGCTCCTTAACCCCTACTAAACCACCTATAGGTGTGGATTTTTAGTGTATATAAGCAGTGGGTAGAACACGGGTAATATGCATTACTTTAGACATCTTATGAGTTTTATATCTATCTCAAAACTTCAAATTCATTATTCATGTTTCAAAAGGATTGAAACCATCACTAAGATCTTCAACCCAATATGAAATCATCATGATAGGTTGTATGTGCACTTTGAATGGTATGGAGGTAGTTGGTGAAATCTATGAATAGTGGTATCATGACCTTGACTTTTTAACCAACTCCATGATATTACAAAGAGATAAAATGATGAGTAATTATATCAAAATATTGATGCAATATTTTCACCTTGTTTCAACATTGGAAAACTTATATGAGATCACCTATAGGTGTACACTCTAATGGCAAACTGTGTATGTTGTATTTGACTGTCATAGTTCCCTTTTACACTCTTTGGAGGATCCAACCTATTTAATACTTCATATAAACACATCTAAACATCTTGATATTTCTAATATAGTTTCATGAACATACTAAACATGTTATACACACATGATCAACACGGATGCAAGTGAGATTGGGTAAAGGGTTAGCTGTAAGGTATTCATGACTACATATTTGATCAAAACATGGTGTTATGAGACTAAAAATGGATAGATATGATAATATTTCCTTGATACATATGGGATACCATATTCCAACTACATGAGACCTCTACATGTAATCAAGATTCTAAAAATAAGAAATTTGACTGAGACTGCACATGATGGCACCTTCCTACAACATGAGATAATTTTCTCATTCAAACACCATGAAACATGAAATTAAAAATGGAGATAATATAATAAGATATATCACATCTTATATAGTCAACATCACCAACTGGTTTGTAAATAATTACTCAAAATGGAACAAAACATATAGGGTACATGAAATAACAAGCAAAAAACCATAGTCAACCTCATGAGGATGGTTAATAAATAAAAATAAACCATTATTAAAAATATTATTATGGAAATTAAGGTATATTATTTTAATACCACCTCCCAAAATCATTTGACTTGAAACCTCTTCATTTGTTCATACCAAACACAACCCTAATGGTCACTTTTGTATGTCTAGAAATGCAAAGGAGAAGAATGGTTTTGGATTTAAAATGTAATTTAAAAATAATTTTAATCATTTATATGAGTTTTGGAAAGATTAATATACTTTCCCACCTTCTCCCACTTGTCACCTTCTTCCATGGGTCGTACAAGTGCCAAATGCTCCCTTTTTCAATTGGTTTCTTGAGTTTTAATTAAAAAACTTGAAATATTCTAATGTAAATGACATCCCTAATCGGTAATCTGACCTCCTTGACATGTTACAGGAAAAAATGACACTTGGACATCTTTGGAACCTTTCCACTTGCATTTATGGCCCCTAAAAGCCCATTAAATGACCCAAAATGATAAATAAACTTATGCAACCATGACTAAGGCTAAAAATACATTATATAACATTAATTAAACCATAATATAGCCTATAAAAAATTATTAGACCCATAAACATCTAAAAAACCAATTTTTTAACCTATAAGGGGTCCAAATTTGACCTAGAAGTCAAATTTGGTCAACAAAATGGTGACTCATAGGAGTAGAATGTCTGCTATGCTAAAGACCAGTCCTTATCAATCCATAGGCTAGGGATTCAATGAAATATTGAATAAAACTATAAAATAATTACCTAAAACATACAAAAAACAACCAAAACACACCAAGCAAACATAAGACAAAGAAAGACACAAACAAGACTCACACATGTGCATAAGCACTTAGAAAAAATAAGGAAAAAAAACAACTATGTACAAGGGGAGAAAATAACCTTAGTAGTATAGTAATGTTTGAGATATATCATAGTGATTGGGTTATTAATATCTTATCCATACAACTTTGATATTTGGAAAGTATTTTGTTGTTTGCATTAGGTGATAACATAAGGGCCACTCCAAAAAGCATCAAACTTTGTGTGTCTTCCAAGCTTAGCCCTATCTTCATCCCACAGTAGAACAATGTCCCCCTCTTGGAAAATTTTTGGCATGGATTTATTATCAAATTATCTCTCTTTTTGGTCTTGATGATCTCTCATAGTTTGCATAGCTTGATCTCTTGTTTCTTTAACTTCCATCAACTCACACAACCTAACTTCCATGTTTTCATTTTCCATAAAATCCAACTAGTAAGTGAGATCCAAATCTAGTAACTTAGGTGAAATAGGTATTCTATCCTCTCTCCCATAAATAAGTGTATATGGTGAGTTTCCAATTTCTCTCTTGGGGGTGATTCTATTAGACCAAAGAGCTGTCTTTAATTTGGAGTGGAAATTTCTTTGATTCTCCTCTATTATCCTATTGTTAATCTTGATTAGATTCTTATTGGTGGACTTAGCTAGTCCATTTCCTTGTGGATAATAGCTAGAGGAAGTACTGATATAAATTCCATGTTTCAAATCCCACTCACTTGTCTTCATTCCAAGCAAAGCCAATACATTATCTAAAATTATTATTGAAGGAGCCCCAAACCTTGTCACTATATCTTCATATAAATATAGAACTAAACTTTCATTTTCTTCCTTGAGAGTTGCAACCTCCACCCATATTTTAAATTAATCTTTAGTAGTCAACACCCACTTTTGGCCATCACTATAATATGGGTTGATTAGGCCTATGAAATCTAGACCCCATTACATAAAAGGTTTGTCAACTTGTATTGAAGGAAGAGGCAAGGCTACAATCTTTTATTTACCATCAAAGAGTGAACATTTTTGACATTTCCTTACCCAAGAATGGGTGTCTTTGAACAAACTAGGCCAAAAATATCCAACTCTCATAATCTTAGTAGCTGTGGTTCTTGGAGCAAAGTGACCATCAGTTGGTCCATCATGAAACTCAAGTAATATTTTCTCAACCTGCTCTGATTCAAAAAATATTAATATCACACCTAAGAAGTCCTTACTAAGTGACACTCCATCAACAATGACATAATGAATATATTGTAATCTGAAATGCCTTAGTTTAGCTCTATCTAAGCCTTGTGGACACTCACCAATTTGAAGAAAAAGGATCATTTCTTGTGTCCAACTCCTTAATGATGAAGATGCAAATGTCATAGGTTCATCATGAAGGGATATAAAAACTTATTTTTATTCCTTCAAATATAAATAAAGGTGCTCACATAATCCCTTCCCTTTCACTAGCTTGGTTGTCTTGATTTCTACATCATACTCCATCATTTTTGTGATCCAACTAGCCCTTTTTTCATTCAAATCTCTCTCAAAATGATGTCTTTGCTAGGATGAGGTACCAATATGTGAATATTTTTATGAGATAACATGTTCCTACTCTTCTTTATACTTATAACAATTGAAAGTAATTTCTTCTCTACATAGGTGTAATTTACCTCATAACCTTCCAAACCTTGACTAAATAAGGCAATAGGCTACTCCAAGTTTTCTTCATTTGATTGAGTGATAATGATAGAGATTACTTCTTCATTTATAAAGGTATACAAGTTGAATTCATTTTAGAAATTAGGACTTTCAAGAGTTGGAGCTTGAATAATAGCTTGTTTAATCTCTTCAAAACTCTCATTCCTTCTTCTTGTCCAAGTAAATACTTCATCTTTCCTTAGCATATAGGATAGAGGCTTGAATAAATTATCAAACTCAATAATAAACCTCCTTATGAAATTGATTTTTTCAAATAAACTTTTCAAACCTTTCTTTTGTTTGGGTAAATTCAATGCCAAGATTGTACTCACCCT
This sequence comes from Torreya grandis, assembly GCA_037957365.1. Taxonomy (NCBI): domain Eukaryota; kingdom Viridiplantae; phylum Streptophyta; class Pinopsida; order Cupressales; family Taxaceae; genus Torreya; species Torreya grandis. The sequence goes on along the minus strand of JARHVA010000611.1, from coordinate 4,240,571 downwards.
TTCAGGATCTATAGATAGGCTTTTTTTTGAGATAATGTATCCTAAAAGTTTTCCTTCATAGATAATAAAAACACACTTATTTGGGTTGAGAGAGACTCCAAACTCTCTAAATCTCTCAAAAAATGCCTAAGGTGATTAAAGTGATCCTTTACATCTTTTGAGAAGACCATGATATCATCAAGACACACTAACACTATATCATTTATTAGACCTTAAAAATCTATATCCATTTCACATTGAAATATTTATCCATCATTAGACAAACCAGAATGTATTTTCCTATAATCATATGTACCACATTTATTAGTAAAGGTTTTCTTATATTGGTCACTTTCCTTTACCAAGATTTGATTATACCCTAAGTATCCATCAAGGAGTGAGAACCTTTCACTACCCACCACAACTTTTAAAATATGCTCCATGGAAGGAAGATGATAATGGTCCTTCAAAGAAAATATATTGTCTATAAAGTCAACACATAACATGATTTCCACATTTTTATTCCTTATCAGGACTAAGTTTGCCAACCAAGATGAATTCTTAATAGGAAAAATGATCTTAAACTCAATCAACTTTGTAAGATCTTTTCTCATGAGAGGCTCAATATTAGGATTAATTGGCATTTGTCTTTGATTAATAGGCTTATCATTATCATATATCTCTATGGTATTTTTAGATGAATTTGGATCAAATCCCTTTAAATCACTATATTCCCATGTAAAGACATAAAAAAATTCTTTGTATAACTCAATGAAAGCACATGTTTCTTCTCTAGTACATACCTTCCCAAGAGCAAGAAACTTATCTTTGAAGATTTGTCCTCCTAGTTTTCTTGATGATTATAAATTCTTACCTTTTACTTATTCAAATGATCATTATCATTGAAGATACTCTCAAGTGTAACTAAGCCTTTAGGGAGCTTGTTTGTATTTAATTATACAGTCTATCCTCCATATTATTATTGTAGTTTAGACTAATTCCTTAAGAAAAACTTAGCCTCTTCTTTTAGGAAAAGAGATATTTGTTTTTCACTATCAAACACTTTCTAATTAGTGACATTATTAGGTATATAGGGCCATAAAATCACCTTGAGGTGTGGCTAGTTCTTATCTTATCTTATCCCCTTTAGAATATCAAACTAAGATTTAATTGCTTTCAACCTATCAAAATATTTGTTGTCTTCTCTTGGGATATATTGGATGTTAAAGGATTGGAAATATTCCAAAATATCTCACACTCTATTCTTATAGGACTTAAGCAAAGAGTTCTTAGTAATATTTTGGCCTCTTACTTGGTTCACAACTAACTCACTATCATCATATAATTTTAACTCTTTCACACCTATTTTCCTAGCCCACTCAAGGCCATGAATGAGGGCCTCATATTATACCACATTACAAGAACAAGTGAAGTGAAATTTGAAAGTATATTAGTAACTTTCCTTGGATGGAGAAACTAACACTGCTCCACCACCTACTTCAACCTTGGTTCTAGTTCCATCAAAGAATAACTATGATAAACCATCCATGTTTTCACTTGGATTCATAAAGTTTAGCATTAAAGAGACATATTCATGAATGAAATACACTCCAAGACCATCTTACTCTATGAATTTTTAAGGATCATGCTCATAGTGCTAAGCTCCCCATTTATCTAGATATAAATCAGAAACTCCTTCAAGAGAAGAGGTTGGAGGTTGATCCCTCATAAAGAATAAAATAACTAAAATTTTAAACCTTAGGCATATAGGGATATAAATTATTGTGATAAATATTATCTTATTCAATATTTACCTTGGTACCATACTTTGTCCTAAAAACCATATAGGAACAATTGGCTGCTAAGTATCCACCTATCTTGGCTGTAAACTCTCTTGAAAAACAAAGAGAAAATTATGGAGGTAAATCTACCACAACCACATAATGAGGAATGGAAAAATTAGGACAATAATTTAAATTCAAATTTAAATCCTTGACTACTCCCAAGGTCTTTACTCATGACCCATACAATTGTAGAACTCCTTTAGTTATTAGCTCATACTTGAGGCCTAGTTTATCTACTATTAACTTGGGCATGAATGAAGTATTAGCCCCACTATATATTATGTAATTATTATCTAAAAAAAAACAAATTATCATGGATAAATAAAAAGGAGTCTTATCATTTTTATTCACTTGTCCATCAATGGGTTGAGATTCATTCACCAAGACAACATTTTTAGTCTTAGTTGATCTAAATTACTTACCTATTCCTTATAATTCATTTTGTAGCATATATTTTTATCTCACTATTTTCAATGAATCCCATAATGAAATATTTATGTGTAAATTCTTCATTTGATCTACCAAATTTATAGAAGGATTGCTCACCTTACAAGGTTCTTTAAAGACACTAGTGCCTTGTGGTGTCGCATGTGAAGGTAGATGTGTAGGAGTTGGCCTTACATTATAAAAATTCTAATTTTCTTTCACTCTATGGGCTGAGTTATACCCACCTAATATTTTAGGTGATGTAGGAGTCAAAATCGGTTCTTAAGTTTCCCCTTGTGTCTCTTCAACAACCCTTTTTTTAGATGTAGTGTTAGAGGACACACTAGCATTCACATTACTTAAATTTACCAAATGATTGATGGCACAAAACTCTCTATAAAAATGATTTATAAGAGTATAATTAGATTGTGTTTTTCCATTCCATTTTTCATTGGAACCTCAAAATTGGAAACTTGATATGCTTGATTACCTTGCATTGTCATGGCTTAATTATGTATTTCATTAGCATATGCAACTTGGTATTGATTTTAGTCATAGGAAGGATAACATGGTTTTTATTGAATAAATTTTTTTTGAGTGGGAATGAGAGATTTTAAATATGATGGGGTATTAAGATTTTAACTTTGGTAAGGCCTAGCTTGAGTGATTTAACTTTGTCCTTGAGAATCACCTTAAAAAGGAGGCCTACTTGCTTGTCCAAACTAATTATAGGATTGGTAAGGCCTGTAACTTTGAGATTGTTACATTTTAAGAGTATCCAATTCATTATTAACACTTTTAATCAAACTCTTGACTTCACGAATCTCATTGGTAGGGGAAAGGGTAGAATTTTCTTAACTATTAGGCAAAGGAGCTAAGGTAGGTAATGCAACTTGAATAGGAGGCTAAAAATTAGGAAACAATGGTATTGGTGGTCTAGGAGCAATCTTCCCTGATTGAACAAGACAATTATCAACATTAATGGCTATATAATATGCATTAGGTAGTGTATTCCCATCCATAGATTGGATCATCATGGCTATATCACTATTCAATGCTTTTAGGTAATACATGAAAGCATAATTTGGAGTAGGTACCATAAGGGATGGGATCCTATCCCATGTTTTTTTAAATCTAGAGTTAAAATATTACATAAACTCTTTAGGATTTCTCTTGATACTGGTAAATTGTTCATCTAGTGATAGATAGTCACTCTTCTCTTCAAACCTCTTAGATAATAGATCTCCTAGTTCATCCATGAAGCAATGGAATTTTCAGGTAGAGTCCCTTACCAATCTAAATCTTTCCCTTTGAAAGACAATACTAATAAATTTATGGACACATTCTCTTAAGTGATGTTATGGATATTACATAATTTTTTAATGTTTCTAATGTGCTCAATGGGATTAGTAGGACCTTCTCCACTAAAAGATGGAACACTCTTAAGGGATACTCTAGGAATTTGGTCATATTGGGAAAGATTCAAGGGAGATGATATAGTGAAGGATACAAAAGGTTGGTTTATATCCATATCAAAATGTATAATATGTGTATTAGGGTTTGAACTAAATATAAATCTAGACTTTTTAAACAATAACTCCCTTGAATAAGGATGAGTATTCATAAATCTAAATCTTTTGATAGAATACAAAGGAAATTAAATAAACTCAAAGGGTATACCTTTAGTAGCAGACCTAGTGGTCACCTTTGGCATGGAAATTAAGGATTCATCAAAAACCAAAGAGTTTAAAATTTAGTGGAGTCACTAGGTACTGAATGTAGATGTTCTTGTAGCTATAAATATGCCAAGACCAACACTAATCTTAGATAATCTTCTAGGAATTAGAGTCTCATTGGGCATGCAAAAAACTATTATAATTTGTATTTTCACCCCTTGAGGAGATGAATCATATCTCCTCATCCAAGTGGTACAATGGAGACATCTCACTTGCTGCGGGTAAACAATTTGGTGAGATGAATATTTAGAAGGGCTAGTTCCCTTGATGCACTATTTGAAATACTTTCTTATCTATCAAATTTGTATTAAAAGGGTTAAGATGATAAAATAATAAAAATAAAAGGTGATTTACCAATATTTAATTTCCTCTTATTAATTGGAATTATACTACTTAGATAAAAACAAAGCTTTCTTCACACAAAATTCACAACACAAGATAGATTGTTACATCAATGTTTCATATGCTAGTTTTAAGAGGTATTTTAATTATTAGGAGGGTAATGAATGATTCATTGGGAGCATATATTTATGTAACACTTATAAAAAACTTATAAACTAAAATAAATAGTAATAAAGACCTATAAAAATTACTCTTCTGCACACTTGGTGAATAATTAGGGATAACATGCTAAAAAAGATCATCTTCTATTAGACAAGACCAAAAATATTGTAACAAAAATCAATTGTACACCATGTAAGTAGGAAAATTAAATTTTTTATTTATTTAAGAGTCATTAAAATAAAAAATTGTCTAGGGTCTCACCATTAACCAATGGAGGCTGCTCAAAAGAGCTAAAAAGGTCAATATTTATAGCATTTGGAAGAGGGTCAAGACAAGGGAAGTCCAAGAGTCACTTGGGAACTATTAAAGATGAGAAAATATGTTAAATATTCATGATAAATAGGTGTGAAATGAACCATGAAATTTTAGGATGCCAAAGTATCCATACAAGTCATGAAAATTATGAAAAGTGGCATGAAACTCCTTGTCTTGGCTTAGAAAATTACCTTCATGATTTAGACATATTTGAACATAAAAAAATTAACTCAAGATAGGTATAATTATTTTAATGATAGGGAAGTATTTCATACATTCCTCTCCATGCATTGAATGTAGTCTTACTCATCTGAAATCTCCTAGAATAAAGCCATCACTGCCTACAGTCTAAAAAACTTCTCTTTCAGTCACCCCTCACACATGGACTCAAAATTGGATTAATTTTTATATGAAAATATATGATGGGGTGTGTATGACACTTTTAAATAATATACATGGCATTATATGGCATTATAATACTTAGACACACCTTATAAAGGTTCACACTTGAATTTTTTACCCTTCTCACCATTATGTTCATTATGCCAATTTTGACTGGCTGAGATAAGAGCTATGTTTTGGACACTTATAAGTTTTTTAAAATTATTATATTACTATAAGGAGTTATATTATGTACATATATTCCTCAAAAACTTTATTTCATCTTCAGATCTCTTCCAGAACCTATAAAACATAGAAAATGGTCAAAAGTACCCTATTTTACACCCTATCCATATAATTCTATTTACCTAAAATGTTTAGGATGGATGTTGAGTGAGTAATTTATAATTTAAAATAAATTTAATGGTAAACATATGTCATCTATATATCTCTCCAAGATTTTTTTCCATTGGGTCTTGACTGAGGGTTATTAAGGGTTTTAGGCAGTTTTCCTTCTTAATATTTGTTCATAAAGCTATGAAATTAGAACTGAAAAAAAATTATCAAAAAATTATTTTATGATACCCTGATAACCCCTAAAAACTCCTTTGGTATCCATGCATAGTTTTAGAGGAGATATGAACACTTAAAATCACCTTATCAAGCTTGTTTCCAACTTTCTTGCATGTTTGGACTATCTTAGAGTTAAAAGTAGATTTATTGTAAGTTTATTTTCATAAAAAATATCATAAATGTATAAATAAATCCCATAAAAATTATAAAATCAAATATATATCTCATAAAGAACTATAAGTGAGGTTAGACCCCCATTTGGCTCTAGGTCTCCTTAAGGCCTAATGGGATTAACACACACCTTGCTAGTTTGGGATATTTGGATTAATATATCATGGTTATTTTTTTGTATTATTAATTTTAGAAAATAATTTAATCTCAAAATGTCACCACATAACTTTCCTATCACTCTTTTTCATTTCTTCCTCTCATTCACCAATTAGGCTTAATGGAAGCTTATCTAGTTGGACTATGTGCAAGGGTATTTTGGTAGTTTTGAGAGGTATAAGACAAAAATAATGATAAATATCACATATTTATATTTAATATACCTCAAAATATTTATCTTTATGTTTCCAAATCTTTTAATTAAGTTCCTTTTCACATTTTGACTTCATTAGCTTCTTTTGCCAAACCCTAATTTTCTTGACTAACTGATCTCTGAGATAAAACAATGATGTATATCCCTCTCCCCAAATGAAAATTTAAGTTTTTTAGAGTTTTATAAGGTCATAATGAGACTTTATACTAATTTTTTTATTTTTATTCATCCAATTAGGTACCTAACCATCTCAAAATGACCAAAAGGCCTCTAAAAAAGACTATTTCCTACATTTTTCTCAAATCCACCTAAGAATGACCTTTCCAAGATAAAAAAATGATATTAGGTTTTAAAAACATGTTAATAATATAAAATTAATTATAATTAAGCTTTTAATTTTCCAAAAAACACTCCCTCTTTGGATTCTTCATTTTCACCTATTGAGTGAAGAGTCGTAGTGCAACTGTATAGATTATTACATTTGGTTAGGAGGAAAAGTGGGTGGTCATATTGAAGTGGGGTATTAGAGATTATATAAAAACATTATTTATAAATAATTATCATTTTTAAATTTTATATAACCCTATTCTATCTCTTAATCATGTTTACCTCTTACCTTCACCAAAATTGTACCCTACTGTAGGTGCATATAGGTTTTCAAGAGGTTTGTGTAGGCTTCTTTTACATTGTTTGAATATTATGAAGTTGATAATGATATTAATATATGTGATAATAGGATTGTCTAAAAATGTTAACCTCATTTTAATCTCTTTATAATCACCTTGAGATCACAAATTGAGTTTCCTTTATCATGACTGTGAACCCTATCTTCTTTGACTCTTGTAGGTAAGTATTTACTTATTTGAACCTTGGTCATGATATATGAGAGCCTACCTTGAATATTGATAGTAATATATTATATTATTATGTTATTATTCACATTATATGGGCTAAAATACCACTAAAACACTAGGTTTAGTTCACTATCTACTTGTTTTGTTGTAGGTGGACATTTTCCCTAAGAAGGGACACCTATAGGTGTCTATGAAACTTGAGCACCATATTCCAACATCATACCAATGTTATTCATACAATTTTTTCCACCACTCAACACATGGGGCCACTATAGTCATGATGGAATGCCTTATTTTCTTGTGGGATGGCAATTATCATTCAAACTTCTAAACCTATAGAGATTAATCTAGGAATTCAGTGTTTTTAGAGGCATCTTTGAGGTATGTAACTTATATCCTCAGCTTAACTTATAAACTCCATACTTGTCACAATTCCTATACATACTATAATATATTATATTTACCCATTTATATTATTTAATACCCTTTACAACCATGTTGTAAGAGATCCACAAAAATGACTTCGACCTCTATTTTCACTTTTTGGGGAAACCTTCCCAAAATTTAGTCTCTCCCTGCTATAAGGTGATTTTAAACTTTGCCAAAGCATTTATCATTTTCAAATTTTAATATTAGGATACTTTAAACATGTCAAGTGTTTAGGATGAGTTTCATCACTTGTCTATCATTTCAAAATGGCTCTTTAACCCCTGATAAACCACTTGTAGGTGTGGATTTTTAGTGTATACAAGCAGTGTGTAGAACATGGGTAATATTCATTACTTTAGACCTCTTTTGAGTTTCAAATCTATCTCAAAACTTCAAATTAATTCTTCATGTTTCAAAAGTCTTGAAACCATCACTAATATCTTCACCTCAATATGATGTCATTAGGATAGGCTATATGTGCACTTTGAATGGTATGGAAGTAGCTGGTAAAATGTATAAATAGTGGTATCATGACCTTAACTTTATAGCCAAATCCATGATCTTCCAAAGAGATAAAATTATTTATAATGATATAAAATTCTTGATTCAAGATTTACACCTTTTTAAATGTTGGAAAACTTCTATAAGAGCACTTGTAGGTGCACACTCCAATGACAAAATTTGTGTATGTTGTGTTTGACTCTCACCATTCACTTTTACACTCTTTAAAAGATCCAAACTATTTAATCATACTTATAAACACATCTCAACCTCCTCAAACTTCCAATATATTTCCATTAATACATTGAACATGTTATACACATGTGATCAACATGGATGCAAGTGAGATTAGGTAAAGGGCTGGCTATGAGGTGTTGATGACTACATATTTGATCAAAACATGGTGTTATGATACTAAAAATGGATAGAGATGATAATATGGCCTTGAGACCTATGGGATACCATATTCCAACTCCATGAGACCTCTAAATAAGAACTTTGATAGAGACTACACATGGTGGCACCTTCTTGTAACATGAGATAATTTCCTCATCCAAACACCATAAAACATGAAATTAAACATTTATGTATTCTAATAATATATCCCACATACTTTGGAGTCAACATCACGAATTGGTTTGTATGTAATTTACTAAAATGGATCAAAACCTATAAGGTGTATGAGATAAGAAGTAGAAAAGCATAATAAATTCATGAGGATGGTTCATAAATCATAGGACACAATTATTAAAACTATTATTATTGAAATTAATGTCTCTAAGTGTAATACCACCTCACAAAATCATTTGAATCGAAACCTCTTCAATTGTCTGTAACAAGCACAAACTTGATGGTCACTTTCATATGTCTTGAAATGCAAAGAAAGAGTAGAATGGTTTTGGCTTAAAAATTGAACTTATACAAAATGTAAGAATTTATATGAGTTTTATGAAGATTAATATATGTTCCATCACCTTCTCCCATGTGTCACCTTCCCCCTGGGGTGTATAGGTGCCAAATGCTCCCTTTTTCAGTTGGTTTCTTCAATTTTAGTTAAACAACCCAAAATATTCTAATGTAACTAGCATCTATGATAGGGAATCTGACCTTCTTGACATTTTAAAGTAAATAATGACACTTGGACACCTTGGGAACCATGCCACTTTCATTTATGACCCCTAAAATCCCATTAAATGACCCAAAATGATAAATAAACATATGAAACTATGACTAAGGCTAAAAATATGTTATATAAATAAATTAAACCATAATATAGCCTATGAAAAAGTATTGGACCCATTAACATCTAAACAACCAAGTTTTTTACCTATAAGGGTCTAAATTTAACCTAAAAGTCAAATTTGGTCAATAAGAACTTCATCAAGTTTATTTTATTTGGCTAAGAGCTTGGACCCTATTAGTTCCTAGTTGTATGCCTCTACTACTCAACATTGTACACTTGATGAGAGTGGAAAACAAAGATGTAAAAGCTGCTTAATATGTCATTATAGTTAGGGAAAGGTTTGACATCATGACTGGACTAAACATAGAAAATGACTGGGAGGCACTTACAAAGGGTATGGTCAGTTCCCTACTACTTCTATCTCTACTTAAACTAAAGTGAGAGGACCTAAGGGGTAGCTTCACTCACATGAAGGGACTCTATAATTCAATCTTTATGGGGATTATTGGCACAAGGGAATACAAATTTGATTGGAACACAACCAAGCTTGCTCAATCCACCCAACATGTGTTATCACACAGAGTGAGCAAATGTTATAGACTAGATATAAGTTACTAAAGATAGATATTAACATGATTACAAATTCCATTCTAAATAATATTAAAAAATAAAGGGTTGAATAAGAGGTTTCAATGCTGATTTTTAATGCACAAAATGTAAAAACATACTAAGTATATAACATTTATACACTTGTGGGTAACTAACACTTTGAATATGAAGAGGACGTTATATATGTAGGGTAAAATAGAGTAGTAAAAAAATTTCAGTTTATAGAGATTAAAAGTGGAGGGTTAGCATAAGAGTACAAAGAAGTTCAAATAAATTACTATGTCATTTTTACTAGTAAATGTACCATAGATTTAATCATGAATGAAAATGAAATCATGCACAGGTGATATCCTTTAAGAACCCCTTCAATTTTAATCTATAAGCCCAAGACTACAATTAAAAAATATATCAACACCCTATTCCCAAATCTCAAAGTAGAAAGGATTTTATAATGTAGACATACACCCTAAATGACCACCATAAATATGAATACATTAGATCACCAATCAACAAATCATGTAAAACATGGCATTGTACTTTAGCAACAAAAAGAGAATGGAAACAATAATCAAATTCCATTTATCAATTGAATTAAGAATGAGTATAATGTGTATTGAACAATATAACTAATTGACACTATGAAAGGAAATCTTATGATAGGGGAGACATATATAATGCTCTCAAATCTTGCCAATGATTTTACATCAAAAATCACTTTAGCACTAGGAGTATTACATAGTGATAACTCTTTGAGGCTATAGCTCTTGACTCAAAAATTCAACCAACCTTTATAAAGAGACATACCCCCTTTACTTACATAATTGAGCTAAGCCTAGCATATTCTTAAAGATGCCCTAGCTAGAATATTCATTCACAGGCCTGGAGTTTGTAAGACCTTATAACAAACATGATTCCTCAAATTATGTAGTGCTTAGATGATGATGGAAAAATTGATCCTCCACTTTGGAAAAATACTTTTAGTTATCTACATGGAGGTAGATCCTATAAGGGATAAAACAAACTTTTGTCCTCTTGTATAACAATAAAAAATATCCCTTTCCTATGCACATGATTACACAAAAACTACCTCAAAATGGACATACCACTAATGGGTAGAGTACAATAATTTATCAGTGAGAAATGAGAAAATTAAAAAGGAAAATAATAGAAAACCAAAGTGGTGCCAACTCAGAGGAAACTAAAATATTTGATTAAGGTCCCAAAATCAATCTATATAACCAAATCCTTCACTAACTTATTCTTGTATTTGGTGTATTCCTTGAGCATGGGGGTGAGACTCACTTGGTTTGGGCTTGTTTGGTATTTAAATTTGACTTTATACTCTTCAATCTAGGCGTCAATCCTTTGAAGCATGGTTTAATTTTTTCCAATGAGTCCCTTGAGCTGGTCATAAGATTTCTCAAGTGACACCATTTTCTTTATCTTATGGATATCAAAGGAATCTTGTTTTGCATAAATGAGGTTCTTTAGAGTAGTACACACTGCTTCCTCCCCAAAATAATTTACACCATCAAGGCTCACCATTTTCCTCAACATGGGATCTATTTCTTTGGTCATAGTCTTAAGAGAATGTTCTTCTCCTTTCAGATCAAAGATGCCATCTTTGGGCATCATTAGAAGATGCTTGATTGACATTTGATACTCTTTGGGACTTTTATGATCATTTGAAACAATTATATTTCATGAAATCAAAGTGTTTATGCCCATATTACAAATCTCATTCATCTTTTTCCAAGATTCTTCCCAATTCTTGGTGTCTACCTCATATGAAAACATTTGGGTATCACACTCCCTTTTATTATTCACTATGTTATTTAAGCATTTAAATGTTGAGTGGATCATTTCTTCTACCCTGGTGCCTAAGTATTGTTTCCATTACTTTGTAACTTGCCCTTTAGTCTATAAATCATTAATACAACTAGAGTTGATTGATGCAAAGGAGAGATGAAGAGGACCTAGAGCTATGCTTGCCATCGGAGTTACTACCTTAGGCTCACTTAGTAAATTTTACAAGTAATGGATCATGGCCTAGTTTTATACCTTCAAATCCTCCATGATGGCCTTGTATTTATCCAATCTATATGCCACCATACTATCCAAAACATATGAGCTATGCTTCATCTCATTCCTTAATGGCTCTCTTAGATTGTAGCTATATGTTTCTCTTATGGAAGAAGATAAGAAACTAGTAACAAGGGTGTGGTAGAAATACCTAGTTGGTGATGCACACGTAATCCAGACGATGATGGAGAACTCCTCTTTGGATAAGAATGAATAACCTAAAAATTATAACACACTAAAAAAAGGGGTTATTAATAAGATAGTTAAGTGGACTTCCTAGCATGAGCTAGATCCAATAAGCATACACTTGCTAGGATGTTGTTAATATACGCTTGATAAAAATCAAGTTGGAAATGATAAAGTAAAGTAATTACATAAGATAAATGAAGTTAAATACAAGAATAAAGTATAATTATTGTTAAGGAAAATGACTAAATATAGAAAAATTTGGTCAATACTCATGCTAAAGCAGGTGAAGTCAGGCTCAAAAAATAAAAAAAGGTTCTATGAAAAAGTAAAAACATAGAAAGTTAAGTTTGGTTGGGGTTAAGGGGATGAAAATAGCTTATTATTTTTTTACACAGTGACCATCAATAGTTAGGTGAGCTGTCAATGATTAAGCTGATTGTCAATGGTTGGGTAACCATCAGTGATTGGGGTGACCATCAACAATTATGCTAATTATTGGTGGTTACCTATGGTTTTATAAAGGTGACTAAAAGAGAAGTTGCATAATTGGTAGATGGTTATATGAGGGTTATATCAAGGATTGGTAGAGAGGGAACAAGGTATAGATAATTTTGATTAGGTTAAGGAGGTCAGAAATTTGAAATAACAATGCTAAATTATTAATATACTTGTAGCTTGCTAGTTGGTTGATGGTAGAAAAACTAAAGAAATTTTTCTAAAGTAATAGTATTTTGGCCTCAAAAGCAAATTTGGTAGAGGTTCAAGTCTTTTTTATTGATGCTAAGTTATTGGAAGAAGACTAGATGCTAGAGAGCTTGAATACCTATATGCTTGATAACTCTTATGATTCCCCCATTTTCACCTCCCACTCCCGTCCTTTTATAGGTAAATAGAGATAGAGGATGCAAGGTTCGCGAAAGGGTGAGGTTATTGATCATGATGCTTGGAAGTTTTTTAACACTACATAAGGTGAATATATTAAGTGGTGCCTCATTATCTTGCACATAATTGGTGATGTGCTGAGAAGTTGAGGAGGTGAAGAGACATGATCATAGATGGTTAGGCTAACCATTGATGGTTAGGTTGATCATCAATGGTTGAGTGTTCAAGCATAAAGGGGTAAAAGAAAGGGGGTTAAAAAGGTTTTGTTAAATGTTAGGTTAGTAGGTTCATGAGTTAGTTAAATAGGTGATAAGATAAACTCAAAGTCTGATAGGGGTCTTAAGGTGTTTCAACAACTATAACTATCATGTGTAGTTTTCCAGTATCTAAATTTCCCCCCTTTTTTTATGTGGCTTTTAATCAATAAGCTAAAAAACAAAAATAGATTATTGGTCAAGGTTTGATTACCCTAAATATGGGAGGAGGTATTCCCCCTTAAACTAGGAGTTGATGAGGTGAAACCAAAATTGAGTCAGGGTTTGATAGATGGTATATGATGAGCCACTAGGTGGTAACAAAAAGGTGGTTAGGCATTTGAAATGTAAACATGCACACAAAATATGACTAAGTGTGATAGTCAAGATCACACAAAGACTAAAGTTGTCAATGTTGGTAAAAATAAGGTTGGTTCTAAAAGAACAAGTGATAGAGTAACCGATCCACAATGTTGGTCATCACTGATTAGGTCACTCTATAATTCTCCTAGATAGGGTCACTCTTTTTGTAAGTATCTAAGGTAGGAATTACTCCCTTGAAAAACACAAATAGTTTGGTCATGCATAAGGTGGTGCAAATTTAAATGTTCAACATGGAAAAATGGTTAGTGTGGTAAAAAAGGCCATTGTAAGATCATCACAAAACATGCAAATAATCTAGATTAAAATGGCCAACATCAAGGTGGACATGGTCCAATGGTTGGTTAGAGAAGGGTAATCTCTAAAAGCTCAAGTTCTAGTTTAAGTGATATTAGGTGATCTTTAAAATTTAGCACCTAGGTGGGATGCTTAAAAATTCAAAAAGTGGGGGGACCCTAACTGTTGATGGTTGGGGGTTCCCAAGGTTGATCGTCAATGATCAACATAATCATCAATGGTCAAGGGGAAACCCTAAAAATCTAAAACATGAAAAGTGAAAATGAAAAATAATTTTCACTTTTGACTATTTGACCTTCATTTTTTGTGCTCTAGCACTTGTGTACATTGGAATTTTGTGGCAAGTTGACCAAGCATACTAAAGTGTAGTTTGGTTATTGGTTGAATATGTGTTTCAAGAGATAAAGTGTTGATTGAGATAGAGGGTGGATGAGGGTATGACTAAGTAGTTGGACATGGGATTCAACCTTAATAGAAATTGAGGAATGAGGTAGGGGGAGTTCTAGATTTGATAGTTAGTTGATTAGGTCTGATATGGTGTTAATTTGGTTGTGTTCTTATTGTTTGAAAATTGGGTTTGAGGGGTTTTTCCCTAGGTTTTTGTTTTGGTAATTTAGGAAAATGTAATGGATAAAATTGAAAATAGATTGATGTTGTGTGTTAGGGTGGGTTGTAGGATAGGTAGTTTAGATTATTATTTTTGTTATTTCTAGTGTTGTTTTGAGGTAGGGAAGGTTTAGGGTTTTGCCACTAGTGGTCACACACTATGACCTTTAGTGGTTCAACTTGACTATCAATGATCATCTTGACTATCAGTGGTTAAACACCAAGGTGGAAGAGTTCACTAAATCATCAATGATTTGGTTGAACCTTCAGTGATTGAGTGTTTTAGGGAAGGTTGGTTTAAAAGTTTGTTAAAAGTTGTTTTTGTAAATTGAAGTGACAAGTGTTGGTTTAAGGTAGGTGGTGTGTTAAATGATAGGTTGGTGGTCTTGGTAAAAACGTGTCAAGGAGGAATGATTTTTTGTATAATGTTAGGTGTTTGTTTGATAGGTTAAGGTAATGTAATTATTAAGTAAGTTTGATACTATAAGTTTATTAGGTAAATTGGTGAGAACTTTATAGGTAAGGGTAGATGTTTATGATAGAAATGTTTAGGTTCTGTTATGATGTTGAAATTTGTGTAGATAAAGGTAGATGTTTTTTTTTATTGCTAGAGGTAATAGGTTTAAAAACACATGAGTATAGGTTGATAAATGAGCCTAATTTGGCCATGAGAAATGGTGACATGTGCTAACTATGGTTTTGTAGGCCTGTGACTAGATCCAAATGAGGGATCAAGTCCCTAAGATATTTTTAGAGGTTCATGATGGCATGACTAATGATGAGTGGGGGCACATGGAGGAGGTCAGCCTAGGGGCCATGAGACACTACCAACATCTACTATAGGATATGGCTATAATCATGGCCCTCATTAAGAGATGAGACCTAGCCACAAACACATTTTTATAACAAATTAGGGAGATGACCATCTTCCTAGAGGATGTTTATAGGAATACATAGCTACCCTTCGAGGAGAGATTATTTATTAGATCAAGAGAAAATAGAGGGATAAACTCATAGATCTAGTATATGGAGTGGATCAGGTCCATGCCAAGTATCATGTATGTGGTTTTAGCTATGGGACACTATACCAGAGGGCTCTAAGAGACCAATGTTTATTGAAGATGATGATGATAGTAGTATCTTATTTTTCCTTACCTAATTTAAATAGTGGTTGATTTTTGTTGTATCTGCTACTAGGAGTGTTGGTGGAGATGTTATTGGGTAGGACTATGTTTGGATGGGCACCAATGTTACTAGTGTAGATATGTGGGAGCTCTGGGCCTTTCAAGTATATAAGAGATATGAGATTAGCATTAGGTTCCTACTCCATTACTGGGTGTATGAGCACATTTGGGTGTTGAGATCTTTGGGGCTACCATGGGATGGCTACACTCTGATGGACTATAAAGTTGGTTTCTTGAGATGGAAGGGAGATTATGCATTGATAAGGGTAGGTGGTGGTTCCATATACATTGATTACTTTTGAGATGCCTTAGAAGGTCTAGTTATGGGTGGCATTATTTGGAGGCCATATGTGGATTGGCCTAGGTGGACCCAGTATAGTTATCATGCTTTATCACTCTAGAGCTAGAGATAGATATATGGGAGATGGGATGGTGAGATCAAGCTTATCCCATTTGACTAAGTTTAGAGGTATTTTGTTCTTGTGTAGGGGATTCTACCAATGTTCCCAAGATATAGGAGGGAGGATGCTAAGTTTTTACTTTTGGATCCACAACCACAAGATGTAGTTTTAGATCATGAGGATTTATAAGTGAAAGCTATGATAGATGATGCTATCTTTGTGGATTGATATATGGCAGGTACTAGGGCATATATGTAGCAACTAATTTTGGGTAGGGTGATGGGGGTAAATAGGCCATGGATGTAGATCTAATAGGGGCACTAATATAGGGTGGTGGCCATGATGGACATACATAGGTAGCACTAACAACAACCCAAACACTAATCATAAGGTTGTAAGGATAGGTGGAAACTCTACAGGGATAAATTATCATCTTATAGGGTTAGGTTACCACCTTGATAGGAGAGAAAGATCATATGAGGATCTCTCTTAGTTTAGTGACCCAAGAGAGAGATACCTTGAGACAAAGGGTAGGAATGGTGGTAGCACTATTTAGAGGACCACCTAATATGATTTTAATTACATGGTACTTAGATATTATTGAGGAGTTGAGGTATTATGAGGCTATAGTAATGGCATAATTACCATTTGATCTATGATATAAAGAGTATAGGGCCAATTTACTAGGTGGTCTAGCTATAACTACTCTAGGATAATGGGCCTCTATAGTGGGTCAGGTAGGTAGATCAAGGGCACCAACACCAGATGGTAGTGTAGGTGGAGAATCAGGAGGGTTTAGTGGTAGTGGTGCCCTAGGGGATTGTTTATATGATGTATATGTTTTGATTTTGATACTGGCTTGTATGTTGAGGATGTAATATTTATATGAGAGAGAGGTTTATACATTGTTACATGTATCTTTATATGATGGACATAATGTATTATGATGATTATTCATGCTGATGTTAATGATTATATATGATGTATGTTCATGATTCATGATTTTTTTATTATGGTTCATTGATTTTATGGTTATGTTATGGTTCATGGTTTGGATAATTTATGATGTATGATTTGGTTTTGGCACCTAGTTATGGTTTATGCATTACACTTATAAGATGTGGAATTAGTAGCTTAGGCATGTGATGTTTAGAATATGGTTTATGATTATGTTTTGATGTCATATGATATTGTGATAATGGTGATTTTGTTTATGGTTATGTGGATATGGTTTTATGATTTGATGTTATAAGATGAATTGTTTTGAGGTTATGGTAAATGGATAGGATAATACATAGATAGATGGATGATGCATGATGTGATTCATGATGTTTTGATCATTGATTTTGTTTATGGTTATGATGATGAATGATTAAATTATGATTATTAATGATATGATGTTATAAGATGAATTGTTGTGATGTTATGGTAAATGGATAGGATAATACATAGATAGATGGATGATGTGTGATGTGATTTATGATCTTTTGATCATTGATTTTGTTTATGGATATGATGATGGATGATTAAATTAAGATTATTTATGATATGATGTTATAAGATGAATTGTTGTGATGTTACGGTAAATGGATAGGATAATACATAGATATATGGATGATGCATTATGTGATTCATGATGTTTTGTTTATAGATAGGATATGGTTCATGAATAATGTTATGATGTTTATGGTAAATGATAACTGGTTATTTTTCTTATGATAGAAATGTTTTAATGTGATTATTATGATCATGGATGTGTGATATGGTTATGAATGTAATGAAAATACATAAAGTAGGTTAGATAACCAACTAAATGTAGGAAAAAGAGTTGAGAATCATGAGACACATGTATACATGAACCAATGATAAAATAAGAAAAAAAAATTGATGAATTTTTATTGGTAAAGATGAGACAAAACCCAAAGTTAGATTGGATCAAAGAAACTAAGACTTTTGAATGATTTACATTATCATGATTAGGTTGATAAACAAGTGTCTCAATCACCATCATGTTGAGTAAGCTCAAAATCCCTTGATTAAAAGATGGTATAAAGGGAGGATAGGTGGTAGGTGAAAGTTAAATGGATGGATAGGTAAGGTAACCTTATGTGGGTTAGTTTGCCCCTTATATAGGTAACCTAAGAACCATAGTATACAAGTCCATGTCATAATTCTAGTTGTAGATTGATTGATGTGGGAATTTTACTAATGTTATATATAAAAGTTGATTGTAGCTTCTTTGGGATAGTTGATTTTGATATAGGGTATTTTTTTACTACTTTTGTTGTGATAGTTTGTGAAGCTGATTGATGCAAGAATCTTCCATGATTACTTTTGACCCGTTTGACTTAGCCATCTTTGTAAGGAGTGGTCTAAGTTTGGGTTTGTATGTTTGATGGATGTCCTTCAAGGTAATAGTCTATCTTTTAAGCAATTTAGTTTTATACAACTATCTTTCAATGGAGAAATCTGCCATGCTAGAAATATGTGACCCAAAATGATATTTATTTAGGATTTCAAGGTTTTTAGATATGGACAAGTATAATTAGGCCTATAGGTTTACCTTTATGAAGGAAATACTTTTATCAAAAAAAAGGTTAATGGTAGGCAAAAGGAATGGTTTGAGATATAATGACCATGGGATTCCATCTCATTAGAGATGAAAATTATCCATGAGAACCATGTTATAGGTGGAACTATGGTACATATATTTAGGATTAGGGTATAAATGTGATAGTTAATCACATGGTTCTATGTTGTAATCAATTTTCCTCAAAGGGAGAGGAATTGGTAAAGGTGAAAATCTCATAAATCAAGGGATGAGCTTAGATTAAACAAAAAAGTGAGTTTGATCCTTATTTTAAAAAAGAAAAGATGTAGATGTGAAGCATTGAGAGGCACAAGTTATAGTTTACCTTCAAGAGAGGACAAATGGTAATCTACTGATCCATACTTATGGGTGATGATATAGGGTCCAAGACAATTAAAAGCAAATTTACCTCTTTTGCTTTTCTCCATATTGGTTACATGTTGGTTTTCCTTAAGGATGAGGTTTTTGATATTGAATTCTTGTTCAATTAGGTTTTTATTATAGGTACACTTGATTCATTCTTGGTATACACAAAATATGGTTAAGCACTACAAGTTGATGTTCATCAAGTAGCTTAAGTCATGCTAGATTTTATTGATGATAGTCACTCTTAGAAATGATCTCTTACAAATATATGTAAAGAGTGGGAATCTAGACTTCAATCGGCAAAAATGCCTCTAATCTAAAGACTAAAGAGAAAGGGGTAACACCTATAGAGGTTAAAATATTAGTGTGATAGGCCCATAAAGTGAAAGGGATGTGCAAGTGCCAATCCTGACCTAAATCATTGATGACTTTGGTCAACATTTTGTTAATTATTTTGTTAGAGGCTTCTACCTATCCATTTTCTTATAAATGGTAAGGTGAGGAAAATCTTAACTTAATTACAAATGCATCACAAAGACCTTAGACTTTCTTATTCTTAAAATATTTACTATTATCAGTGATGATATTATGAGGAACACCAAAATGATAGATGATGTGATGGTTGATGAAGTCAAGAATTTTTTTAGCTTTGGTAGAGATGAGATGAATGACTTCCACCCACTTGGTGAAATACTCAGTGGTGGTAATGATTGATTGATGATATTGTGATGAATGAGGATTAATTTCCCTAATAAGATCAAGGCCCCATTATGAGAATGGATAAAAGTCTTTGGATACTTGAAGGCAATGGTTAGGTGCATGGTATAAATTAGCATGTTGTTGACATTTGACAAACTTATTTACATTATAAAAATAGTCTTAGTTAAGGGTAGGCCAATAGTAGCCAAGGTGAAATATGCATTTAGCAGCAACTAAACCACTAAAATGTCATCCATAGATTCTATCATGCATTTATTTGATGACATGGGAAGCCTCATGACTATGAAGACAATGGAGAAGGATGCCATCAAATCCATGTTTATAAAGTATTACCCATAGTATGGTATAATGAGAGGTACTCTGAATAAAGTCTCTTTAGGTATTTTGAGATAGGTTAGGAAAATGATACCAAGGTTGAGGTAGTCAAAAGTTTGTTTGTACCATATGTCTGATGGAGAGGTGTCTACATTACAAATGGTAGGAAGGTCATAATGGATATATGTTGGGGTGACAAAGTGGTGAATGATGATAAACATTTTAGAGTTAGAAGGATGAGATGGGATTTGAGAAGCAAGATAAGTCATTATATCCACAAAATTTTTGGTAGATCATGGAACTAATTAGATAAGGTAATGATTGAATAATGCTAAGAGTACATTTATGAGTTGTTTTTACTTTAGTAGGACATCATTATTACATTGGTAAGATCCATTGACCAAGTTGAAAACAAGTTAGGAATCACCAAAGACATTGATTATCTTGACTCCCAAGGTTAAAGTAGTTTGGAGACATATGACTAGGGCTTCATACTCAGCCACATTTTTGGTGCATTCAAATTCAAGTTTGAAGGAGAGGAGAAGAGGTTCATCATCTAGGGGAATTAGATTAACTCCAACACCCCCACCATATTATAATTTGGATCCATTAAAGAACATGGTCATTTCATAGGTGGGGTCCTCTTGAGAAACAATCATACTGGATTCATTGAGAAATGTAAGAGGAAGAGGTTAGTTGTTGGGTAGAGGAGCTTCGACCAATTGGTCATCAATCACTTACCCTTTAATTTATTTTTGCTAGAAGAAATCAAGGTCAAACTTAGATAAAAACATGAGCCACTTAACCATACATTAGATTTGGTATGTTTTGGAGTGTATGTACTTAAGGGGGTCAGTGATAGTGATGACATAGGTTTTATGATTAAAAAGATAATGCTCAATTTTGGAGGCCAAAAAGACAAAGGTGAGGCAGAGTTTCTCAAGATGGGAATATCAAGTCTCATATTCTATAAGCATTAAACTTATGTGGTAAATAACTTGCTCTTTTTTCTATTCATCATGATGAATGAGCATTGCCCTTAGGGAATGGTTAGTGATGGAGATGTAAAAGTAGAATGGTTGATCTTCTTTAGGCAAGGTCAAGATAGGTGGAAAAATAAGGTATTCTTTAAGTAAATAAAAGGCTTGTTGGTAGTCTTTAATCCACTTAAAATATGTTTCCTTCTTAAGGAGATGGTGAAAGGGTTAACATATATCTGATAATTGAGAGATGAAATGCTAGATTGATTGGAGATTCCCCTACAAGTTATGGAGTTGCTTAAAGTGGGTCAAAGGTGGAATTTTAAGGATTTATATAACTTTGGTTAGGTCTAATTTTATTCCTCAAAGGGAGGAAATGAATCCAAGAAGCTTTCCTGAAAGGACCCCAAAAATACATTTCTTGGGGTTAAGGCAGATGTGGAAGTGAATAAGGATTTTGAAGATGATTTTGAGGATGTCTAGATGATCCTTGTGATATTTGGATTTTCCAAGGAGATCACCCACATAGTCCTCTATGATTTTATGGATGAGGTCATGAAATATGTAGGTCATGACATGATGATATATTTCACCAGCATTCTTTAAACTAAAAGGCATGAATCTATAACAAAAAGTTCCCCATGGGGTAATAAAAGAGGTTTTATGTTTATCTTTGGGAATAATCAAGATCTGATTATATCCAAATAAATCATCCATGAGAAATAACATCTCATGTCCAGTTGTAAGATCAATAAGTTGGTTAATTCTAAGTAAAGGAAACTCATCCTTTGGAAAAACAAGGTAGAGGTCACAAAAGTCAATATAGAGGCAAAGTCCCCCTATTGGTTTGGTAATAGGAACAATGTTATGAACCCATTATGGATAATCAATGGGTTGGATGAAGTTGATAGATAAGAGGCATTCAAGTTCCTCTTTGACTAAGAGGGTAATGCAAGGGTGCGTCTTGTGAAGCTTTTACTAAATAGGCTTAACATTAGGATGGGTGACAATATTATGGAGAGAAATAGAAGGGTTAATCCTAGGCATATACTGATAAGATCAAGCAAATGATATGTTTTAGTTGAAAAGGAATGAAGGGTAATCCTGTTGTTTATTGAAGTTCAAGGATTGATTGATCTTGACAATATGGGGGTTATCTTGAGTACCGAAGTTGACATCAATGGTAGATTTGTTCAACATGGTTTGGTTCTTAAGAGGAAGGGAATTACAGATAGAATAATCCCATACACCAAGGTAGGTGAGAATGGAGTCATCATTTTGACATTGGATGGTGTTGATGGTAGGAGAATCCTTTTCTACCATTTCAATATGGATGAGAGGAAGGGTTTTAGTTCAACCACCCTTTTGATAGGTTAGGGTACCAAAATAATGGTATTGATAAAAAAAAATTTAGATGGTATGATATCATAATCCTATGACTTTGAAGAAGATGGGGTTGGTGAAGATGGGACGTAGTCATTAATGGTGGCAATGGGTTTAGGTGAGGTGGGTTATTCTGGTGGTATGAACCCAATGTCAAATAACTCATGAGGTTTTTGAGTTTTGGTTTTGGGTAGCTCATGATGTCCCTATACATAAAGGCCAAGGCCAAACCCCTTCCAAGCACACCTATAAAGGTAGGCTTTGGCAAATGCAATTTTTTTGAGATATGAAAATTTGGAGGTGAATGGTCAGATATGAGGGGTAACATTAGAATCAAGAAGTAGATGATCAAGTCCCCTATAGATGAAATTAATTTAATGATTGGGTGGCCTAAAAGGGATTATGGTTATGATGTTAGGGTCATAAATAGGATCATGGGTGAGTTTACTATACTCTTGAGGATTAGGGAAAACATCCAAGGCTAGAAGGTGATACTCCCCAAGTGAGAGATGTTAGAACATGGGTTCCAAGGGGTCCTCTATGAGAATCTGTTAATAAGGGATGGATGATTTTGTTGAATATTCATCAAATATAGGGGTGGAGTTTATGGTAGTTGGTGATGAGGTGAGTGGTTGAGGAATAATAAAATCATTAGGCTAATACATCATATTGTCAGATGTAAAATGACTAGGGTCAGTCAATATGGTGATGACATGACCTTCATGCTCAAATTTGATGTAATGATGTAGAATTGAAGGGACACAAATCATAGCATAGATCCAAGGGAATCCAAGAAAAATGTTTTATTGGAAATCACCCCCTAAAAAATAAAATAGTTCTATAATGGTGTGAGGTCCTAAGTGAATATGGAGAATAACTATCCCCAAAATAGTGGCCATGGTGTCATTGAAAGAGCAAAGAACTATTGTAGTTTTTAAAAGGATGTTCTTTGGTAAGTAAAATTAGTCATAAGCATAGGAGGAGATAATGTTGATAATATCCCATCCATAAATCATCACCCTCTTGATATTGGTTTGGTTGATGTATGCTATGATAAAGAGGGGAGGATCAGGATCCTCAAGATGCATAGAAGGTATTTTTGAATCCTTAAAGGTGACTAGGGTGGAAAGTTGAAGGAATTTAACAAAGGCTATAAGGTTTTGAGGATATTTAGTTTTAACCTATATGTATTATAGAATATCTATCAATTTTTGATGGTGAAGAGGTGAGGTTTTGATTTATTCATACAAGCTCATTTTCATTGGAGTTTAGTGAAGTTATTTCAACACTACACACTGAATGGATTCAAAAGGGTTGGAAGGGGATACACCCAAGATGGTTACTTTGGGTTTAGGTAATGGTGAAGGTATTTGGGTTTTGTTATAAGGTTTAGGGGTTGAAGGGTATGTCTATGGTATGGACACTTTAGCTTTTCCCTTATCTTTCTATTGGGCCCGAGTTCGGGTAACTGTATGAATGGTGTAGATAAGAGGAGATGTTGGTTCAGATTTTTACTTCATTCCCTCCTTAATTTTAGGTGAGAGTGGGGGAGTAGGTAAGTGTTGGGTAGGTTGGATTGGTAGTTGGGTAGGTTAAAGGTTAAAAGGAGGTTCATCCAATAATATATTATCCTCATCCAAAAGGTTATGGACCAATGTTTGGAGATCTTTGTAGTTCTCTATATCATGTCCTATTATCCTATGGTATAGGCAAATTAGATTGTCATTGAACCATGTTGGTTTAAGATGTGAAGGCTCAAAAGGTTTAATGGGTGGTAAGGTTATAAAAAGGTTTTCAATAACCTTTGTAAGAGGGATAAATTAGATTTGACCAAGGGTGTTGACAGTGTTATTAGGGGTGGGAGCCTTCTTGGGAGTAGGATTTACCATGGAAGTTGTAGATTATGGAATGTCTTGGTGGGTTGGTTAGGTTGGGATTATTTGGTTATGGGTTTTTTAGAGGTTTTAAAGGTGGAGGGTGAAGGTTTGGTGATAGGTGGGAAGGTAGAGGCAACTATGTTAGTAAAAAATGATGTGTATTTTATTGTTTTGGTGGAGGTAGGTGTAGGTAGAATAAAAGGAGAAGGTTTTCTAGAGGAAGAATACGTAATGGGGATAGTATATTTTTGGGTTCCTAAAATTGAAGGTAAAAGATAATGGGGTGGTATGGGTCTATTTCTAGATGGTTTGGGTGATTCTACCTTTTTGATAGGTTGAGGCAAAGGTTTCTTTGGTGGACTTGATGGGGTTAAGTCCAAATTCATAGATGGATGACCCAAGCTAGGGGTAGGAAGTATTCCTATATTCTTGATGGGTTTGGTCAAAGGGATGTAAGTTGATTTATAAATTTTAGATTGAGGTGGGTTAGATGGTTCCCTTATGGTTTTAGAGGAATAAGTATCTAAAGATGGGGTTGAAGAAATTATGGGTTTTGAGGGTAGATGTAAGTGAGGTTAAAGGTTCTTGTTTGTTTTGGTAATATAGCCCAAAATTGTGCCAAAATGTAGCCATATCTAGATTGTCCTAAGAAGTAAACTTTTGATTTTGGACAATCTAGAAAAAGGTTTATAGATGGGTTTGATTCCTTGGTTATCAATTTCAAATATAAGACCCATGGGTTGAGGTGAGGGAAGAGTTTCTTCACCTTTATCTTAGATAGAAGGTTCAATGGATGAGGAAGGTGGTGTATCTAGGGAAATAATAGAGTAGATGATCTTTTCATTTGGAGTGGTTTCCAAAGGAGTGGTTGGTTCTATGATAGGTAAGGAGGGTGTGGTTTATTCAGATGTAAAAAGGGGGGGTGGTTGATTCACTTGTTTGGATGTCAAAAATAAAGAGTAGTGTTTCCACCACTTCCATAAGTGGATTGGAAGAAGAAGTGGTTGATGTAATGGTTGCCTCCTTTGGTATTTATATCAAAAGAGAGGTGGGTGAGTCAATGGTTTCTTCAATTGAAAGAGAGGAGGTTTCTTTCTTTGTTTGGTTGATCAAAGGAGTAGAACAAGATTATACCACTTTAATAAGTGAGACAAAAGAAGAGGTAGTTGAGGTAATGGTTTCCTCAATAATAGGTTTAATGGTAACAATATTAACCATGTATCTCATGAGCATGAGATGATTCTGGTTGGCTATTGCCATGATTGGTGGAAGGTGCATGGTTAAGAAAAGGTTTTTAGAAGATGATTAATGATTGGTTTGGAGGTGCATTGAGATTATCTAATGCAAGTTCACCTTTATCAATCATGTTTTGAACAATATATTTAAAGGCACATAGATCATTTTCATTGTACCATCTAGGTGTGGGTCAAGAAGCATTGAATTATTGGGGAGATTTGATAGGTGTAAGTTGGATGAGGTTAGATTTAAGTAGTGTTATCAATTAGACTTCCACCCCTATGAAGTTAGTTTCAAGCCTTCACATTCTGCTGAAACATGGAAACAATCCTAGGCTATGGGTGACCTAATTAGTGGATTGAATCTCTATATTGTAAGGGCTAGATCCCTTTGGTGTATCAATTAGGATCTTTGATCTATGCTACAAACTACCAAGAAAAAGAGATAAAGAAAAATTGAAAAAAAATCATATCTAATGGTGGTGATACACCTATATTTTTGATTGATCCACTCAATTTGAGCTCCTAAGAACACTCAACTCCAATTGACCAATATGAATAAGTATTTCATAAAAAGGTTTTATTTGGTGATCCAAGCTTGAGGGAAATGAAAGAATAGGCCTGATTTAAGGCACTAACCAGCCACTTACATCCACTATAAACTTAGCCAAAAGATATTAAACATGGAACATGACCTCCTACTTAATCTAAGTAGCTAGTAACTAGGTAAGAATCAAGACTTGACAAGGAAGAAAACTCTATCACTTATGAAAATCAATGAAATAAATACACTATACCAATAGTTGGAATCTAAAAACAATAGTCCTTCCATTAATATAAAAAAAGGTTACAACTCAGTATCTGGTAGAATTTTGTCTTGCCAAAAGAGGGATGAAATTCAAGGCTAAAAAGATAACTTATACAAAAAACATACAACAACCAATAGGTTGACATTGAAATTAGAATAAGAAGACAACTCCCACTTTAGCCCAAGTTTAATTTATGTTATCATAGCCTTCAAAATTTGTCTTTTCTTATCTTTTGTCTAGCATGAAAAACACTTTGGTGTTTAAAATGGATGGTGGGCTCAATCTGGGACTAATCTTCCAACATAAATAATGTTACGCCAATCTCCAAAAATGAAACTCTTCTTGAGCTATTGAAACATTTGAAAGGCTTCCCTTTGCATGAAATCAACACCAAAATCAAATTAAGAACTTTTATTGAACTAACAAAATGTTTGAAAGGCATAAAAAAACTTGAGTCCTTCATGCAAATGAGTCTCCATTTTTAGAACTAAAGGCATCATGTTTGAAACAGTTACACCTGGACGTGTTTAATCCTATTTGGACCACTATCCATGCTATGGAATGCATTAATATATTTATATTGGCTATTGAAATCTCTTTAATTTTTTGTCTTTCTATTTTTGTGCATGTTATTTATATTGTCTTACTCTTTGAGTTTATTCATCTATTCCCTTAACTCATTATCTCTATCTTTTCCTTCAGACAAAAATTGTAAAGGAATTACTTCCTCAGTCTCCTTGTCTATCTTTTTCCCATGGGCCTTTGTCTTTGTCTCTAGAATTTATATTAAGCCATTTTCCCATGGACAAAATGTGTGTGGGAATTTTCCCTCAAGATTTTCCTTTGGCCTTCAAAATTATTCTTTGGACTTATGTCTTCAGACAAAAAGTCTGTTGTTTATCCTTCCTGGGCCTCTCCTTTCCTTTTCTGAAGGAATTCCTTTAGACAATTTGTTTAAAGGAATTCCTTCAAACTTTTGTAAAGTACTTTTCCATAGGTTTCTCTTCCTTTTGAATCTTTTTGAGCCCATCTCCTTATTTATTCCTTTAAATAAAAAGTTTGAAGGAATTATGTCTTTGGATTCTTTTTTTAAATAGACAATTCCTTTGGAGAAATGAGAATGGTCTCTCAAAAAATTCCACTTCTACTTCATTTCTTCAAAGTGTCCCTTTAGGAATTTTGAAATGTGACTTTACTAAAGGGAATCTAGCCCCTTGGAAAAATTTTAAAGGTCCTCTTTCCCTTTTAGTTATCTCTTTCCCTTAGAAAGTCTTTTGAAGGAATTCTTTTAGACAAAATGTCCAATGGAATTCCTTAAAAAAAAAATTCCCTACCCTTTAGGGTTATAAAATGTTCCTTCAACATTCTCATGATGAACTTTCCTGAAGGGTTGGTACCCTTTGATATTCTTATAATTTCCCTCTGGACTTTGAAGACTACCCCTTGGGTTTCTACAAATGACTTCATGTTTCTTCAAGTGAACTCTTCTACCAAAATGTGTCCTTCTTTCGAAAGGCATATACCCTTTAGGTTTTTTCAAGTGTCCCTCAGACTAAATGATAGGCCCTTCATTGAGTACCCTTTATATTTTTTAAGTTTCCTTTCAGGTTTCTTGTGAAAAAACCTTCTCGAAGGGAAAGAACCCTTTAGGAAACTTGTAAAGGACCCTTCTTCTCATATTTACTTCAAACAAAAAGTCTAAAAGAATTCTATTTTAAGCTTCTTCAGAGTATCCCCTCATCTTGGTCCTCTTCCCCTTCTTAAAAAGGCATGTTTATGCAAAATACAAAATGATAGAGGTTACAATTTTGACCTATAGGGTCAAAATTGTCAACATTTTAGTGACTCTGCTAGAGAGCATTCTTGTTATGATTAAGAACTTAGCCATATACATGGTATTGAACTCACATAAAAATGATAGATCTGATCCATGACTGTAAACTCCTTTGACCAAACATGAAGTAACCTTCATCCTTAAAAATAAGAAGGGAAATACATGAAAATAGGAAAACTAACTAAGAAGTAAATATGTAAATAAGTACTTATTCAAATAAAATAGAAGGAAACTAATGATCTTGAACAACACTTGGAGGAAAGAAAACAAACTAAATATGTAAAAGGATCTTTGTTCTTCAATAACAATGTTTCAGATGTATCCCATTAATTGGGATTGGAAGCTCTTGACCATCTACCTTTACAAATTGCAAGGCATTGTGGGATTTGTAGCTAGAATTGTTTATGGGTGATTCTAAAGGGAATCAAAATTTGTGTGACTTCTTGGTTTAGCTCTATCCTCATCCCACTTGAGGACCAAATATCCTTCTTTGAAACTTTGTGAAGAAGATCCTTTGTAAAAAGTTCTCTTCACTTGTGCTTAATGAATCTCCATGGCTAACATGGATTAATTTATTGTCTCTTCCAGCTCCATAAGCTTAAAATACCTGATTTATATAGGCTCATTCTCCAAAAACTCAATCTAATGCATTATTTCTAAAGCAAGAAATTCAAAAGAAATGGGTAGCCTTGCTTCCTTACCATATACTAACTTGGATGGAGAGTTGGCTATTGATCTTTTATAGGTGATCCTATCAGCCCATAGAGCTGACCTCAACTTGAGATGTCATGATCTCTGATTGTCTTCAATAGTCCTTCTTATGATCCTCAATAGGTTCTTATTCATAGATTCAACAATGCCATTGCCTTGTGGATAATATTTAGATGAAGTGCTAAGATAAAATCCATATTGGACAGCCCATTAAATGATCCTATATATCACAAAAGCCATTATATTATCAAAACTAATAGTTGAAGGAACTCCAAAACTAGTAAGCAAACCTTCATAAAAATTAAGAACATTAATTTCATTTGCTTCTTTTAATGTTATTGCTTCTATCTAATGTGTGAAGTAATATGTAGTAGTGAGAATTCATTTATGTCCTAAACTTGAAGGAGGATTAATGAGGCCAATAAATTATAATCCCCATTGGACAAATGGCTGATTTTACTACTATTGGCTAAAGAGGTAAGGCTATAAGATTCACTTTTCCTACAACCATATCACACTATTTGCACTTTCTAACCCATGCATGGTAGTAAACAAATATACTAGGCCAATAATACCCACCTCTCATGATCTTAAGAGTTGTAGTTCTTGTAGAAAATGTCCTCTACCATGTCCATCATGGAAATTCTTCAATTAATCTCTGATTTTGGCTTGGTTCTACACATCTTAGCAACATTCCATTGATATCTTTCTTGAGTAAAACACCATCACCAAGCAAAAATAGAATTGATTGTAATCTAAAATATCTTATATTTGAATCATTGAGATGAGAAGGATAAATAACATCTTGGAGATAACTTACCAAGTGATGAAACCAGCTAAAAGGTGAGGTATGACTAACTACAACCTCTTCATCATTTGACACCAAAACAAGCTCATTAGCCTCTTGCAAGTCTCGTGCTAGATGCTCACACAATCCTTTGCCTCTAATCAGATTTGTGCCCTTAATTTACACATCATACTCCATTACCTTGGTTATCCAACTAGCTCTCTTCTCATTTATATTCTTATTCAAGAGAAACTCTTTGATGCTTGGATGGGAAACCATTAGATCTATCTTATTATTAGACAACAAGTGCCTAAACTTCTTAAGAGATATTATGACTAAAATTAAATAATTTTCAACAAAAGAATACCTTATTTCATACTCTTCCAAGCCTTGACTGAAGATGGTTATTGGCTACTCCAAGGACTCATGATTTTGCTGCATAAGAATGCCTAAAATGGTGTCCATGTTAACATAAGTGTACTTAATTAAACATTTCATGAAATATGGATTTATAAGAATAGGAGAATTAGCTATGGCCTTCTTAATATCCTCAAATAATTTTATTCATTGTTTGGACTGGCTGAAGTTCTAATTTTTCTTTAGCATGGTTGTAAGTGGCTTAGCTAAAATGGCAAAATCTAAAATATGTCTCCTCCTGAAATTGATTTTCCCCAAAAAACTTTGTGAAGCCTTTTTTTAAGTAGGCAAGGAGATTGAAAGAATATATTAAATCCTTTCAAATTCTATGCTTAAACCATGATTTAAAACAAAATGTCCAATAAGCTTACCTTCATGAACTAATTTTTTTTGGGATTTAGAGATATCCCAAATTGCCTACACCTTTCACACACTTGCTTGAGATGAACCATATGATCTTTTGAATTCTTTGAAAACATTATTATATCATCTAAATAAATAAGTACAACCTATTAAGAAGGCCTTGGAATTCCATATCCATGGCTCTCTAAAAGGTTGCTCTAGCATCATATAAATCAAATGGCATCTTTTTGTATGCAAATTTCCCCCACTTGGATATGAAGGCTATCTTAAATTAGTATTCTTCCTTGACAAAAATTTCATTGTAGACACTATATCCATCCAATAAAGAAAACCTCTTTGAACCTACAATAAGCTATAAAATTTGTTCCATTGATGGCAATGGATAGTGATCTTTAAGTCAAGACATAAAAATCACAAAAGTCAACACACAAATGAATCTCACCATTCTTCTATTGTACCAAAACTAGATTTTCCATCCAAGTTGAGTGCTTTATTGGAAATATAATATCTGATTCTATGAGCTTATGAAGCTCAACTCTCATCAAAGGTTCAAGCTTTGGATTGATGGGCCTTTGTCTTTGTCTCACTAGTTTAGTTTCCTCCTTTAACTCAATGGTGTATTAAGCTAAACTTGGATCAAAACCTTTGAGATCACTAAACTACCATGAAAATATATATTATCAAAACTTATGCATAACTTAATGAAAGCTTTCTTTTGTGAAGGAGTGCATACCTTACCCAATTTTAAAATCTTACCAACTGTAATCTCTACATTGGCATAGTTCTCTTCCTTTGTTGATAAGGATGAATGATCTTTTCTTAGCTCATCATCACAACTTAAAATTTTCTAAAGTGTGACAAATCCTTTGGGCAACTTATTTGTTTTTAGTTGCATAATTTGATCACCATATTGATGCAAGTGCTTTGACTAGTTTTTTGAGGAAAACTTAGCTTCTTCTTACAAGAATCTCATAATTTGATTATCATCTTTGAACACTTGCCAATTATCATGATTGTCTAGAATAAAAGGCATTACAACCACCTTTATATATGACTAAATTTGGCTAGTTTTTAGATCAGCCAGGATATTGAATTGTGACCTAATGTCAACCAACCTATTTGCATGTTTATTATTATCTCTTGGTATTACCTGAATGTTAAAATCCTAAAAATCCTCAAGTCAATCATTAATTCTATGCTTGTAAGATTTAAGTAATAATTTTTTACATACATTTAAACCTCTTATTTGGTGAACTAAAAGTTCACTATCTCCAAAAAATTGCAAAGAATTGACTTTGATCTTCCTAGCCCATTGCAAACCATGAACTAGTGCTTCATACTCAGCAACATTGTTTGAATAGCCAAAATAAAATTTAATAGAAGAGAAATACCTTTGTTTTGTTGGAGAAATAAACATCATTCTAGTTTTAGTTCTATGCTTATTCCTTGATCCATCAAAGTATAATTTCCACAAACATTCATTAGACTCATCTTCTTTGACCATGGTTGGAATTGGAGCATCATGTTAGGGTGTGGAGCTAAAAACTTCACCAAGGAGCATAGTTTATCAGGTTCGGGTCTACACAAACATCGGTGTCGGTCAGGAGCGATCGACGTCGGTCATAGGCAGTTACAGAGATGCCGACGTCGGTAGAAGGTCGGCCAACGATGGTCACAGACAAGCAGCAGGAACTGACGTCAGTTACTTGCGTGTCCAGAAAGCTATTTTCGTGGACAGATTCGAGTGTTTGCATGATAAGTTTGAGTTGGAGACTCAAGCTCGCATCTCTATTATTGGCATTACTATTTTTAGAGCCCTTGTTTAAGTGGTTTAACTATTTGTTGGAAGTACATGCTCATGTCTCCTAATTCTATATGAAGAATTAGATCTTCTTAGCTTTGTAGTAGTAGTTATTGTATTGTAGAAGAATTGGTGTGTGAAGAACAGTATAGAATTGAATCAATCTAGACTTGTTGGAGTTGATTGTTCTTGAGAGAGAGCTCTTGAGGAATAAAGATCTTTTGAGAGATCTATACATCTAGGAGAGGTGTGGAAGAAAGAAGCTTTCTTCAATTGTATTCCTTTTGTAAAGAGTTTGTTAATACAAGTTTTTAGGGTGTTTTCTTGTATCTCTTGTTCTTGCTATTATCATTCTAATTACTTGTCAATCTGATTTAATTCCATGTTTATTGCTTTCACAATTGTAATCTATTGTTGGTTTGATCCCCCAACAAGTGGTATCAGAGCCTTGGTTACAGGTTTAGAGCTTGATATTTGGTATCAAAGTTCAGGTTCACTAACAGGTGGTTCAGATCTGTGTAGTGTGTATTGATTACAGGTTCTCACAGGAGTTTCTGTAGGGATTTCTGTTTGAGTGGGAGAAGTAATGGCAGATGAAAGTAAATTGAGAATGGAAAAGTTCAATGGCAAAAATTACCAACACTAGAGAATGCAGATAGAGGACTATCTATATCAAAAAGATCTCTACTTACCGTTAGGAGGTATTGCAAAGAAGCCCAAAGACATGGAGGATGAAGAATGGGAAGTTCTTGACAGAAAGGCTCTGGGTTCTATAAGACTGAGTCTAGCATCCACTGTGATATCCAATTTATCACAGGCAAAGTCTACGGTAGAGTTGATGACTACGTTAGCAAATTTGTATGAAAAACCCTCAGCTTCCAATAAGGTATATCTTATGAAGCAGTTATTTAATTTGCATATGAATGAAGGTGGATCTGTTTCTACTCATCTGAATGATTTCAATGGTATTGTGAATCAATTAAGTTCAGTGAATATAGTGTTTGATGATGAGATAAAATCTCTTTTGATATTATGTTCTTTGCCTGAAAGCTGGCATGGTTTAGTAATGGCAGTAAGTAATACTACATCTGCATCAAATATTTTGAAAGTAGAGGATGTTGTTAGTGTTATCTTGAATGAGGAAATACGCAGGAAAAGCACAGAAGAGGCATCCGGGAATGCTTTAAGTTTTGAGAGTAGGGGAAGGCAGAAAGAGAAGAGCAAGAAAGGCAGAGCAAGATCCAAATCAAAGGGGAAAGGCAGATCTAAATCCAGAAATGGCAGAAGGCCACAATGCTGGAATTGTGGAAAGATAGGACACATAAGCAGAGATTGTTGGTCAAAGCCTAAGGAGGACAACCAGCACGAAGGAAAGGAAGAATCCAAGATTGCAGGTATTACACAGGATGCTTTAATTTTCTCTCTGCATAATAATATAGAATCTTGGGTATTAGATTCTGGTGCATCTTTTCATGCTACTCCTAACAGGGAATATTTCAGTGACTATATCCATGGAGATTTTGGAATAGTGTATCTAGGGGATGATGAGCCCTGTAAAATAATTGGCAAAGGTAAAGTGCAGCTGAAGATGCAGAATCGCAACACATGGGTGTTGAGAGATGTAATGCATGTACCTAGCTTGAAGAGAAATTTGATTTTTGTAAGAAAGTTAGGGGATGAGGGTTGTACAGTAACTCTCACAGTAGAATCTTGGAAGGTGACCAAGGGTGCACTTGTTATGGCCAGAGGTAAGAGAGAAGGTACTCTCTATTTGTGTAATTGTGTTACTAACAAATCTCCTTCTGTATTATCTACTTTAGATGTGGATGCTAAATTGTGGCACTCAAGGCTTGGCCACATGAGTGAGAAGGGGATGTCAATTCTTAAGTCTAAAGGTATGCTTTCAGATTTAAAAGGCATAGATCTAGAGTTTTTTGAGCACTATGTATTTGGAAAATAGAAAAGGGTTAGTTTTCTCAAAATTGGGTCTACTAAGAAGAGGCACAAGTTAGAGCTTGTTCACATAGACGTGTGGGGACTGGCTCAGGTTGCTTCCATTGGAGGATCATAGTACTATGTATCTTTCATAGATGATGCCACAAGGAAGGTATGGATCTATTGTATTAGAAAGAAATCTGATGTATTTGATACTTTTAAAGTTTGGAAAGCTATGGTTGAGAATGAAACAGGTAAAAGATTAAAGTGCCTGAGATCAGACAATGGTGGTGAGTTCTACAGTCATAAGTTCAGAGATTATTGTTATATGCATGGAATCCATAGGCAAAGGATGGTTCCAAGGACACCTCAGTAGAATGGTATTGCTGAAAGGATGAACAGGAAAATAATGGAGCGTGCAAGATGTATGAGATTGCATGCCGGTTTGCCCCTACAGTTTTGGGCACAAACTGTTGACACTGTAGTGTACCTGATTAACAGAGGACCATCTACAGCTCTGGATGGTGGTATTCCAGAAGAGGCATGGACAGGTAAAAAGGTTGATCTCTCATATCTCAAAGTTTTTGGTTGTGAAGCCTTTGTGCATATAGATAAGGAAAATAGAAAGAAGCTTGATGCTAAGTCTATGAGATGTACGTTTATTGGCTATGGCTCAGATGATTTTGGTTACAGATTGTGGAATCTAGAAACTAACAAGGTAATCAGGAGCCGTGATGTTGTTTTCAATGAAAGAGTGATGTATTGTGATCAGCTAAGGAAGTTGAATCAGTCTGAGCAGAGCAATGGTGAATTGGATGAGGTGAAAATCCAAGAAGAGCTCGTGGGAAAAAGAAATAATCACTTACAGGAAAACACA
Source organism: Torreya grandis (assembly GCA_037957365.1). Lineage (NCBI taxonomy): Eukaryota > Viridiplantae > Streptophyta > Pinopsida > Cupressales > Taxaceae > Torreya > Torreya grandis. The sequence continues at coordinate 4,205,420 of JARHVA010000611.1, read as the reverse complement.
GAGACCGACGTCGGCAGGTTAGGAACCGGCGTCGGTAGGACAGAAACCGGCATTGGCCATATAGAGACTGACGTCGGCTGTACAGGTACCGAGGTCGGTCATCCAAAACTGACATCAGCCAGTAACAGGTCTGGAGGTGACCGAGGTCGGTCACTGTCAGAGAATTTGGGTGGACAACGTGTTGTGGACGAGTCTCAGACACCCATCAGGAGGTTAGAAAGGGTGAGTAAGCCTCCAATTAGATATTCTCCTTCTTTATTTTATCTATTGCTAACTGATGGTGGAGAACTAGAGAGTTTTGAAGAAGCAATATAGGTGGAGTCCAAGAGTGAGTGGGAGCGTGGCATGGTTGAGGAGTTGGAGTCCTTAAGAGAAAACCAAACATGGGATTTGGTTGAACTGCCAGTTGGTAAGAGAACACTTAAGAACAGATGGACCTACAGGTTAAAGTAAGGTGAGAATGGACAGATGAGATACAAGGCTAGATTAGTGGTAAAAAGATTTGCACAAAAGCTAGGTATTGACTTTGGTGAGATTTTTTCTCCTGTTGTTAAAATGACTTTAATAAGGGTTGTATTGTCTTTGGTTGCTTTTGAGGATTTGCATCTTGAGCAGCTAGATGTTAAGACAATGTTTCTTCATGGAGATTTGGATGAGGAAATTTATATGGAACAACCAGAAGGATTCGAGGTCAAGGGTAAGGAGAAGTTTGTGTGCATGTTAAAGAAAAGCTTGTATGGCCTCAAGTAAGCTCCTAGGCAATGGTACTTAAAATTTGATAGGTTTATGACTGAGCATGGCTATAGTAGGTGTCAATCAGACCATTGTGTGTATTTCAAGAGATTTGATAATGGTAGATATATTATTCTATTGTTGTATGTAGATGACATGCTGGTTGTAGGGTCTCACATGCAAGATATCTCAGAGCTTAAGGTAAAATTAGCTCAAATGTTTGCTATGAAGGATTTGGGAGTAGCAAATAAAATCCTTGGCATGAGCATTAAGAGAGACAGGAAAAATCACAGGCTGATATTGTCTCAAGAAGATTATGTGGACAAGGTGTTAAAATGGTTCAATATGTAGGATGCTAAACCGGTAAGCACACCTTTGGCTGGACATTTTAAGTTGAGTAAAGAACAATGTCCTAATTCATATGAAGAGGTAGAGTACATGAGTAAGGTTCCATATTCTTCCACAGTAGGGAGTTTGATGTATGCAATGGTGTGTACTAGACCGGATATTGCCCAAGCAGTGGGAGTTGTAAGTATATGGCCAATTCAGGTAAGGAACATTGGAAAGTAGTTCAGTGGATCCTTAGATATTTGAGAGGAACCAGCAGTAGGCACTTGTGCTATGGAGGTTTAGATACTTCTCTACATGGCTATGTAGATTCAGATATGGTAGGTGATTTGGATGGCAGGAGGAGCACTATAGGTTATGTTTTTACTGTAGGTGGAACAATGGTTAGCTGGATATCTAAGTTGCAGAAGGTTGTTGCCTTGTCAACTATAGAAGCAGAGTATATTGCAGCCACAGAAGCTAGCAAGGAGATGATATGGATGACACGGTTCATGGATGAGCTTGGTAGGGAGCATGAGAGTTGCAGATTGTATAGTGACAGTCAGAGTGCAATCCATTTGGCTAAGAACTCAGCCTTTCATTCAAGAACAAAGCACATACAGCTAAGGTATCACTTCATATGACAGGTATTGGAAGATGGTGAGTTGAAGCTGGAGAAGATCCATACAGATAGGAATCCTGCTGATATGTTAACCAAGCCAATTACAAAGGAGAAGTTGAATCTTCATTCAAATTTTATTGGTCTTCATGATTGAGTTGAAGATGGAGGAGCTAGAAGATGTTGCTGTACAGGTACTGGTGCAGCTGTTTATCTCCAAGTGGGAGATTGTTAGGGTGTGGAGCTAAAAACTTCACCAAGGAGCATAGTTTATCAGGTTTGGGTCTACATAGACATCGGCGTCGGTCAGGAGTGATTAACGTTAGTCACAGGTAGTTATAGAGATGCCGATGTCAGCAAAAGGTCAGTCGACGATGGTCACAAACAAGCAGCAGGAACTGACGTCGGTTACCTGCGTGTCCAAAAAGCTATTTCTGTGGACAGAAGCGAGTATTTGCATGATAAGTTTGAGTTGGAGACTCAAGCTCACGTCTCTATTATTGGCATTACTATTTTTAGAGCCCTTGTTTAAGTGGTTTAACTGTTTGTTGGAAGTACATGCTCATGTCTCCTAATTCTATATGAAGAATTAGATCTTCTTAGCTTTGTAGTAGTAGTTATTGTATTGTAGAAGAATTGGTGTGTGAAGAACAGTACAGAATTGAATCAATCCAGACTTGTTAGAGTTGATTGTTCTTGAGAGAGAGCTCTTGAGGAATAGAGATCTTTTGAGAGATCTATACATCTAGGAGAGGTGTGGAAGAAAGAAGCTTTCTTCAATTGTATTCCTTTTGTAAAGAGTTTGTTAATACAAGTTTTTAGGGTGTTTTCTTGTATCTCTTGTTCTTGCTATTATCATTCTAATTACTTGTCAATCTGATTTAATTCTGCATTTATTGCTTTCACAATTGTAATCTATTATTGGTTTGATCCCCCAACACATCATTCTCATGAAGGAAATACACACCAAGTTCTTATTCTTCAATCAGCATGTAGAGATCATGATCATGCAAGGTAGAATCCCACTCATCAAGGAACAAATCTGGGACTCCATCCAAAGGTGATCTACTTTCTACTTTACTAGCTTCTAGTACTTCATCCAAGATGATACATTTAGTATTCACAACACTTTGCATAAATAGATCCATATGAAAACATGAAATAGATTCAGAATGAATTGTTTCCTTTGTACCATACTTGTTTCTAAACATCAAATAAGACTAATTGGCTGATAAATATCCCCCAATATTTGAGGTGAAGTCTCTTAAAAGGCACATAGAAAAGTAAGGAGGCAAATCTACCCTAACAACATCCTATATAATAGTAACATTGAGACAAGCATGTAATTTCAATTTTAGATCTTTGATGATGCCTACCATCTTTGTTGGTGACCCATCCAATGCAATACCCCTTTTAATGTTTGGCTCATAAATAAGTCCAAGCTTATCTGAAATCTATTCAGGCATGACTATACTACTAGCTCCACTATCCACCATACAATTATTAACCAAAGCATCACCTACTATCAAAGAAAGGTAAAAAGGAGGATTTTTCTTTGATTTTACCTCAGTTTTTCCACCTTTTCCATCTTATTTACTTGTTGTACCTATTGCTTTTCTGGCTTATCCTTTTTTTCTAAATTGGAAAAAGAATACCACATACTAATTTTGATATTGGATTTCTTCATTTAATCCATTAGAATAAAATGAGATCCACTAACCTTTGGTTGTACCTCCTAAGGTACTGGTTGTTCATGAAGTAAAGGTAGTTGATGAACTTTACCAACCTCTATATTCTATTTTTTTTGTGTTTTAGGGATAGTAATTTACTCTTTTATACTCTTATAAATAACCCTAGGAGTACTTGAAGCATTTTTTAATCTCTTGAGCCTCTTCAATGGCTCTTCATTTAGCTCTAGTTACATCTATAACTTGACCACTTGATTTGTTAGTTTCAACACCTTGAATAAAAGTAGTAAGATCATCTATTTTCTAATTTACATTAATAGCATCAGGCTACCCTTGAAATTGATCAGTTTCTCTTTGTGATGCCAAACCTGTATCTTGGTATTGACCTTCTTGAAAAAAAAACTCTTTTTATGTCATTTGTGGCATGGTGATGTTCTATGATACTAATTCTTGGTTTTGAGCATCATTGAGATTTAAGGGCTGCAAACTTGAATCTTTCATCATGTTGTTCTAAGTTGGGGTGGAACAATAGCCTTTGAAGTGGAAGTAACATTAGGATCAAGAGTATAATATGGCTTAACTAGAGTTATGGCTCCTTGTGCTTGATAAGGTGGTCTATTTTCTTTGAAATGCTGATAAGGAAGCCTTTGATATTTGAAGGGTAATTGGTGTTCTAATTTTACTAATGATAGGGCCTATTTGACTAAAATTATTGCCTTTTGAGCTACACTGTTTCATTCTCAAAATATTGTAACAAGTTTTCAACTCACCTATCTCACCAACTTGGATAGTAGGGTCTATAATTTGAGCTTGAACTGGTAGAATAGGAGCTAAGGATGAAACTTGATGAATTTTAGGGGCTGGTATGGAACTTATTTCTAGAAATATAGGAATTGGAGGTCTTGGAAAAATCTTGATAACTTATATCAAACTATTTTCTACCCTTATTACAACCTCATAAGCACCTGGTAAGGTAGTACCACCCATTGACTGTATCATCACACTAATGTTAGAATTGAGGGCTTTAAAATAGTACAAAAATGAAAATTTAGAGCATGGCTTAATCAATGCAGGTATCCTAGTCCATGTCTTTTGGAATCTGAGGTTAAAATTAGACATGAAATCATGAGGAGCTCTTGTTATGGTAGTCAATTAATCAAATAAAGACAGGTGATCAAATTTGTCCTCAAATTTCTTATCTAAGGCTACACCCAATTCATCTTAGGTAGAAATGGAATTTAGTGGGAGATTTCTATACCATTACAATGCTTTTCCTTTGAAGGAAGCAACAAGCAATCTAATAGCAACATTATCCTCAACAACATTATGGACTAAAAAAAATTAGACATATTTTGGATATACTCAATAAGGGTTATTTGATTTTATCCTAAGAATAATGGGATACTCTTGAGGGTAGACACTAGAATGTCATCATACTAAACTAAATTGAGTGGCCTACCTTTATTGAATGGAACAAATACTTGATTTATGAGGGCCATTTGGATAGTGGGGATTGTAGTGCTTAGACTAATAGGATGACCAAGAGGCAAATATAATTTTTGAGGATATGGTTTTGCCCTCCTAAATATTGATCTCTTATAAGATATAAATTCAAAAACAATACCCTTTGCTTGCTGACCTTGTGGTAACCTTTGGCATGAAAGAGCTGCCTAAATGATGCTATGAACTCTATAACTTGAAGAATATTTATCTTGTGATGAAGATAGATATTCACTTCTAATACAAATGCTTCTTTTCAACTTCAAACATCTTTAGATCTATAAAATAATTCTTTACTTGTCCCATTAGGCATGCCAAAAACTATTGTCAATCATAATTGCACCCCTATGGATGTATTTTTAGGCCTTCACTGTCTACTAAAACATGGAAACAATCCTAGGGTGTGGGTGACCTAATCAGTGGATTGAATCTCTATATTGAAAGGGTTAGCTCTCTTTGGTGTATCAATTAAGATCTATAACTACCTAGGAAAAGAGAGAAATAAAACTTGAAAGAAAATCCTATCTAATGGTGGTGATACACCTATATTTTTTATTTATCCACTCAATTTGAGCTCCTAATAACAATAATTTAGATAAGAAAGGGGCTAAACTTTCAACTCTAATTGACCAAAAAGAATAAGTATTTCATGAAAAGGTTTTATTTGGTGATCCAAGCTTGAGGGAAATAAAAGAATAGGCCTAATTTAAGGCACTAACCAGCCACTTGCATCCATTATAAACTTAGCCAAAAGACATTAAACATAGAACATGACCTATATAATCTAACTAGCTAGTAACTAGCAAAGAATCAAAACTTGACAAGGAAGAAAACTCTATCACTTATGCAAATCAATGACATAAATACACTATACTAGTAGCTAGAATCTAAAAAAAATAGTCCTATTAGTCTAAAAAAAGGTTATAACTCAATCTTTGGTAGTGTTTTGTCTTGCCAAAATAGTGATGATAATCAAGGTTGAAAAACTAACTTATATAGAAAACATACAATATCCAAGAGGTTGGCATTGCAAATAGGAGTAGAGGACAACTCTCATTTAGTCCAAGTCTAATTTCTGTTATCATAGCCTTCAAAATTTATCTTTTCTTGTCTTTTTTCTTGCATGAAAAACCCTTTGGAATTGAAAATAGATGGTGGGCTCAAGCTTGGACTAATATTCAAACATTCACAATGCTACACCAATATCCAAAAATGTAACTCTTCTTGAGCTACTAGAACATTTGAAAGGCTTCCATTTGCATAAAATCAATATCAAAATAAACTTTAGAACTTTTTTTGAACTAATGGAATGTTTAAAAGGTGTTAAAGAACTTGAGTTCTTAATGTAAACGAGTCTTCATTTTTAGAACTAAAGGTGTCATTTTTGAAATGGTTACACCTAGATGTGTTTAATCCTATTTGGACCACTTTGTATGCTCTAGAATGCATTAATCTATTTATATTGGTTGTTGAATCTCTTGCATTTTTTGGTTTATGTTCATTAGCTTGTCTTTCTCTTTAGGTTTATTCATCTATTCCCTTCACTCATTAGCTCTATGTTTTCCTTTGGACAAAAAGTCCAAAGGAATTATATCCTCAGTCTTCTTGTCTATATTTTTCATGTGGGCCTTTATCTTTGTCTCTATATTTTTTGTTAAGTCATTTTCCTATAGAAAAAATGTCTATGGGAATTGTCTCTTGGGATTTTCTTTTGGCCTTCAAAATTATTCTTTGGACTTATGTCTTCAGACAAAAATTATACAGTTTATCCTTCCTAGGCCTCTCCTTTCCTTTTCTGAAGGAATTCCTTTGGATAATTTTTCCAAAGGAATTCCTTTGGAATTTTGTAAATTCCTTTTCCATGGGTTTTTATTCCTTTTGAATCTTTTCAATCCCATCTCCTTATTTATTCATTTGGACAAAAAGTCTGAAGGAATTATGTCTTCAGCTTGTTTTTTAAATGGATAATTCCTTTAGAGAAATGTGAATGGTCTCTCAAAAAAGTCCACTTTCCCTTCATTTATTCAAAGTGTCCCTTTGGTAATTTTAAAATGTGACTTTCCTGAAAGGACTCTAACCCCTCAAAAAAATTGTAAATGTCTTCTTTCCCTTTGAATTGTCTCTCTCCTTTAGAAAGTCTTTGGAAGGAATTATTTTGGACAAAATGTCTAGAGGAATTCCTTTGGACTTTTTGTCCCTACCCTTCGAGCTTATAAAATGGTCCTTCAACATTCTTGTGATGAACTTTCCTAAAGGGTCGATACCCTTCAAGATTCTTGTAATGTCTCTTCAGACTTTGAAGACTACCCCCCAAGTTTCTACAAATGCCTTCAAATTTCTTCAAGTGGAATCTTATCCTCAAATGTGCCCTTATTCCAAAAGGCATATAACCTTTGGGTTTTTTCAAGTGTCCCTCAAACTAAATGATAAGCCCATCAATGAGTACCCTTTAAAATTTTCAAGTTACCCTTCAGGTTTCTTGTGAAAAAACCTTCCCAAAGGGAAAGAACCCTTTGGGAAACCTATAAAAGACACTTTTCCTCATATTTCCTTCAAACAAAAAGTCCAAAGGAATTATATCTTAAGATTATTCAAAGTATCCCCTCAGTTTGGTCCTTTTCCCCTTCTTCAAAAGGCATGTTTATGTAAAATCTCAAATGATAGAGGTTGTAATTTTGCCCTGTAGGGTCAATATTATCAACAAGTAGTTTATCCAAAATTAAAGCATATGATTCTCCTATGGGATTATATTGTCTTGGAGTGGTTTGGTTTTGGTTGTGAGTTTTTTGGTTTGATGGGTTGGAAGAATTGGTTTGATTTGGTTGGTTAATAATTGGAGGTGGAGTATATTTTAAGACAATTGTGTTTACAGTTGCAATTTTCTTGGTGTTAGGATGGTTAGATGGATTGGTGGTTTTGGTTAAAGAAGGTTCATTAGAATTAAAGATGGAATTATTGTTTCTTAGTTTCAATCTTCCTTCATCAATGGCTCTAATTTCAAGTTTTTGTGCTATGGTAAATGCCTCATCAAAGGTTCTAAAAGTATAAACTTGAATAGTTAAAGTAATGTGTTTGGCATAACCTCAAGAAAAGAGTTTAATCAGTTCAGGTTGGGGTAATGAAAAATAAAGTTGGTTAATGAGACCTCTCCATATAGCTATGAAATTGGCAATTGATTCATCATCAAATTCCCTAATGGAGTAAAGGTTAGTAGTGGAAACATTTTTAGATATATTAACTAAAAAGTGACATAAAAAGATATAGGCTATTTGAGAAAAGGAGAAGATAGAGTGCTTGGTAAGGGCACTATACCAATCCAAAGATGGTCCAAATAGGGACATGGGGAAGGTATGTAGAAGAAGAACATCATATATGTGATCAAATAGAAAGAATGGTGGAATGATCTCAAATGTTTTTGGGGGTCCTCCTTACCTTAAAACTTGGAAAACTTAGGTAGTTCCCATTGACGAGGACAAGGTTAGATTGGGATGGATAGATGAATTGGTTCATTGTATATCAGGTCATAAGATAAAAGGTTATCATCCCCATAAATAGATGATTCAATATTGGACATTTTATCCATTAACATCTTAACTAAATATATTTGATGTTGAGGAGCCCCATAGTTGGGTAGTAGGTTTGATTGAGTTTAGGTGGCTATAATATATGGATAGGAGGTGGGAGTATGAGAAGGTGCCACATATTGGTATGTGGTCATGGAAGGTTGGGATGATGCCCCATATTGGTATGTGGGAATAAAAGGTTAGGTAGAAGGTGGTATGTATCCTTGTAGAATAGGAACATATTGGTAGGATGTCATGGGTATTTGTTGATGGATGGACAAAGGTTGGTTTAGAGGTATGGTTGAATGGTAGGTTGAGGTTGGGTGGTGACTCTAGTGATAATAGGTAGAAGGGTAGGTGATATGGAAAGTACCAAATTTTGAAGAGGAGTAGAGATGGGTTGGTTGGTGGTGGTAAGAGGAATGATGGAAATAGGGGTAGAGGATATCCCATGGTAGGCAGGGTATAGGTAATAAGAGGTAAGGCTACCCATATAATGGAGGTATTGGTTGGTGTAGGAGGGATTTAGTTATAGGTTGGAATATTATATTAGGTTTTGGTTGTGGTAGTGGATGGGATATTGGTAGAAGAAGAGGCTTGGGTAATCAATGGTTAGTTTGAGGTAACACCAACCATAAGAGGAAGAGGCATACCAAAAGGTGGATCTATGGGAGTAACCAAAGTAGTAGGGGTGCAGTGAGATAAGTTATTAAGGTAATGTAAAAGGGCTATGGGGTTGTTATCAAGAAATGTGGAAAATTTTTCATCATCCTCAACAACTATTCGAGACAAGGTAGGAGGAGAAGAATGAGGATGAGAAACCTCAGCATCTAAAGTATACTAAATAGAGGAAGAAGAAGATGAGGAAGGTGGTCTTTAGTTGGTGTGATTTCTCAACTATTTTCTAGTAAATACCATGTGAGAAAATAAGAAAGGAATGATTAAAACTCACACCTCAAATAAAAATCAAGCCAAATAAAAAATTCAATGCAATCTGAACATACACTAAAAGTGCATTTAAAATTAGGATTATTTTTAGATCATTTTTAGCTTATGCCTTAGAAAGTGTGAAGAATAAATTTTGGCTTGTAGATTAGGTACTAAAGAGGAAATATAAGGTTGGTTTCAAGTTATGTTTAGGTGCTCAAGAGAGAAATCTATATTAATCTTCATTATGTGGCTTGGTATTGGGGCCTACCCCCTCACTTCACACACTATAATGATAAGGGTATCAGGTGATTAGCTAAGATATACTAAATTTCAAATTTTATAATCAACTAGAGAGTTGTGTTGGTTCTCTCCTTGGTAATGACCTCTAAGTAAGATTACTGGGAAAGGGTAAGGTTGACCATTAGGTGATGAAAACCTAGTCGAGCTTTGCCTCAATTTTTTTTTGATGTGTTGATTGATTATGTGGTTTGGATAAGTGTGTGATAACAATAATGACAATGATGATTAATTACTTTTCCTTTAAGTTACTAGATTAACTAAAGCAAACAAGCAATCAATGTAATGTAATGGGTTTATTTTATGCCAAAAGAAATTTTAGATTTCATTCAATGAATATAGAATAAAAGAAGAAAGAAAGGGAACCTAGATGATGCGAAGGTCCCATAGAGTGTGCCAAAATTTTTGTATTAAATTTTCTCATTTTTTAATTTTGAAAGAAGATAAGAAACTAGTAATAATGGTGTGGTAGAAATACCTAGTCGGTGATGCACACGTAATCTAGATGATGATGGAGAAATCATCTTTGTCTAGGAAATAATAACCTAAAAATAATAACACACTAATAAAAGGGGTTGTTAGCAAGATAGTTAAGTGGACTACCTAGCATGAGCTATATCCAAGAAGCATATGCTTGCTAGGAGGATATCAATCCATTGTTGATAACAGTCAAGTTGAAAATGATAAAGTAAAGTACTTGCATAAGATAAATGAAGTGAAATACAAGAAGAAAGTAGAATGATTGTTAATGAAAATGACTAAATATAGAAAAATTCAGTCGATACTCATGCTAAAGTGGGTGAAGTTAGGTTCAAAAAATTAGAAAAGGGTCTATGAATAGGTAAGAACATAGAAAGTTAGGTTTGGTTGGGGTTAAGGGGATAAAATAACTTGTTATTTTCTTCAAAAGTAATTATCAGTGGTTGGGTGAACCATCAATGGTTAAGCTAACCATCAGTGGTTACAGTGATCATTGGTGATTGTGCTAACCACCAACAATTTATTGTGGTTTTGTGAAGGTGACTAAAAGATAAGTTGTATATTGGGTAGATGGTTAGAGGAGGGTTATATTAAGGATATGGTAGAGAGGGAATAGGGTGTAGACAAGTTTGATCAAGTTAGGGAGGTCAAAAATCTGAAATAGCAATGTTAAAGTAATGATATACCTATAGCTTGTTATTTGGTTGATGTTTGAAAAGTTAAAGCAATTTCACTAGAGTAATAGTACTTTGGCCTCAAAATAAAATTTAGTAGAGGATTGGATCTCTTTTAATAATGTTGAGTTGCTAGAAGAAGACTAGATGTTGGAGAGCTTGAATACTTATATGATTGATAACTCTTATGATTCCCTCATTTTCACCTCCCACTCCCCTCCTTTTATAGGAAAAGAGAGATGGAGGAAGGAAGGTTCCCTAAAGGGTGAGGTTGCTGATCATGATGCTTGGAAGTTTGTTAGCATTACATAAGGTGAATATATTAAATGGTGCCTTTCTATCTCACACATAACTAGTGATATGTTAAGAGCTTGAGGAGACCTAACCATCGACAATTAGGCTGACCATTAGTGGTTGAGTATCTGAGGGTAAAGGGGTCAAAGAAAAGGAGTTAAAAAGGTTTATTTAAATGTTAGGTTAGTAAGTTGATGAGTTATCTAAATAGGTGGTTAGCTAAACTCAAGGTCTAATAGGGGTCCTAAGGTATTTCAATAATAGAACTATCATGTGTAGTTTTTTAGTGTTTAAACTATAGATGGTGTAAATTTCAAGGGGAGCATCCTTCTTCAAAGCACCTAGTAGAGGGATGGTTATCTCTACATTCCTTTCTCTTATAGTGGTAAAGGTGGTCCTAAAATGTATTCAAGCTTTTTTTAGAGGCTTAGCCTTATGTTCCTGAGCGATATTCATTACATCAATCTCCCCAATCTTTCTCATGATGTATTTTTTCTCCTTGTCCTATTATTCAACCCAGAGAAGGGGCCTAGTCTAGAATCCCATTATTATGGTGGACATCAATACTAGCCTTGAGATAGTATAAGGTAGTGTCATTGGAGTGCTTGATGTAGGGAGTGTGATAGGAGTGGGCTATGGGATCATTAAAAATTGCTCAATGTCTTCTTCAATATCTTTCTCCTTGACACTGTTATCCACTCCATGTTCTTTTTCTAGGTTTGGCTTAATCTACTCCAAAACTCCACACTCTAACTAGGATGATGAGACCCTTTGAACAATAATTCAATTGAACTTCCCTACTTTATTGACTATTCAGAAGGCTACACAGCCACTTCTCATTTTTTATTTTCTTGGGCCTTGGGCATTGATGAGGCTATGGTGATGTCCTTGATACCTTCAAGTAACTCTTCACCAATCATGGCCTTAGGACCTTTATTATGTGCTAGGTCATGGACCCTGATACAAGGGAGAAGACTTCATGGTACTTGAATTAAAGAAATACTTACTGAAGCACCATCCTTAGCATCTTTATTAGAAATATCCAATTTCTTATTTGTTTTTGTATGGGTGGGGTTACCCATTTTTAGGTTTGTTCCCACACCTTCCTCTGTACTTGCCTTCTCCTCTAGTGCTAAACTTGACACCTTTAGAGGGGAAGGGACATCTTGTGGTACCTATGAAGCTATTTGTAAGCCTTCCATCTCAACCACCACCTCAAAATTGATGGTGCTTTAAATGTTTTTATCTATCTCTACTTTAACTTTATCATCAAATTTATTCAACTCTTCAGCTCCACCCTGATCTCCTTAGCCTGGTGGTTGGGCAATGACACTATCAACAAATGTGATTGTATCTGATGATATGGTTTCCTTTTCCTAAGGAGCCTGAGCTTACACTAAATCATTATAAGATAAAGGATCATTTGAGATTATAATGTCTTCCTCATTACCTTTACTCTCTACTCCTGAAGGACCATCTTCTACAAATAAGCCCATCACTAGGGGGCCTCTCCCTTAGATTAATTTGCCTAGTCCTTACTTGTAGAGGAGTGAAATCACTACTTCTTAATCACCTTAGAAATGGGCCTACCCTGATCTGAATCTTCATTGTCACCCATATCCCTCAACTTATAGGTATATGAGGACTAGTCTTCTTTTCTCTTCATAGGTAGTTCCTTAGATGGAATGTCCTTAAATGAAACCTCCTTCCTCTTCATAAGAAATATAATTGGAGGTTGAAAATACTTCTTAACTCTTTTGTTTTTGGGATGCTCCCCTTTATCCTCACCTCCCCTCTTCTTTCAATATATCTTTGGGGGAAGGGTAGATGTTGCTTGTTACATTGGTAGAGTATGTGGAACTATAACTAGATTGGCCATGGGGATGGCCACTAAAATGGATGGAACTATAGGGGATCCCTATATCAAAATGGATATGGGGGTGAAACTGGTGAATGTAAACTCCCCAATAATAATTTTATCCCAATTTTTTGCTAGGTTTTTTATCTTTGAGAAAGACAATCTAGCCTTAGATTGTGCTGCTCTTATTGACTCCACATTAACTATCTTGGTGAAATCAACATCACTAACCTTGTTCTTTCCTTGCCTTTCAATAATAATGGTGGAGCCATAAGATCACTAATAAATTATTGGAGAAATCTTATTAGCTCTTAAACCTATCTATGTTATTAGAGGGTAGGGGTGTCATATGCACCAAGATCAATCCCATGTTCCTTAAACCATCTGAATGTCCTCCTCATAATTACAAAGGATCTCCAAGGGATGGAATAATTCTTTTTAACATTGAAGTATACTTATGAGATGGCCTAAGATTAAATATTGGGTGTGGTATACACTGAAGATAGTGTCATCTTATCATCTACCATGTCCTTGGGGATGGGAATGATATTGTAAGCAATAACCTCCTACTTAGTCAACCTCATTTAATCTAATTCTTTGACATCTTCCTTGGTGGTGTAGTCAAACAAATATATTTGTAATGTGATTGATGTATAATCACATTAGTTTCCATGTTTACCAGTCACTTGATATAATAATTGGGCTTGGGTAACATCTTATCAATTACATATTGGCCCATTTCTTATTCTAATCCCTTCACTTTAGCAATTGAAGGGCATGAATAGTATCTAATTTTAACTACAAATTTGAAGGGATTATTTATCTTTTTGACCACTATCATTTTGTGTGGGGGCACCATCTATTGGCATAGATCCATTACTGCTAACTTGTCATTAAGGTATCTTGGTAATTTATGTGGGACCCTGAGTAACCACTTACCCTGATATATGCAAATGTCTTGAATTTAATGTAAGAGGTGCCACATTTCTCAATTATCTCCTTGGATACCTTGGACATTCTATTGATTTTTATCAAAGGGAAGAAGACACTCATCATAATGTTGAATTAGTAATTGGAATCCCTACATAAATTATTCTTGAAACCATAAATAGTTATTTATGGGTATATCTCATAAATTATTATTCCATTGGGGTTGTTGGTGAGCCCATGGAATGCCCTATTTTGCACCAGGCTATACATTAAATAAGAGGACATGTAGAATGTACCTATGAATGCCTATTTTGAAATAATTACAAGTTAGAGATACATCATCTACCTATGTAGATTACCACTGAGGATGGTATCCCAATCCAGCTTCTTCTACTTTTCTAACACATAAATTAGGATCAAGAACATCCATGGCTCAAAATTTTCCATGGTGGGCATCCCATAAATCTTGGTGGCCATGGTGATGATGTATTGGTCAAATTAATTATATTATACCAAATTCAAACTTTTGGACATCCTAGAGACGTTTTGTCTTCTCTTGGATAGCCAATAAGAGTTGACAACATTCTAAATTTCTTTATCATTCTTCTCCACATACTCTTGGAATTCCTCTAGGGAGAGTGTAATTATTTTAGGATGGGGAGGAATTTTGAGTATGTTTATAAGGGATACAATGGTGAAAGAACAAATAAGCAAATGACTATTATTGATGATGGTTCTAGTGTCTAGTTGGTACACTTGAGTACATGTGATAATCAATTTTGGGTATGGGGTAGCCAAAGGGAATGTTGTCGTAGGGGTAATGTAACTCATGCCCACATTAGCAACAACTAGAAGGGGGTTTGTCCATTTAATTTTTTTTAACAAGGCCATAAAGTTTAACCCATGTACATCTATGTCTCTAATCCCATCCAATATTGAGACAATATTGCCCTTTACTAAGGTTAAAGATGTCACCATTTTTTACTAGCTCTCTAGTGTACTACTATAAATCTAAAAAAACCCTTCTATCAATCAACCCTCAAAATACCTCTCAAATCCTCTCAAATATCAAAACACAGGGAGATAATAGGACACTTACTATTAATTTAGAGGGTTGCTCATAATGGAAGCTGAAAATCTATGAAATATTTATCATAATCACTTTCTCACATTACACGTAGCTAAGGTACACAAATAGCTCAAAAACATAAATGGAAGCTCTAGATGCAAATGAAGGCAAATTAATTAGTTATAATCCCTTGTATTTTGAAATTAGAGTTGCCATTAATGCTTCAAAGTGTAATGGCTATTTGCTAACCACCTTCAGTAATCATTTGAGCTTTATTTGAAAAAGAGAAGGTAGGTACAAATGTTTCTTTTATGTTGGGAGACCTTCCTTGAAACATGTGGACTTATACAAGTGGAAAATACATCATGGTACCTTTTTGAGCTATTAGGTAATTTTTTACCTTTTTCACTCATTATTTCCTTTATGTAGTGGTATAATATGCCCTAAGATCTTCATGGGATGCAAGAATACCATGTGTCATTATTTAACTTTAAAATATGGGTGTTTAGGTCTTTGAAGACCTTTTAAACCTTTTTTAGACACCAAAATTATGTCACACACATGTGTATAACTTCTCATGCCAAAACCACTTTTTCAATAATAATAATTAACCTCCCTAACCAACCTCACATTACTTGTCTTGATTGCTTATGCTATTTTACTATAGTTGGCTATTATGCACATGCATGTATATTAGGTGTTTTGGATGGTAATCAAGCTCATCCTATCACCTACAACCACTTTATTTTTCCTAGGATCACTTCATACCCTAGGTACCTAGGACACATTGACCATTAGAGCTACAACTTTGATTGTTTTAACCTCTCAACTATCACTTGCAAGCTGTGCTTTGGTTACTTCTATCTAAGTCCTCCTTAACCTTTCCTATTCTTGAATTTGTCAACTATATCTCATAGTAGTATATGCATACAAAGAGATACTCAATTCTCTACCACTCACCTAATTACCTTTTTATCAAACTAGTACCTAATTCTAGTTTCTCCTCCATCGATTCCCATTTTGAGGGGGGATACCTCATCCAATACTTGGAGCATCTAACTCCTATTTTTGTCTTTCAAACTTGTCAATACAAATTACAAGACAAAAAGTGGCAAATGTAGACACCAAAATTATGTCACACATGTGTAACTCCCCATGTTGAAACCCCTTCTAACCCATTTCTCAATAATAACAATTAACCTCCCTAACCCATGTTTTTACCCCTCACACATTTAATTAATTTAAAATACATAATTAAGTTAATTAAAACCCCCTATTGCCATCTTACTTTTCCACCTCACCCTATGACTAATTCTCAATTGATGAGTTACCTCAAGACCAAGTCCCCTCATCCTAACTACCCAAGACTTATTCCCACTTCCAAACTAAATTCATAATCAACTACCTCCTTCTTAACCTCTTATTTTTACCATTTTGTAATGGGTGCCACACTTGGAACTAAGAGAAACAAAAAATAGGCTAGAAATAACAAGGTTTACCTATTCTCAGGCAATTGATGTCAGTCAACCCAAGGCCAATGTTGGTGGGATCATTGACATTGGTGATAAGTCAAACTCTAACCTAAAGTTTAGGTCAATAAAAAATAGGAAAATTCATTCTTGCTTGCATTCAAGATTTTGACATTTAATTTTTGACATCCTAGCTTACTATCATCTTGCATAAGTCAATCATGATCAAGAATTGAGCTCTTGAGGACCACTAAAACCTACTTGTTCTCTTTATTTAGGCCATCCATTTGGACTAATTGATAGTGGCCATCAATTTGACACTTATCATTTAGTGACCACTTCAACTAAGTACATCACTTATTTTATAGGTCTTTTAAAAATTTATTATGCTATCACTTTATATATGCTATGCATTGCTTTACACACTTTTGAATGAACCCTTATGAGGGAGTTTTAAAGCTTCCTCACTTGTTTCCCCTTAACTTGACACACCAAGCCTTTGACCAGATCTACCCAAACCATACTCTCTCTCATAACTCTCCCTAACCTCCTAGAACTGATTTAAACCATTTTCTAGAACCAAACAATCCTTTTACAAGATCATAGACAATTATTGCCCCTACCAAGCTCAATAGCCTAACTGACATCAATCACCTTCACCATCAACCTCAGTAATATAACTAATATTGGTTACTCCCTTATTGACATCAGTGACTGTGGATTCCCTAACCTTTCCCAAACCTACACAAATAACTTCTAAGATACAAAAAAATACACCACCTGCATCCTATCACTCTTTGATACATATAGGTTGTTAATAATGGTAATTTTATCTCTCTTTTACTATCTCATTACCTCTCTTTAGTTACTCATTACTCTTTTATCTCTCAAAAGTGGACTATCATCTCTAAAGAAGTTTCAAACTTCCTAGAACAAGTGCGTAGCTTGCCAGCCCACTCATTTAACTACTAATAAAAATCTTGTGGTAGTGATTTCTTACTTGCATGTAGTCCTCCCTAGCTAAAGAGGAGTGCTCAAAACATCTAGATACAATGCGCAAACCAATTTAGGTTCATTCTAATCACTTATCCCCATTATTCTTTTTTGTTTTCCTTTAGACTTGAAATAGAAAAAATTTAGAGAAACATTTCAAGCTTGTCCTGTCACCTTCAACCCTTTTATGTTTCCTAGGGGAACTTCCCACCCCATATACCTAGGACATATCAACCATTGGAGCTACAACTTTGATTGTTTTGATCTCTCAGCTATCACTTACAAGCTATGCTTTGGTTATTTCTGTTCAAGTCCTCCTTAACCTTGCATGTTCTTGACTTTTTCAACTATAGCTCATAGTAGTATACACATACAAAGCAATACCTAATTCTCCACCACTCACCCAATTACTTTTTTATCAAGTTGGTACCTAATTTTGGTTTCTCCGCTGTTGATTCCTATTTTGAGGGGGGATACCTCATCCAATATTTGGAGCATCTAACTCCTATTTTTATATTAAAAACTTGTCAGTAAAAATTATAAGATAAAAAGGGGTAAACATAGACACCAAAATTATGTCACACACATGTCTATAACTCCCTCTACCAAAACCCCTTTTTACCCATTTTTTTATAATAACAATTAACCTCCCTAACCCATGCTTTTACCCCTTACACATTTAATTAATTTAAGCTACTTAATTAAGTTAATTAAAAAACTCTATTTCCACCTTACCTAGCCACATCACCCTATGACTAATATTCACTTGATGAGTCACCTCAAGACTTGGTACCCTCATCCTAACTACTCAAGACTTATTCCCACTTCTAAACTAAATTCCTAATCAACTACCTCCTTCTTAATCTCTTATTTTTACCATTTTATAATGGGTGCCACACTTGGCACTAAGAGTAATATAAAATAGGCCAAAAATAACAAGGTTTACCTTTTCTATGGCCACTAACATTGATCAACCCATGATCAACATCAATGGGATCACTGACATCAATGATATAAGCCAAAATCCAAATTGAAGTTCAAGACAACAAAAATCAAGAAATTTTATTCTTACTTGCATTCAATCTCTCAACATTCAATTTTTAACATCTTAGCTTATTTTCATCTTGCATAAGTCAATCATGATCATGACTTGAGCTCTTTAGGACCAACAAAACTTGATTATTCTCTCTATTTAGGCCATCATTTAGACTACTTGATAATGGCCATCAATCTGGCACTTATCATTTAGTGACCACTATAGCTAAGTACATCACTTATTTCATAGGTCTTTTAAAAATATATTCTAATATAAATTTTTATATTCTATGCATTACTTTACACACTTCTAATCGAACCCTCGTGAGAGAGTTACAAAGCTTCCTCACTTATTTCCCCTTAACCTGACACAACAAACCTCTAACCAGATCTAGCCAAACCATACTCTCTCTCTCTCTCTTAACTCTCCCTAACCTTCCAGACCTGATCAAAACCATTTTCCAAACCCAAAAAATCCTTTTTTAAGCTCTTAGACAATTATTTCCCCTATCAAGATTGACAACCTAACTGACATCAATCACCTTCACCACTAACCTTGGTAGTATAATTGATATCAATCACTCCCCTATTGACATCAGTGACTATGGATTCCCTAACCTTTCCAATACCTACCCAAAAAACTTCTAATATTTAAACAAAATACACCACTTACATCTTATGACTCTCTACTACATATAGGCTGTTAATAATGGTAATTTTATCTCTCTTAACCTCTCTTTTAGTTATTCATTACTATTTTGTCTCTCAAAAGTGGACTGTCATCTCTAAGGAAGATTCACACTTCCTATAACAAGTGCATAGCTTGGAAGCCCACTCATTTAAATACTAACAAACATCTTGTGGTAGTGATTTATTACTTATAAGTAGTCCTCCCCAGCCAAAGAGGAGTGATCACAACGTCTAGATACAATGTGCAAATCAATACGAGTTCATTCTAATCACTTATCCCCATCATTCTTTTCTATTTTCATTTTGAGTTAAAATAGACAAAATTTAGTGAAACATATTTCCCACTAAAATGTAAGTGAGGAAATTTTTAAAAATGGATCTAAATCTAAAAGACCTCGAAGAGCTTCCATGTGGCATCACTTTCTTAGCACACTTGGGAATTTAGGCCCTAGAGACTTTTTTCACCTTTCCCACCAAAAGGTAAGTGGGATAATCTTCAAAAGGGGCCCATAACTAATACATCTTTAAAAACCTACCACATGCCTAATCTTAGACATAAGCTCAAACTCTTGGCCAGTTTTTACCTTTGTACTAGCTTTTTTCATTCGAGAAAGGGTGCAAGATCCTCTTGACCCTTGACAAGATTCATAGGAATCCGTTGAGATAAACACATGTCTTTAATTTGTTTCATTGGGTAATTCCTCACCTTAGTCATTAAAATACATCAAAGGTGAAACTCAACAATCTCATCCAGGGCCCCATAATTTCTTCTTTGAACATAAGACAAAAAATGTAACATGGAGAGAGGCTTGGATTCACTTCTATCTTCTCACTATGAATCATCCCACCATAAAACCTTAGGTTGAACCATGTTATTCCTTTATAACTTTTAAAAATGTCCTTCATCTTTATAAAGTGCCCTTATAACCTTTTGTAGACATCCTTTAGGGATCTTGCAAAGGAAAAATGCACAAAGGAAAGTTACTTCAAAGCTTTTGTAAGGGCAAGATGATCCTAAAAATCCTTCAGGATTTTTGTGTAGGTGAATCATCTAAAGGGAAAGTACCCTTCAAATTTTTTTCTATAGATAAAAGGTCTAAGATAAATGATTCAAAAATATTTAAGACCAAAAGATAGGCTATGTAAATCTTTTGAAACTTTTGAAGTAGATAAAATGTCTGATGAAAATAAGTCTTAGGGGTTTTTGTCCAAGACAAAAGTCTTGAAGATATATTTTTTTCAAGGATTATGGTCATGCCAAAGGCTCAAAACTTTGAAGGGATAAAACATATTCATTCAATAAAATTAATACAAAAGACTTGGAAAATTACAAACATGAACTTCAGCCTTCCAAAGGAATATATAGAGATATGACTAGGGCTAGTGACTAAAACATTGATATTCACCCAGTTTGGACTTGGGCATCTTACTAACAAAGGCCCAATTAAAATAGTGTAATTTTGGGCACTAACATTATCTCTTGCTTAGGTATGGGTACCCCCTATGGGTATATGAAGAACACCAGACTAGACACCTATTCATTATGCCATGGAGTCAAAGGATTTTTCCACAGAGGCAAGGAAAAACATACCATGGGTGATTAGAGTTATAACAAGGCCTTTGGAGATAAAAATGAAGGAAATGAAAAGACACAAACTATACAAACACAAACCATAATAGGGTCAAAAATATAAAAGGGACCATACAACATGTACATATTTACAAAAGCTAGCATTAACTCAATCCAAAAAATGCTTGAGGTGTCTGCCATTAACTAGTAGTTCTAGGATTTCTCCATCAATATCTCTGAGATAAAATGTATGGTTACCTATGTGATAAATAATAGTGTAGGGACCCATCCATAGGGAATCAAGTTTACCATGTTTTCCCTTGTCCTCATGTCTACTATCCCAGAGTAGGACCAAATCACCAATCTAAAAAGCTCTTGGGGTGACTTTTTGTCAAAGATATTTTTAATCCTCTCCTTGAAATTTAAATATTTTTTATGAGCTTGTCTACAATATTCATCAAGATTGATGATATGGTTAATCCTTTCTTCATAGTGGTTCATTTCTTTTTCATCCTTAGATATCTACTACATGAATTAGTACATAGGTAACTACAGATTCAGGGGTAAAATAGCTTCAGATCCATAAACAAGATCAAAGGGCCTTTTTCCAATAGACATCTTAGGAGTCAATCTATCATCCTAAACAACAAACTTCAATTGCTCACCCTATTTCCTTTTGTTAGAATCCAAAGTCCTAATGATTTTCAACAAATTCTTAATACTAGACTCTACTTACCCATTTGCTTATAGATTGCGATTGGAGGCATATGCTATATCAATCCCATAATATTAACATAATGAAACTAACTATTTGGCTCTAAATCACATGGCATTATCACATATAATTTTAACTAGCACTCCAAATTGACAAATCACATTATTCAAAAGGAAATCAATGACTACCCAATGGGTTGATTTTCTAGTAGGGACTGTTTCAACCCATTTTGTGAATTAATCAATAGCCACTAAGATTTATTTATGACCAGCACTTGAAGCATTTAATATTTCACCCATGAAGTCCATTCCCCATTACCTGAAAAGTCCCTCGATAGAAACTAGCTATAAGGAAAGTGATCTAGATGTTTTCATTCTCCTAGAGAAATGATAACACTCTTTACATTTTTTTAATCATAGAAACAACATATTTGAATATTGTGGGAAACCAATACCTGACCCTCAAAATCTTATGTGTAGTGAATTTATGAATAAAATGACCACCACACACACCACTATGGAACTATGCAACTAGTTCAAAAATCTCACTTTCCACTAAGCATCTCAATAGGACACCATTTGGGTTCCTCCAAGTTATATCATCTTAAAAAAAGATACTTTTGGGATACTAAATTTAATGTCCTCCTTTGATTTTTATTTAAATGGGGAGGAAAATTTATATTCTTCATATATGTACTATGTATGTATACCATAAAGAGTGGTTGTACTTAGATTCAGGGCTATCAGTAACCTTTTCCACATTAGTCACTTTTACAACCTATAAGTTGCTTTTAGTCATCATCTTGGTGAGACCTATGCCTCTAACCAACTTATTAATATGTATACCTAAGTCATATTATTAAAGTTTGGTGACCCATTGGTATCTCTTGTTAGTAGTCTCATTCTGCGTTAATATGTCCTTCACCATAGTGTGAGGAACATAGGCTACAATCTTTAAACTCAGAATGTAGGATCTAAATTATTTAATAGCCTTTAAGAAAGCAAAGGCTTGCTATTTTAGTTCAGATCCCTATAAGGCCTTACTAAAAAAGGCAATTGGTTTCTCATAACCTCCATCATTCTTTTGTAGCAGCACTATGGTAATAGTATGTTCAAAGGCAAACAAAAAGATCTATAACTATTTTTTATAATCAGGACTAACAAGCACTGGGGTAGTTTTCAAAGCTACCTTGATATCCTAAAATGATTGAGTAGCCTTCTCATCCCACTTTATATTTTTATCCTTCTTCAACATTGATGTGATAGGCAAAGTAATATATATAAATTTGGAAATAAACCTCCTTACAAAATTGATCTAGCTAAAGAAACATTGGATACCTTTCTTGGTCTATGGGATGGGTATTTTATCAATAGCCTCTACCCTTTTAAGATCTATTATCATACCTTGTTGAGACACAATGTGTCCCAGTAGCTTTGCCTTTTATACTCTAAAGTCACACTTTATAATATTGAGGGAGATTTTAAGCTCCTTACATCTGATAAGAATTTATTCTAAATGCACCAAGTGGTCATCTCTTTTCTAAAAGTACACTGTAACATCATCCTGATAAACAATAATGAGCTAGTTGATAAATCTAGAAAAATCTACACCCATTGCTCTCTAAAAGGTGGAACCTATATTTATTAAGATAAAATTCATTTAGACATATACATAGGTGCCCCATGGGGTAGTGAAAATAGTCTTAGACCTTTCAAACTCCTTCACTATGACCTACTTATAGCCAAAAAAGTCATCTAGAGTTGATAATAGCTTAGACTTAGTAACATCTTGAAGCATGTTGTCCATGTTAGGTAATGGATAGTTGTCCTTTAGTGAAGCCTTGTTCAAGTTATAGAAAAGAACGTAGATATGGATATATCTATTATTATTTTTGATAGGGACTAGATTTTCCACCCATGATGAATACCTGATGGGTTGAATAATCATACTATCCCTTAATTTCTTCAATACTTCCTACATATTAGGGGATAAGATGGGATTGATAGGCTATTTTTTTTGGTGGAATGGTTTTATATTAGGGTGGAGAGGGATAACATGCTAGAACAAGTCTTCCCTAAAAGCCTTCAGCTCTGAATATGACCATACTTTACAATCTTGGTATTTTCTCAACAACTTGATGAATGCTTCCTTCTCCTTCTTGCTTAGGTGAGTGTTGAGCCAAATATTCCTTGGATTTTCCTCTATCCCAATGTTAATCTCAGTTGCATATTTTAATATAGAAATATTTCTAGATTTGACTCTATCAACTCCATCAAAGGATGCTTCAAGTCTAACCAATCCTCTAGGGATAGTATTATTCTTTAACTAGATAATTTATTTTCCATATAAGGTTTATTTTTCATCAAAGACATGTGCCATAGAGTCCAAATCTATAATGTTTCCTTAAAACTCATATATATAAAATAGAAACCTTCTTATTTGATCATCATTGTCAAAGACTTTCCAATGATAAATGTTATCTGAGATAGAAGGCCTTACCAATACCTCTACCTCATACTCACAAGATGGATTCCCATGTTATAATTTTAATTCTATATCCCTCTTCACAAGCATATTTTCCACATGATTAAAATCTTGGGTATGATATTCAATATTGAAAGCATTGAACCATTCTAATTAGTCCCATTTAATGTTGCAATACTACTTAAATATTTTCTATTTCATGGTGTAAATAGATTGAACCTAATTCACCACTAGTTATAAATCACCCTTAATTAGTAGCCTTTTGAATCCATGTTCATAGGAAATTTAGAGGCCAATTAGGAGTGCTTCATATTTTGTAATGTTTTTAATGCACTCAAAGGATAATTGGAAGGATTATCTATGAAATTGGCCATTAAGGTAATAAAGACAAACCCAACTCCATTTATAATGTTTGAACATGCTCCATCAAATTACATGGTTTGATAGAGTCTTCATTAGTAATACCAGATTCAAGAGGAATTTCCATGTACTCAACACTCCCTAAAAAATTCCCAATGTTTGTATCCACATATAACACTTCATTCAACTAGTATTTGGGATCTTTTTGAACATGGAACATTTTTGTCTCCTCATTTAGGTGAACCATCTTCCCATCTAGAGGTATAGTGGCATAAGACAAGTCCATCTGAACACTACCCCTAATACTAGTAACCCATTTCTAGATAGCAACATACCCCACTTTGGTGAAAAATATACAACAACATCTATACTCAAAAACATACCAGGGTATTATGTGAGTTTCACCACCAGTTCTTTGACCATGCCAACAATAGCTACTTGTATAAAATCCATGGTGAAGCATCATACATATATTGTAGTTATCTTTATACAAATCTCATTCAACATAGCTAATGGCATAATGTTATATGATGTACTAGAATCAAACATGTAGTTATGGACAATTAATTCATTAATCAGTAGGGTGGTATAGAATAGGTCAACATCCATTTGACTCTCTACCAATGTTGTTCCCAAAAACACCTCTAGGTGATGTTTAGGGGGTTCTGAGGTGTTCTCACTTTCCATAGGGAAAGTGAGAGAAGGGTCAACTTCAAGAATCTCATTGGTGGTAAATTTCTTGATGAATCCCATATATTCAAAATCTCTTCTCCTATGCTCTATAATTTTAAACAATTCCATAAAATGCATTGTGACCTTCAATTGACTCAATACATTGGCCATGTCAAAAATACTATATTTGGGAAGAGGAGTGTTAGCAGGTAGACTGGTGACACTCTTATTTGGGATACACCCCTCAAGAGCTAGGGGAGAGGAGTAAGACAACCCACATGTTTTACTTCACTTTTTAAGGGAGGATTCTTGGGTGCATCCTTATTAGGAATGCTAGACAACAAGGGAGTTTTATTCTTGGCCTAGGTACCTCTTGGTTTGACATTATTAGGTGCATAACCAGGCTTGGTTTAATTTTGGACCTCCTTATTCCCTATGGTATCTTTCTCTTTAGTCTCTAATTTAGGATCAATAAAATATTTATCTTTCAAAGGAGTATTTTGATCTTTACTTCTCAAATTATACTCCTTCTCTTGGGAAATTATTTCATAAATCATCAATTGATGGTCCTCAACCGATGGAAGATAATCTCCATATTTCCTTTCATCATTGATCTTAGAAACTCAAAATCATGAATAAGAAATTCATATTCATACATCATGTTTATTTCATAAATGAAGTTCAGGGTTGGAACCCTTATCGTTTCACATGTTCTCTAGAATGCTTGAGAATTAGTATCATTCATCAACTTTGTAGATGGAGAAGCAACCATCACATCTAGTTTAAAAATTTATAAAATAAAAAATTCATATGTTAGAATGTATTCATAATCAGGGACATTTAGAGCACTCATAGCTTCCTCTTAGAAGGTTTAACTTTTCATGTCTTATCACACTAGTCGATATCACAATCAAATGTATTGACCTTTACAACTAAAGGATCCAATACTTCCCTTCCACCTCCTTCATTTTAGGTCCTTTCATGTTTGTCATCCCTTACTATCCCCTTTCCCTTATCATTATTATTAGCTTGGAAAGTTGACCTACCTTGACCCTGATCTTGAGGATGATTCTTTTCCTCTCTCTTGTGATCCATCCTATCATCATGATTAGAAGAACCCTAAGAGAGCCACTTTTTTGCTCTAGCTAACTTGTAGGAGATCTCTTTCATAGTGGTGGCTAGAGTCTTCATAGTTTCCTCTAGGTCTACATGGGAGGCTTGAGGCTTCTCAAGATTTACTAGCTTGACATTATCCATCTTGTTTAAAGGATTACCCACAGCTTTGATATTATTTTCTATTTGTATAACTAAATTGAAATCCATCCTTAGATTTGTGGGAGCCTTATCTCTGAGATAATAGGCTACTTTCTTGTCAAAAACATCATAATACTTAGTCAAAGAAGTAACACCACTAGGTTTGATATCCTTTGGTAGCTTTCTTAACACTTTACTAAATCTAGAATTAAAATCTTTGACATACTCACTGGTATTTTTCTTGAGTCTCTCAAACTCGATAAGAAAGAATATAGGATCAATGCTATCACCATATTTCATCTTAAATGTATCAATCATATCTTTCTATGTGTCTATGGATCCATCAAGGAGGGATTTCAACCACTATTGAGCCTCATCTTATGTGTTCATAAAGAGCTTTATACACACATCTTCTAGGTTTATTTCATAATCTTTAATGACATTTAAGAAGGCTTTAAAATGTTGTTCCCTAGACACTACATTGTTCCCTTGAAAATTAGGCAATACATTTCTAATATTTTTAGGAACCTCACTAGGGAAACTAGGCATACCATTAAATCTAATAGGTATAAACCTTGGGATCACAAATGGTATGCTTCTATTAGCTAAACCTTGATCTTCTTCTTTGTCATTGTCATTGTCTGCATTAAACATCCTCCTCAAATCATGGCCTCCCTATCTGAATGTGAAGATGAAGATGAACTAGGAGATGATTGAGAATGAATACTATAAGGGGGATTGAAGAAGGAGAATTAGAATGAAGCCTTAATGGCTGAATAGGAGGAGAGAGACTTCTTTGGGGAGAAGGATCTTGACTTGTACGGAGATCATATTTCTTTGAGGTTCTTTGGTATCCTTTAACCAAAGGGATATTTGAGAAAAGGGGGTAGATATAATGGGGGATAAACTAATTAGGTCTTAATTGATTGCTTGAATGTTAGACTATAATAAGTTTCCAAACTTGTCTCCTTCTAGATGGAGCTTTTAACTCAAATACAAGCTCTTTTAATGGATTCTTCTGAAAGGAAGACTTAGTACCCTCTAAATTTGTAGATCTAAAAAAAAGTCTTCAAAATAGAAAATATTACATATAATATGCATTAATATTTTCATCTTAATGTAATAGAGTTGACACTAGAAGCAAAACTTCTAGACCAAAACAAACAAAACCATACACAACAACTGATAGAATGCAAACTTTTAGATACTATAAATAATTCCAAAAACATTATAAAACTTCTCATAGCTTGGGGGTAAACATTACCAGTAGAGTCACTAAGAAAGGCTATAAATTTGTAAGAAAACTAAAGATGAATAACTTGATTTAGTAACAATAGAGAATGAAATAAACAAAACACTTATATCTCTCTACAAGTATTCTTGATAACACAAGTGATAAAATACGTCCTCAATAATGGTGATAAAAAGTTATTGGTTCCTAGTTGTATACCTCTACTACTTAGATTTTCAAACTCAATGAGATTAGAAAGCAAAGATGGAAAACCAACTTAATATGTCATTGTATCTAGGGAAAGGTTTGACATCATGATTGGACTGAACATAGAAAATGACTGGGAGGCACCTACAAAGGGTATGGTCAGTTCCCTGATGCTTTTGGCTCTACTTGAACTATGGTGATAGGACCTAAGGGGTATCTTCACTCACATGAATGGATTTTGTAATTGAATATTCATGGGGATTGTTAACACAATAAAATACAAATCTGACTAGAGCACAACCAAGCTTGCTCATCCCACCTAGTAAGGGTTGTCACATGGAGTGAGAAAATGTTCTAGACTAAATAAGAGATACTAAAGACATATATGGACATGGTTTCAACTTCCATTCTAAATAATCTTCAATAATAAATGTCCAAATAAGAAGTTGTAATGCTTATCATTAATGCATAAAATGCAAATGCATACTAAGTATACAGTTTTTATGCACTTGTAGGAAAATAACACTTTGAATATGTAGAAGATGTGTTATATATAGGGTAAAATAGAGTAGGACAAAAAATATTAGTTAATAGATATTAAAAGTGGAGGGTTAACATAAGAGCACAAATAAGTTCAAGTAAACTACTATGTCACCTTTACCAGCAAACGTACCATAAATCTAATCATGAACAAAAATAAAATCATGCATAGGTAAAATCCTTCAAGAATCCCTTCAAGTTGAATCCATAAGCCTGAGACTACCTTTAAAGAGGCTATCAACACCCTATTCCCAAATCTCAAAGTAGAAAGGATTTTATAATCTATACATACACCTTAAAGACCACCATAAAGATGAATACATAAGATCACCAATAAACTAAGCACGTAAAATAGGGAATTGCACTTTAGCAATAGAAAGAGAATAGCAACCATAAGAAAATTTCATTTATCAATTGAATTAGGAATGAGTATAATGTGTATTGAATAGTATAATAGATTGACACTATGAAAGGAAATCCTATGATAGGGGATACATATATAATACTCTCAAAGCTTGATAATGATTTTACATCAGAAATAACTTTGGCACTAGAAGTATTACACAGTGAGAACTCTTCAAGGATATAGATCTTAACTCAAAAATTCAACTGACCTTTGTAAAGGGACGTAGACCCTTATGCAATTGAAATAAGCCTAGCATATTCCTAAAGATGCCACAGCTAGAAGATTCCTTCACAAGCCTAAAGTCTGTTATACCTTGTAACAATCATGATTCTTTAGATTATATGAGTGCTCTTGTGATGATGGAAAACATGATCCTCCACCTTGGTAGAATATTTTTAGTTATCTATGTGGAGGTAGATCCCACAAGGGAAAAAATAAGATTTTGTCTTATTGAATTAAAAAAAAACATCCCTTTCATATACACATGATTACACAAAAAATACATCAAAAGGGATGTGCCACTAATAGGTGGAGTACAATAGATTTTAAATGGAAAATGAGAAAATAAAAAGGGAAAATAAGAGAAAAGTGAAGTGGTGCTAGCTCAAGGGAAACTAAAATATTTGATTCAAGTCCCATAATCAATCTGTATAATGGAATCATTCACCAACCTATTATTATATTTGGTGTTTTACTAAATAATGGGGGAGAGACTCACTTGGTATGGACCTACATGGTATTTGAATTTGAATCTATACTCTTTAATCCAATTGGCAGTCCTTTGAATCATGGTTTACTTCCATCTAATGAGTTCCTTGAGCTGGTCACAAGATTTCTCAAGTGACACTAATTGATTTATTTTATGGATATCAAAGGAATCTTATGGTGCATCAATTATTTTATTCATATTATCACACACTACTTTCTCCCCCATATCATTTATGTTGTAAAAGCTTATCATTTTCCTCAGTATGATATCTATATTTTTGGTCCTAGTTTAGAGAGATTTTTCTTTTCCTTTTAGATCAAAGATGCCATCTTTAAGCATCATCAAACAATGCTTGATTACAATTTGATAGTCTTTAGGCTTTTTATGATCATTTAGAGAAATTATCTTATCTAAAATCAAAGTGTCTATGCCCATATTACATATCTCATCCATCTTCTTCCAAGCTTCTTCCCACTTCTTAGTATCTGCCTCATAGGAAAACATCTGGACATCATACTCCCTTTTATTATCAACTATGTTATTCAAGAATTTAAATGCTAAGTGGATCATTTATTCTACCCTAGTTCCTAAGTCTTATTACCATTCCTCTATCACTCACCCTCTAGTCTTCAAATCATCAATCTAGCTAGAGTCAAGTGATGCAAAGGAGAGATAGAGAGGAACTAGATCCTTGCTGGCAATTGAAGTTACTACCTTAGGCTCACTTAGTAAATTTTTAAAGTATTGGATCATAGCTTGGTTTTTTTCCTTTAACTACTCCATAGTTTCCTTTTCTTTATCCATTTTGTGAGGAACCATACTAGCCAAAACCTATGACCTATACTTCAGCTCATTCCTCGATGGCTCCCTGGACTATAGCTATAGGTGATGTAATTCTAAAAGGGAACATCCTTTTTCAAAGCACCTAGTGGAGGGATGGCTATCCCCACATTCATTTCTATTATAGTGATGAAGGTGGTCCTAGAATGTCTTTAGGCCTTTTTAGTGGGCTTGGCCTTATGTGCTTGAGTGATACTCATTACATAAATCTCCCCAATCTTACTCATGATGTACTTTATCTCATTGAACTATTATTTGACCCAAAGAAGGGGATTAGAATGGAATCCCATTTTTATGGTAGACATCAATGCTAGCCTTGAGATAGTATAACATGGTGCCATTAGAGTGCTCAATGTAGGGAGTGTAATAGGAGTGGGATATGGGCTCAATAAAAATTTCTCAATGTCTTCATCACTCTCTTTCTCCTTGCCACCTTTAGCTTCTCCATGTTTTTATCTAGGTCTAGCTAAATCTATTCCAAATCTCCACACTCTAACTCATGATGATGAGAGCCTTTGAGAAAAAATTAAATTGAACTTCCCTACTCTATCAATTATCCATAAGGATGTGTAATTGCTTTTCCTTCTTTATTTTCTTGGGCCTCAGGCATTGATGAGGCTATGGTGATGCCCTTACTACCTTCAGGCAAATCTTCACTAGTCATGGCCTCAAGACCTTTATTATGTGGTAGGTCATAGACCTTGATGCAAGGGAGAAGAATTCATGGTACTTGACTTGAAGCAATACTTCCCGAAGCACCCTCCTTAGTATCTTTATTAGAAAAATCCAATTCCTTATTTATTTTTGTATAGGTGGGGGTACCTATTTGTACTTTTGTTCTCCCACCTTATTCCACACTATCCTTATTCTCCAGTGCTAAAATTGACAGCTTTATAGGGTAAGGTACATTTTATAGTACCTCTAAAGCTACCTATAAACCTTCTTGATAAATCACCACCTCATAATTATTGGTGCCTTGAATGTTTTTCTCTAGATCTACTCCAACTTTATCATCATATTTATTCAAATCTTTAGCTCCACCTTGATCTCCTTGGCTTGGTGGTTAGGTGATGACATTATTAATAAATGTATTCATATATGATGATGAGGGGCCTTAGATTACATGGCCACCTAGACTATAACCTACACTACATCATAAAAAGACAAAGGATCATTTAAGGTTATAATGTCTTCCTCATTTCCTTTGATCTCTATCCTTAAAGGACCCTCTTCTACAAATAAGCCCATTGTTGGGGCCTTCACTGGTATCTAAGGCCTATCCCTCAGAGTTCTTTTCCCAGTCCTTACTTGTGGAGGAGTGAAAGCACATTGATTCTTCATCGCCTCGATGATGTGCCTACCCTCATCTGAATCTTCATCATCACTCATTTTTCTCAACTTTCGGGCATATGAGGATTGGTCTTTTTTATCTTTACAAGGAGTTCCTGTTGAGGTGTGGAACTAAAAGCTTCACCAAATGAGTGAGTGCAGAAGTTGCTAGAACTACACAGTCACCAGCATCGTTTAGGAGTGATCGACGTCAGTCAGGAGTTGACTAGGAGATGCCAACATTGGTCATGGGTCGGCTGATGTCAGTCACAAGCAGACAGGCAGGGACCGATGTCGGTCACCTATGTGTCTAGAATGCTATTTTCATGGACAGAACAGAATGTTTGCATGCTAGGATTAAGTGTTAGTCTTAAGTCTGCATCTCTATATTAAGTAAGACTATTTTGAACCCTTGATTAGGAGGTGCATCTAATGGTTGTGAATGCATAGCTCATGTTTCCTAATATTATATATAGGATTAGATCTTCATAGCTTATTGTAATAGTAGAATAGTACAAGAATTATATATGTGTATCAATCCAAGTGTTGGAGTTGATTGTAATTGAGAGAGAGAGCTCTTGAGGGAAAGAGATATAGAAAGAGATCTGTACATCTGAGAGAGGTGTGGAAAAAAAGAAGTTTCTTCAATTATATTCCTTCTGTAAAGAGTTTAATACAAGTTTTCAGGGTGGTTTCTTGTATCTCTTATTGTTTGTTGTTTTCTAATTCTAGTTACTTATCATTCTGGTTCAATTCCATATTTAATTACTTTCATATAGTAATCAACTTTGTTGGTTGATCCCCAACAGTGGTATCAGAGCTCAGGTTGACTAACAGGTGTTTTAGATCTGGTTAGTGTGTATTGATTACAGGTTACTCACAAGGATTTTTGTTTGAGTGGGAGAAGCAATGGCAGAAAAAAGTAAACTGAGAATGGAGAAGTTAAATGACAAGAATTACCAATTATGGAGAATGCAGATAGAGGATTATCTGTATCAGAAAGATCTATACTTATTGTTAGGTGGAGTTTCAAGGAAGCCCACAGACATGGAAGATGAAGAATGGGAAGTTCTTGATAGAAAGGCTCTTGGATCTATAAGATTGAGTCTAGCATCTACTGTGATATCTAATTTATCATAGGCAAAGTCAATAGTAGAGTTAATGACTACTTTAGCAAATTTATATGAAAAACCCTTAGCTTCAAATAAGGTATATCTTATGAAGTAGTTATTTAATTTGCAAATGCAGGAAGGTGGATCTGTATCTAATCATCTAAATGATTTCCATGGAATTGTAAATCAATTAAATTTAGTCAAAATAGTGTTTGATGATGAAATTAAAGCTCTATTAATATTATGCTCTTTACCTGAGAGCTGGCATAGCTTGGTAATGGCAGTTAGTAATACTGCATCTGCTTCAAATATTTTAAAAGTAGATGATGTTGTTAGTGTAATCTTGAATGAAGAAATTCATAGGAAAAGCACAGAGGAAACATTAGGGAATGCTTTAAGTTTTGAGAGTAGGGGAAGGAAAAAAGAGAAGAGCAAGAAAGGGAGATCAAGGTCTAAGTCAAAGATGAGAGGTAGATCCAAATCTAGAAATGGCAGGAGGATAGCCTACTAGAATTGTGGAAAGATAAGGCACATAAGCAAAGATTGCTGGTCAAAACCTAAAGAGGACAATTAGCATGAAGGTAAAGAAGAAGCAAAATTTGTAGGTATTACACAAGATGCTCTTATATTCTCTTTACATAATAATATAGAATCTTGGGTTTTAGATTCTGGTGCCTCTTTTCATGCTACCCTTAATAGAGAATATTTTAGTGACTATGTCCATGGATATTTTGGAATAGTTTATTTAAGGGATGATGAGCCTTGTAAAATTTTTGGCAAAGGAAAAGTGCAGCTGAAAATGCAGAATGGCAACACATGGGTGTTGAGAGATGTCATACATGTTCCCAGCTTGAAGAGGAATCTAATTTCTATAGGAAAGTTAGGGGATGAGGGTTGTACAGTAACTCTCACAGTTGAATCTTGGAAGGTGACCAAGGGTGCACTTGTATTGGCCAGAGGTAAGAGAGTAGGTACTCTCTAGTTATGTAATTGTATTACTAATAATTCTCCTTCTATATTATCTACTTCAGATTTGGATACAAAGTTGTGGCACTCTAGGCTCGACCACATGAGTGAGAAGGGAATGTCTATTCTTAAGTCAAAAGGTAAGATTTTAGATTTGAAAAGCATAGATCTAGATTTTTGTGAGCACTGTATTTTTGGAAAATAGAAGAGAGTGAGTTTTCTTAAGACTAGGTCAACAAAGAAGAAGCATAAGTTACAGCTTGTTCACATAGATGTGTGGGGACCAGCTCAGGTTGCTTCTATTGGAGGATCACAATACTATGTTTATTTCATAGATGATGCTACAAGAAAGGTATGGGTCTATTGTATAAAGAAGAAATCTGATGTTTTTGACACTTTTAAGATTTGGAAAGCTATGGTTGAGAATGAAACAGGTAGGAGATTGATGTGCCTGAGATCTGACAATGGTGGTGAGTTTTGTAGCCACAAGTTCAACTGGTATTGTTATATGCTGAAAGGATGAAGAGAATAGTAATGGAGTGTGCAAGGTGTATGAGATTGCATGCTGGTTTGCCCTTAGAGTTTTGGGCAAAAGCTGTGGATACCGTAGTTTACCTGATTAATAGAGGACCCTCTACAGCTCTAGATGGTAGAATTCCAAAAGAGGCATGGATAGGTAAAAAGGTAGATCTCTCATTTCTCAAAGTTTTTGGTTGTGAAGCTTTTATGCACATTGATAAGGAAAATAGAAAGAAGCTAGATGCTAAGTCTATGAGGTGCACATTTATTGCATATGGCTCTAATGATTTTGGATTCTGGTTTTGGAATCTAGGAACTAACAAGATAATTAGGAGCCATGATGTTGTTTTCAATGAAAAAGTGATGTATAGTGATCAGCTCAAGAAGCTGAATCAATCTGGGTAGAGCAATGGAGAATTGGATGAAGTGATGGTCCAAAATGAGCTCACGAGAAAGAATTATCACAGATAGGAAAATACAGAGACTGACATCAGTTAGGTAGGAACCGATGTCAGTAATACAAGAACTGATGTCAGTCAGATAGTGACTGACATCGGTCAGGAAGGAGCTGACGTTGGTCATGGAGAATCGACGTCGGCTAGTTACAGGCTTGGAAGTGACCGAGGTCGGTCACTGTCAGAGAATTTGGGCAGATAGTGTGTTGTGAATGAGTCTTAGATACCCATTAAGAGGTCAAAAAGGGTAAGTAAACCTCTAATTTGATATTCCCCTTCATTATTATATTTATTGCTTATTGATGGTGGAGAACCAGAGAGTTTTGATGAAGCAATATAGGTGGAATTCAAGAATCAGTGGGAGCTAGGCATGAATGAGGAGATTGATTCCTTGAAAGAGAACCAAACATGGGATTTGGTTGAGTTGCCAGTTGGAAAGAAGACACTGAAGAACAGATGGATCTACCAATTGAAGGAAGGTGAGAATGGACATATGAGATATAAGGCCAGGTTGGTAGTGAAATGATTTGCACAGAAACCAGGTATTTATTTTGGTGAGATTTTTTCTCCTATAGTTAAAATGACTTCTATATGGACTGTATTGTCTTTAGTTGCTATTGAGGATTTGCATCTTGAGCAGCTTGATGTTAAGACAACATTTCTTCATGGAGATTTGGATGAAGAAATATATATGGATCAGCTGAAAGGATTTGAGGTCAAAGGTAAGGAGAAACTAGTGTGCAGATTGAAGAAAAGCTTGTATGGCCTCAAGCAAGCTCCTAAATAGTTGTATTTGAGATTTGATAGGTTTATGACTGAGCATGGCTATAGTAGATGTCAATCTGACCATTGTGTGTATTTTAAGAGATTGGATAATGGTAGATATATTATTCTATTATTGTATGTAGATGATATGCTGGTTGCAGGATCACACATGCAGGATATCTCTGAGCTTAAGGTGAAATTAGCTCACACATTTGCCATGAAGGATTTGGGAGCAGTAAAGAAAATCCTTGGCATGAGCATTAAGAGAGACAGGAAAAATCACAGGTTGATTTTGTCTCAAGAGGATTATGTGAACAAGGTGTTGAAATGGTTCAATATGCAGGATGCAAAACCAGTAAGCACACCTTTGGCTGGACATTTTTATATGAGTAAAGAACAGTGTCCTAATTCACATGATGAGGTAGATTACATGAGTAGAGTTCCATATGCTTCCACAGTAGGGAGATTAATGTATGCAATGGTTTGTACTAGGCCAGATATTGCCCAAGCAGTGGGAGTTGTTAGTAAGTATATGGCCAATCTAAGAAAGGAACATTGGAAAGCAGTTCAGTGGATCCTCAGATATCTGAGAGGGACTAGCAGTAGGCATTTGTGCTATGGTGGGTCAAACACTTATCTATATGGTTATGTAGATTCAGATATGGTAGGTGATTTGGATGGCAGAAGGAGCACCACAGGATATGTTTTCACTATTGGTGGAATGGCGGTTAGTTGGATATCAAAGTTATAGAAGGTTGTTGCCTTGTCAACTATAGAAGCAAAATATATTGTAGTCATAGAAGCTAGCAAAGAGATGATATGGATGACATGGTTCATGGAAGAGCTAGGAAAGGAGCAAGAGAGTTGCAGATTATACAGTGATAGTTAGAGTGCAATTCATTTGGCCAAGAATTTAGCCTTTCATTCAAGAACCAAGCATATATAGCTTAGGTAACACTTCATTAGACAGGTATTGGAGGATGGTGAGTTGAAGCTGGAGAAGATCCATATAGATAAGAACCCTGCTGATATGTTAACCAAGCTGGTAACAAAGGAGAAGTTGAATCTTCATTCAACTTTTGTAGGTCTTCATGATTGAGTTTGAAGATGGAGGAGCTAGAAGATGTTGTTGTACAGGTATTGGTGCAGCTGTTTATCTCCAAGTGGGAGATTGTTGAGGTGTGGAGCTAAAAGCTTCACCAAATGAGCGAGTGCAAAAGTTGTTGGAACCACATAGTCACCAACATCGATCAGGAGTGATCGACGTCAGTCAAGAGTCAACTAGGAGATGCCAGCGTCAGTCATGGATCAGCCGACGTCGGTCACAGGCAGATAGGCAGGGACCGATGTCGGTCACCTGTGCATCTAGAATGTTATTTTTGTGGATAGAACAAAATGTTTGCACGGTAGGATTAAGTGTTAGTCTTAAGTCCACATCTCTATCTTAAGTAAGACTATTTTGATTTCTTGATTAGGAGGTGCATCTAATGGTTGTGAATGCATAGCTCATGTTTCTTAATATTATATATAGGATTAGATCTTCATAGCTTATTGTAACAGTAGAACAATACAAGAATTGTATATGTGTATCAATCCAAGTGTTTGAGTTGATTGTAATTGAGAGAGAGAGAGCTCTTGAGGGAAAGAGATCTGTACATCTGAGAGAGGTGTGGAAGAAAATAAGTTTCTTCAATTATATTCCTTCTGTAAAGAGTTTAATACAAGTTTTTAGGGTGGTTTCTTATATCTCTTATTGTTTACTATTTTTTGGTTCTAGTTACTTATCATTCTGGTTCAATTCTGTATTTAATTGCTTTCATATAGTAATCAACTTTGTTGGTTGATCCCCAATAGTTCCTTAGATGGTAGGTCCTTAATTGCAACCTCCTTCCTCTTCATATAAAATCCAATTAGAGGTTTTAGAGCCTTATTAATTCTATTTTGTTTTGTTTGCTCCCATTCATCCTTACCTCCTCTCTTCCTTTAATATATATTTGGAGGAAGGGTAGATAATACTTGTTATGTTGGTGGAGTAGGTGGAACTATAGCTAGATTAACCATGAGGATGGCTACTAGAATGGATGGAACTATTGGGGTTACCTCTACCAAAATGGATATGGGGGTGGTACTGGTCAATGTGACCTCCCTAGTAATAATTTTGTCCTAATTTTATGCTAGGCTTGTTAACTTTGAGAAAGACAATCTAGCCTTAGACTGTGTTACTATTATTGAATCCACATCAACTAGCTTGGTGAAATCAACATCACTAAGATTGCACTTCCCCTTGCCTTTCATTACTAGTGTTGGATCTATAGGATCACCATTGTATTCTAGGAGAAAACCTCTTATCTCTTAAACTTGTATAAGCCTTTTGAGGGTAGGGGTTTCATACATAACATGATTAACCCCATGTTCCTTCAACCATTTGAAGGTCCTCCTCATAATTACAAAGGCTCTCTAGGGGTTGGAATCATTATTTTTTACATTAAAGTCCATCTATGAGATAACCCAAGCTTAAATATTAGTTTTGGTATACACTAAAGATAGTTTCATCTTATCATCTGCCATGTCTTTAGGGATGGGAGTGATATTGTAGGCAATAACCTCCTACACTGTCAACCTCATATAATCCATTTTTCTAACATCCTCCTTGGTGGTGCAGTTAAACCAAATATATTCATAATTTGATTGATGTAGAATGACATTAGTTTCTATGTTTATGAGTGAACTAATATTATAATTGGTCTTGGATGACATCTTATCAATTTAATATTGGCCCATTTCTTGTTCCAATCCCTTCGCTTTAGCAACTAAAGGGCATGAATAGTATCCAATTAAAACATATAATTTGAATGGATTATTTATCTTTTTGGCCACTATAATTTAATGTAGGGGTACCATCTATTAGCTTAGATCCATTAATGCTAACTTATCTTCAAGGTATATTGGTAATTTATATGGGCACCCTGAGTAACCACTTACCTTGATATATGAAAATGTATTGAATTAAATGTAAGAGGTGCCATATTTCTCAATTATATCCTTGGATGACTTGGACATTATTTTGAGGCTTCTAAAAGGGAAGAAGACACTCATCATAATGTTGAAGAAGAAATTTTACACCCTAAAATAATTCTTCTTGAAACTATCCATAGTTATTTATGGGCATATCTCATAAATTTTCATTCTATTGGGGTTCCTAGTGAACCCTTAAAATGTCTTGTTATGCACTAGACTGTAAATTAAATAAGAGGACATTTAGAATTCACCTATGAATGCCTCTTTTAAAAGAATTATAGCCTAGATCTACATCATCTATCTATACATATTGTCACTAAGGATGGTAGCCCAATCTAGCTTCTTCTACTTTTTCAACACAAATTCGGATCAAGAACATCCATGGTAGGGACCTCATAAATACTAGAATCCATAAAGATTATGTATTAGGGAAATTAATTAAATTTTTCTAGCTTCAAACTTTTGGACACCCTATATACCTTTTGTCTTCTCTTGGCTAGCCAACAAGAGTTGA
This sequence comes from Torreya grandis, assembly GCA_037957365.1. Classification (NCBI taxonomy): domain Eukaryota; kingdom Viridiplantae; phylum Streptophyta; class Pinopsida; order Cupressales; family Taxaceae; genus Torreya; species Torreya grandis. Next base: position 4,166,606 of record JARHVA010000611.1, on the reverse strand, counting down.
TAATGTCCTAAATTGCCTTATCATTCTTCTCCATGTACTCTTGGCATTCCTATAGGGACAATGTAATGCTTTCAGGCTAGGGAGGAATTTATAGCATGGTACTAAGGGCCATAGGGGTGAAATAATAAACAATCAAATGTCTACTATTGATGATGGTTCTAGTGTCTAGTTGGTACACCCGAGTACATGAGATAATCAATTTTGGGTATGGGGTAGCCAAAGGGAATGCTACCATAGGGGTGATGTAACTCATACCCAAATTAACAACTACTAGAAGGGGGTCTGGCCATTGAAATTTTTTTAACAAGGCCATAAATTCTAACCCATATACATATATGTCTTTAATCCCATCCAAGATCAAGACAATGTTTCTTTTTGTCAAGGGTGAAGATGCATCCATTTTTTCCTAGCTCTCTAGTGTATTAATATAAATATGAATAAACCCTTCTCTCAAGAAACCCTAAAAATACCTCTCAAATCCTCTCAAATAAAACAACACAAGGAGATAATAGGACACTAATTGTTAATTTATAGGGTTGCACATAATATAAGCTAAAAATCTATGAAGAATTCATCATAATCACTTTCTCATGATGCATGTAGCTAGGGCACACAAATAGCTCAAAGACACAAACATAAGATCTAAATGCAAAGGGTAAATGAAAAATGATGGAAAATACCCTAGTTATAATCCTTTGTATTTTGAAATTAGGGTTACCATAAATGTTTCAAAACACAATGGCTATTTGCCAACCACCCTCATTAATCACTTGAGCTTCATTTGAAAAATAGAGGGAAGGTTCAAATGTTTCTTTTATGCTAGGCAATCCTCCTCACAACATGCAAACCTATACAAGTGAAAAATACATCATGGTACCTTTTTGAGCCCTCAAGGAATTTTGCACCTTTTTCACTTATTATTTCCTTTGGTGTAGTGGAATAATATTCCCTAAGATTTTCATGGCATACAAGAATGCCACGTGTCATTATTTAACTTTAAAATCTAGGCATTCGAGTCTTTGGGGACCTTTTGAACCTTGACCACTAAAAGGTAATTGAGGAAAATTTCAAAAAGGGACTAAAATCTAAAAGACCCTAAGGATCTACCATGTGGCATCACTTTCTTAACACACTTGGGCATTCAAGCCTTGGATACTTTATTCACCTTGCACACCAAAAGGTAAGTGGGATAATCTTCAAAAGTGGCCCAAAACTCATAAATCCCTAAGAACCCACCATGTGCCCAGTCTTAGATGTAAGATTAGACTTTTAGACATTTTTTACCTTTACACTAGCTTTCTTCATTCAAGGGTGCAAGATCCTCTCAAACCTCCATAAGATTCATAAGAGTCCCCTAAGATAGATACGTGTCATTCATTTAGTTCATCAAGCAATTCCTCACGTTAGTCATCAAAACACATTGAAGGTGCAACTAGACAATTTCATTTGGGCCCCCAAAATTTCTTCTTTAAACATAAGACAACAAATATATACACTAAGAGAGGCTTGGCTTCACTTCTATTTTCCCATTAAGAATCATCCTACCATTAAACTTTAGGTCAAACCATGAAATTCCTTTAGAACTATCTAAAATGTCATTCATCTTCAGAAAGTGCCCTTCAAACCTTTTGTAGACATCCTTTAGGAATCTTACAAAGGCAAAATGCTCGAAGGAAAGGTTCCTTCAGAGCTTTTACAAGGGTAAGATGATCCTACAAATCCTTTATGATTTATGTGTAGGTGAATCATTCGAATGGAAATTACCCTTCATAATTTTTGTCATGGACAAAAAATTCAAGATAAATGATCCAAAAATATTTAAGACCAAAAGACAAGGTATGGAAATCTTTCAAAACTTTTGAAGTGAACAAAATGTCTGATGAAAATAAGTCTTCAAGATAAAAGTCCCAAAGATCTATTTTCATTAGGCATTGTGTTCATGCCAAAAGGCCAAAAAAGTCCAAGGGACAAAAAATTTTCACTTAGAAAAATAAATACAAAAGACTTGGTAAATTACAAATATGAACTTTGACCTTTTGAAGTAATATATAGAGATAAAACTAGGGCTAGTGACTAAAACATTGACATTTACCTAATTTGGACTTGGGCATCTTATTAACAAGGTCCCAATTGATCTAGTGCTATTTTGGGCACTAACAAGCCCTAACCCTCTCTCTTTTATATAGACTGATCACAAACTTGAACTGCTCTCCATGTCTACCAAAGAGCTTGGTTGAGTAAGTAAACTAGTTTTGGTTCTCTTGGCCCTAAAAAACCTAGAATTATTTATTATATGCCTATGTTAAACTCTTTTGAAAACCCTTGAATCCATCTAATCAAATCTATACTATACATATCTGTACCACTTTGAAAAATCCTACAACCTATAATTTACTACATTTTCTCATGTTTTAGATCATGAATCACCATTAATTGGCAAGAGGAGGTAAAATATGAGTCATAACATTTTAAACTCATGGTATGGATTGGGAAGTTTAAGGGTCACATTTTCACATGTGTGGGGCCCATTTAGTGGTAATTAAGGGTGTTGACTTGTGAAAAGGACAACATTAGTATGTGAAACTACTTGGTTATAGTAATGTTGTGATTATGGGGGTCTTTAAGGGCATATTTCATGGCTTTAATGGAATTTGAGGTCAAATATAATTAATTTAAGGTTAAATACTCCCCTTTTATACAATATACATAAATTCAAGATAATTTTTCAAATTAATATCATTTTAACACTTATTAAAAGATCTTAGAACCTTATAAAGGCCTAGATTAAACTCCCATATGCCTATATAACATCTAAAAAACTTGTGATCAAGCCATACCTTGCATATTATCAACACATTAGATAGAATCATGATGAGTCATTAGATGCAACATTTAATCATCTCCATCATGACACATTTGGACTTTTGAAACCACTTCAAGGCCTTTTATGGACCTTCACACATGTCTAACACAAGGAGAACACTTGACACAAGTTGAAATAGGGGGTATGGATAACCATTATGTGTTTCTTGCCATGAATTTTTTTTTGACTTGTTTCCCTTCACATGATAACCAATTATCTCTTTTAAACTATCTTGGCTCATTAAGAGGTACGAGAAGAGTGAAGTCTTACGTGGGATAGGGTACTAAAGACTTAGGTTCACTCCTTTCTAGGCATAAGGGTAGAAATTAGTCAAAACTACCACCTTGATAGGTACCTATGAAGTTTATATTTATATTTCTTACTTCTTTTCCAACTACTTGCTCAATCATTGATAATCCTCCTCCACCTAGATCTTATCACCCTTCTCTTTTCCTTTCCCATTGATTGGGAATAGTATGTCCACCACCTTAACTTATCTCCCTTTCTCTTCATTCACTCTCTTTTAGGTTTTTTCCTAAATATATGAACCGACCACCACCAAGAGTCTTCAACAATATTTTCACAAACATTTATATTCCATGAGTACACCCAATTTACTACCTATTACTTCATATATTTCTTATCAAATAAATAAAATACACTTGTTCATAAAAATTATCATGCATATCATCTAATTTTATCTCTAATATATTAGTCATTTCATCCTCTCTCACTTCCCTCATTACCATGTCAATAAATTTATATACCTATGTAACAAAAAACACCATACTTGGTTATTTCCATCTTCAATATTCCCTAAAAAATTTCATCCATATCATTTTTGATCATTTTCCCAATTATCTCTCTTCATATTCCTCATTACATGTTACAATATCATCCTTATGTATACATTATTGGTATGATAATATCATTATATTATCCATTTATCTCTTTTATTATTATATTCTTGTCCTATTTATGTCATATCTATTTTAATTTAAAAATACTTCCTTCACCTTATTTGACATCATATGTATGTCATGTGAAGTGAACCTTGCACTAAATTGACCCAATTTAAAACAATTCAACTCTTGATTAATGAGAGTCCCTTCTTCACATGACATACATATGATGTCAAATAAGGTGAAGGAAGGATTTTTAAATTAAAATAGAGATGACATAAATAGGACAAGAATATAAATTTAAAAAAATTCAACTCTTGATTCAAATCTTATGTGGGCTACTCCCACATATGACCACCTTGATCATCCTTCAATGTTCTTGGTGGAAACATATCCATTGTATAACTAATTATTTTCCTCTATGGCACATGTTTGACACTTTTCATCTTTCCTTATCAAAATTGTCTTTGGACCAACCAATAATTTTTAAACTTATTCCTCTACCATATCTCTTTCTTTATGTGTTTCAGATGCTTAAAGAAACATGTCTTCAGTATCGATTTCCTTTTTATCCTAAAAATTAGAAACATCACTACCTATGATTTCCCATTCCTTTTCTACCTTTCATAGAGATTATTTTATTATATTCAATAATATCAAATGAATTTTCTTCTTCTTGATTCATCTCTCTTCTTTTAATATAAGTATATTCCACATCTCTCCATTCTTATCAATTGACACTTTATTTTTCCTTCCATCATACTTAGCCTTATTTTCAAATTCCCATGGTCTCCATAGAAAAATATTACATGCATACACAAGAAAAATATCACACAAAATTATATCATGATATGAATATACTATTACATTTTCTTCACATTATGCCCATACTATCATTTCATGCCCTTAAAACAACCAAGATACCTTATATGGATTAGTGTGTGATGTACACTTAAATTTCAAATTTTTTATGAATTTAATTAATACTATATTATGCATTCTCCCACAATAAGATATAAAATTACAAAATTTACCTCTTATTTTTCTTGTGGTTTTGAAATCATGGTTTTTTTCCATGGCTCTTCTTGATTGGTTTATTCAAGTAATTTCTCTTCACCATCAAATTTAATACATCATTATTCATTTCAATTAAAACTTTTAAAGTCCCTTTATAATAGTTTTCCCACTCATCCATTTATGATTAGTAACACGACAACCCTACTATCTATTTACTTTCACTCTCATTATGTTTTTCATTCCTTCTTTAAGGAAACTCAATTTTCCTATTCCCATACACTCCACATTAATATAAATATTCATGAAATATCAACTCATCCTTTTACCTTCAACACATTAACTTTACCATGAGGTTTTAAAATCCTCATATTCCTCTTAATTTTTATACATATAAACAAGTATTATAATCTCCTTGCATATATCCTTCATCCATAATTTTATTCCTATCCTTATATATTTTTTTGTTTCCTTCTTGACAACCTGTTTATCATATTACATGCACATTGATAGGCTTCTTATATAATGTATATTAGCTATCCAAAAATTATATTGAATGCTCACCCTCAATCCAATCACATACAATGTTATCTTCTCTTGATAATATTCAACATGACCTACCTAGAATGTAATCTTATATAATTCCTCAATATACCCTACTACACTCATATTCATTTATGTTAATTTATAAATTTCTTGTACAAACTTAGCCTATAATAAAAATTTAAAAACTTAACTTTGAATTTTGCACTAAGTCTTGATTTTTTTTAAATTTCCCCCTCTCTTCCTTTTTAGCCACACATGATCCCATCATAATGATGCATGATCCTTCAAATTTTGAAGGAAAACTTCACTCTCTTACATATCCTCATAGTAAAAATAAATTCTCTATTTCAATAGTCTAATTAATTAAATTTTTAAGATAAAAAATACTTAAATAGATAGGGGTTCCCATCTTAGATTGCTTTCCATCTTGTCAATGGAATTAAATAATATATTTTGTGATTCACGTAAAAAATATTAAAATTGATATTAATGGGCTCCTATTTCTTCTTCATATTCACTCATATTTACAAAAACAATAGTTCCTCTATGTTTTTAAGTATCCATTGCATCCAATCTCACTCGGGTTCCTCTTCCAATATATCCCATGTATCTTGTTTTTGTCCATCCTCTTCCAATAGGTACTCCTATATGTGCCATTTATATTATTCAAAAAATTATTTACACTTATAAGACTTCTCTCACACCTAAAAATCCCCACTAGACTCAATCAAAAAATTAACAACCTAGATTTCATACCAATTGATGTAGTTGTGATTAGGGAGTCTAATGAAGTATAACCTTAGACCATCAAACCTATACTTAAATTCAAAAATGGACACACTTGTTCATCTACTATACACAGACATTAATTTAAACAAAATTCTTTATTACATTTATATGATACAAATAAAAATGTTACATAATTCTCCCACTCTCACTCACTTTCCTACAAGCTTATTGAAATATTACATGAAGAAATTACACCCATGCATATTATTTCATGGAATGGTTCACTCTCACACACTAACTTATCTCCTTGGAGATCTAACTCCTAGGTTTGATTGATCTTTAGATCTCCTTTCTATTAAATATTAATTCTATACCCATTTCATATATTTATATGAATTCCTTTGATACTTAGAGTGCCTCTTCTAAATCTTAAGCATCTTGAAAACACTCAATAAATAATAGTTCATTATTTTGGGTCATTAATTAATTTTTATATTTTACATTAGTGAAACTTCACTTCATGTAAAATGAGAGTTTTGAAACCATCATAGTGTTTTTTGTGAAACCATTACTTAATGTATACTCATAGTTTTGAAAATTCTAAGGAGATTTCTAAATTGACACTTAAAATTATGAAACCATTACTATAGTTTCATATTTGGGATAAGTTTTCCAACTTCTAGATGCCATATATTTTTTCATATGGACTTGAAAAAAAATTTAATTTTTAAAAAGTGTATAAAGTATCAAGGAGAAAAAAAATATGTAATCAAATTCTAGTTTAGGGGTGTCCTTGATACTAATTTTTCCTTTGCCTCATAACCTATCAATTTTTTGCCTTCAACAAATGTAGTCACTTTCAAGGTTACACCGATGGTTGAGAAAATCAAAAAAATCACTTGGAATCATGTATCTTATTGAAACTTATCCTTGTATGATGTAATTGATTCCACTAAAGTGTTATAGTATTGCTGCTTCCCTTGTATAATATTCACCATGCCTAAATGAAAAATAAATCAATAATACAACATGAATAAATAACTAATATTTTTAGATGATGTAATATTTATTGTACCCTTGGATGATAATGCATCATACACACAAGGTTTTAAATTTATGTTACATATATCACAAAGGTAGAGTGAATAATATAACCATTTATTTTTCCAATCAACTTGACCATGGTGTACACTTTCAACTTTTAGGTACCTTTAAAGTTAATCTTTTTAATTCTTCTTCTTTTTCTAGCTATAGAAACTCATATTTTATATTAGATGCTTGACTATGTGTAATTTGATCAAGCCTTGATATAATTGAATTTTTCATACACACATGACTCTTGTTTGCATTTCCTTATAACCATTCACATATATGGGCCTAACCTTCCTGATTAGTGTTATTTATACACTAAATATCTTGAGTATTTACTTGAACAACTTGATATCATTCTTAGACTATCTCCTAATATCATACCATTGTTCCTAATTTTTGAATAGTTATAACCTTCCTCAAGTTATTACACTAAGTACCTCTCCACTTTGGCTAAACCTAACCTTGGATCATTTAATAGTCATTTTCCCAAATTCAAATTATCCATATGGGTTAACTTGTATATTTCACATTTTAGTTAAGAGTAAATTATATAAAGAGTTAGCTATATAAGCATATCAGTCATAAGCCTATTCATATCTAGTACTTAATGTAAATTGAAAGTAACTTCCATAAAATTTTCAATCTAAAATCTATCAAAGGGGAAATCCCTAAGCTAAGTTTGAATGCCACTACAAAGTCAAAAGTAACTAGTTTTCAAGTGTTAAAGCGCATACAAATGATTTCAATTCATGATAGTATTACAATGATTTCACACACTCAATTATGATGGATAAATACGTTTGTTTTGAATTCCCTCTTTGGATTATTGGTTATGTAGGAAATGCATAGCCATGGGGGTGGATGAGGTTAGTTCAACCATTTTATGTTACATATTGTATTTGTTTTACATTGGTACTATAATGCATAGCTAGGGTTTTAAGAAAGGATACTGAAAATATATCCATTTATGTCAGATTGAATATATTCATATACATAGGATCCCTTAGCAAATACAAGCACAATAGTCAGATTTTTTTTGATTATAGATCAACATAAACGTGCGAGATAGTTATATATTACATAGTTATCCAATAAGCATAAATTTGTTTTATCTCATGGAAAAAAGTTACGTCTAGATCCAATAATTCAAAAACCCTTTTCTAATCTGTGTTGATGACTATACCATGTCACATACTTGCCCATACTATAAACAAGCTAAGAACCTAATTCATTTACTATTTCCATAAATAGTAAGTTGTAATAAATCATATATATTATGTGACTTAGACTCAATTTTTTTAAATTTTAATACATCTTAATAAATTTGAATTTTCCCCTATTTTAATATTTTAAAGGTTTCATTAATCCAAAATTACATAAAACATATTGGTGAATTTGATTTTTTTCCAAAACATATAAAAACCTTAGGTCCTTAATCATTAGGTTTCATCCTTATTTTTAGGGTTTAAATTTTGGGATGCCTTAGTTTTTTAATTTTAGGTATGATTTTTTATTTTCCCTTATCTTATGTGTGTAAATTTGAAGTTACTTTTTTTTTAGGGTTTCTTCTATTAGGGTTTTGAATTTTTTGGATCATATATGATTTAAAACAACTCTAGTTTAAAAAATCTCATGGTTTTTTTATTATTCATAATCATTGGACCAAAAACCTATTTCTATTTTCTAAGATATGTATGGATTTTACAAAATTAAGGTTTTACTATTTTTAGTGAATTTGGCCTAGAAGTAAAAGGATTCATTTAATTTTAAATTAATTTTAAGATTTAATTTATGTATTGATATTTATAAAAAATTAGTTTTGTACCTATAATTTCTCATGGTTTTATTGGGGTGGTTATTTATTTATTTTAGGTATTATGTAATTACTATAATCAATATACATAAATTTCATTTTCTAATTCAATTTATGATAGCCATAGTTACGTGTTACTTCCATAACAAATGTAATATGTTTTAAAATAATGTAATTAAATGGGTAAAATTTATGTACAATAAAATTAAGGCTATAATTAGTAATGAATAATCTTTAGCTCTCCTTAGTAACATATATTGTTTCAATGTCAAATATCAAAGGCTTCCAAGTGTTACTTATTTTTTTTCTCCTCAAGGATATGAAATATACCATCACTCCCAAGAGGTTCATGATATCAAAAATACAAGAGGTATGGTGCATCCTCTTGAATGATTTTGTATGAACATATAATGTGAAAGGCCTAGGGTTTATACTTGTAAAGATACATATTCCAAATCTATGAACACTAATATATCTAACACAATAATTTATTATGATATGATTACCATGAATAAATCCATATGTGTCACAAAATTAAATAATAAATTATGTTTAAATGTCACATCAATTTAATATAATATTGCATATACCAATAATCCTTAAGATACTAATGTTAATTGCATATATAGATCTCCATCCAAAACCTATGTATCTAAAAATATTTCATATCAAATATGGGTTAAAACTAATAGATAAATTAAAACTATTGAATCAATAAGCTTGCATAAGATTAATAAGATTCCAAGTTAAATTCTAAAGAACACGCTTCGAAAAAAAATGATTTATTTGCTTCCTACACATCTTGTAAAGATATCTAATTACTATTATGATTATCACAAAATTCAAAAAAATTATACAAATAAGTATTGGTATTCAAAAATTATAACACATTATTTTTTCGATAGTGGTGACTCTACATTGGATACATATATTAAAACACCACCAGATTCAATCACACCTTATTTAGTTGAATAACCTAGTGAAATTGTGGTTCCATCTTCTAATATTGAGTTACAAAATTATTAATTATCAAAAGAGTAGATATCAAAATAAAAGTAAAAAATAGAAATTTTGCATTAAGACAAGGAACAATTACATAAGGAAAAGTTTCAAAACAAAAAGTTACATAAAGAAAAAGAGTCTAAAAAAAGTCTGCCTAACAAAAAGGTACCTAATAAGGAATTTAAAAAGCAATATACACCTAGGAATAATAATATTAAAATTAAAGTTTCCAATATGAAAACTACAAATCCATACTCATATCTAGAGCCTTTCATTGTTAACACTCATATAGATGGAAACAAATGCACCAATGTTGAGGTTATAAACTTTTATGAAATTAATGTATGTAACATGACACATCTCAAATCTATTAGATATAACATTAAATACCTAAATAATGTTATATAATTTGAATCATACATTGTATCCATTAGTTTTCCTATAACTCTTGGTCTTAAATAATGTAATTTTAAATTCGACATTGATCATGAGTTTCATCAATGCAATGTTATACTAGGAAGATCATGCCTATGGTAAATGGAGAAAACACTTGGTAAGAATCATGATTATTGTACTTTTGATAATAAATGTATGAATTTTTTAATAATCATGATTATGTTATAATTGATCATGAATGTATGACTATTATAATTTAAAGATATGAAACATCTTCAAGGTAAGAAAAAAAATAGATTTTTTTAATTCAATTATACTCAAGTAAAACATTTAATGTAATCACAAAAAATGAGCATGATAATAATATCATATAACACATTGAAAAACATCATAAATATAATAAACCAATTCCAAAATATGATGTGGTTGTGTTTTCATATCCTAATATAGATACAATAGATGATTGGAATGACATGTCTAAATTATAGGATGAAAAATGGAGATTATGATACAAAGAGTACATATGAGAATCCACTTGATGGGATCTTTGACTGGTACATAGTCTATTGTACATATCTTATTAAATTTTTATTGATTTATCATCTCATATATTCTTATATATTGATGCACATGTGTAAATATTATTTTACATTGATCATTCTTGTATCCTTTGGTTTTTTCTACACTTGGCCCTTACATTTTGATTATTATCTTGATTTGGACATTTATGACATCTATTTTATGATAATACATCCTTCATAAGATCTTCATACCAATGAATTTTTTGGTATCATACTAATTTACCAAGCCTACATATTGATTATCTATACTTTTTATTGTCTACATTGAGATTACATGATCACATTCATTTATGTCTATATATTATATGAGCATGTAACCTGAGTCCTTCTCATCCCCCTTCACATCAAACATATTATCTTGAGACATTATGTTATGATTCAAATATATAGTGTGGGAATATTTCTGGCATTCTCTCCCTCCATATTGACATGATATTACAACTAGTGCACATTATGCCTTGACACATGCCACAAATTGTTTGTATCCCTCCCATTATTATAGTTTTTTATATCCTTTCCACTTGGAATTTATTGAATACAAAAATGAGTATTAATTCAAAATTTCAAGAGTATAAAATGTGAAATATTAAAAAAATAAAAAATAAAGACTTATGCATGACATGTATTTCTTGTTACATGACTTTTTATGTTTTATCACATATGTTAGACTACATATTTAATTTTTTCTATGCACATGAATTTCATGGTATCATGATATGTATAACATATAGGTAATATATGGCACAGAAACATAGATGTGGGAAATTCTTAGATCTAAGAATACCTTGTTATAATGGGGGCATGTTCTTATTGGGGGAATTTTCCTACTTTACATAGGTTTTATCTTTCTATTTCCATTGATAATATAGATAAAATTTGCATTGACTATATAGGAATTGATATGAATCATACTATTTATATTTATATTTAACTAAAAATTATATTTATCTATATACGATGATGAGATACATGATTATGTAGATTGGATTTACTTGTCCTCTGCATAATTGATGATATTGTGTGTTACATGATGTGATTCTTGATTTTTTATTGCATTGTGTGAATTCTCATTTAGTTTATATTTGACTTTATTTTTGTGTGAAATTTTTTTTCCATTATGTGTGGGTGCATGACTTGTAGTGTTATTATGTGTGCTTTATTTTATTATCTGCTAAGCTTCTTGTGTCATGATCCATATCACACACTCTTTTTATTTTTTGTTTCCATGATAAATATAATGTATCTTCTACATAGTTATTACTCATTTTATGGATGCTTAGTGTTATATTAATTATTCACTACATTTATGATTGATATATCTATCTTGCCATGAAACTTGTAATCTTTAGGATGCCTATTTCATACATATTCAGATGATCTAATCTTACTATTATAACATAATGTACTCATGTTAGCACATGTTTCTACACCAACTATATATTTTATATATAATATGATATATATAATTAATTTATTTTGAGATGATTAATCCTCAAGCTACATTATTCACCTTAAAAAAGTGGCATACATAGTGGCTTGCCTTAGAGATTGAGCATTCACAATCAAATATTTAAGAGTTTGGGCATGGAAAATTCAAAATTTTAGCATAAATTAATTCATAGTAGTGAAGGTTTACATACATTATTTAAATTTTTACTCAAATTATGATAGGCTTGACATAGATTTAGGGCATATGTTAGATATTTCACAAGATTATAAGTTGTATTTCACATATTATATGAGATTATTATATAATTTACATGATTATGATTACTTAGGTTATCATATTAGGGGCATATGTGAGACATATGCTCATACTTTCACATATATTATGATACTTTGGATTTAGATTATGTATCTTATTGTATTGGAAACATATGCAAAGAACAAATGCCACATTATACAAAAATTATATTTAGGAAGTATGTAGGAATTAGTCAAAAACTACTCAAATTGAATCATATAATTTATTTGAGTGGATCACTCATAATCATATGTATATTATTAATAAATTTTCAGATTTTTATAACCCTTAGTGGATTCCATTCATATATATATATATATATATATATATATATATATATATATATATATATATATATATATATATATATATATATATATATATATATATATATATATATATATTGAATTGTATGGGATTGAAGTTATACATGACTTAACTTATAGGCACTTATCCATTTCAAAAGAGGGTTTGGGTATAGTCAACTCAACCCATGATTTTAATATTGGCATCTCCAAATGGCATCATCATCCCATTATCCATTGTGTCTAGAGGGTAATTTGGTTTGCATGACCATGGGTGTATATTTTATTTAATATCTCATTTTATATATATTTAATGTTTTCACTTTTAGATATTATATCATAAATAAAAATTGATTTCTACATGTTTCATTACATCTTTTAATGAATCAATACACAAGACTCAATATCTATTTGGGTACACCCACCATGGTTATCCTTGAGTGTCAATTTATATCCTTTTACTGTAGTAATTAAATTAATATAATAAAATGGGGTGAGGGGATGTAGACACTCATATTTGGTATTAGACACTTGACAATTTATAATTTGACTAAACCTTGATATACTTAATTTATACATACACACATGACTCTTTTTCACATCTTCTCATAGACATTCACTCATATATGGGCCTGACATTCTAAAATTACTATTACTACTACACATGATCTCTTGAGTCTTTCTCTAAATAACTTAATATCATTTTTAGACTGTATTTTAATCTTAGGTCACCATTCATATTTTCTTAAATAGTTTTTCCACTACAAATTTATCTACTTGAATTAGACATACCTGTACACCATTTAACAACCTTTCTATAAAATTTAAATTCTCCACATGGGTCAACTTATATGTTTCACATTTTAGTTTAGAATAAATTACCTAAAGAGTCAAATATATAAACATATCAAGCCTAAACCTATTCATATCTGGTACTTATCTATCAATAACGTACCTATCACAAGAAATACATATTCACATTATTACAAACTTCCCTAATTCTCCAAATCTTAAATACCTCAAAGGAATAATCCTAAAGCTAAGTTTGAACACCAATTCAAGGTAAAAAATCAAAGGCTTTTAAATGTTTAAATTCATACATAGGATTACACTACATGTTAATATTACATTGATTTCAATCACTCAATTAGGTGGAAGAACTACATTTTACTTAAATTGCCTGTTCATAATATTAATTACATGGGTAATGCTTAATCATAGGGGGTAACTGAGGTCAAATCAACACTTCCCTTTCACCTATTGTCCTTATTTTACATTTGTATTATAATGCACAACTATAATTTGAAGCAAGGACAAGGATAAAAATCCATTTAGGTGGGATCAAATACATTTGCATACATAAGAGCATTTAGTATACTAGGTGTAATAATTATAACTATCATAGATCAATGTAAACACGTAAGATAATCACACACCCTAATTGACATTGACACAATTTGTGTGCATTGATAAGTATGGAATTTTTCAAACTCTTAAAAATAATTTATTTATATATCTAAGCATTTATAGGCCTTTTTTAATCTCTATTAACAAATATACCTTGTCATATATGTGCACATACTATAAAAAATCTAAGAACCCAATTCCTTTAGTATTTTCATAAATAGTAAGTTTCAATAAATTATTAATGTTTTACTTGTTAATCTCAAATTTGTTTAGATATTATAAATCTTAAGTAATTTTAATTTTCCTTAATTTTATCTTATTAAGCTTACATTAATCTAAAATTAGATAAAACACTAGCCACTTGTTGAACCATAGACCATTTTCTTCCACCTTTCTCTCATCATCCTTCTCTTTACCTTGCCCATTTATTGGGCATAGTCTATTGACTACCTCCAATTAGTTTTTTTTCTCTTTCTCCACTCTCTTGTAAGCTTCTTCCCACATCTATCCATTCACTACCACCAAGTTTTCAACATTATTTCCACATACACTTTTCTTTCATGAGTACACCCCATACACTACTTTCACAACTTGTTTATTAAATAACTCAACATATATTAAGAATTAAAATTACCACTTATATTATTTCAATAATGATTAGGTGTTTCAATAAAGAGATGCATTAGGCCATGTAGCCTTTATAATTACACAACAAATATAATTATCATAAATTCCAAAAAAATAAACTAAATTATTTATTTTATTTCAATAGTTCAAAATAAAACTTTCACACATTGTGATAATAATATAATAATATCAAATGAGATACATTAAAATATAAATTTATATATACACCTTACAACTCATGGTATTTATGAGTAAAACTCTCTCCCAAAATATTATTAGGTCTTTATCTTTAATATCACTAACTAGCTAGCTCAAGCGTAGGTGCATGTTTATATAGGCACAAGACCCACCTACTTATAGTAGTGATAAAAAATTCACTAACATTGTTACATATTTGTAACACATTACTATGGACCACAAACATTAAAATTTCATTGAGAGATATTAAAGGTAATATTCTATGAGAGATATATACTTGAAAATATTTAGTTAGCAAGAATAAATTTTAAGATATATTGTAACACTTCTCATTTGAAATTATTGTGTTATTTTCATTGTGTGCACAAGTTATATTTATATCTCATTTCAATCAAATAAATTATTGAGTTTAGTTCTATGAAATTTATGATCATTATTTACATTATTTAATTCTTAGTCATCATAATCTAAGACATATTTATTGAGAACCATAACTGTGATTACATCATTTGGCATCAAAGCAAAGTTTTATTCATTTTAAGTGATCACATGGATAAAGATATATTTTCCACATTTGAGAGAGTAGAAATAAATGAAGACATATTCTATTGTGAGTGTTGTGTATAAGGTGTAGTTATTTTTATTTGATTTAAATTAAATACAACACTAAGAAAGGTTCATTGTGAGAACACCTAGAGTGTCCTAAGTGCCAATACTTGTAAAATTTGGTTGGATTGATGAGAGGTATGAAATATCATTTAAAGGATATGGAGACCACATAAAATCAAGGTATTGGGGTGGTAGATGATGAAATAAATTATGAAATTTATAAATAATATTTATGGATTATGTAACACCTTAGTATTGAACACTTGGCAAACTCACATCTTGGATGTTCCTATCAATTCTAGACTTCTCCTACCTTTCACAAGTATCACATTTGATCTATATTATTACCTTTGGCCTATATATTAGTCTAACCAATATTATGTTGATGAACTAAGCCTTTTATCTTGAAAATAATGCTTAAAATTTATTTATCTTACATTCCTCCAAGTTATGATCTTGTACCTACTTTCTTGCTCCTTGGACACTAATGTTTGGGACAAATACTAGCATCGATGTTAATGTCCTAACTTGATGCAAGTGTCAAGTGCCCTAAATTCATATAATTTTAAAATTAAATGTATCCTAATGGTCAACCTAAGTTATTTAATGTGAGTTAATTATCCAAAGGGATTGATATAAATACAAGATTAACCCTCATTCATTTCTAGCCTATCAATATAGGAGCAACACTTAGTATTCTTACCAAAGACCATTCAAAGAGAATTTAATTAAACAAATATTCCATATTTTCATACTATTTATAGGTACAAAAAAACATCTACAAGTTTGAGGTACTAAAGGATCATTCCAATATCTTAATTTTTCATGTTACAAGCTAGGTCACTATAGTACTTATTTTTACATATTGTGTGATTCACACACAAGCCAACACATAGCAGAAAATTAAATCCATTTGAGACCCTCCTAGGAGTATTGTATATGTATTAAAAACTCACTAATAGAGAAGTCTTTGGGTTCAGCTTGACACTATGTGCCCATTAACCTATTTTTATTGAAGCTCACTATGAAGATGGATAACTAGGATTTTGAAAATTTAGGAGTGACAATCCATGACCTAGATCTAAAGACACTAGATCAAAGTCAAATTAAAAACCAAAATCATCTATGTTGTTCATAATTTTATATAAATTATTCCATATAAGACACTTGCATTGAACCTAGATAATAGTGTCAACATAACCATCCTAGAGTGGCATTAATGTCTAGAGCTCTAGAAGCATCAGTTCTATAATTTGATGATTTCTCTAAAATATTTTTATAGTCTAATTCCTACCTATTATATATCCAAAATTGTGTTATAATTATAACCATCTAATTATATCACTTATTTTTTATTTACATACATATCCTAGTTATACTTTCTATATTTAACCTATTCTTAGCATTAGAAATTTAGTGTATGTTTATATCTGAGTTTAACAACCAATTGGCCTACTGTAGATATAATCATCACCCTTTTAAATTATAATTTATATATTTTAAACCTCATATAATCCAAAATTAAGGATTCATAGATCCATTTTAGGGTTAAACATCTAGATTCTTAATAGGAACTTTTAGATGTTGGGGTTTCCCTCTACTCACATCACTAGGACATTAAGGGCATCCACCTTATTTGATCCTAATAAATATAGGTTATATCATTATGTAGTCAGTTTACATTATCATTCTTTGATAATATATGTACTTACACATGCCTTTATCCATGCATATATCTTTCACAGGGTACTTGATATGTTATATACTTGACATTTTTTCCTAACACATTTGATCTATGGGTTACTATGACATGATTATGTTATTTAATTTATACACTTATTTTAATGTCTTGAGCCCTCATGCCTATATATGATTTCTTTGGCATTTTCATATGCAATTATTTGTCATACAAAAATTTGAATATGTCATTATTATTTTTGTGGGCATTTGTTTAAGTCATGTCCCTTAAATTGTGTAAAATTTGAACATGACCCTTGTTTATAGTTTCCTTAAACCATTGAATTTTAACTCAATTTTTAATGCTCTTATGTGTGTACTTAATTTTCATGTTGATATTGTACTATTACTATCTAGACATTGTTATGATCCTTATTATGCATCTTAGGTCTTCATGTGATCACATTTATTCTATGCACTTAAACTCTATATATACCTATACACGTTCCTTTTATATTATACATGATTAAATTCATATATTAAATAGTTGTCTCATCTTTTTCAGGTGAGTTAACTACCAATTCCTATCTTTCCTTCACCTTAAAAGGGGGCATATTAGTGGGAGAATGTCATAGAGGCATGTTATCCACACTTGGCATAGTTTCTAGATTTATTGGGGTCATGATTTGGAAGAACACACTTATTCAATATATATTACTTATATTAGTTTTTATATTATGTAGGGGCATGTCATGTCGGCATGGCTTCCACACATTCACAATTTTTAGATTCAGTGGGGGCATGCTTTGGAAGCATGTTCTCTACACCTATTCATTATTCAAAATATCTATATTATATTGGGAACATGTTTTAAAAATATGTTCTTGACATTGGTACTTATTATAGTTTTCAAATTTATCCATATATAGTTGGGGCATGATTTCAAATCATGTTCTCTACACTTACATAGTTTTCCCAATTGGCTAAATCACACAATTATATGATTTAGATTTATAGTTGTGGTAGAATTATATACATTGGTAACATTATTATAAATATTTTTAGCATTAAAATCACATCTAAGGTTCATATTATATAAAATTTGTGCCTTATATTGCAAAATACAAATAAGTTTCAAATTTCAAAACATTCTCAGGGATTGCCACCACTCAATAGTTGGAATTTTATGGACTTTATTGAGCTAATATACTATAGTAGTTGGTTAAATTTTTGGTATGGTTGAGGTGATAAAATCACTCAATATTTACAAAATTTTAGGTTAGACTTGATTATATCATCTAACCTCACTAGGTTATAAGTATCATTAGGTTGAATGGTTGAGTAATCTCAACTACCATGTGGAAACTCACTTTAATCCAAAGTCAGGGGCATGTGTCTTCTAATATCTCTCTAATTATATCTCCTTAGATATATGAACTTTAAATATTTATCTATATATTTTTTAATCTTAGTTTCATATTTTTACAATGATACATCTTTTTCAAATCAACTTGTCAATATGTAAGGTGGTCACATCAACACACATGTGTGCTCCTAAACCTTACTCTTTAAATCTAAATATATTTTAAGTACTTTAAATACCATATTATATGAACTAATTATATACTGTAACATGCTCTTGATTTTAGGTCAGTCACTAGCAAAGCACTCAAGTTGGGAACATGCAAAGATAAGGTGTGTTATACACATCCATGTACACAATCCTTTCCTTTAAACTAGAATTTTAATTACTAGATTGAAGGGGGAAAATGTAGATTATATATATGGATTATATTTAACCTCAATATTTCATAATTGAAAAACTTAGACCTTGGTTATTCCTCTCAGTTTTAGACCTTTCTTACATTCTACAAGTATCACATCCACTCTATCTTATGCCCCTTAGACTATCTCTTAGTTTAACCAATCTTATGTTGATGACCCATGGTTTATATCTTGCCCAAAATGATTAAAATGTACTTATCTTCCACTCATGCAAGTTATGAGCCTATACCTACTTTCTTACTCCCTTGACACTAACATGTATGATAAACACTAATGTTAACATTAGTTTCCTAACCCAACTCAAGTGTCCCATGCCCTAAAGTCATATTATTTTCAAATGAAACATATCCTAGTGGTTAGTATAAGTGTTTTAATGTTATTTACTTATCAAAAGATATTAATATAAATAAAATATCAACCCTCATTCATTCCTAACTTAGAAACATGAGAGAAATACCCAATATGCTTACCAAATAACATTCAAATATCACTCATTTGAATACATATTCCCTATTTACTTACTAGTCATAGGTACAACACATATATAGGTATGAATTACTAAAGGAGCATCCCAAGAGTTTGATTTTATAGTTTATAAACTAGGTCACTATGGTACTTTATTTGCACATATTTTATGATTCACACACAAGATAATATATAGGGGAGAACTACATTAGTCTGAGGCCTTCTTTGAAGTATTAGATATATAGGTAGTTTTCACTCACATATGGGTCTTGGGGGTTATCTTGATATTATGTTCCCACTAACCCATTTTTACCCAAGGTCACCATGAAGATGGTGAACCAAAGTTTTCTAATATAAGAGGAAGGACAATCCATAACCTAGATATGAATGCACTAGAGAAAAGGTGAAGTTAAATCGAGAAGCATCTAGGTGGTCACATCATTTTCTAAAAGGTATTCCATACATGACACTTGCATGAACCTAAATGGTAACATCAATGTCTAGAGCTCTAGAAGTTTTAGATATAGAATCTGATAATTATTCCAAAATCTTTTTCCAATCTACTTCCTACTCATTATAGATCTAACACTATGTTATCATCAAAACCAACTTAGTATATTACTTATTTGTAATTTCCATACATAGCTTAGTTTTAATTTCTATATTTAGCCTATTCTCAACATAAAAAATTTAGTGTATGTTTATATATAAGTTTAGTACCCAAATGTCCTATTGTAGATCTAATTATCACCCTTGTGCATTATCATTTATATATTATTAACCATATAAAATCTAAAGGTAAGGATTATTAGATCCATTTTAGGGTAAAAAAAATCATAGAATAATCTCTTAATAACTAGGTCAAATAAGAAAAGGTTAATGAACCTATAGATAAATTCATTTATGTAGTTTCAAGGATGGCTAATAAGTTGAAGTTAGACCCTATTAGTTATTTAGAGAGCCTAATTTATAAATATATCATTGATTACATCACTAATTTAGATAAATAATTTTATTATTAATGTATGGAATATTGCATGAAGTTAGTTTTTGCTTATGCAAAGTATAAGGGTCACACATCCTAATGGTGGGAGCATGCATTGGTGGAAAAAGTCTATAAAGTAAATATAAGATCAATATCTGGGATAGATTGGTTGAAATTTTTTAAGATAAACTCATACCTTATGATCAATAGTTGATATTTTTTAAGAATTTATAAAACATTTAATAGAAGGAGATGAGTTTTAAAATTACATTGAGGAATTTTATATACTCACTATTAGAGCAAGCCATATTAAATATGACACTAAAAATATCTCAAGGGACCTCAAAGGGTTTTTAATTTATATTAAAGATGATTATGGTATGATTGAATTTCAATAAGTTGAAGAAGAATATGAGCATGTGCTAATGGTGATTGATAATTTATCACACAAATAAAAAGGAAAAATGTAATAAAAAGAATTTTGTTTGTGCATGTGAGGATAATGAAGTAGTGATATAGGTAGCATAAATTTTAAGAAAAATAATAAAAAAAACCCTTGGATTTCATTGGATAATCTATAGATATTTATTTCATATTCATGGTGAATTTATAGGTGTGTTGTCAAATTTATTATGTGTAAGACCTTGTTTGCCTAGACTTATAAGTTGTTGGGTAAAGAAAAAAAAGAATCAAAAAATTTCCCAAACCTTAATATGTTAGAATATTTGGATTCCCATCAAATAGATATAAAATTTAAAAATGAAAATCATCTCAATATTATTCCATATGCAAAATTTACAGACTCAGGATGTTGGTAGCTGGTTTCACTATTTGGTTTCATTACTATGCAACCAAATAGATGCAACTGAATGGTGAAACTAGCTACCAACTTCCCAAGGCTCTAGTTATTTCATAAACAATAAGATTGATATGATTTTTTTAAAATTACATGGCTATGAGGAGAATACAAATATTTAATCATATTAAGGTTTTGGAAAGTTTTTGATACAATTTTTCATTTACCCCACAATCTATCTAGTTTATCTCTTCAACGCACACAATGACTTCTTAAATTATACCAAAATCATATTTAGTATATATAGGTGAAAGGAGAATATTTTTTATTTGAGGTATTATAAATATTTGGTGAGCTAACCTAGAAAATAAATTACACTCTAATTTTTTAGGTGACCTGATTCTATGTATTAGCTTTCCAAAATTGCCAAAATCAAATTCCCAAAAGTGAAATATTTGCCACTAAAATTTACCCTAAATATAGGTTACTTTAAAAAATAACATGAATCTAGTAGTTAATAGTGAAATTATACTAGTGTGAAAATAAGTATAGGAAATCCTACCAAAATTAGAGAATATTATGGATGAGTTAGAGGTTGTGGATTCAAAGGTACATGTTTCATATGTGGTGAAACTAGACATATAGCATTTAAGTGTCCACATGTGCATAATGAAGGGATTATGAGGAATGATGTGAATGTGTATATAAAATAATCTATTAGATAAATTATTTGATATAATCATAACATAGATGAACCATAAATTAGATAAGTTTCATGATGAATAAGGTGATGTTGAAACCATAAAAAGAGGAGAATAGTCATGTGTCTAGGAATAAACTATTAAGAACCATTTTCAAATATAGAGGTAAGTGATACAAGGTATTTATTTTTAGTGTTAGTGAAAATTATCTTGTTTCATAATAAATTATGGAGAAGATTTCTCTAAATACAATCACACATTGAAATCCATATAGAATGTCTTGGTTACTAAAGGGACATCAAGTTCTAGTGAATGTGTAATGTCTAGTAAGTTTTTAGATTGATACCTAGAAGGATGAAATAATATGCAATATAATGACTTGGATGTTTTCCATGTGTTACAATTAAGGCCTTGTAATTTTAATAGAAAGGCATAAAAATATTATTATGCACACATATACACGTTGGTGAACTATGGAGTGACACACACATTAAATCATTTGAAGGAATATTGTAAATAAGTGGACAAAGATATAAAGGTTTTGATGATTTTGGGAAAGGAATTAATGAAAGAGGTTAATAATGATAGTTAATGTCATGTTGTATTTTTGATTCTAATGAAATTAGAGAGTTTAGGCACATCATAATTACTTCCATGAAGGTAAAGAAATTTCCAAGTGAGTTTTTAGAGTTTATAACAATGTACCAAATGGGCTACCACCCATGAGGAGTATAAGCCATTGAAATAATTTTATTATAGTTTGATTTTAACATATAAATTAACATACAGGTTGAAACTTAAGGAGAATACAAAGGTGAAAAATAAAATTAAAGAGTTGTTAAATAAAGGGTTGATAAGATAAAGTTTGATCCCATGCAAAGTTCCAAAAATGTTAATGCCTAAGAAAATTAGAGAATTTATGATGTGAATTTATTCTATATCCATCAATAACATTAATATCAAGTATATATTTTCATTTCCAGATATAGATGATTTGTTATATTTCATAAATGTAGCACAATACTTCATGAATATTGATTTAAAGTGTGGATATCACTAGATTCACATGAAATAAGGTGATGAGTGGAAGAATACATTTAACACATAGTAAGGCTTGAATGAATGATTATTCATACAAATTTTAATGATTAACACACTAGGTACACTCACGAGATTCATGAAGTGCTAGAACCATTTTTAGTGTAGGTTTTTCACAGTATATCTAGATGACATATTGATTTTTAGTAGAAAAAATGAATAACACTTAACACATTTGAGATAAGTTTTGTAGTAGTTGTGATGAAAAATTTCTATTAATTCTAAATAAATTTTATTTCATGGATGAGATAATATAGTTTTTTTTGTATTTTCCTGAGAAGAATTGAATATGGATTTATCAAATTTGTGAGCTATACTTGTGTGGCCATCACCTAGGATCATGTTTGAAGCATGAAGCTTTCATGGTATTAAAAAATTTCATAGGAATCTCATTAAGAATTTTGGTGAGACATCTATAATTATCATCGATGTCATACACAAAGATAGGAAATAATTTGTATGGAGTGAAGATGAGGAATATAATTTCCAACAGTTGAAGAAGAAGGTAACTAAACAACTAGTGTTAGCATTTTTATCTTTCAATAAAATATTTCAAGTATATTATGATGTGAGATGTGAAATAATAAGAGAATTGATGATTCAATAGGGTGTGAATATATCTTTATTAAGTGAGGAACTAAGAAATATAAAGGACAAATATTCAATGTATGATTAGAATTTATATACCATAATGAAAAAAATAAGAAGCAAAGAAATTATTTATTTACCAAGGAATTTATATTTCACACACATCTTACAACATTATAATTAACTAATAGTAAATGATTATTAAACAAAATACATATGAAGTGGGTTGAGTTCCTATAGAGTTAGTTAATAATTTTTTAGACATTGAAGTGTTAAGTCAAATAGAGTTATAGATATGCTAAGTATAATATGTCTCATGCTGAACAAGATGCAAGTGAAATTCATGTGATTTTATTTTATGAAATATATTGTATGAAGAAGATGAATATTTTAAATATGCACGTAAGCCATGTGTATAAAAATAAGTGGTGATAAAACACCATTGTTGTATTATTTTATGTTATAAATTTTATTATTTTGAGGAACAAACATATGTATACGTAGGGGTTCAATGCATGATAATTTAATTAAGGAAAACCATAGTGGAGGGTTATAAAAAACATATATGTAATTGGTTAAGAATTTATTGTAGCCTCAAATGAGTATAATGTAAGAATGCAGACTTTTGAGAATATGAGATGCGATTAGAATTTTTTTTAGGATTACCTAGGAAATAAAGAGGACATGATTCCATATTTTTTAATTGTGGAAATATTTATAAATTTGTCACATTTATTGATTTTAAGAGGACTAGTGATGCGACACACAATGCTAACTTATTTTTCAAGCAAGTTATATGATTACATGGATTTACGTGCAACATAGTATTATACATGGATGTGAAGTTTGTTTTATATTTCTAGAGGATGATATGTAATAATTTTAATAACAAGATATAGTCCAACATATCATATTTAGGTAGATGGATAGACAAATATAGTCACCCAAAGCTTTGTTAATCTATTGTGATGTTTATAAATATAGGATTGTGGTATTTAATTATAACACAAACTAAATTTGATTATGAAAAATTAGTTAATATGAGTACTAGAAGGACACTTAAAAAATTATGGGTCAATTTTAAGAGGTGTTTCATAATTTCATGACATCATAAATGAGAAAAGGAAAAGTATTGAAGAATAATATTTTGTTGAATATTTGTGAAACTTACATTAACAAGTGTGTGAATAATCAGAAATTATTACAGTATAATATAATAAATATGTAGACATGAAGATAATCTAAGTAGAATATCATGTGGGAGAATTGGTTTTAGGATATTTTAAAATGATCTACTTCTAAAGGGAACTTATGAAAAGTCAAAATGGAAAAATATTTAACCATGCAAGTATGGAGAAAGTTTGTGTTAAATGCTTATGAGATAGAGATACCTAAAGGAATAGAAATTTCACATATTTTCAATGTGACATATTTGTGTCCTTATCTTGAAGGGGAAATTAGTGAAGTCACACACTCAAATCATGAATAAGTTGATTAGAGAGAGAAGATATCTAAGAAGGTTCATAAGGAAGTATACATTATAATTGACTCCAGATTTAGAAAGTGGACACATGAAAAATAGTATAATAATATTTGGTAAAATTAATGAGCCAAGAAATATAAAATTTAACATAAATAAGTGAATCACAAGATGAAAATAAAGAATAAAATAAAAAATCTTAAAATGAGCACGAAAATGAACTCACATTTCCTTTATTACTTAAATAATTTGATTCATGGTAATTTAGGTTCACTTGTAATCCTACATCAATAAAAAAAAGTTAACACTTATTAAAAAATTAACATTTATTTATTTATGCAAGTCTTAGGTTGCATGAAAGTTTATTTGTGTTTTTTTTCACTTGATTTATATGTGTACTAGTAATTTTAAATGTTTTACTTAACCTTTGATGTTGTATGTAGTTTGAGATAGTATGGATCAACTTTCAAAGCTTTATGCAAGATCATTTTGATAGGCTTTATTTTTTCCATGCAGTTCAAAATATCTATGTATATGAAATTAGGAGTGAATTATTGTGATGTTGAAGAGTTATAATGCACAAATTTATGTTGTAAATATTTAAATGGATTATGTATGATATTGGCACATAAAATTGTGACTTATCCTTGCAAGTTTTAATCTTTGTGTAATGATTTGGGTCACCAAAGTTATTGTGATGTGTTATGTGAAAATAAGTATTATGGTCAAACCATTTACATTTAATTCATGTAATACTATTTTAGATTCATTATATGTTACTTTGTGATGAACTTCACCATGATGAATTATCTTTTGATGTGTTAAGTTACATTGAAATTCTAATGAAAATTCAATGATTATGGCACATAGTGATGTGTAATAAATATTTAATAATTTTAGTGAGTTGTTGAGCATTATTATAATTAGGTGGATCTTATCCCTATATAAACATGCCCATATGATTGATATAGTTAATCAATGACCTTAAGGATACAAATCATAGTTAATATTATTTGAGAGAGTTATAATTGAGAACATCACGAGTTAGTAGGAAAATACTTGAGGATGTATTGTAGTGCATATCATTTTAGATTGATGATTTATTTTAATTATGTGTAATCTATATTTATAGTGATTTAAATCAAGAAATTAACTTAGTTTATTGTTGTGGAATTTATGATCACTATTTATGTTGAATAATTCCTAAGGCTGCATATTATAATTCACTCTTCATTGAGAAACGTAATTATAACTACATCACATATACTCTAATTTTATCTATAATATATTTTTCATGTCATCCTATCTTACTATCACCATTTCCATCAAGAAATTTATCTACTTTTTTTTGAAACAACATCTTCCTAAATTATTTATATCTTCAATGCATCATAAAAAATATAGTCATATCATTTTAGAACATAGTTCAAAATGTCCTCTCTTCATATTCATAATTATAAATTAAAATATCATCCTTTTATACACATTCTTGGATTAATAACAACATCATATTCTCTATTTTATTCTCTTATTCTTCTATTATCATCCTCTTATGTCATGAGTATATAAACTTTCACCCCATTTGCCCATTTTAAAATAATTCAACTACTGACTCATGAGCATACCTTCTTTAAATCCTATGTAGGTTGATCCCACATATGCAGCACCTTGTTCATACTTATATGTTGCTACTAGAAGAATATCCACCATCTCTAAAAATATTCATCGCTCGTTATCCAAGATCAACCAGTAATTTCTAAACTTGGTATTCTACCATATCTCTTTCTTCTTGTGTCTCTAGTGATTATAGAAACATGTCTTCAATATCTATTTCATAGTCATCCTCAAACTTAGCTAGATCATTACTTGAAATTTCACATTCCTTTTACACCTCTTATAATGATTCTTTTCATGTATTAAACAAGATAAAATCACTTTGGTTCTTGATAAAACCACTCTTTTCCATCAATAGAAGTATACTCCACCTCTTTCCATTCTTACCAGCTAACACTACATTGTTCCCCCCATCATAATTGGCCTTGTTATCAAACTAACATGGTCTCCCCAACATAATGTGGCATGGATCCATATGCAAAACTTCACACAAAATTATATCATAGTATAAATTTACTTTAACATCCACTTCACATTTTTCCAGTACTATCATTTCAAGTTCTTTTGATAACCAAGACACCTTATATGGATCATAGTATGGTTTACACTTTAATTTCAATTTTTCTATGAATTCAATGAACATTGGATTATTTTTACTTCCATTAAAAACTATAAATTTACATACATAACCTCTTGTGTTACACATAACTTCGAAAAATTGAATTCTTGGCCATGGCTCCTATTACTTCCTTTGTTCCTTATAGATATTTATCTTCACCATCATCATCACACCTTGGTTCTTAATTTCAAATAAACCATTTAAAGTCTGTTGCTCATTTTTTTTACACTCATCTTCTTCCAACACATCTTATCCCCATAAATTATGTTCCCACTTATTCATTACTAATTGGTAACATGATAATCTTGTTTTATCTTGGATTTCACTCTCATTAATTATTTAATCCCTTATTTTAGGACATTAAAATACCATATTACCACACAATCAACATTCATAATAATCTCAATGTAATGTCCACTCATATTTTTGAGCTTCATCACATTCTCTTTAAAATTCTTCATGTTTCTCTTCATATTATAAATATAGAGAAGTGATGTCCTCTCCTTGAATACCTCCATCATCCATAAATATGTTCCTATCCTTTGATATTTTTAGTTTACTTATTGAAAAAATCTCTTATATCTTCAATACACGTTGATATGATTCCTCTATGATGTACAACTTGAGCATCTAAAACTCAAATTGTATGATCACCTTAGATTGATTCACATATCTTGATATCTTATATTTATCATATTCAACATGAATTGAATTTTTTTTGAGGTTATAAAACTCCTAAACATACTCCAATATAATCATATCCCTTTTCATTAAATTATCTAATTTATTGAATAAACTTAACCTATAATTAAAATGTAAAAACTTACCTTTCAACTTTAAAACCATTTTACCCAAGTATTTATTTTTTCTTTGTCATTTATCTTAATTTATAGCTACACATTATCCCACCATAAGGATTCATGTCCCTTTCAACTTTTCGAAATAAAAAATCTTCCCATAGGTTCTTATATCTCCTTATAGTCAAATAACTTCTCCATCTACACAAACCAATAAATAATAATTTTAGGACATAAAATATCTAAATAGATAGGGGTATCCAACCTTGACTTACTTCCCATCTCAAAAAATGTCTTTATTAATATCTTATAATATACATATACCAAATCTTAAAACTAAAATATTGAGGGTCTTTCTAATTCATCTTCAGTCACATTTTCAACAACAATAGTTATATTATGTTATATAGTATCCATGACATCCAATCTCACTTAATTTTATTTTAAAAATATCTTCCATGTCAACTAATATTGGTTATATCCATCATATTATAAGAGGTAATCCTACATGTGCCATTTTTACTCCTCACACAACTCTATACACCTATAATACTTATTTCATACATACAACAAACCTAATATGATTCATCTACCAAATATTTAGACTAGATTTTTTGGGATCCTAATTATTCTACATTTTTACTCACATTTTCAACAACAATAATTCCTATGTTTTATAGTCTCTATTTCATCCAATATCACTTGTATTTCTCTTATAATTATTTCCATGTTTTCGACTCTTGGTGTTTTCCCTCATTTTCTAGGAGGTAATCTTACATGTGGAAATTATAGCCCTCACACATATTTATACACTTTAAAAACTTTTCCCACACCTAAAAAAATCCACTATAAATAAAATACTCAAACCAATAATTAAAAACATTGCCTTTATAACAATTTAAAAAGTCATGATTAGGGGGTAAAATGAAGGGCATATATACTTGCACTCACCAATGGGAACACTTTCTCATCCACCATATTCATACATTGAACTTAAACCACACTATATATCATATTTATAATATATTAATACAAATTTTATAAGATTATCTCACTCTCACTCACTTTCCTTATAGGTTTATTAAAACATTACATGAAGAAGGTACACCCATACATAGTCTCTCATGGAATGTTTCACTCTCCCACACCCACATATTTCATTTTTTTAAAGTGTATAAATTATAAATAATAATACAAATATTTAATCACATTATATTCTAGGTATGTCCTTTCTTAAATTATATTCTAGTTTACAGATGTTCTTGATGCCTTCAACAGACATAGTCACTTATCAAATTATACTGATGGTTAAGAATCTCAACCAATTCACTTTGAATAATGTTTCTTATTGAAAATAATACTTATATGATGTACTTAATTTAAATAGAGTGTTTTATTACTAATGTTTCCCTTGGATCATATTCACCATGCCAACTAATAACTAAACCAATGATCACATAACTACTATTTTTTTATTGATGCAAGATTACTTGTGCCCTTGGATGCTCATGAATTAGACATATAATATTTTAAATTTTTTATCTCAATATAAAAAATAGAGGGTGAAGTGTTGAAAAATTATTTGATCCAATCAAGATGATGATGGTATCCCCTTCCACCTTGTTAGGTACCTCTAAATTTTATATTTTTGTGTCTTCAATATTTTTAGGCACTTTTTAAACCACAGGTCATTATTCTCCACCTAGATATGATCACTATTCAATTTAATTTTCCCATTACTTGGGCATAATCCATCCACCACTTAAAAATATATTTTTAAATATTTCTCCACCCTCTTGTTATATTTTTCATGCATCTATTCATTCACCATAATACAATATATTCAACACTATTATTAGATACACTTTTATTCCATGTGCACTCCCCATCCAATAATTACTTCTTCATAGCTTGCTTATCAAAGAACTCAACATATATTTGGGCATGAAAATAATCATCCATATATTCTAAAGTTATCTATAATACATTATTCATGTCATCATCTCATGTTGCTCTCACTTTCATGTTAAAAAATTTCTCCACCTCTACCATAAAAAAAATCCTTGATTATTTCCATATTTAAAATGTCTTAAAATTATCACCCATATCCTCTTGGAATGATGTACCCACTATCATATCTTCATATTTTTATATACATGATAAAATATCATCCTCATGAACACATGTTTGGGATGATAATAACATCAACATATCGATTAACCTAATGATGGAGAGAGAGTGTGTGTGTCATGAATGGGAAGATTTTTCAAATTGAAATTGTGAGTATAATATTGGTGATGGTGATGGTGGAGTTATGGGTATAGAATATTAGGTGGGTGTCTCAAATCCACATGCAGTGAGAAATAATCTAGTTATACACTACATCAAAACAAGTCTAGGCTAGATGTGCCAGTCAATAGTGAAAAGACAACTAAAAAATAAATATGATAGAATGGTGATGAATCAGGTAAGTCCTTATGGATATCTAAGATCAAAGGTTTTTCTAAGGTGGGTGATGTTGTCAAACCCATTGAGGAGCTACTATTTGTAAAATATGTTTAAGGCATTCATATTAAGATCTCTGAGTCTTTGATGCATTGCATTTCTTCCCATATAGAATATGCCCTAGTAGGAAAGTTTATGGGGGCACAACTAAACATTGATATATTTAAGAGATGGGCTATGTAAAAATGGTGACCAGAAGGACATATGGAGATCCTGGCCATGAGGAATGGATTTTTCATGATTAGGCTTATTACTTTAGAGGATTGTATTATAATCGTAGTTAGAGGGCCATGGTTTTTTGGGAAATCAGGGCTTTTTCTCAAGAAATGGAATCAAGGTTTTGACCAAGAAAAGAAAAATATCAATCTCATTCCTATATGGGTTCATTTAATAGGTTTACCATTTGAACTATGGGAGTAATATTTATTTGTTTCCATTACTAAATATTTTGGATATCTAATTGCCTTTAACCCAACAACAACAACTAGAACAATATTCATTCAAGATAGATTTTGTGTGAATAGTTTTGTTAATCAGGATCTACCTTCTTCAATCTTTATTCATACATCTTTTGGGTTTAAAGAAAAAATATTATGTTTGATAATTATTCTCTTCTTTTCTCTAAATTTCATGAGTTAGATCACACAACTAGAGCCTACCTTTCTATTTCCTCAACTAAAATGATGCATCATAAACCTTTATGGAAAATTAAAGGAGGTGTAGCCTATAATTATTTTGCTTCAACCAGTAAAAAATTGGAAGGAAAAGATAAGATTCATATGTGACCTCAATTGGAGGATCAAAAAATTTTAAACATAAATCAAAATAATTATAAGGTAATGAAAAAACATATGAATAAGAAAGATGAAAAACAATATCATTTGGAAGAATTCTTTAATGAAAACAAAGATGTATCAAATCCAGACTAATATGTGCAAAGCAAGAAATAATTGAGTGGATCAAAAGACTCTAGGAAGTAGAATATAATGGAATAAATAGAGGATAAGGATATGGTATTGGATAAGATTGAAGAAAGAATGGATAGATCTACAATACAAAATAGTCTAAAAAAGGTAAATAAATTTGAAATTCTTACATTGATTAAAGATACTTAGAATCATAGTGCATTTATTAAGAGGGGACAAGATCAAGTTGAGATTATATTTGAAGAGATTGTTATAATAGATCAAGTCATTTAGGACCACTCATTCTTAGTCCCTCAATCTAGTGGACAAACTATAAGAAGGAAAAATTATAAGAAGTCTGAGGAGTATCTAAAGGATATTGATATAAATAGACATATTGATAATTCTCCAAAAGAGTCACAAGGGGTAGGGATATATTTTCAATAACTACAATCAATACCATAATAAAAAAATAAGATCAAAATTAATGATAAAATGGTCACTCGAAGGGCTCACAAAGGGACATTGCTCAGTAGTCCTTCTAGAGTAGGAAGAAATATTAAAATAGATTCAAATAAGAATATTTATAAAGTTGAAATTGTAGATGGTACTGAATCCATGATTCCTGTTAAGGGAGGGAAACATTCACCTTTTTTATATATGAATATTCTAACTTGTAATGTTAGGGGGATGCATAGTTCCTGTAAGCAAAGAGTTTTCAGATATTTTAGAAGGAGCCATAAGCTACATATTATAGCTATTCAAGAATCCAAAGTTAATTAAGAGTTATTTATTCATAATAGAAATGCTTTATTGGAAGGAAGTTGATTATTTCCTGTTAGTTCTTCTAGAGCTTCAAGAGGTTTGATCATTTTTGGGATAATAATATTTTAAAAGGTGATCTTATTTTTAAAAATGCTTTTTATTTGGTTGTTTTATTC
The DNA here is from genome assembly GCA_037957365.1 of Torreya grandis. NCBI lineage: Eukaryota > Viridiplantae > Streptophyta > Pinopsida > Cupressales > Taxaceae > Torreya > Torreya grandis. The sequence goes on along the minus strand of JARHVA010000611.1, from coordinate 4,133,822 downwards.
ATGTATCTTGTGAAAGGTAGGAAATGGATTCATTCAAACATTTATTCTCCTAACATAGTTTTTGGCTATAGGAAATTATGGGAGGATTTAAGGGTTTTCTACAATTCTTGTTTTGATTTACCCTATATTTTGGTAGGAGATTTTAACTCTCCTCTTTATCCACGAGATAAGAAAGGTGGAAATCAATTTCCCTTTGAAAGTATGGATGAATTTTTTTCTTGTATCTCAGACTTGGATCTTATTGATGTTGAGCTTAAAGGTCCAAATTTTACATGAAGCAATAGGAGGATGGGATAAAATCTTATCCAAAGTAGTCTAGATAGAGTTTTCATCTCAACTGATTGGTTGGATTTGAAATATTTTAATTTAGTTTCTCTCCCTCATCTTGGGTTTGATCATAATCCATTGGATCTTAGAGTTTTTGATAAATTTACTAAATTGGCTAATCATCCTTTCCAAATGGAGCATATAAGGTTTTCTCATCTAGAGATCTTTGATAGAATTTTTGAATGGTGGTCTTTGGCTATTTATATCATGACTTTGTTTAGATTGGCTAATAAGCTTAAGAGGGTGAAATGTAATATAAGGATATGGAATAAAAAAGTGTTTGGAAATGTCTTTTCTCATAAATTTGCTATTAAGGATCAAATTACTGCTCTTGAAAAAGAAACAACTCTTAGAGGATTTGATTTAGACACCCAAAACAAAGAAAAAAAGATTAAATGTGAATATCATACCATGGCCAGTAGGGAAGAAATTTTATGGAGAAAAAAATCAAGGAATTAATGGTTGAGTGAAGGGGACAAAAATAATTTTATTTCACCTTTTGACTTTGAAGCATAAAGTTAGTAATGCTATCAAAGAAATTAGGGATGGAAATGGTAATCTTAGTGCTGATAAAGATTTTATTAATAAATAAAGTGTGAATTATCTAAAAAGGATCTTAAATATGACTTTAAAAGGAATGTTTGATTTGAATAAGAATTTATGCATCTTATTCCTAGTTTGTTTACTCTTGAAAATAATGTGAATCTAATTGCTCCTACTTCTCTGGAAGAATTAAAAGTTGTGATTAGAAAAATGAATCCTGATAAAGTGCCTAGACCAGATGGGTATCCAATTGCATTTTTTCAAAAATTATGGGATATTATAGGCCTAGATATGGTGGAGGTAGTGAATGAATTATTTGAGTGTAATCAGATGTTAAGGAATTTAATCATACATTTCTAGTCCTTATTCTAAAAAAGGTGTTATTAACTTTTATGATTTCCACCCTATTAGCTTATGTAATGCTATTTAAAATATCATTAAGAAACTCTTCTCAGTTAGATTATAACCTATCATGGAGAAAACTACTGATGTTCAGTAGGGAGGTTTTATGCCTGGGAGATAAATTCAAGATGGAGTTATAATTGTTTATAAATTTATTCATTATATGAATAAAAGTAATGTGGTTGATATGAATCTAAAATTAGACATGTCTAAAGCTTATGATAGAGTAGATTATAATTTTATTGAAAGAATTATGAGGCAATTTAGTTTTCAAGACAAGTTCAATAAAAGCATTAGATCTTGAATTTTTACCTGCATGTTTTTGGTGTTGGTAAATGGGGTGGCACAAGGTTTTTAAAAAAAGTGGTAAAGGTATTTGTCATGGTGATCCTCTATCGCCTTTTGCTTTTATCTTAATGGCTAAATATTTGAGTAGGTTTATCATGGAGGTTATTAGACAAGGTGATCTAAAAGGTTTTAGACTTGCTTGGGGAGTTGAACCTATTTCTCATTAGTAGTTTGCCAATGAAACTATTCTTTTGGCTAAATGTACTATCAAAGAAGCTAAAACGATAAAGAAAATTTTGTTTATGTATGAGCAGGTATCAAATTAAAAAATTAACTATGATAAGATCTTAGTTTTCTTCTTTAATATAACCTTACCTAGATTAAAAAAATATTATTTCTATTCTTAGTTGTTAAATTAAGGATTTGCCTTCTTCATATCTATGCATGCCATTGTTCAGTAGTAATATTATACCTTTAACTTGAAATCCTTTAATTGAAAGTGTTAAAAAAAATGTTTCAGGGTGGAAAGGAAAATTATTAACTTAGGTAGGTAAACTCATGTTGTTGAAAAGTGTTCTATAATGTCTTCCAGTGTATGCCATGTCTTTATTCAAAGTTCCTAGGTCTATTGAAATCAAATTGGAAAGCATAAAAAATGTTTCTTTGGTCAAGGAATGAAGATGATACAAGATTATCTTTAGTTGCTTGGGATTAAGTGTGTTATGTTAAGAAAAATGAAGGATTGGGAATCAGAAAGATTGGATGGATGAATCAAGCGCTCATTACTAAGTACCTTTGGAAATTCCTAAAAAAGTGTGTTTAGAGCTCTATTATGATCAATAAATGCTTATATGGGAGAGTTACTATAGTCATAATGTAAGAATCCCAATTTACTTATGGTTCTCACTTTTGTAACCATCTTGTGTCAAACAATAATATTATTTTAATGGGTTCTAAATGGTAGGTGGGAAATGGAACACAAGTTAAATTTTGGGAAGACTCTTAGATTCAATATACACCTCTTATCAGTTAGGAAACTTGGTAGGTATTGGTTCTAATTTTACAAAGGAATTTTGGTACCTATGTTCATGAATACTAGAATTATGTTAATGAAAATAGGAGTTGAAAAAATCTGAGAATAGGAAACATGGGTCAAGAGGATAATGATAATATTGCTTACCTAAATAAACTTATTAAAAATTATCATCTCCCAGGATTGGTTAAGGAATATGAAATTATTTGGTAAATGGTAATTATAATGTCAAATCAAGGTGCAATTTCAGTGAAGAACATCCTCATACTGACATTCAGTGGAACAGACTTTGGGACAAATGTCTTATTCCAAAAATCAATATTTTTTTATGGCTTGTTGTTCAAAATAGAATTTTAACTATTGATAATCTAAGGAAAAAATGGTGGTAGATCATTAATATATGTTCTCTTTATGAATAGAATAATGATTCTACTCAACATGTATTTTTTTAGTGTCCATTTGCTTTTGAGGTCTAGATTTTTTTTTGCTAAAATTTCAAGTGGATTGGGTTTTTTATGGCTCTTTGATTGACCTTTGGTAGGCCTAGATTTCACCTTTCAAGTATGAAACTTTGAAGATTATTTGGAGGCTCACTTTACCTTATGTTATATGGGGCATTTGGAGATAAATAAATAACATAATTTTTATAAATGCCAAACTTTCTAGCTTCACTTTAGCTACTAAGATATTCCTCATTATCTAGGAGAGTTTTGAAGTGACTAATAAGAAAAGAGTAAAAAATATCACTTCTTCAGAAAAAAATTGTAATTATTTGGAAAATTAAGTCTCTTTTATTTAATAATATGGTTTCAAAGCATATTATCAAAAAATATACTAAATGGAAGGGGCCACCTATAGGTTGGATGAAGTTGAATTTTGATGGGGCTTGTAAAGGGAACCTAGGTCCTACTGGGGGAGGAGGAATTATTGGGGATGATAAGGGCTGATTTATAATTACTTATATAGGAGATATGTGGGTCAACACCAATCATTAAATATTATTAGGTGCCTCAAGAATTAGAATAACGTTAGTTGGAAAATTAAATAGATTATGGAGGAAGCTATTCAAATCACTCATTCTTTCTAAGAATTTATTGTTCAACATATTTATCATGAAGGCAATGGTGTGGCTGATTATTTTACAAATTTGGGGGTGGTCTTAGAGGGTTTGGTCATATGGGTTTCTAGGATTATTTACCCCTACACATTTTCACTAAAATTGATGAGGAGATTTATTTTGATCAAGTTTTCAAAAATGAGTATAAAATTTACTAGGTTAAGGGTCTTTTTTGTGTTGTTGGTCTTTATTTTTAGGAGTGTTAGAGTGGGTCCTTTGATAAGAGAATAATTATTTTTACCTCTAGGCATATGATGGTTTTTAAGTCTCATTTTGAGAATTTTATTGAAAGTGGTACAAGTTTTGAGTGGAATAATCATGAAATGAAGTGGTGGTCTTGGAATGCTCACCAAAATAGATAGAATATTCTTTATGGTTATTCTATCTTAATAGTGTGTTATGGGAGAAATATCTATCTACAAACCTTGAGAAAACCTAAAAAAATGGAATCTAGAATAGATGAGTAAATTAAGGAAAATTAGGAGGTGTGGGAAATTCTAAAGACAGGTGGTTTGGCAAGTTTTATGCAAAAAATTAAGGGGAATGACTCCCATATCTTTGATACTTTGGTGAATGCTTAGGAGAGTAAAAATATCAACATCAGTGGATGCCTACTAGAGGTTACAAAAGAGATTATGGTGCATGTGACTAGGTTGGAAATTGAGGTCACTAAAGTTTTTGATATTGTGAGAGATATTAAGAAAGAATGTATCATGTTTATGAAAGATAGAAAGTGTTTAGAGAAGCTTCATATTGGGTTTGATAAAGATTTTATCCCTAAACCTTTTGACCAAATTGATCTCTACATCATGTAATATATTATACTAGAGGGTAGGTATAATGTTTTTCATTAGTCCCATTTCACATGGAGATCTCTCATTACACTAGAGGTAAGGCATTTGATTCCTATGAGCCTTGCTTATTAAATTTTAATTTTTATGGAGAATTCAATTGTAAAATTTAAAAAAGGGAAGGTTAGGGCTTTGAATAATCATGGTGTTTTATTCTTTATTCACAAGTATTTCAAAGGAATGAATCAGATCTCCCTTGCCCTCTCTACCATTCACAAGGAGACTCTATAGAGTCATAAAATCTAGAGAATCTAGATTAAATTACCCCTAGATCTCAATGTTTAGGCCACTCCTTCTACCCATCAAAAGTAGGTGCTTAAATCTCCTCCTTCCACTAATATTGATAATCTTCTACTAATTATACTCTGATTAAGAATAGATTGAGAAATGATGCTATTTCTAATCAGGGTAAGAAGGCTACCATGAAATCTGGTCCATCTAAACCAATTTTTCTTGAGGATTCTCATAATCCATCTCTTATAGATTTAGTTCCTAATATTAATAAGAAACCTTTTCTTGGTATGCATATGAAAGGTAAAAGAAAGTCTAAGGGGTTTAAGAAGGATGTTTTGAATTTTTTAAGGGTTATATTAATAAAATCAAGAAAGTGAAGTAAATTAATGATATTGAACTTCATGAGAATAAGGAAATGTAGAACTCTGTTATGAGTTGGGTATTTAAGAAAATCACTGGTTTCAAGAAAAAAGATAAAGAATCTCCAAAAAAATAATGAGGATTTTGAAAAGGTTGATAAAGACAAGGTTATTTCTATTCATCAACTAATGGACAGGGTTAAATTTTTGAAGGCTAAGAATAGTAGGATGAATTATAAAATAAGCTATATGATGGAGGGGAAGAAGGTAAAAATGTTGGATGGCATCCATAGTTTGGAAGGATTGTGGCACCAATTGGGGACTATAATTGCTTCTAAAAGTTTGAATCATATTTTTTGCCTCTTCTAAGGACAAAATAAAAGAGAAATTGAATCATAAAATTGATACCATACTAAAGTTCATGAAGGATCAATGGGAGGAAGTGAGTTTTAGAGCTGAAAATTAGTAGCTTTCTATTTTGATTTTGATAGTTTTTTGGTTGTATTCTCTTTTTGGTGGTATTTTGGCTATTTTTTGAGCATTTTCTAGTATTGTTTTACTAGTTTTTGGTCTATTTTGGCCTGTTTAGTATTGTTGTATCTTATGTCCTGATTGTATCTCATTGTACTTTGTTTCTCTTGTAGCATATGGTATCCCTAGTAAAAAAAAACCCCACCTTTAAATTTAATAGAACAACATCAATATATTGAATCTACTCTCTTCCTATTTTATTCTCATCATCTTTATAACAACTATAGGATGATTACAAATTCATTCACCTTAGTTTGGATTATAATGTATGTCATGTGAAAATAACCTTGCACTCCCTTTACCCATTTGAAATAAATTAAAATCATGACTCATGAGAGTGCATTCTTCAAATCCTATGTGGGCTGATTTGATATATACACCACCTTGCTCATCCTTCAATGTTCTTGGTAGAAAATATCCACCATCTCTAACTCCTCCTTTTCCTCTATGCCACATGTGTGAAACTCTTCATATGTCCTTGTATAAATTCTCTTTTTATCAACCAACAATTTATAAAATTAGTATCCTCCATCTCTATTTCTTCTAGTGTCTCTAAATCCTTAAAAAACATGTCATCAATATCTCTTGTATTTTCATCTTAAAACTTATATGTATCATTACCCACATTTTACAAAGC